>CM070039.1:59468511-59485575 GCA_036250615.1 Ptychadena robeensis
TCCATCCACAGGTCACCAGCTGGTTTTGGGTCAAATGTAACCCCCAGTAATGTTTGAACCTTATACCTCAGTAGTCAGATTTTACTCTGAGGCCTGTTTAACTCCACATCCGCTATTGGATCCGTGGGCTTCCGTCAAGTCTCCACCAGCCCCTGGACCAGGTTTCTGATGGGCTGTGGACCACATAGACTTTACCTGCTCGGCATATGCTGTGTACAGACATCTGCCGATGAAGAGTTTCAACATTCTTCACTATGTTCAGCCCTGCCTCAGCGGAAAGGCTCAGTGCTGTGAGAACAGCAATAGCTTAGCGGAGGGGGTCCCGATGGAAGTGAACTCCCCCCCCCCCTCCATGCCCCATCGCCGTTGAGCATTGTAACAAAATCTCTCAGGATGGGCATTAGCTCCTCTCCTTCGCTTCTGAGTATAGAGAGGAGGAATGAGCCGCCGGTCCACATGTGACCCTATTTGGGTCCGGATCCGGACCAGGGTCTGCCTATTGAGTACCCCGGGTCTAAAGCATACCTGTCAAGTATCCTGATTTGGCCACCATTGGTCATGTTAACTTTCCCGGCCAAATCTCGATTAAAAAGCGTCCCAGATTTCAAAATCGGGTTAACTCTCCCTCCTTAAGCCAGCCAATTTTGCCGCCGACCAATGGGCATGCACGCTTGCGGCCGTCAGCAAAATCGAAAGCTGATCAGGGGTGCCCACACAGCTCGGCCGGCCAGAGAACGGGCATGTCCGATATTCTCTAGCCGATGCCGGCTGATGCCGTTAACTTCAATGAAGACCAACATCTTCATTGAAGCTAAGGGCCGGCACACAAAGGGTGCCGGCCGATGCTGTCAGCTTGGGATAGCAGCGTGATGACGTCATCACGCTGCTTTCCTAGAGCTGATCGGACCAGCTCTGTCTAAAACTAGCCATACACGTCCCGATCAAATTTACAATCAATAAAACCCGACAGATTGTCCCGACGTTGAAGTCGTTTATCGATCGTAAATTTTGCTAAAATTCTACCACATGGAAAATCCAATTTTGGATAGATTTTTCTGTTTTTATCGAAAATGTCATCGAAAAAAGTCGTCATTTATATCGGACGATGTGATTTACAATAGGAAATTACAATTTACAATCTAATATAATAATGTAATACACCCAAAACCTCCGGCCACTAAGTTTAAATATACTGTATATATTAGTATATATAGATATATACATTATATATAGTATTTACTACTGTACTATGTATACTTGAGGGATTAGTTGTAGAGCGGCAAGGTGCGGTACCCCCTGGATGGGTCCCTAGCCGGTGAAGGAGGCACAGCAACAAGATTTTCAGGTGAAACACACAAGTGATTTATTGTGCAACTCCAAGTAAAGCCCCCCATACACCTTAAGATCGATCCATACAATCTCCATTAGATCTACTAACAACTGTGTAGTATAGTGGCCTACCTGATAGAATACATAGTGATTGGAAGGATTAGAAAGCTCCTCATATAACATGGTTTTGGTAGAAGAAAAGTTCATTGTACAGAAATTGTATGGAAAGATTGTAAGGTGTATGGGGGGCTTAAGGCAGTAGAATCCAAAGGAAAAAGTAATCCATAGAAAACAGAGTCTTTGTAGCTCAAAACTTGGCTATCACACAGGTACAACAGCTCCCCAGTCACACACAGTGCTGGTTCAGGAAAAGGAGGCCCTCTGACTGAACAGGTGAGGGGGTTTTATGGAGCTCAAACCAACTCTAATGAGCTGACAGGACACAGCTGGTCCTACCCTGCACCAGGCAATTCCAGCTCCCCCTGCTGCTCAGATAGCAAAGTACTCTGCATACTGCCGGTATCTGGGACACACATACCTCCCATACTGGATACAACCAGGGGACCTAACAGGCTTCCTGTCACAACTTCTACATTGATTTAACTTTTCCGCTACATAATCCATCATGATTCATCATGTCAGCGCAGCAACATGGTGGCGGCGGAAGTCTAAATATACTTATAAGCATAATGGGCACTTAAGCTAGCCATACACGTCCCGATAAAATTTACGATCGATAAAACCCGACCAATGTAAGCAGTTTATCGGCCTGAAATCTGTGCTATGTCCACTTGGTACGACAGATAAAATTCGATCCAAATTGCGATATTTTCGATCGTAAAGTGATCGGACAAGCTGAAAATGTTTTATTGGTCTGGGAACATCGGGCAAGTGCATAGTGTTTTACGAACCGAATAAGTGCCGATTATGCTTATTAGCATATTAAGACTTCCGCCGCCGGCATGTTGCTGCCGCTGACATGATGGCTCATGCTTCATAGCAACCAACGTTCTATGTAGTGGAAAAGTTATATCAATGTAGAAATATACATAGCACAGAAGTAAATACTATATATAATGTATATATCTATATATACTAATATATACAGTATATTAAAACTTAGTGGCTGGAAAGGTTTTGGGATGTTGTAGTGTAATGTATTACATTATTATTTTAGATGACATTTTGGATAAAAACAGAAAAATCTATCCAAAATTGGATTTTCTATGTGGTAGTATTTTAGCGTAATTGCGATTTTACAATTTTATCGGGACATGCATGGCTAGCCTTATTCGGTCAGGAAAACACTATGCATTTTCCCGATGTTCCCTGACCAATAAAACATTTTCAACTTGTCTAAAGATTTACAACCGAAAATATCGGCAATTTGGATTGAATTTTACCATGTCGTACCATGTGGATATGCGCAGATTTCAGGCTGATAAACTGCTTACATTGGTCGGGTTTTATCGATCGTAAATTTTATCGGGACATGTATGGCTAGCTTAATGCCCCCTTCCTCCTCAATAAGCCTACTACTAAATAAAGAGGGTGACGGACATCACTTCCGGTATTTTGAATGCAGAAATATCACTCCACCTCAGTACTTACTTGTTTCGAATACCGGAAAGAAAATGACCACTCTGTCACATTAATATAAAATTTTCACCATATTGAATAAACTTTATTTTGGGAATTTTCTGTAAATTCATTTTGTATATTAACGGTATGTAATAAGTCAGTTTTTTAAGTTAGGATTCAAGGCTTCCTCTGAATCTACAGTATGGGTAAGGTTTGTGTAAAAGTCACTCTAGGAATGAGTTGTGAGTGACCATGGATGGTACTTAAACAATTTTATGAGTACAGGAGCATACATCATAGGCAGGAGTGGTCTAACTAAGGCCCGGGGGATAGAGCCGGCCCTTTGTCACCTTGTTGAAAAGATGCTACCTTCTCAGCAATGAGTGCGCACAATGCCTTGAGGTGTCCAAACATTGCCTTGGGGACAATGCAGATGTGATCATTTGATGACACTGTGGGCACATCCTCATGGCGACAACAGGCAGCCCCTGGGAATTATCTCTGTTCTTTTAAGTGCAGGAAATGTAAAAAGATAACAACTCCCCTGTCACGCGTCGCCTATCAAACATCACAGCCATCATAAGTGATGCAGGCGATGCATAGAATTGGCACACCTATGGTGGGTCGGCCATTACAGGCTGTTATTCTGGACCCAAATTTAAGAAGCCAATGTGGTCAACGAGTCAAAAAATTTGCCCACCCCTTATCTTAGGAGAAAAGCATATGAAGAATAATAAAGGAGGACACCCATAATGCATCAAGTTAATGCAAATATCCCAGAATAAAAAAAAATTTTTTTTTTTATCTGTGAATAGTGATGGCGCGAACCCTCCCTGGGGTGTCCGCGAACAGGGCGGGTCGAACTTCAAAGATGTTCGCCGTCCGCTCTGTTCGCGGACATATTCAAATTCCCCGCCTCTAGGCGGGGAATTTGAAACGGAGAAACCGGATGTGACGTCAGTGATGTCACATCCGGTCCGTGGACCGCAACCTGGAACGCATAGTTCCTGGTTACGGCCGCAGGATGTGACGTCACTGACGTCACATCCGGTTTTTCCGCCGGTCTTCTCACTACAAGACCGGCTTCTGTAGTGAAAAGATTCTTCCTCCGGCAGGATTACACAGGTTGTGATCCTGCCGGAGGAAGAATTTAGACCTTCTTCTGGCCGGCGAACAGTACGGGTCGAACACCCGTACTGTCCGCCGGCGAGGCGAACGGCGAACATGCCGTGTTCGCGGCCGAACTGTTCTCCGGCGAACAGTTCGGCCCATCTCTATCTGTGAATAATCCCTAGTATCATCTGTGGCACCCTAGGTCAGAATACCTAATAGCATCTGACCATACCAGTAAAGCATGGAACACGGCTTTGATTGGAGCTGTCCGATATTCCCTGCAGCAGCGTGATGATGTCATCACACCGCTGTCAGATATCAGAGGAGCTGGAGAGACCAGCGGTTTTCAATGCAAAGCAACGGACATTGGCCGTATTGAACTGTCATGTCCAATATGGCTGTTTTCGAGTGGGATTGATTGGTTCCGCTCAAAAACTGGGATGGCTACATATGATGTGGGCCAGATAGATGACACATGAGCGCGATCGATCTGGCCCCTATCTACATGTGTGTACGCTACTTAAAGATGTGATAAAGCAAGTTTATTTACAAATAATCAAACAAAAAGACGAAACGGTATATCACCCATCTAGGCTATAACATTACAGTTTCGCGGTTACATACCGCTTCTTTAGGAGAAAAAAGACGACTTTTGTCTGTGGGTATGGAGAGAAAAAGGAATTACTACAAACAGTGATACATCTCATAAGCCTAAATGTAACTTGATTATCATTACCTGTAGCAGGATCAATACCGTGTGTGCAGTGCCCCTCAACGTAATAGGTGTATTCTTATTATTTTTATAAGAATAGACATTGCTGGTAGATGAACCCTTTTCTAAATGGGTATCCTATAAAAATAATGTCAACATCAAAAATTGTAGAGTGTATAGATTATACTATCCACCAAAAGCCACCGTTGACCATGGGGAAGAGAAGAAAGGTGTGAAAGAAATAGAGGAAAGAGAAAACCTCCCAAGAGGTGACATTATTGGTAGATATATCATTAATGCCACTTAACCCAACCTTCATAGTGAGGGGTGATCTTATGTGTATACTTTATCATCATATCATTCTAAAGCCCCCCATACACCTTACAATCTTACCATACAATTTTTGCACAATCAACTTTTCTTTGACCAAAACCATCTTATATGAGGACCTTTCTAAACTTTCCAATCGCGATGTATTCTATCAGGCAGGTCACTATACTACATAGTTCTTGGTAGATCTAAAGGAAGTTGTATAGAGAGATCTAAAGGTGTATGGGGGGCTTAAAGTATATGTGTCCTTGAATGGAGATGATTACCTATTATATCTTATGTATTCATGTGTACCGTAAACCTAATCCAAATCACATAATCACCCTAATAGGGGTCTACATTCTATGTGTATCCCTAGCAGCAAAAAAGCCCTCCCTAAAAACAAAAAATAACAACCATTGTGTATACAACCTAACTGAAAAACTGCACTCTATGTAGGTCCTTATTATACCACATTAAGGTGAGTGTCACTCCAAGTCTAGCAATACAATTTTTGTGTATAAGGACAGTATAAAGTCATATGTATATGGCCCTGTCAGCATGTGTGTAGTGATCCTAGATGGAACTCTAGACAATAGCATTAATTAAGGAATATACATATTGCTGAATGTTTTTGAGTCCAGTCATCATACAATAATATTGGTTTAGCCATTTAGGCTATCCGTAATTTCAATGAAATCATAATATCAAAATTGACATAACAAATGGGTCACTATTGGCCCCCGTTTAGGCATAAGGACTACTAAATTTACAAAAAACATTTAAAATTCAAAGCTTCATTTAAGCCTGGGAAGTGGTTGGCTTCTAAATTTTATATTCACCGCATTTCTCGTTGGAGCAGGATTTTTTTTGGTATTTGCCCTGCGTATAGATGAATGTATCTTTTACAAAACAACAAAGTTGACATTTGTCATATCGTATGCGTATCATAGAGCAATGTGCCTCCTGATTGGCGCCTTGGGGTTTCCTATTTCCATTGCTCAGATATGTTCCTTGGTCTTTTAGTTTTGCCTATATAAAAGGCCCCACAGGGGCAGTTAAACATGTAAACTAACCCTTAGCAAATAAGCGTTTCCCCCCAGAAAGCACAAAGTTCTCATTGTTGAGAAATGAGCAATATTTGCATCTGGGATTGCTACATTTGTGTGTGCCACGTCTGTTAACATAAGCCTTTGTCGTCTTGCCTCTATAGTGGCTAGAGGCTAATCTATCTTTTAGTGTAGTTGAACACTTGTTCGAGTGTTTCTTTGATGTAGTTTTTTAGTATAGGGTCCTCCCACAGTAGGTGTCAATTGCGTGTGAGGATCAGCCAAATTTCAATGTGTTAAGGGGAGTATTTGGTTATTACTTTCACCGTATTGGATAGGGATTTGCGTTTACTCTGGAATACCAGTTGCTGTCTACTTTTCCCCTTTGCTTTATTAAAAGCCTTCTTCAGGCAAGTCCTGCTGTAGCCCCTTTAAAGTAATCGATGTTGTAATAATTGAGCCTCCCTTAGATACTGAATAAATGGTAAAGAGTTGATAAGATGTTGTTGGTGCACCTCCTATATGATACCGAAGGGGTCGGGGCTATTTTACATCTGCAGGAACTACCCCGCACGACACTTTGGCAGCCCTGAGTGCTCACCTCAAAATTAACTTTTCTCACCTTACCTTGCCAGGGTATCCCCCTTTTAACCGAGTTGGTAGCCTTACTCACTCATTACTCCAGTTCATGCTGAATCCATGAATGAAGCAGATGCCCCAGACCACATACCTAAGTGTCAACGGAAACTATGCTGTTGTTGCCTTGTGCCTGACTAAGCTGTGGAAAGTTAAAAAAACAGTTAATATTTAAAAAAACAAAAAAGATGTCGTGGGTAAGAGCTTGTTGCATACAGGATTGTGTTGTCTGCTGTCTCTTTATTAAACAGTGAAGTTTTAAGTGTGTTATCATTGTCAATACAAACCATAATGTCCAAAAAAAGTATTTTGGTTAGGTCACAATTTAGTGTGAATTTTAAATTCATATCATTCTTATGAATTCTCTGAACAAAAAGTTCCAGATCAGTTCTAGTTCTATTCCAAACAAAGAATATGAAGTTCATGTATTGACAGTACAGGCTATGTTGTGTAAAGATCTCTAGATCAGTGTCTGCCCACATCAATCGCTCCCATTGGCCCAGATACGGATTGGCGTAGCTCGGGGCACACATGGTACGCATTGCTACCCCCTGTATCTGTAGGTAGAGCTGGTTGTTGAAAAGAAAGAAATTCTGGTTTAGAATATACTTAGGCAATTTCAGAATGAACCAATTATACCCATTGATAAGTACTTATTTCATTAATTAAACCCTCTACCGCTTTGGTTCCTTTGCTATGAGGGATTGAGCTGTAGAGGGCCTCAATATCAAGACTTACAAGCCATGATCCAGGTCTAACATTTAGACCCTCTATGGCTTGGAGTAGGTGTCAGGTGTCTTTTAAGTATGAAGGAAGGCCCTCTATATGAGGGCGTAAGTGGGTATCAAATAGTGAGCTTGCCTTCTCAGTTATGCTACTGATCCCAGCAACAATGGGTCAAAAATCTTGTGTGTCCTCATCTATTATGTTTTGGGAAAATGCATAATTAATGCTGTTATGATATTCTTTAACATATTAATCAATTTGTAGCCTTGAGATCGGTCTGTACCAATCAGATTTTCTCAGCACTTTATAACACATGGTTTCATAATTATGGATGTCCATTATAACAACATTGCCACCTTTTTCAGATGGCTTGATGGTGATGTTATCATCCTTTTCTAGTTGTTTAATGGCCTCCTCTTTAGTTTTGGTCAGATTCGTTGAGTGACTATGTGTTACTTTGATTTGTCCAAGTTCTTTCGTGTGTCAATGTCGAGAAAAACTTAGATTTGGGTTAAACTTTAGATATCTCAGTCCCTTATGGGGACACTGCTATATTGTTTTAGTTGGAGCAAAGTAAGATCCTTCAGTGCCTGGATACACTGCTAATGTGACCCCACGGGTGTCCCCAGGCGCCCTGGGCGACCCCGTGCCACGCCAGTGGCGCTACCACAGCTACGCCCAGGTGCACTGCACACCCACGTGCGGTGGCCCGGTACCCCAACTCTGCGTTCGATTACTGACAGCAGTTCCAACCCTTACCTCCATGCTTGCCAGTTGCCCCCTTGTCCCCCTGGATTGGCAGGAAGCCGCTCCGGCTGCCATCTTGGTTCTGTCGTCCCCCCCCCCCCCAATATAGTTGGCCTCCTGCCCTTCCTGTCAATCACAACGGCAGGCACTGGCGTGTCTCATTTGGATGACACCCGCCCTATAAAGCGCCCCCACCCAAGCAAAGGCTTTGCTGTGTGATTGCAGTTCTGTTTATGTTAAAAGGCTTGACCGTCGGATTGATACCCAGTCATACACCCCCTGGTTCTGGACACTCCCTGCTGTATCCTTCCCCGACCCACGCCTGTTTATCTTGGACTCTCTCCTTGCCTGCCTCCTGCCCCGACTCTGGTCCGTGACCCCGACCCTGCCTGAACGCCGCCTGCCCAAAGACCCAGACCCTATCGTGACTATTCTGCCAGCTGGTTGTCCCCTCCCTTAAAGGGGAACTCCAACCACAGCATCCAACATCTGCCCAGGGAATTTGGACCTGGCCACTGTGGGAAAAGTCCACAGGGGACCCTCAAGGTTTCCTGCCTACCTCCCCTCGCCTGGTCGAGGGGGGCTCTGGGTGAAGACCCACAGTGAGCTTAGACTCCCGACACCAGCGCCCTCCCAATACCTCCTAATCGCCGGCGGGTGTAACAGCTAAATTGTTCTAGTTGGAGCATAGTAAGATCCTTCAGTGCCTGGAAATGGCTCGTGTTCCAGTCACTTCTATCAATATAGCAGTCTCTATGTTCTTTTTATGTTATAATGCCTTCAGGATCAGGTTACGGGCAAACATGTGTATGTCTTTTATGGTTTCAAATTTATCCATGGTTTTATCAGGGCAAAACCCAAGACCTAGGGAAAATGTTTTGTGTTCAATCTGTATAAGTTTGTGAGAGGACAAATGGATTACTTCCATTACTTCAGTGGCATTTTGGTGTCAGTTTGCTGTAGCTTTATTTGTTTCTCTTTGGACCAGAGCCTTCCCTTGGGTTCGGCTTGGGCTTGTGTAAAAAACCCTCTACGGGTTTTGTCCAGACCAAACATTTGACTAATTTTAAGTACTCAAAGACATCCACCTCTTTGCCAGAAATCTAATATTGAAAGTATTGCATCACAAAGACCACTCAGATAACATTTCTAACCCCTTAGGTGATCAAAGTGGTTGGGCAAATAAGGAATTTCTGATGAATTTCTGTTCTTATCAATAAAGGAGTATTTAAATTTTTTTACGGGCGCTTCAACACGAGCCTTTCTTGTGGGTAATTTTAAGTACCGGACAGGAAGGATCTAGCAACCTATACTACCAGTCTCTCATAAGCTGTGCGAGTGCGACCTCTGACCACTAAGCCCCACATCACAGGACAGCTTTGAAATTATTTCCCCCTCCATGCGCAGTTTCACTACAATCGGCTGCATCTGTGAACTGCTCCATCAAGCTCCGTCAAGTTCTTCTTTTCACCTTCCTTTCTTTTCTTTTTGGTGGTAAAAGTAGCCTTTTTGAGGTTAAACCTCATTAAGCTTTTACAGATATTTTGTTCAGTTAAACAGGGGTTATCACCTTTGGGCACCACTCATCACACCACTTTTTTCAGGCTGCTTTCACAGGCACCCTTTCACTTTCTATCCATCCATACACTTCTCCATGTTAGACACGGATCACTTCACATCACTCATTGACTCATCCACTACATCCACCAGGTAATTCTTTCCTTTTGTTTAAGTGTAGGTGTTAATATATACAATCACATTTTCCTACATGCATTGCAACATTCATAGTCACAGCTCACTATGTATCCCATTCATACATTGTCATCCCTCAGACGGTTATGCACGTTGTTATACTTTCACACTCACACACTGTGATCCCCTCCAGGAATACGCTACATCATTAGCTTTCCTTCCTCACATCCCCTCTATTTTTCTTTTCCCCACGATCTGTTTCTACTCACAATCATGTACATTCAGGGTTTCTGCAGGGGCACACACATCATGCAGTCATACACTTTTTACACAGCACTATTTCACACCCCACAATGTTTCTGCTTTCACATTTCAAAGGTAGCATAATCAGGACACACCCTACCCAGCCACTTCCTACACTGCTTATTTCTCCTCACATTTTCTGATCTCTATATGTGTCCACTTTAGGGCATGCATGTAGATTTCTTCTCTTCCTTTTCATTCCTTTAACTGGCTACACTTCCATCATTTCAAGCTGTAGTTTCACCAGCAAACATAAACTTACACTTTAGATAGTGTTGACTTAGATTTTTGGTCTTTTTTTCTTGTGTGTACATACATTTCACTATTAAAGTAAATTAGATTCACTGACCCATTCATGGCCTACTTTAACTTACAGATATATACACGAAAGTCTTGCCCGAAGTGCGCTCCCTGTTCTCTTGACAGTGGACACCGACCTGGGTTTTTTTTCTCCCCCATTGATATCCTATTATACTTTTACTTTTCTGTGCATACTAATATTGAATTGTATTTTTTGAGTTGATATCCCCAGCTACTCCCCAGCTTTTTGTGCACTCTTTCTCCTGAAGAAGCAAGTAAATCTTGCGAAATGCGTCGAGATAAGCACTTATACTCATTTGCAATGTTTATTTGCTGTATTATTGCTGAATTTAATTTCATTGACTAGCAGATGGACTCAAAGATAAGTTTTTTGGACCATTAATAAATATATTTTCTACCACGTAGATACCTCCTTCTTTAAAAGTCCCACTGAAAAATTGATGACCCTGGAGTTCTCCTGTGGTCATCAGGGTGCAATCTTTTGTTTTCTGACTTGATATACTACTATTCTTTTTGTGAATTAATTGATAACGTGATTCTGAGGATATGGAGTGAGATGTGGATAATTTAGACTGTAGCAAATGGGGACGACAACTATCACAGACTACTGTTACCCCTTATCATTATAATCCTTTTTGTACACCATAATGCCATGTGGTGGGGTTACGGAGTGTGTGGGGTGTCTGGCTCGAAAAAAAACTGCGGTACCTAAGGTTCCTAAGAGCACAGCGGCCTCCATAATCCTTAAATGTTTGGGATGACCAGAACCCATTCTAGAGCTGGCTGTCCGGCCAAACTAAGCTATCAAAAGAGAAGAGCCTTGGTGAGAGAGGTAAAGAAGAACCCAAAGATCACTGTGGCTGAGCTCCAGAGATGCAGTTGGGAGATGGGAGAAAGTTCTAGAAAGTCAACCATCACTGCAGCCCTCCACCAGTTGGGGCTTTATGGTAATTATGAGTGACCAGAAGGAAGCCTCTTCTCAGTTCAAGACACATGAAAGCCTGTCCCTGCGTTTGCTTACAAACACCAGAAGGACGCCAAGATGGTGAGAAATTATTCTCTGGTCTTATGAGGCCAAGATAGAACTTTTTGGCCTTAATTCTAATTCCAGGCACTGCTCATCACCTGTCCAATACAGTCCCAACAGTGAAACATGGTGGTGGCAGCATCATGCTGTGGGGTGTTTTCCAGCTGCAGGGACAGGATGACAATGGTTGCAATCAAGGAAAAGATGAATGCAGTCAAGCACAGGGATATCCTGGATGAAAACCTTCTCCAGAATGCTCAGGACTTTAAACTGGGCTGAAGGTTTACCTTTCAACAAGACAATGACCCTAAGCACACAGCTAAAATAACAAAGGAGTGGCTTCACAACAACTCTGTAACTGTTCTTGAATGGCACAGCCACAGCCCTGACTCAAACCCAATTGTGCATCTTTGGAGAGACCACAAATGGCTGTCAACCCTTAACCATCCAACCTGGCAGAACTGGAGAGGAACTGCAAGGAGGAATGGCAGCGGATCTCCAAATCCAGGTGTGAAAAACTGTTGCTTCTTTCCTAAAAGACTCATGGCTGTATGAGATCAAAATGGTGCGTCTACTAAATACTAAGCAAAGTGTCTGAATACTTAGGATCATGTGATATTCTAGTTTTTTTTTTATAAATCTGCAAAAATGTCTACAATTATGTGTTTTGCTGTCAATATATATGTGTTGTGTGTTTTAATTAATGTTTTAATTAATTAATGAGAAAAAAAAGAACTTAAAAGATTTTAGCAAATGGCTGCAATATAACAGAGTGAAAATTATAAGGGGGTGTGAATACTTACTGTACCCACTATACCAGAGCCAGGGCAAAGGTATAGGTGGGAGTCATGTCAGAGTGAGGCAGGAAGGGTAGGCAGGGCTTAGGTAGTAAGAAAAAGTTGGGTAGGGTTTAGAGTGGGAGTGGCTTAGGGGCTAAAAGGGGCAGGAATAGGATGTCCAGTCCTCCATTTTAGATTCAAGCAAGGGAGGTGAGTATGGCTTCCCAACCTCTTTCTCCCCTGGAGGTCCTTATTGCCCAGATATGGACAACATGGCATCACAGGGGGATGACTGGGTGCGGGGGCAGATTTCCTCGCCGGCTACCTAGCCACTCGTTTCTGACCCACCCAACCCTGTCCTTATCAGGTGCCAGCGTCCTGATGGCCTGAGGCCATCTCTGTGTCCCACCAGGAGAAGATGGGGCTCCGCAGGCAACCTGTTGGCCTATGCCAGGCTCTGGGGCTCCATTTTCCCATCCACAAGCTTGCTGAATTAAGACTTCCCCCACCCGTGGCCAGTTCTGCATCACCCCTATCTGCGTTCCCCCATCTTCATGAACCACGCGGTGTGGGCCCTGCGCATCAGCCCACAACTTCTCACAGACCTTGGTGCATGACCGGCTCTGCAGCTGAGGACATCAGTATCATCTTCTAGGTCCCCCCACCAGTCTACAGGTGGGACATCTGTGGGGTAACGGAGGCACAGCAGGGGCAGAAGCGGGACAACCCGGTCAGAAAGTAGGCAAGTGACTCCCATGAGCGGGGGGGGGGGGGGGGGGGGGGGGGGGGTTGTGTTTCCAGCCACTGAGCCAGGCAACCTCTGTTATAAGCAGCTCCTGGGGACAGACATGCTGCTCTTTCCTCTTATGGAGGCCATGGTCCACCCCCTCCAACATGTTGGTTCTCTGTCGGATCCAATTCTGATCCAATTCTGAGCCCCAGATCAATTGGACGTGATCACTTGGACAAGGTGGTGTGCAGCGATCGGATACTCTTAATTGGCAGATTGATCGCAGCTCCCATTCCCGCTGAGATCGCCGGAATCAATTGGGTGAGTGATCAATTGGCCATGGAATCCTACACGTGTATGGCTAGCTTTAGTCTTAACCATTAAACCATATCTATAACAAAAAACTAATTCAAACACATAAAGCTATTCCCTTAACCCGTCTATCGGGTAACCTCAAGTCGGTATGTCGGAGAGGTCTGCGCGTCCAAAATCCCCACTCAGGTCAGTCAGGGTCCGTCCTGGTGTGGGTAGCAGTGGAGAAATGCCTGCCACTTGTCCAGTGTCTTAAGTTGTGCCGCCAGGTGCTGCGTCCGGGATCCCAACAATTCCTTTTTGCAGATATCTTGCAAGATACCTGTCAAAAGCGGCAGAGAAGGAGGCTCCTCCTCTATCCACTGTAGCATTATGGTGCGTCTGGCAGCTAACAGGCACGTGTGTGTCCATCTGGAGTTGATCAACACTGTGTAAGGGGAATCTGTCGGGACATAGCTAAACAACAGCAGAAGGGGGTCTTTGGTTATTTTTGCTCCTGTGATGCCATTAACATATACCACCACCGACTCCCAGTATAACGAGATCTTTTGATCTTTTTTGGTCCACAGACAGTGCATCAGGGTAGGATTGGTTGCTTTACATTTAGGACATATTGAGTTCCAGGCACTCGCCTCCCCTTGGGAGGTATGCCTAGTCCTTGGGGGTTTGTACACTCTGTGCAATATACGGTACTGTGTCTCCCTCCAAATCTCTGAAACTGTGCACCTACGGACTATACCATATCCCGTGATAATTTTTTCTGTGATGTCATCATCTAGGGGAAATTCCTTCTCCCACCCTGATTTCGCCACAGGAACCGGCTTCCCAGTAGGTCGTGAGTGCAACCAGGAATATAGACCAGATAGATTGTGTCCGGGGGCTATCACCATACGGTCAAATGTGTCCGTGCAGGTCAGTAGTGTCAAGTCGTTACAATAAGCTGTCGCTTGGAGATAGAATAGCGGGTGTATGTCCTCATTCGTCAGACCGTGATGCGATCGCAGCGTTTGCTGCAATAGAAACTCCCCCTTATCATCAAGTAGGTCCCGAAAATGTACAATGCCCTTCTCCTTCCATTTGTGGTAGACTTTTGTCTGTACTCCTCAGGGAAACAGTGGGTGACCAACTATTGGTAGATGTTTCGAATGGTAGGCTGAAAATCTTCCTAGCCTCCCGAAATGCTAGTACAGTGTCTCTAAGAAATTGGTTTTAATGGAGGCAGGAAGTTTGGCCACTGGGCAGTGCAGGAGCGCTTTCAGGTGCCACTAGGATACCATGGCCATTTCCAATTGATAGTTGGAGTGTAGAGAAGACTCCTTTAGCGAATCCATGGCATGCCTCATCAAGCTGGCTATGGTATATTTCCTAATATTGTAGGACCCCCCCTACGCCTTTTGTGACTCCAGTCTCTGAACATCAGAGTGCTTCAACAGTAATGGGATCATTTTCAATGGGTAAAGTATTTTGGGAAACGTCACAATTTTTTTTTTTTTTTGAATAAACTTTTTATTGAATTTTTATTTGCAGGTAACAAGCAAAAACAAACAAAAAAAAAGAAAAAATAGAAGAAAATAAAATTAAAACAAGTAAAACACACAAGTAGTATAACCTATACATGTCCCGTCAAACTAAAAGTGACAGGTTGACACGCCCCTTTCCCCACCCATAACCCCTCCCACCCCACCCACAACCCTCCCAGAGCGATCATCCCAAACAGGCCTATAGTACGCCCCTTTATAATATCCTTAATGTAATAAAAGACAGTTGCCGCAACCTGGGTTTGAACCAGGACCCTTTAGATCTTCAGTCTACCAATTGAGCTACCTCGGCTGTAGTCCATAATGTGCACAAATGTAAGGCAGAGATATGTGTTTTAATCAAAATATTTTTATTTGGTGCTCAACGCATACCATTTGTAACATCGCAGTATGACAGACAGGTTTGTGTGTAATGACAACGTGGACGTATTCGCTTCATCCTCATAGTTACAAAGTTACGTACAAAGCGGTCGTTTTTTCTAAAATCATTTGTAAATCTTTTTAATACATTTTCAAAAGACATTCCTTTAGCAATACAATGTAAGATATAGATGCAGAAATGGCCGCACACCGAACTAATCGCGTCCTGTATTTGTCTGTTTTGATACCTTATAAGCGATGAATTTTTAGACAAAAATTTCATAAATTCATTGGGAAATAGTTCATTCTCCGGCGATAATCCATAGCTATCAAAAAAATTTACACATCATTCGCACACAATATAATTAAAACCCAGTGCTTTCCCCGCTGATGCGATTTGTCCGTGTTTACAATATAGGCCGCTGGGCGGTCTATGATGGTATTTCTCGGTAATAAATCACAAGGAAATACGCCTTTAAATACGCGTCGTGCTTGAAAGTCCGCTTTGATAACGCCGGTAATTTCATAGTTATTCGTTTTGTTTTTTTTACTGGAAATCATATAAAACCTCCCTTCTATTATTTATTTCAATAATATTCTCATGAACTGAGTACACAATCATATTAATAGTATTTTGCGCCGGTTCCGCAAATCGCACTTCGGCTCTGAGGTTTCCAGTTTTTACTAGAGAAAAATGTCCTCCAGGTTCTTGATCCGGTGACAAATCAAAAGCGAACAAAGTGTAGCGCTGTCCGCCTTTTGTTTACCCGAAATATGTACGAGCGACATATATTCACGAACAGCCGATTCGCCTTCAAAATTAGGCTGAAATGGCTTTGCCGGTATTTGTTGTCCGTCCAAATATAAGGCAGCATAATTCACATTATAGTGATTGAAGCACAAAGGGTTTCTTTGGTAATTCCCGGAAAACGAGTCGTTGTCCACAAACGCTAGTATTACTGTTTTTGGAATGTTACCGAGAAAGAGGTTCTCGTGGTTAGATATGCGGGTGCCTGCCGGGATACTGTACACTTTAAGGGACGCTCGATCGACCGAATATTTTGCGTTAGCGGTTAACAGGGCGCGACTGTGGCCGATTCTCACAGCTGGAGATACTTAAACTCTTTTGACAAACAGCGAAGCGTGTTGTATTTGAACCTTAAAATGCCCCGCTTCAGCGGACATAAGGCAGAAAGAATGTTTATTTCTGGTCAACTTTATCTTTAGGTCTAGGCCGTTCAGTATCAGCTTCGGTTGATTAAATATATCGGCGTAAATGGGGCCCATTAATTCCACACTTCTGGAGCGCGTGGTATACTGAGCTCTCTTGCTGAAACCAACATTTCGGCTGTCGAGATTCCGGTCGTCATGATGCCCGGCTGTAAATTGCGAGGCCAAAGTTTGTGAATTATAATTTATTAGGGATTCAATGTACGCTCTATACGTATAGAGGTTGTCGCTTCGTGAAATCAACGTGTCGCCCAGCGTTATGTCCAATTGGTTAAAAAGGCTAGCAATAGGGTAGTAAATAAAGGCCACACGGGATCCGTCAGGTATGGGTGTGTTATCCGGGTTAACGATTCGGCAAACGACGCGTAACAGAGTGTTATTGAGGTCGTAATAATATTCACCGCTGCCCGAGATGAAAAACTCCAAAGGCGCATTGTCGGCAATGGCCGCAATTGCTTGTACCTCCACATAAAGTGATTTTTCTATGCTTGTCTGCGTAGGCAGTATTTAAAATATATCCAACTCAGATTTGGCGTACTCAGCGGATGCGTCATGCACAAAAGCCATAGC
>CM070039.1:59487732-59499477 GCA_036250615.1 Ptychadena robeensis
ATAATTTACGCTGTCCAACATGTCGGGTGTTTCTGTCGGTCCAGGGCATTGCTTTGCAGAACATAGAAGTGTCTGCTAGCGACAACGCTGTTTTGTAGGAAAAACCTTTTGCGATTCTTGTTGTAGATATGTAGACACGGCGAGGAAGCACAGTGTAACGGACTGAATTGTAGCGTATGCGGGGCACGGGTTGACAATTTGACGAGCACATCGTTACATGCAACCTTACAAACCCAAACAAATGACCGACAAATATGATTTTATGACTTTGATGCATGCAAGAGAACCGGCGTGCATGTACCCAATTACATTTATGCACCCCTTTATACGGGCCAAATTCCTGGGAATTCCAGCGGTAAAAATTGGCACGCTGACTTTGTGAGCTTTTATCACGAACGGCAAGTTTTCGGGTTATACATTTATCACCATAATGCCGGCCGTTACGACGCTTATTTGTTGTACAGGAACTGATCAAGGAAAAAATTTTAAATTGATATTATTACCAGGGCGGCCGATTAATGTGTGTGTCCCTAAAGATTTAAAAATTAGATCATAGATCATTGAATTCATGCCTATAAACTCAGTAAAATGCCCAGAAGCCATGGGTTTTCGGGCCAAGGTCATTTCCTCCACATTCTTCAACACAGAGAAAATCAAAATTACATAGGCCCTATGCCCACGTCCGGTTTTACGGCGTTAGCATCCTATGCCTAGCGGAAAAAAGAATTTGGTGGAGTGGTACCAAAAACTAAAAAATGACACCTTTAATTTTCAGGCAGAACTAAAGGCTTTACTGTAGCAGGATGTGGAGGTCTTAAGAAAGGCTTGTGATGTTACAGGGACACGATTTATGCCCTGACTAAAAACTGTGAACAATACTTTAAACGCGGAAAGAAATTTAACCCGGTAAAAAATACAATTTGGTCACTACAATGCAT
This sequence comes from Ptychadena robeensis, assembly GCA_036250615.1. Lineage (NCBI taxonomy): Eukaryota > Metazoa > Chordata > Amphibia > Anura > Ptychadenidae > Ptychadena > Ptychadena robeensis. The sequence continues at coordinate 59,488,671 of CM070039.1, forward strand.
TGACCCCTTTCCGCTGATCACGCTGGTATTGCTATGTATGTCTATGCGACCGTTTAAATTCCTTCCCGCAAACACCGTGGCAATTGTGCCCGCGGATATGTACCACAAGACCAGAACGTTTTCCACACCGGCTTCATGGCTCATGTACGTAGAGCATACAGAAGGCATACCTATTTTCAAACATGCCTTGAAGGGCGGTGAGAAGAAGGTGGAAAATACTTTTGGACGGATACGCGTTATTAATGTGTACACACCGCTTTGAATTTCAGGGTGTTCTACTATCAACGGCCTTCCCTGTGTGTTATAACGAGCTTGACCGTAATGAACTTACTAAATCCTAATACGTCAGTGTATCACACCTTCTTAGTCAAGAAAAGCTACCTACAGAGAATCGGATTTACAATGTCGCGTCATGTGGAACACAGTGGCGCGAAATGGCCTCTAGTGATAAGGGGTCAAAAGACTTCCCTGCTTAAAAATCACATTTCCCGTAACCTTTGACCCCGTAAGAATTCGCTTTAAAACCGGCGTCCGCAACTAACCCATTAAACCCTTTATCACCAAGGACACCCGGTGATACAACAACACTGCATTATTCTGAATTTCACTATCCTATAACCTTTGTTAAAAAACCAAAACGTATCCATCGGCCATCCAGAAATAATTTTTGATCATTTCGGACACATCAAAAAAACTTTGTATTGCCAAAGTTAAAGGTACTCAACGCCCAGAGATCATTTTTTTCCGGTCCTTCCTGTAAAACTAATAAAAAACTAATGTTTCCCCGCTCTGCTACAACATGCGCTTGAATTCCCCAAGAAAGACATATGCAACCACACCATGACGACCGATCCCTGACATGGTGTACACTAGAAACTCATGTACGGTGGAAACAAGGTTACAGGATCGGGAGCATGAGATCGGCACTTCCCCATACAAAACAAACGATCTGTTTGCTCCGTACATCATGCTCCACCTCCAGGAAAACAGGAGGCTTCCGTTACCCAGCTGGTGTAAAACTGATTCGGAAAAAATGGCGTAGATAAACAAAAAAAAAAAACTCTGTTCGGGGCAGTCTGCGCGGTGACATGCTTTGCAGAACTGAATACAGTCGTGGTTGAATTTATGGCTGTATACAGAACAACACTTATCGCAGAAAAAGTTGGCACCGATAAAAGCTTCCACGTTTTTAATGCCGTAATAATGCTCTTCATGGTGCAATATGTAAACAATCTTGTCTCTAGTGGGATTAGCCGTATGATAATAACGCCATTGACCTCTGTTGTGGTTCAAAACTTTAATTGTAATGTTTAAATATTGTTCAAACTTTACAATATCGTTAAAAGAAACTAAATGCCCTTCGAGTATTTGCAAATCTCGATGCAATTGACGCCCCTTCTTCAACAAAACATCGTCGCTTACATCGGAACCATCCAAAATGGCGTACACACTAGCGGCCAAGCAAACATTATTATCGTAGTTGTTAAAGTCGTACAAATGCTGTCTCTTACGGTCAATGATTCTACTGTACGCCACGGCCCCCAAACGTCTTCTGGAACCGCCACGACGGTTCCAGAAGACGATAACAACCAGTTTAAGGGAATTACCGGCTATGCACTCCGCGTTGCTCTGTAGAGCGTTAGCGATGTGACTCAAAAAAGTTTCGGCTGTAAATCTATCTTTAGTATGTCTTGTTGAGAAAATAGAGTCAAACGTCTCGCCGCCGTCTAAACGCAATTGTATAAAATCCCCCGGCTGTGCGTCCCGTAAAACCCTATTTAACAGCGATTGTATAGCGGCGTGTATCACGTCAATGGCTTCAACAAACGATTGAATGGTTTCCAGGTTTACAAATCTGAAGTGCTCTGTATACATAACGCTGTTAAAATTTGAAAAGTCACGTTGTTGTCTTAAAACAGAATCTAAATACACCGGTCTAAGGTCGTGGGGCTCAGGGTTGTCATTGTCTGTAACGGATATGTCTGTTTGTGAACTGCGGCGGTGGAAACGATCTGTTTGCGTCGTAGGAGGCCGATTAGCCTGAGCGTTGGATGAGCGAGAGTGTTCTGCCTGCTCTGCCCGCGGCTGTCGCGGTGTTTGAACAGCGTTCGCGCTGGTCGGCTTAACCGTTTTGTTACAACGGAACCGTCTTTTAAATCTAGCAGTTTTAGATCGTCTAGCCGCAAAGTACATCTTTATAGCCCGTTTTAATTTTTTCGCTCTAGCGACCACGTTTGTTTTTTTTAAATGTTGCCCGCCACCAATCATACTTAGTCAATTTCCTAACATCTCTTTTTCAAGGGCCTCAACATGTGTAATAAGCACCTCGTATTTATCATGTGCCGCTTGTATTTTCATAGCATTCATTTTGTTGGGGCTGTTGAACGCCAAAAACATAGAATCTCTGACAAAACATTTTAAATAGTTCGCTACATGCAACATTTTGTTGTTGTAACGACCCAGAGAACTCAATAAATCATACATATTATCATTCCAACAACTACATGAACGTACAAGCGGAACATGCTGGTAGGAGGCATTCTGACCCTGACAGATCACCCCCTGATCCCTATCGTAATAATCTGTGTCTGGCGTGTCAAATGCTATACGCCTTTTAAAAAGATGTGTCTCGGGTGTATCGGGAACAAAGTTAATATCGCACAAATCTGTATTGCCATTTGCCATGCTTGTTGACTCACCACCCTGTGGAGACAACAATATTTCGGTAATCGGTGATATTGGCCTCGGACGTTGCGTCAAAACTTCAGTGAAAAGAGATTGCGGCGATGATTGGGGCGTTCCTGGTATTTGGTTTTTTTGCGCCCGTACCATTTCCTGCAACTTTCTTTTCTTCAGGCTAAAAATGTAATAAAAGCAAGCTTTAGGATTTTTAAGCAATTTAAACACATTGCGTACAGAGCGGATTTGAAGCACTTTAAAATAAGTCAAACTTACGTGCATTTGGACAAGCGATAAATGGACCCGCTAAATTCTCATTTCGCCAACTGTCGCGAGCTCTGGTGCTTGGCTCCGGCGTGTCTATAGTCCAGGTATTTCCGGCGATTCCGGTGCCTTCCCCCGACGACATAACACCTGAAATTAATACGATAGAACAATGTAAGGACACGCTAAAGCAAAAGATATTGACCCTTCATTGTCTGTTAGAGATTTACCATTTGACAAAAATGGGGAAATAGTCACGCAAAGGTATAACCGTCCGGACTATATACTGCTCTGCAAACAACACTTTGATACCATTACAATAACGATACTTACGGACCAAGCGAAACCTGTTAAATTCAAATACGGAAAAACTATTGCGCGATTACACTTTAGACCGCGATCGGTGACGACGCATTAAAAATGTTGTCCCAGAGAGTGTACAGTGACCCGGATGTGTATACCCATTACTACATAACGCAAGCGGGTCATGGCTTGGATGGCTTCCACGGCGCCGAATTCATGCACGGTTCTGGGCTCGCTGGTTTGTTTCGGGGTCTGTTCCGACGAGTCGTTCCCCTATTCAAGAAAGGTGTGGAACTTGTAAAGCCGCATGTGAAAACAGCGGCCAGAAACATCGCTTATATTTGGTTCTATATGATTTCCAGTAAAAAAAAAAAATGAATAACTATGAAATTACCGGCGTTATCAAAGCAGACTTTCAAGCACGACGCGTATTTAAAGGCGTATTTCCTTGTGATTTATTACCGAGAAATACCATCATAGACCGCCCAGCGGCCTATATTGTAAACACGGACAAATCACATCAGCGGGGAAAGCACTGGGTTTTAATTATATTGTGTGCGAATGATGTGTCAATTTTTTTTGATAGCTATGGATTATCGCCAGAGAATGAACTATTTCCCAATTAATTTATTAAATTTTTGTCTAAAAATTCATCGCTTATAAGGTATCAAAACAGACAAATACAGGACGCGATTAGTTCGGTCTGCGGCCATTACTGCATCTATATCTTACATTGTATTGCTAAAGGAATGTCTTTTGAAAATGTATTAAAAAGATTTACAAATGATTTTAGAAAAAACGACCGCTTTGTACGTAACTTTGTTACTATGAGGATGAAGCGAATACATCCACGTTGTCATTACACACAAACCTGTCTGTCATACTGCGATGTTACAAATGGTATGCGTTGAGCACCAAATAAAAATATTTTGATTAAAACACATATCTCTGCCTTACATTTGAGCACATTATGGACTACAGCCGAGGTAGCTCAATTGGTAGAGCGTTAGACTGAAGATCTAAAGGGTCCTGGTTCAAACCCAGGTCGTGGCAACTGTCTTTTATTACATTAAGGATATTATAAAGGGGCGTACTATAGGCGTGTTTGGGATGATCGCTCTGGAAGGGTTGTGGGAGGGGTTATGGGTGGGGAAAGGGGCGTGTCGACCTGTCACTTTTAGTTTGACGAGACATGTATAGGTTATACTACTCACACACATGAATAAACAACATTCCCAGCCTGCATTGTGCCTGAAAAGGTCAAAAACTAGACTTCCATAAAGATAAACATAAAAATGCGAATGAAGGTTAACATCAGAATATAGTACACCCTCAACAATAGGAGCCACTATACAGTATATGCATTGAAGTCCAGCAGCCCAAAATAAATAAATAAATAAGTAATAACAGACACAATTGCCCATACACACCTCATACACACAAGTGGTGACCCAGAATCCCATCCAAGTAGGACAGTCCTAGGCACTGACAGGCACCTAGGCACCTTAAGTAGTAGACGGATCCGCAATCCAGGTACCCCAAACCCTATCAAACTTCAAATGATGGCCTCTACTAGCATATGTGGCTTGGTAAAGGTGCAACGAGGAGTTAATGAGTGCCTTCCAGGCCTTCATCGTCGGTGGCTCCCTACGCCTCCACTGCAGCACAATCAGTTTCCGTGCATAGAATAGTGTAACAGAAAGGAGCGTGCGCACAGCCACCGTTGGAACCAGATGTTCCACCAGGCCCAGCAAGCATAGGTCTACCGACGGGGTCAGTGGCACCATCGTGATAGCAGCCAGACATGTCACTACCTCTGTCCAGTATACCGCAACCCCTGGGCAACTCCAGAATATATGAATGAAATCCGCTGGAGAGTAGTCACATCGCCAACAATCAGCAGCTCTAGAGGCGTACATTCTAGATAGCCTGGCTGGGGTAAAATAGATCCTATGAAGGATTTTAAATTGGATCAGCCTGTTCCGAGCCGATACAAGATAGGAAAAGGAGGCCGACCACACATCCTCCCAGTCCTCATTAGATAGGGAAGGGAGGTCCGCCTGCCAAACCCGTCTGCATCTATCCAGTTGCGTAGAGGGGAGTGCCACCAACTCCCTATAGAAGGAGGAGAGAGGCTTCTGTAAGGCAGGGTCCCTAACCGAGAGCTCCAGCCGGGGAGTCTGGACCACCAGCGGGGCCGCACCAAACTGGGAGTGGAAAGCATGCCCGAGTTGCAAGTAGCGGAAAATGTAAGCTGGCGGGAGATCAAATTTAGTCTGCAGGTCAGGGAAGGGGGCCAGCAGTCCTCCTTCAACCACATCCCCAATTGTTTTCATCCCCCTGGAGGTCTAGACTGAAACGTCACCATTTTTAGCAGGTTACATCTACCAAATAGAGACAGCGGGAGGTTCGCCCAAGAATCTAATTCCTTGATGATAGTCGGAATGAGTCTACTGGAATTTAGGGTGTACAACGAGATGCTCTTGTCCGCCACCATAAAATCGGTCTTGGCTAACCAGTCTCTAGGCCTGTTCCCTGAAAGCAGCAGAATCTCGCTCTTTTGCACATTTACTTTAAAGCGTGACGACCATAAGTACTTAGAGCATCTACGGAAGGGGTTTTTCAGATTTTTGGGACTCCGTGTTGTCCCTGCACAAACCCTGTTTGGGCTTCATGTATGATGGAGGGCATGATAGGCGCTAGTCTCCAGGCCAGCAATTTAGACAAAATCTTTGATCCGTGTTGATCAACAAAATCGGCCTGTAGGAGCCGGGGAGAGACGGGTCTTTCCCCTTTTTATGGATTAGATTTATGTGGGCACCGTTGGCCATAGGGAAGTACACGCCATGCTGCCACAGGTACTGGTATAGTCCCAGCAGGGGCTTGACAAGATCCGTACTAAAAGTTTTATAAAACTCTGGGGGGAAACCATCCGGTCCCGGAGCCTTATTATTTGGGAGTGCGTTAATCACCTCTAGAAGTTCCGTAACAGTAATGGGAGCATTGAGTGTCGCCAGCTGGTCATCGGTCAGTGTCGGTAAGTCGGTCAGGTCGATATAGTCCTGTTGAGCAGTCGCGTCCACCCCTGGTTCCCTATACAGATTGTCATAAAAAGTGGCAAGGATAGCATTAATTTCCTTCGGGTTCGTCACAACATCCCCATTCTCATTGCACATTGCTGAGATAAACTTATTAGGTTTTGAGGCCCTAACCAAGTTGGCCATCAACCGTCCAGCCTTGTTACTATGTTGGTAGTACCTCAGGGCCTGATAAGATAGCTTTTGGAGTTCTTTCTGTTCCAGCCAGAACTCCAATGTCGCCTTGGCCTGGAGGTATTGCTGCTTATGTAGAGGTGTGGGGCACATAGTAAAGGTGCTCTGGGCCCCTCTCAATGTCCCTATCGCCTCCCTGTATTGTTTAAGGGTGTTTTTGCACCTAATCGCCATAAAGGCCATCACATAGCCTCGTATATGGGCTTTGGCTGCCTCCCACAATAAGATTGGGTCAGCCTCATGCCGTTCGTTGTCACACTTATATTCCGCAATCTTCCTTGACAGGAACTTGTGGAATTCCTAGTCCTCATTTCAATGACTAGGGTATCTCCAAATGATGTCAGGTCCCCTAGGGCCCCGCTCCAGCAGGTCTACACTGACAGGGGCGTGGTCAGATATGAGTATGTCATGTATTTCTGGACTGACACATGTCGGTAGGAGGGAGTCAGTGGCCAACAAATCCGGGATAGCGAGTCGTGCGCATGGGAGATATGCGTGTACTGTTTCTCCGTTGGGTTAAGCTGTCTCCAAACATCGTTAAGGTGGGCGAAGGTAGTAAAGTCATGTAATGGAGTAGGGGGAGGGTTCCGTCTAGGTCTTGTCAGCTTGTGTGAGTCGGATTTCCTATCCTCCTCCATCACCATCACGACGTTAAAATCATCCCCAAACAGCTTGAGCGGAGCCGGGTCTGTTAAGACCGATTTCACTAAATTCCCATAGTACGTTCTAGTGGGAGAGTTTGGGGCATTAATGTTATATATGCTGAGCTCTCGGAGATCCGATTTCAGCATTATATGCAGAAACCTGCCCTTCTCGTCCCTCGTTTTGCTGACAGCCGTATATCTCAAATTTCTGTGCAAAAGCGTTAGGACGCAAACACAGCCCCCACCCACATTTTTTTCAACCTTGACGCCTCCGACTCATCGAGGTGGGTCTCCTGCAAAAGGGCCACATCCGCTTTTAGTCTCTTCAAATGTCGTTAGATCATGACCCTCTTAGCGGGGGATCGGAGGCCCTTTACATTCCAGGAGGCCACCCTCAACGAGCCAGCTTGGGTCCGCGGCATACTAAGTTATCTCACCGGTGGCGATGCAAGTGCAGACATATAGCAGTAAAGATAGGCATTCGTAGTACTGCAACATCCTTCGAACATCCAGACCCCTCTTAAACTTGTACATAAACTAAAACAAACCATAAAATGTAACTTCAATAAACAGTGGTGGAAACCTCTAGCAAGCCATGCATGCCAGCGGTATCCTCCCGGTGCTGCGGGTGTCCCCACATCCCCGGAAAACAACTCATACTTGTGGGGCTTCTCTTTTTCCCCATGTAATGCTGTCCCGCCTGTCTCCCCCCGCTCCCCCACACGTTACCTGCAAAGACCATGTCCAGGAGTGACTGGGATGTCACCCACCATGTCCACTATAGTAGGTCTAAGAATGGAGGTAAGGTACCCCGTGTTATCCCCACCGAAAGAGTAGGGAAGGTATGTATAGAGTGAAAGTCCCTTACTCATAGTCCAAGCGTCGAGTCCTCAATGCCCGCCATCCAGTGGTACGATCAAGTCAGGTGTGTAGTAGGTCAGCGTCCCTTTTGCAGTCTAGTGTCCTTTTTCGTATCCGTCTTTACATTCTTTGGGGTTTTAAAGCGTTGGCGCTGGGTCTTGGGCGAGGGCTGAGTCTTGTCCTGTCTTTTCAGCGGCGGCATCGATTTCGGTATATGGGTCGTAGGCACCGGCGATTATTCGGGTAGTTGCTGCAGATATTTTTCTGCCTCTTTAGGGTCAGTAAACGAACGATCCGCTCCATGCTGCTCCTTCACTCGCAGGATCGCTGGATAGGCTAGCTGGAATTTGACCTTCTTGTGAAATAGGGCAGAGCATACTCCACTAAATGCCCTGCGCCTCTTTGAAACCTCCACAGAATAGTCGGAGAACAGTAGCAATCTGGTATCCCCGTATTGGAGTCCTTTTTGCAGTCTATACGCCTGGAGAACCGCAGCCTTGTCATTATAGTCCAAATATCTCACCATGATAGCCCTAGGTGAGGTGCGGTTGGGGTCCAGTGGTCCTATTCTGTGGGCCCTTTCCACTTTGAAGGGAGGTAGGAGGCCACGCAAAGCCGGGATGTCAGTGGTGAAGAGATCCCTCAGTGCGCCCGTCTTGACAGTTTCAGGAACACCCACGATGTGTACGTTATTCCGTCTGGATCTGTTCTCCTGATCGTCAAGCTTTGTAGTCAGACCCTTAACCTGCTGCTCTAGGTCAGTGCACTTGACTGCATAGGTGAACATGTCCTCCTCCATAACGGACACCCTCTCCTCCAAGGCAGCGATTTTGTCAGCATGGTCCTTTAGCTCTTGCCTATAAGCGGTCACCTTAGTAATGGCTTTGTCAATGGCTGCTTGAACAGGTTTTAACAGCGCCGCTACTGCCAGGGCGATTTGGTCATGCTCTGGAGTGTTTGAGTCATCGGCAGAGTGGTCAGGGGATGAGTCGCAGTCACTTGCCTCGTGGTGAGATGGGGTGGCGGCCATCTTGGGAGTATCAGGTGCCGGGCAGGCCCCTCTCGCTGCTGATCTCGATCAGGACCGGGAGGACTGCTTACACAGGAACCCTCCATGCAGGAGGGTATCGCCCCCCCCCCTCCGGTTTTGTTGGGGCATGGATCGTGACACTAAGCTGCTATAAAATGCCAATTTTCATGGAGGAGGTGCGGGAGCTCGTCAGGGGGCTGCTCCTACATGCGGCGCTGGAACCAGAAGCCCCATATCTCTCTCTTCATACTAAGGTCAGAGTTTCATGTTTATTCTTCATTACTGGTTATGTACACAGTTTAACACAGTAACAGACACTGAATATTAAAGGTAAAAGGACTTTGAGAGAACCAAGAGACATTTGCATTATAAGTATTATTTTTTTTCCCCAAAAAGCAGGAAAACTTTTTATTAAATCAAAAGCAGTACAATACATGTTTCAGATAAAATGTAACAGTACATCAAGAATGAATAGTAAAACATTGTATGTCTGAAGTTACAGTAGAAACATCAAGTCACATGTACAAACAAAGGAATAAGAATTGTAACTTGTGATGATGGAAATGGGTATTGGGTTTGATGAGACAAACCTCAATGGATAATAAAGAAATTGGTTGAAAAAACATGAAAAAATTTCAGTGTAGGAACTCTGTATATCAATGCTAAGTAACGAGTAGGAAATAGTCAGTAGTAATTTGACTAGCAAGTCAAACCTGACCAGAATTCTTCCTGAATCTGTCCTATGTCGACCAAGTTTGCACATACCGAGTCACGGTGTCGTGTGAGATATGAATCAGTTTTTCCATGTCGTTTATTTTGTTTATACGATGGAACCAGTCGTCAATAGATGGCACCACATTCGCCTTCCATAAAGCGGGGATCAGCAGTTTGGCCGCGTTCAACATGTGAAATGCTAGAGAGCGTTTGTAGACATGAAATGGATATGTGTTGTGTTGTAGGAGCATACATTCTGGGCTGAATCCCAAAGTCATACCGGTGATCTCAACAATTTTAGAATGTACCTGCTTCCAGAATGAAGTAATCAATGGGCAGTCCCACCAGATATGTAAGAATGAGCCCACCTCGTCCGAGCACCTCCAACATTTTCCCCTGCCAGTCTGGAGGAAGTCACCTCTCTACTTCGCTCCTCTCCCTCCACCACCTACACCACTGCCCACTCGGACCCTATAACCGCTTGGAATTACTTAAGACCCATTTACACCACCCTTGGCCCGCACTGACTGGTGAACTATTCAACCTATCACTCTCCCTGGTATATCTTTCAAAAAGCCAAATCCTCCCCAATAAGAAGCCATCACTTGACCCTCTTTCCTCAATAACGAAGACTCTCGTTTCCTTTTTGTTCCAAACTGCTTGAACGCCTTGTATACACAAGATCACAGATCTATCTGACTGGAATTCCCTCATTGACCCCTCCAATCGGATTAAACTTTCATTCACTGAGACAGACATTTAATAGAGTGCCAAGACCTGTCACTGCAAGGGCCAAAGGAACTTTTCTCTGCTCTTCTGTTTGGATCTCTCTTCTGCCTTTGACACTGTTGACCACCCTTTCTTTACAGGACCTGCACTCTAGGTGGTATTCGTGATCTGCATTCCTGGTTCTCCTCCTACTTGATTGGACCGATCCTTCCAAAACTCTTTCAATGGTTTATTGCTTCTCACCACAACCCCTCCCTGTTGCGCGTCCCACAAGGCTCAGTCCTTGGCCGGTCACTGTTATCACTCTATAC
>CM070039.1:59505121-59519602 GCA_036250615.1 Ptychadena robeensis
GTGGACGTATGTCTGCAGCGGGGAAAAAGACGCAGAGAGTACACTTCCCATTCAAATGATGAAGATTAGACACTGTGCCAATTTGAGTGGTGCGCCCGCTGTGATAATATGAAGCTGCGCGATGCTGCCAATGTGCGGTCTTCATTGCAGCGCTGCACTTTGCCGCCAGAGACACCAAGACGCGGAAAAACAGCGCTCGTGCCGCATGTATGAATGCAGTACAGACGCAGTTTTTCTGCATTTTGGCTCAACAGGGTGCACTCCTCCCAATACAGCAGGAGCGAGCCCTAAGCCATGGGCAAGCTTTAGGTAATCCGCCTGCAAATGTGCCAGCGTGCGACATTGTTCCTGGCGCGGTATATCAGACCGCCTGTCAGTCTTGGTTTATTAAAAAAATTTATTAGAGTTTGAGCAGATTTTTGTGTTTTCTATTAAATTTTATCATTGAATGTGATTTTTAAAAAATACTTAAGCGTTTGAAACTTTATATATTCAGGATGCCTACTAGACCTGTTTTTGGACAGATTTTGGTCAGTTACAGGCCTACAACACGTCTTTTTCAATGATAAACAGCGTAACGCTTTTGGTACAGAAATCTGGACCTCGGCAAAACGCTCAGGAGGTTAATAGCGAAATCGGGCGGTAGTTGCTATACTGAGATTCGTCTTTACCTTCCTTAGGGATGACCGTTATGTGAGCTTCCAGTATAGTCGAATTTGAAAGGTCGGTATCATGTATTGAATTAAAATGTTTAAGGAAGTGAGGGGCGAGAGTGTCAGTGAAGTCAGTTTTTAGAATTATTATAAGTGTATTTGAACAAGTTGTTTATTCCTTTGTGTTTAATTGACATTTAACATATTGAAGTCATAATGTCTGTTCATAGTGATTCAATGCTGTTGTTAGAAGGGAAAGAGTTAACCAGTGAGATATTCTCCCCACAACAAAAAGTATTAGAGTTGAGGGAATCCTTAGAGGCAGAGACAGACCCTGAAGAAATAGAAAGGATAAATTGTTGTATAAAAGAGTACCTGTCGAAGATAGAAAATTTAGAAGCAGAGCAAAGAGTGTCAAGCAGTTTCAGCACAGATGAGCAAAGTGAGGCAGTCATCACGTGAGAGAAGACCCACTCCAAAAATGCTAGAAATTATGCAACAAGAATCTTCACAAAGAGAACATAATTTTACCTAATGTATGCAAAATGGAAAACACACATTAATAAGGACTTACCGGGTAAGGATGTTCCAGACAAACTCCTCAAGGGTTATTTATCAGTGACGAAACTGGTGGTGAGTGAAGCTTGGAGGAAAACCCAGTTTAAAATTTTACATAAGGCATATATGGGCTTCTTTCCCATTGCTAGGCAGGACTGTACGCATATTATAGCTTCGGGTAGATGTCCCAAATGTGATGTGCTCAGGGCTCCCCTGTTGCATGGCCTTTGGTCTTGTCCAGCCATTCAGGCTTACTGGGGGGGAGGTGACGCAATTTATCCAAGCGGTGACAGGGGAGGTCTTGGCTCTGGAACCCTTATTACTGGTTTTTGCGTATTTGGATCTGGAGGTACAGCCCCAAATTACTTCCTCTGTGTCCCATTGGGCACAATTATGTCTTCTGATAGCGAGAAGGTGTGTGATGTTCAACTGGCTTGCCCCACACCCGCCTTCGATACAATTGTTGCAGACAAGGGTGCGTGATCTATTCAATATGGAGCATCTTGCGGCAGATAGCCAACCGGACAAGGCTATTTCCAAATTCTTCCGGCGCTGGCGTAAGTACATTGCGTTTGCCTTAACCGCTTCGGAAATTAGGGCCTTAACGTGGTGCCACCGCTTTTCCACCAAGTATGCCCTGGGTGACTTACGCAATTCTCTAGGTCCTCTGAAACTGCAGGGGGAGTGGACCGACCCAGAGACGTTGAGCGTGTCCTGTGACCAGAGACACGTGGATGATGACTGAGGGGGATGGCTTTCTTCTTGGGCGGGGGAGGGACGGACACCGCGCACTAGTGAGTGGGGCGATATCTATGACGACACGACTGTGGTAATTCTTGACTGGACTGGTGACCACGATTTTTGATTTTCCTTTCCTTTTCCTTTCGAGATGGGGAAATGGTTTTTGAATAAGTTTATATTACTTGTTTTTCTGGTTTGGGCCAGGCCTCAAATATCTCGTCCATGTATAGTATTCGGACATAAGTGTTTCAATGATATTGTGTGTGACGCACTTATCCGATGGTTCCAGTTTTCATTTTCTGGGTGGGGGCCTGGACGGTTGGGTTAGATTTCTTGTGTTTAGTAAGGTTAGGATTATTTGTGTGGTTATGCGATTGAGGATTTTATGCCTGGTCAAATGACTGTAACTGTAATGATCAAATGTTTTACGCTGTATTCCTCACATTATATGTAATGTTATGTTGAAAATGATAGAAATGCAATAAAAACGTAAAAAAAAAAAGAAAACACACATTAATGAGGTACGCACAAAGCTAAAGCAGGAGTGCGCAGAAGAAGACTTATTCCACATGATAGATGCTGTAGAGAAGTATGAATCGCCTGGATCAGGGATGCCAGTCTAGGAGGAGGGCGCCTTGACTGGCCTGTGGCCTCGGAGGAGGTAAGTAGGTGGGGTTGGAGGAAGGAAGGGCAGAGCTGACAGAGATGATTTAAGCCGGCCAAACAGGAAGTACTTCCTGTTTGGCCGTGATCGTCATCCGGGAGACATCGCTGGAAGGGTGAGTAGCTTTTTTACTTTCGGTTTCTCCCACCTCTACCAGCGATGGCGGTACCGCTGGATCTTTTGATCCAGAAGCTCACAAGGCAGGCGGCTGAGAAGGGGGACGACTGGGTACGCTCCCAGTTGATCCCCGACACCCCTCCTCCCTCCACCAGCACGCGGCCTACCAGGCACCAGCGCCGCACGCCAGAGCGCCTTAGCCCCTCCCCCGGACCAGGCCACACCAGGTGCACCAGCCGGAGTCCCCTCTCTGCCCCAGGGACCCGGGATACATCGGCCCCTACTCCACCTCGCGCTGCCGGGTGATTCTTTGGGGGATTTGGTGCGGGGGGGGGGGGGCTGATCTCATGGGGTCCTTGAAATCCTTTTTGGTACAGTGGGAGCAGGGTGCTAGTCACCGGGGGGGGCCCAGCGGATGTGGGAAAACCCTCCGGCTCATCCACCGGCGGCTTCCCCGGTCTCCTCTGTTCCGGAGGGGGCGGGGGGGGGAGTCGGGGCAGGCTACTGGGGTGGGAGATTCGGGGGCGCCCCCCCCCCCCCGGTGGTACCTGCTGCCGACAAGGTTTCGGATTTGGATAAGCCCCTACGAGTCTCTGACGTTGCTAAAGGGGTTGTCTGTGAAAAGTCCCTGGCGGATGGGGGGCCCATGTTTTGTTATGCAGAGGTGATTTTGGAGACTCACAGGACGCACGGCGGGACTGCTTGGCTGCGTTATGATGATCGTTATGATGATCCGTCAGCGGCTATCGGTCCGCCAGGGGGCGGGAGCATAAGGACATCAATTTGTGGTTGAGTCTGATGACGGCCCCAAAATTTGTTGGCTATGGGAGTGTCGGGCCTACTCTGGAGGGGGGTGCGGCGGGTCAGAGTCCCCCCTTTTCAGGCGGGCCGGGGGGGGTGGCAGGTGGGATCTTGGGCCAGCCGATTAGCAGGATGGTTGAGGGGAGCGTTGGCTCCCTCAACATAGTGGGCTTACAACGTCATCTGGGATCAAGGGTTTCGATTGGAGTCATCTATGGGTAACGTGGCATCTGCGGCGGCCTGCCGGGATTTACTGTGCTGGTATCTGTGTCAACTGTTGGATCAATGTCTGCTTTGGCATACCTCTTCAAACTTCAGGGATGGCAGGACTACACGAAGGACTTTTTTGTTTTGCAGGTTGTGAAGGGGTATAAGCGGGGGAGGGGTTCCACGGACACCAGGCACCCGGTGACGTTTTCACTGATGACGGCTTTGTTTGCTTCATTGCCAACGGTGTGCCGCAATGAGTATGAACTGTGGCTATTTGGCTTGGCTTACTCTTTGGCCTTTTTTGGGGCTTTCCGGATCAGTAAACTTGTCAGCCCGGGAAAAGCGCGGGCGGGGGGCTCGGCAGTGCCGCAGAAGTGGAGTTTGAAGAATCTATGGTGGCGTGTCAGTACTGAAGGGCAGCCACTTAGATGGTAAAAAGTTGGGCTGGGCTTAGGCCCCCATTTAGGTCACTCCGTGGAGTGAATATTTTGGATGTACCCACCGAGTCAGTAGTGAAGGGCTGGTGGGCGGTACGGTTTTTGAAGAAAAAGCAAGTCGGGGTGCACTGTCGATGCATTCCAGGATCTAATCTTATTGAATGTTATTGAATGTTATTTAACGGTTATTTAATGGTTTAAAATGTTATTTAAATGGAAAATTGGCTGTGGCCAAAACTTTTTTATTTTTCCACAACATCTTCTTATATAAACTTTTTAAATGAAATATTGCCTTTGTCATTATTTTAGAGTAAGATGGGGTAAAAGGGTAAGTTACAGGGTCTCAGTAATCCTTGGGTCATGAGTCAGAGCTTGTGACAATATACAACAATCTAAGGTCACATACAGCACCCCCACAGGATGCTAAGGGTAAGATTGACACATGCACTGCAGTGACAGCAGACTTAGTAAGGCTTATAAGAGAACGATCAGTTGAAATCAACTATGATGCAAACACAGAAGGAAATTGATAGAAAAACCTTTCTGGGTGCTAAGCAAATGGCAGACAGTCTCTGTAGTGTGGCTTTACACAGCTCTCAAAACAAACTTTATTATAACAGAACATAGCAAACACAGGAAACGTATATATCACATGACTGTCCCTCACAACACTGCCATCTAGTGACAATACAGTAAAACATATTACTATGATATAGTTGTTAATACAATACAACCCTGTATTCCAACAGAAATAGGCTAAAAGAGCTTATGCCAGGTCTGTATATGGATCTACAGTTTCAAGAGCAACCTCTTCTAGTAAAGGTTCTACCCACCTATCAATGGCCACAAGTATTTCAGCCAAAAGAGTAGAAACCTCTGTACAACTTGCTGCCAAAAGAGCATAAATTGAGATGGAAGCTGTCATTAACGAACAGCGCCGACAATAGGATGAACAGCACCGACAACTAAAAATGTTTGAAAACCAAAGAGACATTGAGGTCATACAAGCCAAGCTAAAGCTAGAGTATAAAAGAGTATATGCTGAAGAGGAGACAAAAGAAAATGGAGATAGGCCCAGATCAGTACTAAGTGAGGAAAGAGATCTCTGGACCTCTATCCTCACTGAAGAAAATAAGAAGTCATTTAAATCAGAAAAAAGTGAGAGAACAATACCTGTCCTTGTATCGCCACTAGTCATCATAGTGACCAAGAAAATGTTGCAGCGATTGCCCAAGCAATACATGAGACAATGGTTCTTACTAGACTTCCAGTTCCTGAGCCCACTGTGCTTTAAAGCTCTTATTGAACGTCGCTGCTCTAATTCAGCAGATAAGTTGTTCTACCTACAAAAATATGTGAGTGGAGAAACAAAGAGTGCTCTTGAAGGTAGGCTCTACAGGAAGGACGATGACGCTTACAAGCAAGCATGGGAAAAACTGAAAGCAAGGTATGGTCACCCCTTTGTAGTACAGAGAGCCTTTAGAGACAGACTTGGTAGCTGGCCAAGGATAGGTTCTAAAGAGTATATTAGGCTCAGAGAGTATGGTGACTTCCTACAAGCCTGCAGCAATGCCATCCCTTATGTCAAAGGTTTGCAAGTACTATATGACTGTGAAGAAAACCAAAAGATGCTAGTCAAGCTACCCGATTGGGTGACCTCAAGATGAAATCTTCATGTGACTAAACAGTTAGACTAAGGCAAATCGTATCCCAGCTTTGAGGAGTTTTCTTCATTTGTTAATGCAGAGGCACGTATAGCATGCAACCCAGTGTCATCCTTCCATGCTGTAAAACCATTAGAAGTAAAGCCAACATGAGAAATAAAGTGTGGAAAGGCAACTACTTTTGCCACTGATATAAAGGCTAATAACTTCAAGAGTAAAAATTAAGTTACTGACGAAAACACTAGAGAGAACTTACAGAAGAACATCCAGACTTCCTTCAAATGCCTGTTCTGTGGAGAGAGTCACTCTCAGCAAATCAAAGAAAGCTCAGCAGAAGAGAAGACGAAATTTATATTTGAACACCAACTATGTTTTGGTTGTCTGAGAAAAGGACACAGTGCCAAAGAGTGTAAGAGAAAATCTACATGTGCCATTTGTAAAGGTAAACAGCCAAAGCCCTTACATGGGTGTTTTCCCAAAAGGAAACAAAGCTCCAACATCCAGAACGTACTTGGCCTGAAATGGAATGTAGAAAATTATAAGTTCCTTTTCAAAGTCTCTATTGAAGAGAAATCAGCTACAAGATGTAACATCCTTTCCTTGGTAGCTTCTGTGTATGATCCATTGGGATTCTTGGCTCCAGTGGTCCTCAGAGGAAAGGGAATACTCCAAGAACTGTGCAGACAGAAGCTAGGTTGGGATGAACCTATACCAGAAGAACTGAGGCTAAGGTGGGAGAGTTGGATTAAAGACCTACAAGACCTACAAGGGGTCCAGATTACTAGATGCTTTGCACCTCAAGACTTATGCTAGGCATACACATGCTGATAAGCGGCCGATTTTTAACCTGACCGACGGACGTGCGCACTCACCCCGCCGGTCAGGTTAAAAATCGGCCGCTTATCGGCATGTGCCCACATGGGGTGACCGACATGTCCGATCTTCTCTGGCCGATGCAAGCCAATGCCATAAGCTGCAATGAAGACGGCGTCTTCATTGCAGCTTATGGCCGGCACACAAAGGGTGCCCGGCCGACTGAAGGGGCCCCATAATGCAACGGGGTGCTAAAGTGATGACGTCATCACGTTAGCATTCCGGAAGATATCGGGACTAGTCTGCCTGCACACATCGGCGTGTGTATGGCAGGCTTTAGGGAAGTACAAGAGAGTTGAACTACATCACTTCTCAGATGCTAACAGTTATGGTTATGGCCAATGTTCCTACATCAGAGTGATAAGAGATGAGAAGATACATTGCTGCCTTGTCATGGGTAAAGCTAGAGTTACACCTACTAATGTTCTTACAATACCAAGACTGGAACTGACAGCTGCTGTAGTTTCTGCTTCAGTAAGCAAATTTCTAAGAGATGAATTAGACATTGAAATAGACAAGGAGTACTTTTGGACAGACTCACAAGTCATTCTAGGTTACATAAATAATGAAGCTCGAAGATTTCATGTTTTTGTTGCAAACAGAGTTCAAAGAATTAGAGAAACAACAGATCCAGAACAGTGGTACTACATTGAGTCAGAAATAAACCCAGCTGACCATGCTTCAAGAGGCATTAACCTCACTAGCGGTTTGCCCGTGCCGGGATCGGGCAAAACCGCCATCTCTCTGTGTGCCGGCGGCTCTGTAGAAGAGCCGTCGACATGCTGAGCCCAGAAATCTGAAGGTGTATGGCCAGCTTAAGACCTTTTGATTGCAAGAGTAACCTGCCCTTAAGATCCCTATGAGGCCAAAATAGGTGAACTGATTATGCTGTTGTAATGTTAATGTTGATAAATGACAATGTTAGCAATTTATGTTAGAGTGTATACTGAATACCGTTTTGAATGTTCTTCAAGTTATTCTAAGGATCTGAGGACAGCTACAGGCACAGTCCAGACAGAGCATGGCGGTGCTCCCCTCTTTGTCTTGGGACCAGAAGGACATGGCGCTTTGGCTGAGGTTGATGGCAGCTGCCAAGAGGCCATCGCAAGGGATTGCCATGGGTGGTCAGGCAGGTACCCCATCAGGGTTGTCTTTGTCCTTTCTAGGAAGGACCCCAGTAACCGTAGATAAAGCAATAGTACATTTAAATATGAGATAGACAATCAACAACAATTTTGATATAGTCCATTTTGTGTGTGTAGCATTTCCAGACGCTTTTCGCAGGCTTAACCTGCTTCTTCAAGGGGTATTACACTATTAGACCAAAAAAAAATTGTAAACACAATATATTAGAGGCAACTTACCTTTGTATAATTAATATTATATATTGAAAAGGGTACCCCAAGTTCTACTCACAAATCCATACTTCTATACATGTTGGGAGAAGGTATGGGGATCCTAGGCTGGTAACAGCGGGGAACAGGGGACACATTGAGCCTAATTCTGTGCAAAGAATAATAATGTGATTAGGATTTTACATAGATCTAAACAGATATTTGACAGCAGCTAAAATTAATGTGGTTGAATGTTGCCTTTAAATTTATATGTTACTTGATTGACAAGTGAAACAGAAGTGTAGCTCCAACTATCAAGTTATTTAAAACGTTATGGTTCTTTCACTTCTATTATACATAACCCCCTAACAGATGAGTACATAATAGGTAAGACAGGTAAAGGGTAAATAATGTAATCAAAATAAGGTCTATAACTATTGTAGGACTTTAAAGACCCAGTTTAAATAAGTCCAGCTAGTAGAGTATAAATGTAGCTGGAAGAAGCAGAAGAGCATCATATTAACTTTAAATTACCGTATTTTTCGGACTATAAGACGCACTGGACCATAAGACGCACCCAGTTTTTAGGGCAGAAAATCCAGAAAAAAAAAGATTTAATATGTTTTCACATCAATTGGGATAATGCAATGAATTTTAATGGATGCAATATTCAATTCAGCCACAGGTGTCACTAGCAGCAGTACACTGTCAGCTCAACACATCACACTACACTGATCTGTTCTGTGGATTTCGGCATCCCCTGCACCCTGGCCGAGCCATCCATAGCCGCACTGAACACAGCACACAGTTCTCCTCTGTGTTCTCGTTGGTGGGGATGCAGGGGATGCGGCATTTAGATCTTTCTTCTGAAATGACGGCAGCCGCAGCTCTTCTCTGTCGGCAGAGCTGGCGGGAAGCCAATGTGCGACCACCCGGCGGCCGCTGGGTGGTCGCACATTCAGACCATAAGACGCAGGCACTCCCCCCACCCCCATTTTGGGGGTGAAAAAGTGCGTCTTATGGTCCGAAAAATACGGTAATCCTATCAGATAGTGAAAGTAAAGCAAGGAACAGATGGCTCGATATTGGAGCTGTCCGATGCTCCCTGCAGCAGCGTGATGATATCATCCGATATCCGCATAAGATATGGGCCATATAGATGGCCGTGAGCGCGCACGGCGCTCGAAAAGGCCATCGATCTGGCCCATATCTTCATGTGTGTACCCTGCTTAAGAGTAATCAGCTTTATGTATGAAAAGAATATTGTTATGGATTCTCACTCATTTACCTGCTCTATGTGTCTAAGTACTAAAAGGTCTGATCCTGGCGTTCCATATGTTCTGTGCCGGTGTTCTGTCAGATTGAGCCCCCCATCTGCTGGATCTGCATTATACAATGACTTCAGGCGGAGGAGTTCACTCCTCCATGCTATGCTGCTGCTATGGCCAAGAGACCCATCAAGATCAGCTTCCCAGTGTGACTAACAGTTCATCCAATCAAAATGCACTTTTTTGTCTCTCATATGTTGGTGATATATCCATGTTGATACCCTAGACGGGACTAGCTATCATGTATTCATTTATCTATTTAGATTGGAGACTGCCTCTCAGAGTCCCCAGGGCTTGGTGTGAGCTCCCCCCCCCCTTTATATATGCCCGCTCGTTGTGATGACAAGTTTGGTGAAGTTCCAGGAAATATAGACAGTAGATCTCCATTTGGTTTTAACCTTTTACGTTTGTGTACAACTTTGGATGCAGTAACTGATCTACTGCCTGGATCCTGAAACTGAGCCCCAACTCTTGGGTGGGTTGCCAGTCGCCCTGCGGCATCATCTCTGCTAGCGTGCAGACTTTTGGCAGAAAAGTTCCCCAGGCTGTGAAGTCACCCTAAGGTCTGCCCCACACGCACCGAGTGGCGGCTGATTTGCGTGTGACCGATGTGCATGCGTGCTCGCGGCCGTCGGTTGGCGATTAAAAAGCCGGAACCTATCAGGGGTGCCCACATGGGACGACAGATCTGTCGCCCCACAGCCCGGTCGGCCAGAGATTGGACATGTCCGATAATCTCTGGTCGATGCCGTTAGTTTTAATGGAGACCGGCGTCTCTTTTGAAACTAACGGACGGCTGATGCTGATAATGTGCGGGGTGGGACATTACCAGGGAGAAAAACGTCCTCTCCCTGCTAGATCAACGCAATTTCAAGAATCCAGGAAAAATCCAGCATTTTTTAAATTGTGACTTTCGCGGCCAACACAGGAAGGTTGACAGGTCTGCTAACAATTGCTCCAACAGTTGATCTATTTTTATTTTAACTAATTTTTATTGAAAATTTTCAAGCATTACAAGAATAAAAACAAAATCTTTCATTATAGTATGGATGTCATAGGAAGTTCGAATCTGTGAGAACTCGCAGAGTCTCCATATGTGGTTACAGAATCATAAACATGTAATTCTTACAATGCAGTGACATGTTGATCTCAATATATACCATCCATATTGGTGCTGTAGTGTACAAGTATCAGTCCGTGGCAGTCCATAACATAGCATTGCGCACCTTGCACACTCGGTCCAATCTTTGAATTTGACTTTATTGCAATAAGCACAATAATATCATACAACAAATATAATAAAACAAAACAATATCCGGCATAACATATACCGGAAAAAACATAATCAAACTTGTCACTCTGTATATCATGGTAATAATACTTAGAAAAGAGTACACTTGGGTATGTAATCTATAGCCCTACTTGGCATACTGCCACCAACCCATCGTGATTTGGTTTACTGTAACGCAATGTCTGGGTGGGAAGACACATGTGAGATATAAGGGTGCCATTTCCGCAAACATGGTAAGTATGTCTGTGGGGATTGTGCGTGAACATCCAGTTGCTCCCTTGCCATTAAATCCCACAAGTTTATGAACTTGTGCTATGACTGGTGCGTCCTGGGCCAGCCATTGGGACAAAATTGTTCGACGAGCGTGTACCCATATAGAACGCCTCCTTTGTATATGTATTGAAGCTATACCAAACAGCAGAAGGAGTGGATCTTTGGGTAGGGAGATTCCTACTATGTCATTTATATAAACACATACTTTATCCAAAAATGTATTCACCAAGGGGCAGGCCCATAAACAATGCATCAACGAGGGATCCGTAATCTGGCACTTGGGGCATACGGAATGCCAATATTTGACCCCATCCGCGGACACACGAGTTACTCCCGGAGGTTTATACGCCCTATGAACCAGCTTGTATTGCGTTTCCCTCCAAGTTTCGGAAATAACACAACGACAAACAGTGCTGTATCCGTGTAAGAGTTTAGTATGGAGCTCCTCTCCTGGGAAATCTTTGGACCATTGTGATGTCCCCTCTGTTCTAGTGGCTCTATCCAGTGAACCCTTACATAGCCATTTGTAAATATCAGAATATCAGATATCAGTGTGACAAAAGTGGATGACCTGAAAATAGTGCAGCGGATGGGCCTCCGCCTCCGACAATCCATACCTATCCTTTATTTCCGATAAAGTGTATAAATCACCCTTTCTTGGATCAATTAGATTCTTAAACTAGGTAAGACCCTTGTCTTTCCATTTGTGAAAAATCCGTGAGGTGATCCCTACTGTGAAAAGAGGATGCCCTAGTATTGGGAGTATTGCTGAGTAGGTATAGGGAAGCCTGAAAATTTCCTTGTCTCCCTAAAGGCTATCAGTGTGTCTCTGAGAAGGACATTCAGTTTGAGGTGTCGTGGCAGCTTGGACAAAGGATAATGCAAGAGGGCCTTTAGGTCCCAGGGGTGTGTCAGTGCCCTTTCCAGTTGGTAATTGGAGTGGCCTGATGAGCCCTTAATCCAATCTAATGCTGGCCATACACTCTGAGATAAAAATTACGATCCATTAAAAGCGACCAATGAAAGCATTTTATCGGCCTGAAATCCGCACATGGTACAACCGATAAAATATGATCGTAATTTATTGGAAATGTTGAAAAATTTTAATTGGTCTGGGAACATCGGGAAACTTCATACTGTTTTCATAGTGTTTACCGACTAATTACTGCAGAGGCTTACCCTTTAAAAAATAAATACATCACAATGGGCAATATAAACAGCGATTAATTTCGATGACATTCTCGTAAAAAACAAAATACGATCCTAAATTGGATTTTCAATGTGGTAGCTTTTTTGCCGAATATTATGATCCAAACCGATACCGCCGTCGGTATACATTGGTCTGTTTTAATGGATTGTAATTTTAATCTTGGAGTGTATGGCCAGTTTAAGGCATGTCTCATGAGACTCGCTAGATTGTATTTTTTGATATCCGGAAGGTTTAACCCTCCCTCAGATTTCGGTTTTTGTAGTGTCCGCAAAGCTATCCTAGCCTTTTTTCCCCCCATAAAAATGTTCAGAATGCGTCGTGTAATTGTTTTACGTCATTATGTTGCATTAGGAGCGGTATGGTCTGCAAGGGATAAAGCAGTTTGGGGAAGATTATTATCTTCAGGAGGTGACACCTACCCAGGAATGACACTGGTAGGTTCGTCCACGCTTGTAGTTTCAATAGTATGGCCCTCAAGACTGCGTGATAGTTGAGTAAATATAGGGTGGTTGGGGTTTTTCCTATCTGAATGCCTAAATATGTGATATGGGAACGTGCCGTCACGAAATCAGTGAGTGCTAACCAAGGTCTCTGTCGAACATTCGACAGTAGTAGTAGCTCACTTTTATTGGGGTTGATTTTGAACCCTGATTGCGCGCCATACTCAGTCAAATTAGCTTGTAAAAAAGGGATATCATGGGAAGGGTCTTTGGTAAACAATAAAATATCGTCAGCAAATAAGGCACTTTTCAGCGTGTAGTCATGAATTGGGATACCAACAAATTGCTCCGATTCCTCAAGGGTGCGCACCAGTAGTGATGGCGCGAACCCAGAATTGCGAACTAGCGCAAAAGTTCGCGAACCCGGCGAACACGCGAACCCGCCATTGACTTCAATGGGAGGCGAATTTTAAAAAACAAAGAGACCCTTTCTGGCCACAATAGTGTTGGTAAAGTTGTTTCAAGGGGTCAAACACCTGGTCAATGACATGACAGAGGGGAATCCATGGCAAAACTCCCAAGAAATGTTTTTTCACCCAATAAATCCACACCAAGGATTTCTACAATGATAGGAGACGAGTGTACTTAAAGGTGGAAACCACCAATAGTAAAAATTCCCCCCGACATCAGTCGGGAACAAGGGGACTTTAACGGCCATGGATTTAAATCAAGGTAGATTAAAGGTACAATACGTAGGTTAATAAAAATTGAAAATCATGTTTAATACACAATTGCAGTTAAAAACATGTAGCATAGCATAGCATGGCAATGTAAGTTGTCATATTACATAGCAATGGTGGCAGTATAATTTAGCAGTAGTCCATAGGTGTTAGAACAGCAGATGATATATTTTTAGACCATAGATATAAGGCAAGAGCCAAGATAGGGGAACCTGAATTCATCAGGGTCCATCCCACCCCAACGCGCGTTTCGTCCAATCGACTTCCTCAGGGGGTGTCTCTATCCACATAAATTCTGTGTCAGCAAGTATCGATTCAAGCCAAAAAAAGAAGAATAAACAGCGGATGGTGTTGGTTAACATCAAGACTTCCATGTACACAAAACAGAAGGTAATCGAATTGAATGTGTATGTAGGTATCAAAGAAAACGCCACTAGGAGATGTATCTGCCCACTGCCCCCAAGGGGCTATGCACGGGAAAGGAACGGGTATCACATGTATAATAAATCCATTCAGAGTAATACATATAGTGTATAGTGTATCATTAACAGGTATACACCCCTACTATCATTTTACTTTAAGCACTAATTTATTCTTATTATTTTCCAACGTTCCTATTAGTTTAGTACTTGCCACAATTTATTCAACCAAATTAATCGTAATTATCATTAAATACCCACACTAAATTTTATCGCACCTCTTGGGGACTAAACTTCTTCAGCACTATCACCCTCACTATTTACCCACCCACAGGTATATACTGTCATACTCTGACCTTATTATCCACTATATGCATTGTTTTCTTTATAATTTTTTTCACTCACTAAGTTGGTTTGATAACTCACGACCACCTATGGTACCATTGACACTATATGTATTACTCTGAATGGATTTATTATACATGTGATACCCGCTTCTTTTCACTTCACTCCAGTGGTTGGCTCTCCCCGTTTTCTCTGTTCACTATTTCTACCTCTTTCTCATTCTACAATTTTTTCTACATTTATCTACATATAATTATTAATATTAATATTAAATTGTAACCCACCAACAAGGATTAACTCTTATGTACAGATCTCTGTCGTTGTGTGGCCACCCTTCCCTAGCCCCCCGTTCCTTTCCCGTGCATAGCCCCTTGGGGGCAGTG
>CM070039.1:59528296-59557018 GCA_036250615.1 Ptychadena robeensis
GGAAAGCCACATAAAAACGTGACTTTCCCGGCCAAAACGGGAGACTTGACAGGTATGGCTTGAAGAGTTTTGCATATGTTGGTTACTGCACTTCTGCCCTGGACGAATCATAAGCGTGCCATGGCGGCACGGATGAGGGCTGCAGAGCCACCTCTCTCTGGGCCTGTCTAAGGGCTTTGAAAGCGAGCTGATATTGCGCCGCAGCGTGTTTGGGTCGGCATGCCAGGTATGAGATGGCTATCCCCCTGAGATGCGCCTTGGCCGCCTCCCAGAACAATATGGGAGTGTGAAGGTGGGGCAGATTGTTGGTGGTATAGTCCTGTAATGCTAGTCTTATCACCGAGTGGAAGTCTGGGTCTGAGCACAGTTGGTTTGGGAAGCGCCAAAGGACATCTGTTCCCTTAGGCGTTGGTGAATTTAAGTCTAGGCTGATCGGTGCGTGGTCTGAGATGACAAGGTCATGTAATGCTGGACGCGTGGCCAATCCTGCAAGGGAGGATGTGACAAAAAGGTAGTCTATCCTGGACATAGAGTTATGGACTGGGGAGAAGAAGGTAAACTGTAAGTCGAGTGGGTGGTGATCTCTCCACACATCACGGAGGCCCAGCGTGTCTGTAAAAGTTTCTAGCGCTGCCGGGACGGGACGATTTAGGAGCGCACGTGGTAGAAAGACAAATCGAAGAAATCGGACATTGTCATATTAAAATCGCCTCCTAAGAGTTTGAGCATGGTCAGGTCTTTAGCTACTCGTCCTGTCAAGTCGGTGAAGTAGGCTTTGGTAGGGGACAGGTTGTATAGGGACAGGTTGTATAGGGACAGGTCAAGGCCATTGACATGCAGACATAAAGATTAAAAACGCCCCTCCTGGTCAGTTTCCTCAGCGTGCACTGTATAGTGGAGGTGCTTGTGGATGACTATCATCACCCCCCCCCCCTTCCTGGCCACCGCTGGGGAGGCAAAGACTTCCCCCACCCCACAATTTTTTCGTTTGGTGGGGGCTCTCAGGCCCTTCACGTTCCAGGACACTATTTTAGTGGACATGAGGGGTTGGGGGTGTGACCTGATATTGCAAGATGATTAACGTATATTGAACCCTGAGGGTATCCCTGGGAGGGGTTTGGTCGGCCTATGGCCATACTACCGTTCTTGAACTGGGTGAAGTGTGTGTTGGCAGTGAGAGCAGTAGCCTCTGCACTCAGATCTACAATTTGTGAGGACCATTCACATTAAAGGGCAATCATAAAATATAACTGGGTGTAACAGTTGCCTAGCACATAACTAACACAGCTTGGAAAAGTATAACAAAATAGCAAGCAAGAAAACAATAAAAAGGTCATTTTGTTATTAAGGCTTCCTTTTTTCCTCACAGGAGGCAGTAAAGGAAAGTCTCCCATACTCCCAACCGAGGTGAGCACATTAATATACAGTTACATCCGCATATGATAATGAAATATTACGAAAAAAGAACATTATACTCAAGTGTTGGTGAGACACTGCGGGATAGCGTCCATGTATGTCAGTGGAATCTCGGGAGGCGTCCACCCCTCCTGGGTGTTCTTGATAGTTGACGCGGGGTCAGCGATCGCAGGCGTTGATGGAACAGTGAAGGGGTGTTGTTTGGTGTGGCCCGAATCTTTCGTGGGGATGTCGGGGCTTTCAATGGAGCGGGCTGTGGCGGGTTTTCGGCATCAGGGATTTGCGCAATGAAGGTCTCAGCATCCACAGGATCAGTAAAGGAGTAGCTGTGTCCAGATGCATCCCGGATATGTAGTGTGGCTGGGAACGCCAGTGTGAAGCGTATGTTTTTATGAAACAGCATCGAGCAAACTTTTCTGAACAGCTTGCGTTTCCTGGACACCTCTGCCGAGTAGTCCGCAAAAATGAGCAGCTTTTGGCTGTCTAGTTGCAGGTGTTTTTGGGACCTATATGCCTGGAACAATTGTGCATTCTCTGCGTAGTCGTGATATCGGACAATAATCGGCCTTGGTGTAGTGCGGTCAGGCGATGGGGGCCCCAGGCGATGAGCCCTTTCAACCTTAAATGACTTGGGAAATCCCAGAAGTTTTGGCAGCGTCTCAGAGCAGATGGTGGCCAGTGCGGGTGGCATAACAGACTCAGGTATTCCAACAATCCTGAGGTTGTTGCACCTGGAGCGGTTTTCTAAATCATCCAGTTTATTTTCTGAGTAGTCCAGCCGCCGTTCTAAATCAGCTATCTTGTCTGAGTACCCACTGGCGTCGCCCTCCATAGAGGATAAGCGCTGTTCTAGTTCCGCTATGCGATGGCTCTGGTCATCTATCTCTTGGCGTAGAGGTTGCAGGGCCTTGACTATGGCTTGGTCTATGGCCAGTTGGATGGTTGGGGTGAGGATTGCAGCCACTGCTGCAGCGATTTCTGCAGTGTCCACTGTGGGAGCTTTCTGAGCCTGGTGTGTGGCATCCTGGGGCTGGATGGAGGCCGTGGCCACGCTGGGACTGGTGGAATTGGTGTCTGGGGTGTCAGGGGGGTCTGGGCTCGCTGTCCCCTTACCATTGGTGGTCTTGCTGGGTGTGGTGGTGCCCGCTGCCCATTTGCCAGAGGGTGGTTTGGCAGGTTTGTCCGGTTTTTCCTTCGTGCTTTCATGCGCTCTGGGTGTCGCGGTGGCCATCTTAGATTGCTGGGCGCACGTGTGTGGCAGTTGCGCCGGCTTGTTGTCCCAAAATTTGGGGCCGGTGGACAAAAATTTGTCCATGCGGGTGTGCAGGGGATGCCTGTTCTCCGGCTGTGCCGCTGGAGTTGCGGATGGCGGCGGATGCTCGTTTTTAACGCCGATTTGGTGATATATACTCGAGTATAAGCAGAGTTTTTCAGGCCAAAAAAACGGGCAGAAAGTGCTCCCCTCGGCTTATACTCGAGTCAGCTGAGGGGGGTCCACTAACCACACCTGAATTGCCATGCTTAATACTTCAGACAGGCAGCTTCCCTCTTCCGTAGATCTTTTGTCTGAGTTCCTGTAAGCTTCGGCCCGACAACCAGCTGATCGAGATCAACAAAATCTACACTGCCACCTGGTGGCCAGTTACTAGTACAGATACAACACTCCATAGCCAGCCTATGATTAAAAAATAAGAATTGCCTTGCACAACCCATCCTGTAATTATAATAATCCTGTGTTCTCTTAAATTTATTGATGATGTGGCACTAAGATTAATCCTGTTTGTTTCATTTCTAGGGGCAATGGGGCTTTCTCTATATTTTCTCATTTAGAAAACTCCACTATCTGGCTGCATTTCCCACCATCGGCTTATACCGAGTCAATACGTTTTACCAGTTTTTTAGATAAAATTAGGTACCTCGGCTTATACTCGGGTCGGCTCATACTCGAGTATATACGGTATACAAATAAATTCTTCAAAAATCATACAATGTGATGTCCTAACCTAACAGTGAGAGCACCTACAATGCGAATTTAAGACCCCTCCATAATTTTGAAATGGAAGAACAATCACAGGGTGTTCAAATACTTATGTTGCTCATTGTAGGTAACCTTTCTGTGAACCCTTGATGGCTCTCTCTCATCCCTGTTTCAGGATTGGTCGATTGTGGACACTGGGGTCTGAGAGGGATTTCTGAAAGCTGTCCCTGGGGATTGGTCACTAGTAATGGTGGAACCTCTGCCTTGATCGTTCGTGAACAGGCAGATCGGACTTTTAGAAAATCCAACGTCCACCACTTTGCAGGGAAATTTAAATTCCCAGCCTGTTTGTGGGTAATTTGAATCTGGCAAGTGATGTGCTGCGGACAGTTTATCCATCCTTATTGGTTACTGAAATGTTCTGTATGTTTTATATATTTTTTCTCACAGCTTTACTTCACACATCTGATTTTTAATTCTGCTGTATCCTGCTTCTGCATCTTTATTGGTGGTATTGTTGCGCATATTCTTCTGGTCACAGTATGTTAGTTGCTTCATTGTTACTGCTAAAGCCCCCCGTAGATGGGCAGACTCCCGGCCATTATTTAAAACCTGTTAACAGCGTGCGCGCTCCCGTGAGTTGCCTGCTAACAGGTCATCTAGGAATTGTATGCTGCCCACCTTGACTTTCGACCATAAAAAACTACAACTTGTAAAAAACAAGGATCGGACATTGATCCGTCCTGTTGATTTTTTTTGTGGCCGATCGTGATAATAAAAAAAGAAAAAAGCTTGTTGGTGGTTGCACTCGATCCCTTCCCGTAGGAGCGGAACCTAATTACCCAATTATTCAATTAACTATACTGCTCCCTTCCAGGATCCATCGCCCCTACCATATATATTCACTTAAAACAAAAATAATAACATGGAAGGAATAACAGGTAAAATTAACCCCTTACTCCTTCCAAATCCAATAACCCCTGTGCAGCAATAAGCACTTAGCACGCAAACACTAACTTTCTAAATACAGTAAAAAAACTGGTATCTGTCATAATAACATAAATTTTTACAGATACCCGCAAAACTCCCCATTTAAAAATCACAGACACACACTCAATTACCGCAAAACACCTCAGAGGTTTCATATTTAATAATTTAATCAACTATTAGATATAAAAAAAATAAAATTCAACAATTCCATCAAAGTAATACCCTACAAACCACACATAAGACCCCCTACAGCAATTCCAGAATGACCCCTGCCAAATCCAAACTAACCCCCAGCACACCAGCAAAACCCTAAAACACGTAAATTGAAATAAATGTGTGCAAGAAATACATAC
Organism: Ptychadena robeensis; assembly: GCA_036250615.1. Taxonomy (NCBI): domain Eukaryota; kingdom Metazoa; phylum Chordata; class Amphibia; order Anura; family Ptychadenidae; genus Ptychadena; species Ptychadena robeensis. Next base: position 59,533,034 of record CM070039.1, read on the forward strand.
AGTAAATGCATCACACAATACATCCAAAAACCTGTAATAACCATATAACCCGTCCCGTCACATTTACCTACAGTCACTGATAACATATAACAATAAAACACACTAATCCATATGAATTTCCCCTAAACAATGTTATATTTTTTAATTAAATACATTGTGACATGTAACAAACAACATAACAAAAACATGAATAAACAAACAATGGTCAAAGCCCGAAATGAAACATTACCCACATCATATAATCACACAACTAACAAACCCGACAATTATTAAACATCAAACATACATATACATTGAAATAAATATAACATACATCACAAGTAAACCCATCAATTGATAACAATTAAACATATATACCTTTCCCTACTGGTTACATGTAATAATACCATTAATTATTACATGTAGCCAATATACCTACGATGTATGTATGTTTTGCAGATGTGTTGGTGAGGTTCCACCACAAATGTAAAACATATAAAAAAATATACAAACGCCCCAAATCACATTAAATAAATATACTTAAATAAATGTACTTACAGGTATATGTCCAATCCCGCGCAGTATTCCCATCATGTATCAAATCCAATTAATCGATTGTCCTCCAAGAAAAAAAGCATAAAAAAATAATCCCTCATCCCCAAAAAAATAAATCCATCCACAATTTTTTATTAAAATAAAACAGGAAAAAAGAAAGAAAAAAAATCATGCAAGAAAAGAAACGGCTTCCTCTGCCAAAAAAAAAACATTCCAAAAGCACAGGATCAAAAAACAAACAAACAAACAATGATGTCCCATCCAGTAGCAAACAAAAAAGATAAACAGCTGAAATCTTCACTCCCGAGCACCTAGGGACAGGTCCTTCTCCTCCAAGCCCAGGCACCGAAAAGAGTGTGACTCCAGGACTCTGACGTCATGCAGACAACATGTGGTTCCTGTTGTCAAACAAAACCACATGGTGTCTGCATGAGTGTGGGAAAATATGCAGCTACACACTGCGCAGGACCGGAAGTCACACTCTTTTAGACGCTTGGACTTGGAGAAGGAAGACCTGTCATGCTAGTTGCTCCGGACGGGGAGTAAAGATTTTTCTTATTTTCTTTTTTTGCATCGGATGAAAGATCTTTGTTTTATTTCTTTTCATCTTATTTCTTTGGGTGACAGAGGATCTGGTGCGGGCGGATTGGATCGATTTATTTTTTGGGGATGGGGGATTTTTTAAATGTTTTTTGGCTCCCTGCACCAGCCCGAATTACCAGAAAAGCGGCCATTAGAGCAGCTGTAGGTGCAGAGGACCCCCCAGACCAGGACATGAGCATGTAGTCCCTGCATGGAGCACCCAGTTCTGGAGGCTGCTATTAGTTATGTTATGACATTCATCACTTTGTACATTGCTGCGCTACAAGTAGGCGCTACATCAGGGCTAAGAGCATAGGAGCATTGGTTTTATAGAAATACAGAAGGACATCACAATTATGTATCAAGATTCCTGCTTGACATACACATTCATGCTTAAGGCTTTGTTTCCATTGTACGCCGGGACCCGTACGCTAAGCGTATACGCTAGCAGGGGTCCCGACGTATCTCCGACGTATCTCACAGACCTTTGCCTGCCGGCGGACGGTCTGTCTTCATTGCGCTGAGCTCATCCGCCGGTGTCAGGCTGAACGTAGTCGAGTACGTTCAGCCTTCACACCGGCGGATGTGTAAACAGACCATCCGCCGGCAGGCAAAGGTCTGTGAGATACGTCGGAGATACGTCGGGACCCCTGCTAGCATATACGCTTAGCGTATGGGTCCCGGCGTACAATGGAAACAAGCCCTAACACATTCAGAGATTGATACATTGTATGTCAAGCAGGAATCTTGATACATTGTATAATCACTCCTGTCGGCATTCTCACTAAAGCAGAAGATCAGCGCTTTCCCTGTAATTGCAAATCCCCTGAACATACTAACTTCCCCAGATTTTCTGAACATATTGGAACAAAATGTATACACATTGCAAACCAAAAAGTCAGTCTGTAGCATGTGTAGTTTTGGATTGAAGAATGTTTCAAGTAATGTCAAGATTTGTATATAAGCAAAACTCCTGCCATGTCTTCAGCAGTTATTAATTCAAAAACCACATATGCTAGGATCAGGAGTTTTAGGGGGCAATTTGTATTAAAATCCCTTAAATATGTTTAGGAAATCTGGTGAAGATAGTATGTTCAGGGGATTTGCAATTGTAGGGAAAGTGTGATGATTTTCTGCTTCAGTCAAAATGCCGACATGCATTGACCTGCTAAGCCCCCCCAGACAGATCACATGGCAAACTATACTTGTGGAGGTTTTTAAGGCAGATCCAAGGTATCTGCCTAAAATCTGACAGGAATCGCTGGGCATTGGTGGAACACACAGATTCCTGTCCGACATTTAGCAGACTGCTCACAGCGTGGTGACGTCACCACATTGTAATCAGTCTGCTAAAGGTCTGCCATAGATCGAGGTGTCTATGGCCTTTAAGTCTGTATGACTGAGCAGTTTTCTGTCATTTGGTGGTTATCATTGATTCTCATGTTCTTGGTTTAAAATAATTAGCATTGGTTTGTTTTTTCTCTTTGTGGGGCTTGCAGTCCTCTGTAAAAACAGACATGTTTGAATTTGATTAGCACTTTTATAATGGGAAATAAGGAACCAGAGGAAGCAAAATAAAAGCATATTAAAACCTCTTTTAGGAAAGTTTTTGGTAATGAGTGCAGTTTGTATAAATATTGGAAAATGAACACCATAGTGTGACCACACTTGTTCATGCATTCTGCTATCTAGACCAGGTCAGACACACTCCCCTCTCTTCCTAAACATTACAAGCACGGGAAAGGTTGTTTTTAGCTCAGCTGTGACCACAGCTGTGATCTCACTGTTTGAAAGCAATCCAATGGACCTTAACAACACAATGATATGCTTTATGAATTTGCTCACCAAGTGTGCATAGTGACACATGTTAAAATGTAGCAAAGTGGAGTCTTTTGCACAAACTATATATTTTTGGTTTTATAAAATGAGGGCAAATCTAATGTGGTGGCAGACAGTAGTGATGCACTTTGTTTTGATGCTTCCTTATCAAATCATTGCTGAACCGTCACATCAACTCATCATGGTGCGGACAAATGTGACATTGAACTGTGTGAGCTTTGGTAGGGGACACCTGCCTATTCACGGTCCCTGAGCAGAACAGACTATAAATATAACTAAAGCTGGTCATGGACAGTGCGATGCTGGGCCGGTTCCGCAGCTGATCCACTGTGCATGATGACGTCGTTCTGAGAATCATCCGCACACCCTATGTGTGCCGGCATTTACTTTGGAAGTGCTGGTCCCCATCCAAAGTGATGTGATCGACCAAAGAAAAATAGACATGTGCATTCTTTGGCTGATGGAGATTTTTCGTCATATGGTCATAATTATACAATGCACTAACTTCATTGGATGAGAAAAGTACCCCACCAATGTACTCCATATCCCTTCTTTTGCAAACAATCTGTACATAAAATATGAAAAACTGTGCCTGTAATCAGAAAAAAATAATTGTCCTATTCCACTCCTCCCAACTGATGCGTTATTGCTGAGGCAGCTTTTCCATTATTGGCAGGAGAGACAATCAGAAAGGAAGACCTAAATCATTCAATCACACTCCCTTCCTGAATCTACAGAGACAAGTTATCTAGTGGCATCTAGTGACCATTCATGATGCAAATTGGCAAATATATTTGTTTTCAGAATAGGCCCTCTTTTAGTATGTAAGGCAAGTCTACTAGGACCAGAAGTGCAGAGACAGCATTATAATGACTCACATCAAGACATTGTTTTCATTTGCCTAATTTTTCTAACATGATGATAGGAGGGGAAGGTAAATATGAGTGATATCATATCCACCCCCAGCCAGGGCACTGAGGCGTAGGGGTAAATGACCGGGGGCGGGTTGCCCGAAGAGAGGATCGGACCGAAAGTGATCGGGACATCGAGCCGGAGGTGACGTCACGAAAGGCGGAGCCGCACGGGCATAAAACCGCATGAGCCTCTCCTTGCGTCAAGCCATCAAAGTCTACACATCGGTTCCTGGCTCCTGACTTGCGGAGATGGCAGATCGGGTGGCGGGCGCGGAGGAGAGGACGGAAAATCGGGCAGAGGATCGTGCAGCGCTGGGCCTTCTGCTGGAGCAGATGAGGGAGCAGGCCGCAGCTCGGGGTCTGACTGGCTGAGGGCCGTGCTCTCCGGTGGCACTCCACACTTCCCACTGCCGGCGCAGACCCCCTGTGGGGGATCAGCTCCAAACAGTTGCTCTCAAAGCATCATTCCACACGATTGTTTATCTTTTAGGGGTCCTGCCCATGTTTATTTGCACACAAAAAAGTCCCAAAACAAAGGATTACCCTCACAGGGGTTAAGATCAATCCAAATAAAACGAATGTCCTAAAAATGCCACACCACCTGGCTTCACAACTTTCAACGTAAATTGACGTCCTTGGCTTCCCGGCAGCAACAGACCTGGGCCTCACACACTCTGTGAGCCATCCGGTAGCAGCCTCCACTCGGTCAGAAGCCTTGTCTCCAACTACATTGGGAGCTGTGTCCACTCTGTCAACAGCCCAACACTATGGTCTGAGCTCCTTTTGTGGAGACACACCTGGCTCCATTCACCTGCAACCCAGTTGTTTAACTATTTAGTGGACCCTGGGGGAATAGAGAGGCCCATCCAATTCCATCCTCTCTATCCCAGAGTCCGGGAGCCATTTAAGAAAACAAAAGGGGGAGGTTCGTCACCTGCAGCCCCCCTGCCCTTGTTATGCCCACATCAGGGGCCCAGTCTCCTCTATGGCCGGGCAGCCTGGGAGCTCCCAGGGATGATTTGGCGCCCCGTGCCTCGGCCCAAGGGGTGGCTCCCCCTTTTCCCATGCCCCAGCTCTGCATTTCGGGTAGATCCCGGCTCCCCCCCCTCGCAGGCCTTGCTTCCCTAGCCGGCCCCTCTACGTCTGGGGCCCATCAACCCCCTTTCACGGTGGATCCTGACGTGGATGCCCCACAAGACGGCGGACTTGGGCCGGTGGCGCCTGGGAGGGCCGGGTCTGCCTGGCCTGGGGTTGTCTTCTGTTTTACTGCCGTTGTACCGCTGCACATGGATCGCGCACAGAGGCTCCTTCCTCGCATTCCGGTGAGCGCGCATCTGGATCGGCTGCTGGCGTGAGTGCCTTTCCTTTTCCCTGGATCATCAAGAGCACTGCTCCGGTGCCTCCGCTGGTGAGCCTTATATTGCACGGCATGCACATTATCCTTCTGGCATTCCGGCTCCGCTCTGGTTTCTCTGCTTTTCACACTTCTCAGGGGGTGGGTTCCGGTGACGGGGACGTGGAACTGATGCTGCGCACGTTACGAGTGTTGTTGGGCAGGTTGGAAGGCGGGACTGGGGTCTCCGGGGGTCCCGAAGCAGTTTGGCCGGGGGTGGGCGTTTCCCTGCCCAATCCACCTGTGGTTTCACTGCCCGCGAGCCTTTCGGCTCCTTCGCCCCCGGAAGCTACCCCCTCCAGGTTTCTTCCTCTAACCGGTTGTCTCTACCCCCCCCCCTGGCCATCCCCTCCTCGGTGCTTTCCACTCCCCCCCCCCCCGATCGCCCATTGGTCGTGTCTGATGGGGCGAAGGCCAGCACCTATGTATGTTTTGCAGGACCGGCTGGGCCGCACATTAAACAAGAGGTGCGGGAAAAGATCTGGAAAAGGGAATTTGTGGATATCTTTACCCTACTCCCGCTCAAGCGCTTCGTGATTGAGAAGTGGGAGAAGGGTAAGGAACATCGCAAGGAAGAGGACGAGGATAGGCGGCGTTATCGCCTCATCCCTCACACCTTTCAGAATTGGTTGTTAATTGGAGACTAGACTTCCCCCAGGAGGATCTCGTGGAGAAAATTAATGCAGGATATCAGCTAGTCCGCAAAATAGCACATAGAGCATACAAAATCTGTAGAGCATACAACTGATCCTAGCCAATAGGCCCCTAAACCCCTCCCGTAATGTCCCAAATGTGATTGTACAGCGCCTACGCTCTTTGGTCTATGGTCATGTCCGTTCCAATAAAGTATTATTTGAAAAAAAGAATTGGTTGTTGGCTTTTGCATCCTCTCCGGGGGCTTTGACTTCTTTGCCATCTTTTCAGTCGGGGGCCGGGGCCCAGTGTTCCCCTTCCCTGGCTAGAAATAAAAAAGGACTGTGCTGGGCCTTCAACGGGTCCTCCTGGGGATCCACCTGTAAGTTTCGCCACGAGTACTCCTCCTGCGGGGGGGTCAATCACGCTGCGAACAAGTGTTTTCGGCGTCCGAAGTCCGGCTCCTGGCACTCTTCCGAGGACTCTGGAAAAGGGCCTGACTGGAAAGGATGCGCCAGCATCTTAGCCTGTACCCTGACCGGGTTCAGGCGGATTTTCTGTTATGCGGTTTCTTGGGGGGGTAGGGGTGCTCATGGCTAAGCTTGATATTGAATTGGCTTTCTGGCTTCTTCCAGTGCACCCATCAAGCCAGCGGCTTGACCATTGCTTGCCAATGGGATGCTCCATCTCCTGTTCCTTTTTCGAGATGTTTAGCTCGTTTTTGGAATGGGTGGTAAGCAGGAATCTGGCCTGCCCTTGGTGGCCCATTACTTGGATGACTTCCTTTTCATGGGTTCGGCATCTGGCGATGACTGCTCGCGTTTACTGTCGACGACGCAGATCTTTTTCTCCTCCTTTGGGGTGCCCCTGGGGATAGAGATCGATTCTTCTGCCTGGGAGTGTCACCTCCCCTTGGACAAGGTGGAAGACCTTCGGGTTTCCTTGGGCATGGTCTTTTTTTCGGAACCGGGCTCCAGGAAGCAGTTGAGGCGGCGTTGTTTTTGTTGGGGCCGGCATTCAGGGTCGTCAACCTCTGAATGCTGTGGCGGGTCCAGGCAGTGTCCAAAAGACTCTTTGGGGTGAGACGGCAGTTTGGGGGTGACGTGTTGGTTGCAAGGCAGTCGCCAAGAATAAATAGAATTGAGCTCTTCCAGGGGTTAATGACCCATTTGGTTTTAGAGACTCGGAAGGGGAGCAGAGGGAGTCAATTATGGGCAGGTACCCACCAGCTGGAATATCGAAGGCTAGTGGGCGGTACCTTATCGGTTGGCACATGGTGGGGGGACACTGTCTGGGGGACCTTTTTGCTTTTGTTGTTTACACTAATGGTTATTTAAGAAAAGCTGTGACCAGTTATACCCACACTTTAAAGTTGAAACGGCGTCTGCGTTTTAATTTAAAAGGGGTAGTGGGGGGGGGGGGGGGGGGGGGGGGGGGGCGTGTCCCGGACATGGAGAAGTGAAGCCGTGTGTGCCTGAGCTCCCGCAGCCCACCGGCTCTACCACCCTGCTGCACAGCTGCCAGCTGCCCACACAGTCCAGCATGGGGAAACCAAAGACCCCCAGACCACAGGGGACACCGGCGATCGGGCGATCCCTCTGCCAGCAGACCCCAGGTACCCTGCAATCGGCGCAGGCATCTACACCACGAGGCCCGTGGCCGCCATCTCAGGGCTCCCCTGGCCCCGCCTCCACCTCTACTCGGCAGCAGCAGCTCATGGCGACCAGCGCGCCTGGCTCCCCAGAGTACACTATGACCGGGCTCCCTGCAGGGACTAGGGCCAGACCTTGCAGCCCAGCTGTCTCCTCTCCAAGTCCTGAGGAGGATCCCGCGGCTTCCAGCAGCCTAAACCAGGCTTGGCCAGCATTGCTGCGTGAGAAGGTAGGCCCTGGGACCCCTCCTGTCCTACCATCCCCATCTGCTCCTCCACCTACTCAGGGGCAGCCATAAGAGTAGCCCACCACAGCTCCCCTCCAGCTCACAACCCTTGCTGCTTCCTGGGATAGGGGGGGCCCCTGCTGCCATTGACTTTTCACCGCTCCTGCAAATCCTGCCGACCAAAGCTGATCTGGCTAGACGCCTCACATAAGGTGGACATGAAGGCTATTTGCCAGGATGTGGCTCAAGTGGCAACCAAAACGGACTCCTTGGCTGCAACATGTGTGCTGCTTACTGCCAGAGTCCACCAGTCAGAGGCCACTCAAACTGCTCAGCGCGCCCACATTTCTGTGATGTCTGCCTCAGGATGACTTTGAGAATCGTAATCGTCAGAATAATATCCGTATCAGGGGTATCCCTGAAGCCACAGGCGCCGATAATTTACAGCCGACGGTCGCGGCCATTTTCAACTCTCTCCTGGGTAATCCCCCGGACACTGTGATTGAATTGGACAGAGTCCACAGGACCCTGGGGCCCTTCTGATCCCTATCAGCCCAGAGACGTCCTTTGCAGAATACATTTCTACACTGTTAAGGAGGCCATCATGAAGGCCGCTTGGAGGTGTGGTCATTTAAATTTTGATGGAGCTACCGTTCATTTGCTGCCTGATATATCTAAACGGACCCTGGCGATACGGCGTTGCCTGCGACCCCTTCTGGCCCTGATCACTTCGGCTGGAGTGAACTACCGCTGGGGCTACCCATTTCACCTGATTGTTCGGAAGGACTCACAGCACTTTGCCTTGCGCTCGCCTGACGCGCTCCCAGCCTTGTTCGCCTTCCTACAGGTGGACCCGATCCCGGTGGACGACTGGTTAGCCATCCCGACAGGCGCACCACCACTGGCTAGAGCCCAGGGCCTTCTGCAATGGCCTGCTCGATCCAGAGGACCACCCCGGCAGTCATCCCAGAGGAGGGCACCTGCTCCCATCATCTCGCAAGCATCGGACAGGGAGACCTAGGAACTTTCATCGCTCACATGAGCAGGTCTCAGGGGGGGACTTTGTCTCCCTTTTCCATTTGTTTTTTCTTTATTGGACTGTTTTTGATGAGTAGATCGTGGGGTTTTTGCCTCCTATTTTCCATCAGTTTTTCGGAGTTCCGCCCACTAAGGTGTTGGGGGAGGGTCTGTGCGGGTAGTTATTTATGGTTTCAGGTGTACGCCTTTTTTCAATTTTGCGGGGTTGGGTCCTGTTATTCGTATTTTTATTATTACGGACTATTTTGCTGTTTATTACCATTATGGTTGTTGTCTATTTCATCTGGGCTGGCCGGGGGGTTGCAGGAGGGGGGGTTTCGCTTACCTGTGTTTGGCCCCATTCCCAAGTTAGGCCATATCCCGCCTCCACCTGAATTTCATGATCATAGATACCCGACAGTTGTCCATTGCGGCTCACCTGATTCTAAATCTAAAGGGGTTTGCATTCTTTTTTCCAGGTCGGTGGCGTGGAGTGAAATGGGGTGGTGCAGCAGTGACGATGGCAGATTCCTGTTTCTCAAAGGTCATCTGGTAACGTAGCTTCCATTTACTTACCTAATGTCTCCCAGGCATCCTATCTGGAGGCTGTTTTGGCTAGATTGGCGGAATTAAGTGTCCTGATCCTCGGGCGGGACTTTAATTTCACCCCAGACCCTAATGTTGATGCTTCACAGGAATGCCCCTTCCTCCGTCCACGATGTCCAGACTGACCCGTCTGATGCATACCCACCAATTGGTGGATATCTGGCGCATTTTGCACCCTACATCTAGGGACTTTACATACTTCTCTCCGCCTCACCAGACATACTCTAGAATTGATCACTTTTGGGTCAAGCACAAGGACATAGCCAGGCCCTAGACTTGTGGAAAACATCATCTATTCTGATCACGCTCCCATTTCTCTACCCATTTCTTTGGGGGGTTTTTTTTTCAATACATTTTTATTAAGTGGAAATGAAAACATAAAGGTACATACATATCCAATCTTCCGATACATAAGATATAAAATACAAACAGATTGCAGACATTCAACAATTTTCAGATGGGGGTAGGGGGCAAAATAACAGGATACAGGGAAGAGGAAACTGGGTGAGGGGGGGGGGGACCCCGAATAACAGTGGAAACATCAGCCTATCAGCATCAGAGGAAGGAAATTGAGCTACCTAATACGGAAGCAAAGGTAACCTGTGATTGGTCATGTCGAGCTAAGAGTGTTGAACTCGGCGGGGGTTGCCAAACAATGTAAATCTAATCACACTCATTAAAAGTTGTCAATTTATCCCTCTTGCTATTTAGGCGTTGTTAATAATTCTCTTTCAAAGGGGCGGGTGATAAGATAACAGGGAACGGAATAAGGAAGTAGAACAAGAGGGGAACCATGGATCTGATTCAGGGCCTTAGCGGGTCAGTAGCATGTACAGTAAACGGAATCCCTCACTATGGAGGCATAGGCAGCTGTAATCAGTGATCGGTCACGGCAGGGTTAGAGTGTTAAATTCAGCGGAGGATTCAAAAAGATGCCATCTCAACCACATTTTGTTAAACGCTTTCAGTTTGTCCCTCTTACTATAGAGGAGCTGTTCCATTTCATGAACAAACGTCAGTTGGTTCACCCAATCTTTAAGGGAGGGCGAAACCGAGGTGGCCCACCTGCGAGGAATTAGCGTCCTGGCTAGTGATGAGCGACTAGGCAATATTCGAATTCGCGTAATTTCGCGAATATCCGCCTCCGCCTAATAATTCGATCCTATTCGTATCTCGATGAATTGCGATCTAACAATCGCCATTGCGACCCCCTATGCGCATAATGCCCGTCAAAATGAGAATGATGTGGCAGAGTCGAAAAATCGCTGATTATCCTACCGAAAAGCGCAATGCGACCACATATGCGCTAATACATGAAGTCAATGGAGATGCGAAATCGGAAATTGCGATTATCCGAGAAAGCGCAATGCTTCCCAATAGTGCGCAATACATTGAAGTCAATAGAGAATGGCGGATCCGAAATTGCGATTATCCGCGAAAGCGCAATGCGACCAATTGCGCAATGCATGCAAGTCAAAGGAGCTCGGATATTCTCTGGGAGAATATCCGTCATTTCCGTTTTAAAAATCGAAACCGAAAACTAGTGCTTCCCAGGATCAAGGCAGCCGCGCAGGGCAGTAGCACGAGCTAACTGAGGAAAGGTCTGGGGGCACGGCAAAAAAAAAAAGGGGCGCGCAAAAAAAAAAAAAAAAAAAAAAAAAAAAAAATACCTAGTAGACACACCGAGGCGATTAGCTAGTTGGGAGGCGTAATGGGGTATAAAGGGACTGGTATGTCTGTTGTTCGGAGGGGTGGCGGGATGGGAACGGCAGGTGAGGGGTAGCGAGTAAAGGGATGAGGGGCTGCATGGCCCTGAGTTTGAGATGTCTGGGAAGAGCACGTCTCCGTGTTGTGAAGATGGGCCTTGTGGAACATAGGGCGGCGTGATGGGATACGGTAGCAAACGTAGTTGTAGTGATGAAGGTGGCAGGGATTAGTGCGAGCAGAACGATGGGAGAGACGTGGAGCATCTTGGTAGAGGGAACATCTCCTTGTCCTGGTATTGTTGTGAATCGCGTGTAGGGGAGTGAATGAAAGCGGGGGTGGAGGAAGCGATGGAACTGGGGTATAAAGACTTTGACAGTAGTTAAAGAGGTTTTGGATATAATTCATATGATTAGCGTCGGGTGCAGATCTGAGTTGGGGTCAGTAAGGAACGTAGGATACCTGGTGGTAGTGTATTGGATATGTTGATGGAGGGGTAAGAGGAGAGATTAGGATGGGTGCGGTCGATGGGGATGGGAATTCTGAAATTGAGTGGTTTGTAGTTAACGAGACGCGTATGGTAGAGTGGTCTTGGTTGGATATTAGATGGTGATGGAAGTAAGTGGGTAGGGTGAATGGAGTAAACAGGAGTGACTAACCATAGGTAAGATGGTTGGACGTTAGACAGAGAGCGGCGGCGTGTAATTGGTTTTTGTTTGTGTGGGGGTGGGTGCAAGTTGGGGGGGAGATGTGGCATTCGTTGAATCGTTGGCACTGATCGGTAGTCATTAAGGGGGTTAGGTAGAGACAGTGGCAGGGTGGTGGAGGGAGGGGGGGGGGGTCGGGTGGTGACTAACACGTACGGGATATTTTGTGTTGGTGCTATCGTGGTTGTTTGGCGGAGTGTTATTGTCTGATTAGTTATTAGGATGAGTGCGGGAACTACTGTCCATGTTATAGCGGTGGCTTGTCCGGGCCGGTACAATGGGGGTAGGTATGGGGGGGGGGGGTGAGTGGCTGCTTATGAGGGGCCGGCCGGCGTTGGTTGGGAATGATGGGCTAGGGTGTTCGCGTGAGGGGGTATGGCGGAAGCACTGGTTTGGGTCGTGATGGGAGTGGGGGGAGTTGGTTAGGAAAACGTTAGGAGAGTGGCGCTTGGGGAAGTATGTTAGAAGAGGTCATTTGAAGTAGGATTAAGCGTTAGGTGGACCGGAGAGGAGGGGAGCTGCTGGGGTAGGGCGGTGGGGGGGGTTGTGGGATGTGGATTAGGTGGACTGGTACTTGTTGGGGGTGGGAGTCCTGAATCTCTTGGTCAGGGGAGGAGACACGGTGCTTTGCGGGGTGGGGGGGTGTGTTGGTGGGTCTAGTAGTTGATGAACGCGGAAGAATCTAGGCTGTAGATGGGTACGGTGTTGTCGCCTTGGCGGGGGTCCTCTCCTGCACCTGCAGAGAGGAAGACCTGCAGCGACCTACACCTGCAGAGAGGGGAGAGACCCTTGCAGCGACCTTGCACCTGCAAAGAGGGGACGAGATCGCAGCGACCTGCACCTGCAGAGAGGGAAGACCTGCAGTGACCGGGCACCTGCAAAGAGAGGGGAGAGACCTGACAGTGACCTCAACCTGCATATAGGGGGAGACCCTCAGCGACCTGCACCTCAGAGAGGGGTAGAGACCCCTGCAGCGACCCTGCACCTGCAGAGAGGGGAAAGACCTGCAGTGACCACCACCCTGCACCTGCAGAGAGGGAGGACCTGCATTGACCTGCACAGTTCTTCAGAGAGGGAGAGACCTGCAGCGCACCTGCCCCTCGCAGAGAGGGGAGAGACCTGCAGCGACTGCACCTGCAGAGAGGGGAGAGACCTGCATGAAACCTGCACCTGCAGAGAGGGAGAGACCTGCAGCGCCTACACCTCAGAGAGGGGAGAGACCTGCAGTTCACCTGTCCCTGCGAGAGGGAGAGCCTGCAGCGCTACACCTGCAGAGAGGGCAAGGAGACCTGCAGTGCCCTGCACCGTGCAGAGAGGGAGAGACCTGAGCGACCACCTGCAGAGAGGGGAGAGACCTGCAGTCGACCTACTGCACCTGCGTATGACAGAAAAGAGGAACACTGCTTTCTCTCCCTTCCTTTCACCCGTGCACCTGCAGAGAGGGGAGAGACCTGCAGCGACCTACACTGCAGAGAGGGGAAGACGCTGCAGTGACCCTGCCGCTGCAGAGAGGGAGATACCTGCAGCGACCCTACACCTGCAAGGGGGATAGACCTTCAGCGACTCCCTGCAGAGAGGGGAGAGACCTCATTGACCTGCACAACCCGCAGAGAGGAGAGACCTGCCCGCGACCTACACCTGCAGAGAGGGGAGAGACTGCACCTGCAGAGAGGGGAGAAACTGCAGTGAAACCTACACTGCATAGAGGGGAGAGACCTGCAGCGACCTGCCACCTCATAGAAGGGAGAATCCTGCACGACCTGACCTGCAGAGAGGCGAGAGACCTTGTACTCATCTGAGGAGGGGGCATGGGGTAAGAAGTAGGGTAAGCACCTTTGGAGCCCCTTGGAGGGTGCTAGGGTACGGAGAGCCCCTAAAAATGACCTTATATGGGGCCCGGAGAAACTCTGAAGTGGCGCTGGTTTAAGACCTCCCACACGATCATTAGTGTCCCCCCGGCTCATATCGGGCCCTGTTCACCCGTATTGGTTTCTTGGAGGTTATGACGTTGGGTGAGCTTATGTTCTTCTGATGCCGCTGGCCATATCAGGCTGGCTGTCTACCTTTGGCAATTGTGGTTACGTGTTGTTATTGTCTTCTCATTGCCGGCTCATCGGACAGTCCTGTGGCATTCTTGGAACATAATGACCACAATTCTTGGGTGGGTTGTTTGCCCCCCTGGCAATATTTGGCGCCTGTGCCGTCCATTGGTATTGGAGGGTAATGACCGCAATGGTGGTTGGGCATTTGTACACTCTCCGGCCTATCAGGACTTGCCTGGTTATTGTTGTTGTTATGTCGCCTGCCGCCATATTGCCTCTCATCATCGTCATGCGTTATTTCTGGAACATGACCACAAACATGAGGACAGAATGGCATAATTGGAATAATGGGGATAAGTAGTTTAAAGAACTACAAGTACCAACATGTTGCAGGTTGTCACCTGACCATTCCTGACCTAGAGGACTGAGTCGGACGCAGATGCTCAGTCTTGCATCAAACAACAAGCGCTGCATGTAAACACTAATAAAGGTAATCGTTAAACAATGTATTTACTCTGGTAGTGCAAAGGTCACCGCACACGACCTGAGGCAGTCCGCTCGACTGATTCGGACCCGGCCATTGCAAGAGGCGGCTAAACACGAGAGTCAATGCGTTGGCAGGCTGGCGGTGGGAGAGAGCTCAGTCCCATCTCATTGCATCAATGTCCATTGTCCTTCACCCAAGCTACGCTGCCAGCTACCCGTCCCCTCCTGGCCTTACTCCAAGTGGACCTTCGTGGTAATATTCTCTTGTTTTATTGATTATGAAGACCCGCTCGTACAGACCCTTCATCTTCCCACAACCAGAGCGAGAGCAAGGACCCGCGCAATCTCCACCACCATCTTCCCCATATTTAGATGTTCACCTCATGCTGTCGTCGACTGGGGCCTCATGCTGTCCTTGTCTGAAACTCTACAGCTTTGGTGGAATCGCCTTTAACTTTTTTGATCGCAAACTTGCCATCCATGGTCGTTGGTCACCCAGGCTTCCCCCCCCCCTTCTACCATTACAAAGAGGGGAAGATACGCCTGTCGTTGGAAATGTCCTTGGCCGCCGAGTTCGCCCGGCGGTGACGACTCTAAATTCGTTTGGGCGCAATCATGGGAAGGGCAAGTCCTGTTCAGTTACTGCTGTGCTCCGCCTGGAGATTCCACTAGTCCGTGGTCAACAACTGGCTCATCAACAGGTATTTTCATGTGATCGATATCGGCGGGACCATGCCATTCACATCTTTTCAATGTTACTTTACTTTGGGTTGGGAGTGCCCAAATCTAAAACAACACCAACCTGATCGAAACGTTCACGCACAAAGATCCACGACTTCCGGCTCTGATCTTCTCCTCTTTCCTCGGAACAGTTTCCTCTGGATTTTTCTGGGCCGAGCTTTAATTCTGTTCCTGCCTTGCCAAAACTGAGGATGTCATCTCCGTGCCATCGTCAACACCTTTCTGGCGCTGAGTTCTGGGGCAATGGTCCCCTCGCCCTGTCCAGCCTGGATAGACAGAAGGGACGGGTCAGTCTGGTACATCTCAGAACGCATCCTGTCAGGTGGGGTGGCATTGGGAAGCACTGCCGGAAACCCCCCCCCCTTTGATAAGCCCTGGGAGGGTCCATTGCTGTATGTTGTATAGCCGCCATGTCCTGCATATCGGATACCAATAACCTAGTTCTTCTTAGCTGATAAGATGAATCTCAAGACCAGTGTGGAATCCACAACGCTTCATTGATTACCCGGCCTCGTCGGCACATTTGAGCAGCATGTGTTCCTTCTACTACAACAGTGATCTGTACAGCTCCAGCATACACGAAGATCCTCAGGAGGAGACCAGCCACCCCTAATGGGAGTCATGGAATGTAATGGACCAGCGAGGGACCAAGCCCTGGGGCAAGCCCCGCCTTTTGGGGTCACTTTTGGCATTTCGTTATTTGCGTTACGTTACCGGTATTCCTTCTAAGACTACCTTGCTGTTGTCCATCCCTCAAAGGATTATAATTTGAACGATCAGCTCTATTTCCAGTCCCAGAACATAACAAAAGCAATCATTACCAATGAGAAACTTCAAACAAAAGCCCCCTGCTGACATCAACTGAAACATATATAGGGTCAACCATACCCCCCCTTCACATCCAGAACTTTCACGGCCCGGGGGGGGGGGGGGTCATTCCCCTTCATATATAGGGGTCACCTTAGCCTCCCCGTCAACATCCAAAAACCGGGGGGGGTGGTCATTTCCCTCATATATAGGGACACCTTATTTACATCCAGAAACTCCCATGAACCGGGGGGGGGGAGTCCATTCCACCTTCATATATAGGCAACACCTTCCCTCCCCCATATATATATATATATATATATAAGGGGACACCCTTCACATCCAGAACCAAGGGGGGTCATTCCCCTTTTCATATAGGGGCACCTAATCCCCCCCTCATTCCCCTTTTTATATCTAGGGGACCCTTAACCCCCCCCCCCCCCATTTACATCCAGAACTTCCCACTGAACCGGGGGGGAGTCATTCCCCTTCTATATAGGACAACCCCCCCCCCCCCCATTCACATCCAAGCCGGGATGGGGGGGGTCATTCCCTCTTTATATATAGGGTACACACCTTATCCCCCCCCATTCATCACATCCAGAACCAGGGTGGTCCATTCCCTTTTTCAAGATAGGGGACACTAATCCCTCCCGCCCGGGCCCCCCCCCCATTCACATCCAGAACAATGAGAAGGATCCAGTACTACTCACACTGAACCTGGGGGGATCCTATCCGTTCATATATAGGGGTCACCTTATCTCCGCCATTCACATCCCGATCAATGAGGAGGATCCAAAATTACCACAAACCGGGGTAGGGGGGGGGCGTCGGATCTTCCTCCTTCACAAGATAAGCCAAACCACGCCAGGAAACGATTGGAGCTGTTCGCAGGCTCCCCGGCAGCAAGCCCCATGACGTCACTCACGTTGCCCATATTGGTGGAAGCTGGGGGACGCAAGATTGCTGTGTCTCCATTTCAGCGATGCTTGCCATGGAGAACCCCCGTGTTCCTATCCAAAGATGGATATCGGCCGTGGTTTACGGTCTGTCTGATATAAACTTGTTTTCGAGTGGGATTGAATTGGTCCCAGGGATGGTCTCATTAATAATGGGGTAGATAGATGGCTGTGAGCGTGCACGGCGCTCTAAGCGGCCCCATCCATCTGACCCATATCTACAAAGAGGGTTACCCTGTTAAACACATAGGATGTTAAACCACTTCATGCCTATAATATCTATATAATGTGTGTCAATATCCACGTACATGTACGCTCTTTAATTAGCACTGTGTGTCAACAATAAGCACTTTTTTCATTTATCTTTTTTTACCTGTTTGTTTAAGATCAAAAGAAATCTCATAAATCGGTTTAGATCAAAAGTTGTCTACATCTGTTATACACGTGTGCGGTGGTTGTTTGAATATACCGACCAAAACTGCTCCTCTGCCAACTATATAGAGAGATATGAGAAAGATAGATAGATCGAAGATTAGATAGATAGATAGATAGATAGATAGATAGATAGATAGATAGATAGATAGATAGATAGATAGATAGATAGATATCTCGATATATAATGGGATAAGATGGATAGATATGGATGGATCGATAGATAGATATGAGAAAGATAGATAATCGCTCGCTCGCTAGCTCGCTCGCTCGCTCGCTCGCTCGCTCGCTCGCTCGCACTCGCTCGCCTCAGCTCGCTCGCTCGCTCGCTCGCTCGCTGCCTCGCTCGCGTCGCTCGCTCGCTCGCTCGCCGCTCGCTCGCTGCTCGCTCTGGGCTGGGCTCCCTCTGGGCTGGCTCGCTCTGGGCTGGCTCGCTCTGGGACTGGCCTCCGCTCGCTCGCTCGCTCGCTCGATCGCTCGCTCCTCGCCGCTCCTCGCTCGCTCGCTCGTCGCTCGCTCGCTCGCTCGCTCGCCTAGCTCGCTCGCTCGCTCGCTCGCTCGCTCGTCGCCTCGCTCTGGGCTCGCTGGCTCGCTCTGGGCTTGCTCGCTTCGCTCCGCCTCTGCCCCGCTCGCTCGCCTGCTCGCTCGCTCGCTCGCTCGCTCGCTCGTCGCCGCTCGCTCGCTCGCTCGCTCAGCTCTGGGCTGGCTCCCTCTGGGCTGGCTCGCCTCTGGGCTGGCTCGCTATGGGCTGAGCCTCGCTCGCTCGCTCGCTCGCTCGCTCCGCTCTCTCGCTCGCTCCGCTCGCTCGCTCGCTCGCTCGCTTCGCCTGCTCCTCCGACTCGCTCGCTCTGGGCTGGCTCGCTCGCTCGCTCGCTCGCTCGCTCGCTCGCTCGCTCGCCTCGCTCGCTCGCTCGCCTCGCTCGCTCGCTCGCTCGGCTCGCTCCGCCCACCTCCTCGCTCGCTCGGGCTCGCTCAGCTCTCTCCTCGTCTCGCTTGCTCGCTCGCTCGTCGATCGCTCGCCTCCTCCGCTCGCTCTCTCTGCGCCCGCTCTGCGCCGCTCCGCTCGCTATGGGCGGCTCTGCTCGCTCGCTCGCTCGACTCGCTCGCTCTCTCTCTCAGCTCCGCTACGCACTCGCTCTCTCGCTCCTCGCTACGCTCGCTCGCTCCTCGCATCGCTTCCTCGCGCGCTCGCTCGCTCGCTCGCTCGCTCGCTCGCTGCTCGCTCGCTCTCTCTCATCGATCTGGGCTCCTCGCTCGCTCGCTCGCTCGCTCGCTCCTCGCTCGCCCTCGCTCAGCTCCTCCGCTCGCTCAGCTCGCTCGCTCCGCTCGCATCCTCTCGCTCGCTCGCTCGCTCCCGCTCGCTCGCTCGCTGCTCGCTTGGGCTGGCTCCCTCCTCGGCTGGCTCGCTCTTGGGCTGGCTCGCTCTGGGCTGGCTGGCTCGCTCGCTCGCTCGCTCGCTCCGCTCCTCTCTTAGCTCGGCTCGCTCCCTCGCTCGCCTCGCTCGCTCGCTCGCTCCGCTTCAGCTCGCTCGCTCGCTCGCTCGCTCGCTCGATCGCTCGCTCGCTCGCTCGCTCGCTCTCTCGCTTCGCTCCTGGGCCGCATGGCTGCTCTAGCGCCCCCTCGCTCCTCGCTCCGCTCGCTCTCTCGCTGCTCGCTCGCTCGCTCGCTCGCTCGCTCGCTCGCTCGCTCGCTCGCTCGCTCCTCGCTCTGCGCCCGCTCGCTCGCTCTTGGCTGGCTCGCGCGCTCGCTTCGCTCGCTCGCTGCCTCGCTCGCTCGCTCGCTCCTCGCTCCGCTCGCTGATCGCTCGCTCGCTCGCTCGCTCCGCTCGCTCGCTCGCTCGCTCGCTCCTCGCTCGCCTCGCTCGCTCGCTCGCTCGCTTGGGCTGGCTCCTCTGGGCTGGCTCGCTCTGGGCTGGCTCGACTCTGGGCTGGCTCGCTCGCTCTCTCGCTCGCTCGCTCTCTTCGCTCGCTCGCTCGCCGCTCGCCTCGCTCGCCTCGCTCCTCGCTCGCTCGCTCGCTCGCTCGCTCGCTCGCTCGCTCTCCTCTCTCTGGGCTCGCGTGCTCCTCTGCGCCCTCGCTCACGCTCGCTCCGCCATCGCTCGCCGCTCGCTCGCTCGCTCGCTCGCCTCGCTCCTCGTCGCTCGCTCGCTCGCTCGCTCCTCGCTCGCGCGCCTCGCTCATTCGCCCGCCTCGCTCGCTCTGGGCTGGCTCGCTCGCTCGCTCGCTCGCTCGCTCGCTCGCTCGCTCGCTACAGCTCCTCGCTCGCTCGCCTCAGCTCGCTCGCTCCCTCTGCTCTTGGACTGGGCTCCCTCTGGGCTGGCCGCTCTGGGCCTGGGCTCGCTCGCTCGCCTCTGCCCCGCTCGCTCGCTCGCTCGCTCGCTCGCTCGCTCTCTCGCCTGCTCGCTCGCTCGCCCCCTCGCTCGCTTCGCTCGCTCAGCTCCAGCTCGCTCCGCTCGCTCTTGTCGCCTGTCGCTCTGCGCCCGCTCGTCCTCGCTCGCTCGCTCGCTCGCTCGCTCCTCGCTCGCTCGCTACCCCTCGCTCGCTCGCTCGCTGCCTCTGGGCGGATCGCTCACGCTCGCTCGCTCTGGGCTCCTGGCCTCGCTCTGGGCTGGCTTCGCTCGCTCGCTCGCCCCGCTCGCTCGCTCGCTCGCTCGCTCGCTCGCTCGCTCGCTCGCTCGCTCTCTCGCTCGCTCGCTAGCTCGCTCGCTCCCTACGTCGCTCCTCGCTCGCTCGCTCTGGGCTCCGCTGGCTCCCTCTCTCCCGCACTCGACTCGCCTCGCTCGCTCCCTCGCTCGCTCGCTCGCTCGCTCTCTCGGCTCGCTCGCCGCTCTCTCGCTCGACTCGCTCCTCGCTTGGCTCGGCTTCGCTCGCTCGCTCCTGGGCTCGCTGGCTCGCTCTGGGGCTGGCTCGCTCGCTCAGCTCGCTCGCTCGCTCCTTCGCTCGCCGCTCGCTCCGTATCTAGCTCGCTCACGCTCGCTCGCTCGCTCGCTCGCTCGCTCGCTCCGCTCGCTCGCTCGCTTGGGCTCCGCTGGCTCGCTCTGCGCCCGCTCGCTCGCTCGCTCGCCGATCGCTCGCTCGCTCGCTCGCTCGCTAGCTCCTCGCTCGCTACGCTCGCTCGCTCGCTCGCTCGCTCGCTCGCTCGCTCGCTCGACTCGCTCGCTCGCTCGCTCGCTCGCTCCTCGCCCGCTCAGCTCGCTCTCGGGCTAGGCTCGCTCGCTCGCTCCTCGCTGCTCGCTCGCTCGCTCGCTCGCTCGCTCGCTCGCTCGCTCGCTCGCTCGCATCGCCTCGCTCGCTCGCTCCGCTCGCCTCCTCGCTCGATCGCTCGCTCGCTCGTCGCTCGGGGCTGGCTCGCTCGCTCGCTCGCTCGCTGCTCCATCTGGGCTCGCACTCGCTCGCTCCCTCGCTCGCTCGCTCGCTCGCTCGCTCGCTCGCTCCGCTCGCCTCGCCATCGCTCGCTCGCTCTCTCGCTGCTCGCTCGCTCGCTCAGATAGATCGATCGATCGCTCGCTAGAAGTATTGGCCAACTCCTAAAGGTTCATGTTTGGGCTCACATACTTTTCCCTCAGCGCAGTCACTTTAATGCCCGTTATGCCCAGGGCTCTGTCCTGTTTACTAACTGTGGGGCGCCGAGACGAGCAGAGTTTGGGGCTCCGACCAGCTTTGGTGACTTTCATAGCATCCATTGGGCCATTGCCGTCAATGGGCGGCTCCACGCACTCCATAGACATCCCTGCGTTTTCAGCGCTGGGGATTAACGAACGGAATTGGAAGCCTATAGTTAAACCGATATTGTAAATGCCCACTTAGCGCGCCCAACTTTTGCCCAATCAAGCTCTGACACCTGGGGGAGGGGTACTTTTCACTGCCCGCAGCATCCCAGCAGCGCCGGTTACTGAACGCAGCCTGGCGTTAGGAAGGGAAACACTGCCACCCCTCCAGGGATCGGACCTCTCTGGGTATTTTTTCCACAGAAACGTTGTAGTGACCCATTAACTTTGAAAGCGGCGCCACTAATCTGAGTATTTTGCTCACAGCTCTGCAATGTTTACTCCGATGTTCGCAAGATAATATTGATAGGCCTTCAACATAACAGTTATCAGAGGACGTGTCTAAAGGTGTCAGTGGGAAGAAGTCCTCACCAGAGTAACTATTATAGCAGTAAGCTGGGACATACCCTGGGTGTGAGCCCCCTCTAAGGACGCCCCGCTTAGAGGGACAATGCCAGGACTTTGGTTGTGTGAGCCCGCAGCCTCGTCTACGCCCCCCCGTTCATAGGAACACGCCAGGACTTGTTTTTGGTGGTGGAGCCCCTCTAAAGACGCTCCCCGTTCAGAGGGAACACGCCAGGACTTTGTTGGTGTGAGCCCCTCTAAGGACGCCCCGCTTAGAGGGAACATGCCAGGACTTCGTTTGGTGTGAGCCCCTCTAACGATCCCCCCGTTCAGAGGGAACACGCCAGGACTTTGTTGGTGTAGCCCCTCTAACAGACGCCCCCCGATTCCGAGGGAACAAACAGCCAGGGACTTTGTTGGTGTGAGCCCCTCTAAAGCTCACGCCCCCCGTTCAAGGGACACGCCAGGCTTTGTTGGCACCACCTCCCCCTCCTCGTACAGACTGTCACAGTCAAAGTCCTGACAGTGATTTTGCCAAGCGATCAGGCAGAGCGCCCCATGCGGGTCCCCCTAGCTGCTCGGCCCGGGACGGAAGTGGCCCCTGCGCATGATGATGTGGATCCCAGGTGATGCCCGGCGGTCACCCTTTTGTGTGCCGGCCATTACTTTAGATGGGATGTCCTCACCATCCGAATAATGGGATCGCCAATAGAATACGGACATGTCTTCTCTCTGATTTTGGGCGACAGGGCTCTTCCTCCATGTGGGCGCGCCCGCACCTCAATGTGTATGGGGGCCTAAACGATGGTGATATGAACCCACCTACCACTGAGAAGACAGCGAGTTGTTTTGAGACGCGCTTCCTGTTCATTATCAGAATCGTGTCACTGACCTTCATCCTTTCCGGAATATCAGTCGCATACATGCGGACTTTCCCTTTAAGAATACTTTCGAAGGTCCTAGTCAGAAAAAACAAGCAAGTTCATTCACTGCCATCGTCTTATTCACCATCGATAAACCTTGTGTCCAAGCTGAGTGGGTATGTCCAATGGACGTCCGGCCGAACCCCACGTCTTTTAAATTATCTCCACACTGATCATTGTCTTGTCTCTAGTGACAACCCCCCAGTATCTTCACAGTCTATACCCAGGGGCCCAACTGCGGCCCTTTGGGTGTTCTCGAGAAAGCGTTAGGCGTACATAAAAGCAATTGCACCCAGTAGTCCTCTCACCTCTCCTCCTCCTAGTGTTGGCGGGGGATCAGCAGAACCACCTATGAAACGTGGGGTGATTGCATATTTATAATAAGAGGTTGTGTGCGTTCCACACAACAAGTTCCTTTATGCTTGAAGTATAATTTAGAACAAGTTTGTTGTTTAATTAAAATAGAATGTCCTTTCTAGCTATACCTAACCATAATAGTTGAAAGAATTATGTGCGGCCCTTTAGTTATGCTGAGGGCCCGCACTTTGCCCTCCATATCAACTCAGTTGGCACCACTATCTATACAGACTCCCCCCCCCCCTCCCCACACAAGATAGGCTGTCTCATAACCCCTCACTACTCCTGTAATGACAAATCATTTAAATATATTACAGTGGACCCTGCGGACTGGAGTCAGCCATAAATTAGAGCCTGGCCATGGAGGCTTATTTCGGGGGACACCGTAACTTCCCTTAGAGATCTGGTACAAGGGATTATGGTAAATCAATGGAAGTAAAGTCGAAACACGTTCGTAAAGTGACGTAAAGCTTTAGGCATTGACCTGGTGCAGAGTTGAAATGGGGGTAGGAGTGGATTGGAGACCCAACTATCCCTATATCCATCCCCCAAAACAGTACCCCTAACTCACCATATCTCGTACTTGGGGAGACCTCACATGTAAGAGTCAGGGCTCTTCCCAAGTACAAAAGCTGGAGTTGTGGGGGTCTGGCGAGTTTTATTGGGTACCCCCTATCCATATATCCACCCCCAACACAGTAACCTTATCCCATATCTCTACTGGGGAGACCTCACAATTAAGAGTCAGGGGTCTCTTCCCAAGTACAACGCTGGAGTTGTGGGGGGTCTAGCTAGTTGTGTACCCCACTATCCATATATCCATCCCCCAACACGTACCGCCTTAACTCCACCATATTCTCTACTTGGGGGAGACCTCACAAAGATTCAGGGGTCTTTTCCCAATTACAAAGCTTGAGTTGTGGGTGTCTGGCGGTTGGGAACCACACACCCATATATCATCCTCAAAACAGTGACACATAGTACCCCTTAACTCCCCATATCTTATCATAGGGAGACCTCACATTAATGTTCAGGGGTCTCTTCCATTACATAGCTTGAAGTTGTGGGGGTCTGCGAGTTGGTCCACCCCACTACCCGATTTTTATAAGGGAACAGGGGCAGCCTACCCAGCCAGATCCACTACGGTCTGATGGGCAGGACTGGGTGTGGGGGGGGGGGACCTTTTAGTTGTCCCTCATTATGGTCCTCATCCAGCTGTGCTGTATATTGTAAATAGGCAATAGGAAGTTTTGGTCCCTCTTGGCAGACAGACAGATTGTATACACTTCACCTATGACAAAACCCAAGTAAAGATACAAA
>CM070039.1:59558228-59569633 GCA_036250615.1 Ptychadena robeensis
CAAACAAAATTAAAATTATACTTGAAATAACTTTTTTTTTTAATGTAAATTATTTTTTTTTACTAGAATTTTTTTTTACATTAAAGTCTATGGTGCGCTTTTGGTACAGAAATCTGTACCTATGCAGTGCGCTAGGGAGGTTAAACGAGGTTTGTAAAAAGAAAGTCTTACCTTACATTTTGCCCAAAATTGGGTATCTTCTACCCGGTAAACATTTTATATATAAAGAGTAACCCACCCACTTAGATGGTAAGATTTGCCAACATCCCTTATAATATAGAAAAAAGACAGAAAGACCTCAAATGAGGTTTCCCTATGGGCAAGGGGGGACTTTAATGGCAACAATATAAAAGTACATCAAATTTTATTTTATTATGTTTGGAACAGCCATTACATGATAAACAACGTCATGATAAATAGAAGAGTAGTCAAACAGGTACATGGTAATAAAAAATATATTGATACAAAACAAGCATCCAAACATGCATGAATATCCAGATACATATAATGTAAACATAGTCACTATTGCACACCCGACGCGTTTCACGGATGACCGCTTCTTCAGGGGTTAGTTTGTGCAAGATGAAGTCACTATATAGAGTTAAAGAAAAGAAAATCAAACCAAAAAACTGTTTGAAAATATATTAGCTGAGTAATATTAAATCAAAATCTACTTACACCGTACATTGTATCTGATACAAAGTATCCCATTTTGAAGGTTTAAAGGATATAGCAGCAACTGAGGTTTGGGTTAGAGACAACCAGAGAAACGGGGGAAAGACATGTTTATCCCACCTGATGTCAATCTGTGTTCCCATGGTTGAATGGAACTTGCCATGGTAAGAGAAGGGGGAGAGAGAAGCATAGAAACTATAATAAATATAGGTATAGGGTCCCTTATAAAGTCATTATATATTCACATTACATGATTTAAAGTTGGTAGAATGAACCACCATAAAGCCACCTCATAATATGTCCCAGTACGCAGGGTGTGAGACCTTCGAATTTTAAAGTTGATAGCGTGTAGGAGTTCTTTCCTAGCCGCCACCAAGTCATTCAAAGTACGCTCGCACAGCGACAATTTGTGCTGGGTTTCCAGGAGGGCAATGTGAGTTGTGAGTTGTTGGACATGTTCCCGCTGATCTCTACGGAGGGAAGCGGCCAAGGCCAGCAGCTTACCCCTGAGAACACACTTGTGGGCTTCCCAGACTACCGAGGGGGAAGTATCGCCAACGGCATTCACTGAGAAATATTCTCGCAACTGAGATTTAATTTCCTTCTCCCTGGTCTTATCCGCCAGCAAAGCTGCGTTTAATTTCCACTGGAATTGACTCTTTTCCTTATATCTCAATTTAAGGGTAATGTCAACCGGAGCATGATCAGAAATAGATATACTCCCAATGCGGCTGGAAACGAGTCTCGGTAGATCACGCTGTGTAGTAAAGATATAGTCCAGTCTGGAATATTTGGAGTGGACCGTGGAGAAGAAGGAAAAGTCTCTAGTATCAGGGAACAAAGTCCTCCAAACATCACACAGATTGAGATCAATCAGTTTTTGTTTTATGAATTTAAGTGTGCGACATGGGATCGAGGACCTTTTATCGGAATTGTCTAAGATCGGATTCAGGGTCAGGTTAAAATCCCCTCCCAGGATCAGAATACCTTCCGCAATGTCCAATAAGGCCTTAGTGACCGTTTGCATAAACGTTGCGTGCTTCCTATTTGGAAAGTAGACCGTGGCCAGGGTGAGAGGGACGTCATGAATCGTGCCCTTGAGCAATAAAAAAACGGCCTTCGGGGTCTTTAACCTCGTCTTTAAGGATAAAAGGGACATCTTTATGAAAGAGGATGGAGACTCCCTTAGCCTTGTTAGATGGGGAAGGGGCATGGTACCCCAACGGGTATGCGCGGGAACGAAGGTCCGGCATGTTGTTTACTTTAAAATGGGTCTCTTGGAGCATGGCAATGGAAGACCTCAATTTCTTAAGTTCCCCCAGGAGTTGGGAACGTTTCTGCGGGCTATTTAGGCCTTTCACATATTTCTTTGGGTTTTGACACCCCGAAGGTCTGGCAGTATCGCCTGAATGAGTCTCTCCTTCAGGATCCGACCGTTGTGGCCGATGTGACGAGGGAATTGACCCAGTACTTTGCTTTTAATGCTACGGAGGACATGAACCCATTGACTGTGTGGGAGGCCCATAAGGCAGTGATTAGGGGGGTACTTATTAGACACGGTACCCGGCTGAAACTGATTTGTTGCCCCGTATACAGGATCTGAAATCCCAACATAAGCGATCCCCTCGGCGGCTTTGCTGGCAGACCTTCGGGAGCTGCGGGACAACTTGACTACGATATACCTAACCGATGCCAAGGCGGCGTTGGTGTGCTGTCGCCGCTCATTTTATGAGTTTGGCAACAAGTGCGGCCGCATGTTAGCAAATGCCCTCCGCACTAGGAGGGCACGCACATTCATACCGCGCATTGTGGACTCCCAGGGGAATAAACACCATGACTCTAGTGCCATAGCCAACACCTTCAGAGACTATTATTCTGGCCTTTATAACCTACGTGGTGGCAACTCCCCCCCCCCCCCCCCCCCCCCCCCCCCCCCCCCCCCCCCCCCCCCCCCCCCCGGCTCCCCAGGGTCGATCGGCGCATATCCAGCGCTTTTTAGAGGAATCCGGCATGCCAAAGCTCTCGGAGCAGGATAGGGATTCCCTCGAAGACCCACTGACAGAGGCAGACTGTCTGATGGCCGTCAAGGCGACGAAGCCGGGTAAATCCCCGGGACCAGATGGTCTGTCGCTGGTCTATTACAAGACCTTCCTAGATATTTTGATGCCACGATTCTTGGCAGCCTATAATTCCCTGCTTCAAGGGGGCTTATTTCCCCCTGACTCCCTGTGGGCGCATGTTACACTGATACACAAGGATGGCAAGGACTCCTCCCAATGTAATAACTACTGCCCCATCTCGCATTTAAATCAGGACCTTAAGCTCTTTACGAAAGCCTTGGCCTCCCGTGTTGCACCACTGCTGCATAAGATTATTAATTCCGATCAGGTGGGCTTTACATCAGGTGGGCCAGGGATAATACCATTAAGATTATTAATTGGCTGCATTTGACTATACGTGCAGACCCTAACATACAGGGCCTGTCGATTGGCCCCCTTGAGCATAAAATTGCAACTTATGCTGATGACCTGCTTTTCGCAATTTCCAATCCTGTAACCTCCCTGCCAAACCTTCTTGGAGTCTTAGCGGTGTATGGATCCCTCTCCGATTTTAAGATTAATATTTCAAAATCCTCTGCCCTCAATGTTACCGTGCCCCCCGCGATGGTAGAGCACCTGCGTCAGAATTTCAGTTTCCCATGGTCTCGGGAGGCCATTAGGTATCTCGGGACATGAATCACTGCAGACTTCTCAGACCTTTATGTTAAGAATTTTCCTCCGCTCTTAACAACTATTGCCCGGGATCTTAGGAACTGGGATGTCCCGTCCTTTACCTGGTTTGGCCGTATCAACATAGTTAAGATGAACATACTCCCGAGACTCTTGTATCTCCTCCAGGGTCTTCCTGTGCAGGTTCCACGGACCTTTTTTCAATCAGTGAATTATCATTTATTCCGCTTCATCTGGCAGGGTAGACACCCTAGACTCCAAAGGGTCTCTCCTGTTCACTCCAAAGGCCCTCGGGGGGACGGGCGCCCCAAACTTGTCCATGTACAGGGGAGCAGTTCACCTAGTTAGAATGGTTGACTGGTGTAAACATGCAGGTCAGAAGAGCTAGGTGGCATTGGAACAACACCCTTTCTCTGCGCCATTTCAATCCCTGCCCTGGTTGTCGGAGGGTCTTTGTGGGCCATGGCCTCCCATCCAACCGTAGGACCTACTCTGCGGGCCTGTAGGCATTATTTCCGCCTTAGAGACATCTCTCCTACCCCGTCCCCATTGCTTCCGGTCTTGGGGAACACAGAATTCCCTCTGGGATGTGGATCAGGCCGGATGCTGTTGGCATTGCCACATTCTGAGTCCAGAGCTAGGCACTTCCTGCACTCTGATAGGTGGTACACGGCAGGGGAACTTACTTCTCCACAACCCCACTTTCATCTTACCCCGTTACAAGCATTGCAGGTTTCCCACTTTCTGCGGGCACTTGCTCCCCCATCGACATTTAATCGCAGTCTCACAAGTTTTGAGTCCCTCTGTACAGATACTGGGGTGGTTTGTCATGCGCTTTCGGTGGTTTATGCCCTCCTTACTAGCCCACTGCCCGACTGGGAGCCGCCATTCCTATCCAAATGGGAATGGGAGCTTGACAGGACTTTCACTGCTTCGCAAAAGCAGAAAATGGTGTTCTTTGCCCCCCATTCCTCTATTAGTAACAGGTTTCAGGACTAGGGTTACAAGGTCCTCACCCATTTGTATAGGATGCCCGCACTACTGCATAAAATGTTCCCAGCAGTCTCTGCTTTCTGCTGGCGTTGCCAGGCTGCTCCGGGTTCAATGTTACACATATTTTGGTCCTGTCCTCCATCCCTTTTGAACGGCAGTGCAGACCCAGTTGAAACGGTTTACAGATCAGGAGATTTCTGATGATCCTGCTGCACTACAATTAAATCGCACCCAAGACTTACAACGCTCATGCTCAACGCTGCCAGGGCATACATCCCTTTGTGCTGAAAGTACACTTGCCCGCCATCCGTGGGCTTGTGATTTCAAAAAATGAATGACATCATGCGCATGGAAGAATTGACAGCCTCCCTTCGCGGCACCAGGGAACAGTTCCAGAAGGTGTGGTATTACTGGATGGATTTCCAATTGACCCCGGAGTATACCCATCTTTTGTCTCAGGTATGATTGTTCCCGTCGGGGCCTCTCTTTGGTGATGGTGGACCCTCGTTCACAGCCTGTGGTTCAGTTCCCCAGGCCCCCCCATCCCTTCCTCTTTCTTCTCTCTCTTCTTCTCTTCTCTCCCTTTTGACTGTTTTGTATGTTTGGTGCTTTGGCAAGTGCTTGTTATTCTACAGGCTGCTTACGATGGCTACAGATTCTCAGGGATACATTATATATATCCATTTTTGTAAATGTGATTTTTGAGTGGGCTTTTATGGGAAGACTGTCATTAGTATACTTGCCTTTTTTCTGTGTATGTTATGTTTGTTTCTTATAAAAAGCTTAATAAACTTTAAATGTTAAAAAAAAGGGGGTAATGGGTCTGGCGGTTTTGGAAAAAGGTTGGTACGTATATGGTATTTTGGCTAACTCCTATCTTCACAGTCATCCCTGCCCAGGTCTTAACCACCCCCAGCCAGGGCACTGTGGCGTAGGGGTACATGACCGGGGGCGGAATTCCCGAATAGAGGATCGGACCGTAAGTGATCGGGACGTCGAGTCGGAGGTGACGCCACGGATGGCGGAGCCACACGGGCATAAAACCCGGCGGCGGAACTGGGTCAAGCCATCGAAGTCTCCCACCCTCCCTCCCTTGTTTCCCCCCCCCCCTTGTTTCCCCTCCCCCTTTTTTGTCATAGCAGGTGGGTCTGGGCAGTGTCCAGAAGACTATTTTTGGTGATATGGCAGTTCGGGGGGCGACGTTCTGGTTGCAAGGCAGTCACCAAGAAGAAATAGAATTGAAGTTGAAACGGTGTCGGCGTTTTAATTTAAAAGGGGTAGTGGGTCTGGCGGTTTTGGAAAAAGGTTGGTATGGTTATGGTATTTTGGCTAACTCTTATCTTCACAGTCATCCCTGCCCAGGTCATATGAGGTACGTAATTTCCAGAGATTACGTTTAAGATCAGCTGGTTAGCAGCAATTATGTACCCCCCACCAACTCATCCAGCAAATTTGGACTGCCAAAATGTCATGCAACTAGTGTACATGGATAGACAAACGAACCAGCATAAATCTCCCATATGGGGAAAAGTTAAAAATTGCACTCTGCCAACTGTAGAAAGACTGTGGGTGATATACCTTATAATGTGCCGCTGTTGTGTGTTCTACATTGGCAAAACGGAACGAAAACTTAGGTTCAGCATTAGGGACCGCATTTGAACTATTAAAAATGGGAATCGTACCATCCCTATAGCTAGACATTAATTATAATACAGAAGGGTGATGGCCAAACATCAACCAGATCCGTCCGTGAACGGGCGGATCGGACTTTTAAAGAAGTCCGCTGTCCGCAGGCAGAAATCCCAGGTCCAGTACTTTAGGTGAAGTTTCATCCCTATAAGGCTGTGTCTGGCTGGCAACAAAGTAGCTACAATAAACATAAGTCCATAGCAAGTGCATGCTGTGCTCTGAGCACTTATCATACATGTACTGAACATGAAACATACATCTGATGTTTTGGAAGGTATTCTTGATGGACCAAGTGTCTAGTGTTGAGGAATGATAACATTACTTTGTCCTGATGGACAATTTGAAAGTGGGGGAAGAAAAGCAAATACATTTATGATATTCAGGAAGCAATTCATTGCTTTTAACCGCCATCATGTTTTTCAGCCTTGTTGAATTCAAATCTCTAGTAGAAAAATAGTGAGCACTCAATGGACATTGGGGGGTATAAATTGCATTGACCTTATCCCATTTGTAAGCCTGGAGATCAACGTCAATGATTTCCTCGGAAAGCTTACTACCACCAAAGACAATATTGTGTGACCAGGAAATGGCACTCAACCCATCAAAACAAAGAGCAGTAATAATGTCCAAAAACTATATCAACCAATCAGACTCTAGTTTAAGTAGGACAGGCATGTCCAAAGTCAAGGCTGAGGGCCAAACGCAGCCTGTTCAAGTTATTACTGGCCCACAGCCAAAATAAATGATGGGAAGGGTGACCCCAAGTTTTCAACCAACCTTTTATTTGGTTGTATCTAAAGGATTTGCTTCAAGTAGAAATCAGCAGCGGGACTCCCATCTGCCATAAAAACCACAACAACATGAGTGTGACAAACACAGCTCCCACCCTGGACATACTTAGATCCACACAGCTGGTAGGGGCTATGTACAGTTTATTAGGGAACATATACATACAGGCACCAACTCCCGAGGACAGAGATGAGGTCCAGACTTGGGATCAGAACGTCACCAAGGCTGCTACCAGCTGCTGTAACTGTGGACAGAGTTGCTGTAGACTCTCATCGAAATGGAGAATAGTAAGCAGTCCAGTCAGGATGTCACGCTAGATCAGCGGAGGTTTCCTCACCCAGGGATTCTCATCTGGGGACACAACTGAGGGTAGCTGCAGTCATCAGGGAAGCCACATCAGAAAAGCTCAGAATGTTCTGAGAAACTACTATTTATAACCTCAGACAGGGGCTGGCTTAAGGCTTGTAAATGGGCAGAACAGAATCGTTACATTTAGAGCAGAAAGCCAAAACAGCGGGAAAAACAATTAACCCTGTCCTTCCTTGCAAAAGGGTTCCAGCAACTGGTAAACAACAAGTATAGCCCTTAAAGGGACATACACTAACTATATTAAAACACTTTACAGCAGTATGTGTACACAGCGCAATATATACAGTTTCTCGGGTCACTACACTTCCATGAATGGTTATGTAATGGAACAGGGATGGGGGCAGTGAACTAGGACTCAGGCACCAGTATCGAATGAACAGTTAAACTTTTAGTTGCACCAATGTGGTGAATAGTGATGAGCGGCATAGGCAATATTCGAATCTGCGATATTTTGTGAATAATTCTACTAATATTCGAATAATATTCGCATTATAATCGCATTGTAATTACCTTTAAAGTGAATGGTCACATGTGCTATCTATTTTCGCATTGCGAATATATAGTCGCAATCCATGCCCATAAGCATCCCAATGCAAATATTCGAGATTGTGAATATCCGCCGCCATATTCGCGAATTTTGCGAATTCTCGAATAGCCGATATTCGCCCAATATATTCAAAATTCGAATATTCGAGCTCAACGCTAGTGGTGAACAGGAAAACAAATAACTTTGGTTAGGCTGAAGCCAGTTTGTGTAAAGCAGTAGTAAATATAACTCTTGCCGTTTCAGTGAGTAGCAGTCTCAATGACAGAAGATTCCCGGTCTGCCAAGAGGCACGTCTGGGTATCCGATCCAGCTCGCCACGTCTCACCGTTAACCATGGGCTGATCTGCAGCTTTACCAATAAGCTGGTGCTCATTCAGAATAGAGGTTTCCCAACACTCTGCAGGCTGTTCTGCCTCAGGGCCACCTGCATGCTCCACACTCTTTTATTTTTTAGGCCAGGGGCTTTCACTAGCCCAGGGGTGGGCAAACTATGGCCCGCGGGCCTTATCTGGCCCATTCGCCTTTTCTATCCGGCCCGTGGAGCCGAAAGAGCTTAAATCGGCAGGTGTCTTTTTGCCGACCAGTCGCTGACCAATCGCCAATTGATCGCTGATTAATCCCTGATCAATCGCCAACCAATCGCTGACCGATCAGCGATCGGTCGGACATAAAATTTAAGCATGTATGGGGGGCTTTAGAATGGGGGTATCAGACTCCGGCCCAGGGGCCAAATCTGCCCTGCAATGTAATCCTTTTTGGCCCGCTAGATTGTTTTTCCATTTTATTTAAAAAATGAATGCCACATATGTGTCTTTTATTTCACATTTGAAGTCACATAAAATTGCTTGCTCCAGATTCAAGGTATAAATGCTAGAATCCGCGGCTATTTTTGAGCCGACAAAGAGATCTCGGCTTCACTCTACTACCCGGCTTCTCCGATATCGGGAGCCAGCTGTCAGCCTGTCCTATACTTTGAATGGGAAACTGCGGGTCCTTATTCAAAGTATAGGATATCGAACAAGGTTTACCAACATGTTGGTAACCTGTTCGGAGATCAATAGATCTCGCTCGAAAAATGGCATATAGGGGTATATTTCTTCCCAGATTTCTGTGCAGAAATCGACCTGTGTATTCCTACCTTAACAATAACTTGTGGGTGGGGAAGGATGAAAGTTATATATTGAGGTCTGATTTTAATTAGTCAAGGCAATGGGGACTTGCTTTTCTTGATGAGTTTTTAGTAGTCACCCAACTGGCTTCCTCAATTCAGATTTCGTTATAATTCTCTCTTTATTGATCTGATCACAGAATGTGATATGAGGCTATTGGTTCTGAAATAAGAAAGTCATTTGGATGATCAGCAAAATGTTAGCATGTCCCATTGGGTGATGAGACCTTCCACAGACATAATATATATTTCTCATGGCTTCTGCATCCGTTGAAATTGCATGATTACTGTGTATACAATTATGAGCCTTTAAAGTCCCCATGAAATCCCTAGTCTTCATTTGGGGGAGTGAAGGGGTTCATGCAAAAAGCATCCGTCTTCTTCACACCCCAGGAAAGTTGTCTTTGATATGAATATGGGATGTGGCACAAACCTAAAACTATAAACGGGAAGCTAGATACTATGGAACACATGTGTTGAGTTGTTGTTATCCTTTATAACGCATAGCACTCCAGATCTCACATACTAAATTTAGGGCTTGTATCCACTGCAGTTTTTTTCCCCACTGCGGACGCTCGCAGCAGGGGAAAAGATACTGGTACTGTTTGGGCCAACATATGTTTGTGAGCAGACATTTAGCGTCATGAACATCAACAAAGCCCCTCACAGATCCAGCTTAACTGACGAAAACCTCAGACCTATCCTGAGAATAGCCACAACATAACTAACTCCAGACTTTGATATATTAGCTAAAGGAGACCAACAATACTGTTCCCACTGAAGTTTATGTTTTAAAGACCAAAAACATTTCAACCCAGTCTACATTGTCATCTACATCTACGTCCCAGGCATAATTTGGAAGTTGCACTAAACAAAATGTTTAATTTACTGTTTACACATTTTGTTATTTTAAAATTTTAGTTTTTAATTATTTTATTATATTTAAATTTTATTTGAAAGGCTTTTGTACCTTTCCTTTGTTAGGCAATTATATTTTGCCTTTGCCATCTTCAATATAAGGTATGTTATTTTGCTATGATTCCTCCATTTTTTTGAAGTTTCTTATTATAATAATTAGTGTTTACATCATGTTAAAATGTTTGAAATGAATAAAACTATTGAAATAAAAAAAGACCATACCCTTTTATGTAATGATTAGAGTTGTTAGAGTTGGATGTCCGTGTCCCGAACCCGACTCGAACATCGTCCCGAACCCCATTGAAGTCAATGGGGACACAAACTTTTTTTGCACTAAAATCGCTCTAAAACACTCAGGGAAGGGGCTAGAGGACTGCAAAAGGCACCAAAATGACCACGAGATCTGGACTAATGATCTGCAATCAAATGTGGATAGAGAAATTACTAATTACAAATTGTCATAAAATTCCCATTGAAGCGAAAAAAAATTAGGAGGAGGTCAGTATGGAGGAGGGGGCAATGATGCCCACGGTGGAGTCAATACCAGAGATACGTCTCATTTCTCACCCACCAGGAAAAATGGCCATTTTGTGGCATAGTTTCCACTACACCACAGGCAGAGAAAGACGCAAAAGCCATGACACGGAAGGACAGCATTTCAAATGGCAGCAATTTAGAAATGCTGGCATTCAGGTCCTCCTCCCAAGTGCACTCTTGGAGACAGTTAAGGGGGCATAAAACCCCAGCTCAAAGAAGTACAGACATTTGTGGCATACTTGCCACTACACCACCAATGAGAAGATCGTAGTACAGTAGCATTGGTCAGCTGGAAACGATTATGTGAGTCTTTGCATCCCATCCACTAACTGGATTAAGCCCCCCATACACCTTTAGATCACTCCATACAATTTCCTTTAGATCTACCAACAACTATGTAGTGCTGGGTCCTCCCTGATAGAATACATAGCGATTGGAAGGTATAGATCACTGATATGCAGTGCCGGGTCCTCAGTGATAGAATACATAGTGATTGGAAGGTATAGATCACTGCTATGTAGTGCCCGGGTCCTCCCTGATAGAATACATAGTGATTGGAAGGTGTACAGAGGTCCTCATATTACATGTTTTTGGTAGAACAAATGTTGATTGTAAAGAAATTGTATGGGAAGATTGTAAGGTGTATGGGGGGCTTTATAAATGCTGGCATTCAGGGCCTCCTGCAAAGTGCCCAAAGCCTCATTTTGTGTTCCCTCTTGGAGACAGTAAAGGGGGCATATAGCCCCAGCTCCAAGAAGGAGACACATTTGCGGCCTAGTTTCCACTACACCACTGTTAATGAAGACACTGACTATAGTAAAGTGCAATAGACCAGCCTGGAAACACCGAAACAGTAAATGCCTGGCCTCACAACATCTATATTAATTCCCTCTTGGAGACAGTAAGGGGAGCATATAGTCCCAGCTCCACGGGTAGACACGTTTGTGGCCTAGTTGACATGACAACCACTGTGAATGCAGACACTGACCAT
>CM070039.1:59569733-59581473 GCA_036250615.1 Ptychadena robeensis
AGTCCCCCCTCGCCCATAGGGAAACCTCATTTGAGGTCTTTCTGTCTTTTTTCTATATTATGAGGAAGGGGATAAATGCAGTAAACTGACGGCAAGGGCGACTAAAGTCAGAAGAGCTAGGGCTGCCATACTAAAAATAAAATCTAAGGGTGGGAAGGTGGTAAGCTCATCCCCTGAGATCGCCCAGTGTTTCCACGAATTCTACTCCTCGCTGTATAATATCGGAGGGAGGGGATCTGGCCCCGGACCCATCCCGATCCCGTAAATTGCAAGACTATGTAGCGCAATCGGGTATACCCCGACTCCCGGAATCTGTGTGTGAGGAGTTACAGTCCCCCATTTCTGACACTGAATTCCACTTGGCCCTCAAACACATGAAACCCGGGAAATGTCCGGACGGGTTCACCACACAGTATTACAAAACTTTCCAGCGTATTTCCTTGCTGATTTCAATTCGCTGACACCCGCACAGGGCCTCCCCCCTCAATCACTTATGGCAGAGATTACTGTTATCCTGAAAGCTGATAAAGACCCCTCCAATTGCACTAGTTACCGACCAATTTCGCTTCTTAATGTGGACCTAAAATTTTTTACTAAGATCCTCTCAAACAGTTTGCTCCCATACCTGTCCTCCCTGGTTTCCCCGGCCCAAGTGGGATTCGTCCCGGGTAGGGAAGCCAGGGATAACTACATTGGCCATTGATGCGATTTGGGAGGCTCGCAGGTCATCGTCATCTTTCATGCTGCTTTCCACGGATGCTGGGACGTGATGCTTTGATCGTCTGGCATGGGACTACATGCTGACGGTTTTGAACTTCATTGGTTTACCGGAGTGCATGATGACATGGATTCAAGCCGTATACTCAACGCCTTCTGCTCAGGTGAAGGTGAACGGGTGCTTATCAAACCCGATCACAATCACTAATGGTACTAGGCAGGGTTGTCCCCTCTCACCTACCATTTTTGTCCTTTCGCTAGAACCACTGATCCGCACAATACTGCGTAGCAGGATGATACAAGGGCTGACTGTACATGGAATGGAGCTTAAAGTAGCGGCCTTTACAGATGATCTGCTCTTTTTCGTAACTGACCTTTTTGACTAGTTAACTGAATTATTCAACCTGTTTGAGGAATTTCAAGACTTGTCGTTTTTCAAAATCAACCCTTCCAAGTCCGTTGCCTTAAATGTCTCACTGCCCACAGAGGAGGTCCAGCGCGTGCGAAGTAGGCTCCCATTCGGATGGCATGATTCACACCTGAAATATCTGGGGGTTCTGCTGCCTAGAGACCTTAGCCACCTCTATGACCTAAACTTTAAACCGTTGATTGCCTCCATTCAGAAGGATCTCCAATCTTGGCGGTCAATTTCCTTTTTGTGGACGGGTAGAATCGCGGTGCTCATTAAATGTTAAAAGTAAGGGGAACATGATGGTATTGGGGGGCTGGTCGCGACATGGGGGAAGGGAGACCTTCTTCTACTGTGCAGGGCCCGGGGCTTGGGGGGGGCGCGGTGATGTACTTGTGTCCCCACCCTATCGGCTTGGGGCCGGTTTGCTAATGGATGATTCTCCTGCTGGGCCCCCCCCCCCCCTGTCTGATTTTCTGATTGTCTTTTTTTCTCTTTGGGGTTATGTCTGATATTGTTTGACTATGTTCTTGCCCTCTTTGCTGTCTGTTCCTTGAATAAAGATTATATTTAAAAAAAAAAAAAGAATCGCAGTGCTCAAAATGATCATCCTGCCGCGTCTACTTTATGTGATGCAGGCAATACCTATTAGGCTGACCCCCTCTTACTTCGCCACCATCATCAAAAACTGTAACAACCACCCCCATTGTTTGGTTACCTGTGCCGTACACTCCACACCAGTTCCCACCAGTCTGGTATAGGATAACCTGGATACAGTCTGGTAATAACTACCTCCCGTTGCAGATGGGACATAGTTGTTCTGGTTCCAGTACGAACACAAAAGACATTTAATCTCAGTAAGCTACTTATTCTACAAGGACAGAATGGTGTACGGGAGACATCTGTATCAGAACAGACTGTGGACCTTCCAACTACAAATATGCTAACTTGCAAATAATGAACAAATCATTTGCTACACACACTAAAACGTGACCTTATTAAGACAGATGGAGGGCAGTGATACAAAAAAAATGGAGACCGTTACCCCCCGTTCAAATCCCCTCTTTAAGCATGACTTTCAATATTCAATGACTTTCATTATACTGTGTATATGTCATATACCTACATCTCTGGCATTGCCACATGGATGCTGCACGCGATCCAAGCTAACCAATTAGTATAGTCCTGGACCTGATTACAGAAGTTGAGACACCTTGCCACACAACACTCAAAAAACTGTAGCCACACTAGACTACTATACAGAGATTACATACGACTACAATTACAACCAGCCATCTCCTGTTTAATTTTACAAACGTTGCTGGCTTTGAAAATAATGTAATTTATATTCAATCCACATTCTTATTGATGGCCCTAATGATTATAATGGATTCAAATCCTGACTTTCATCTGGTCCCTTGCTTTCATCATCCTGTCTGGGAACCCTCTTGGGATCACTAATGTCCTAGTTACCACAGTGGGTCAAACACTCCCTGGGACCATACCCACGATCTCTAAGGGGGTTGAGTGTGGCTACACCTTTTACCTTTACTCTTCCCGAATAATATGCAAGAGGCTTATGATTTGGCTTAGAACAACCATGTCCATACCTTTGAAATCAAGTATGAATTTTAAGGTCACCCCAAAAATCCCAAACATGTCACCCCATTAAAACATTGTGTGTTCTTGCATCAAATACAGGGGAACATTACGTACAAGACAGTAACCCTTAGTAAAGGTTTTCCGTCACACACCTCCCAACATTGAATAGTTGGCATAAACAAATGTATTTTCTGGATTTATAGCAAGATAAAATATTTGGTTTTCCTCTGGCAGCTAACCCTTTCCTCCCGTACCTCGTCATCAGTTGTTCTAACTCTTACTCTGTAATCTTTCTCATGGGCATACAAAGAAACTGCCGAGGCCCTAAATAGCAGAGCACCCGACACATTAGTTATGGAGTCACACTGGAGGAATACAATCAGACAACTTGACAATAGAAATACGTCTTGGCAAGACTCAGAAACAGACATTACAACATCTTCAGCGCCGTCTGTTCTCATGCTGTGGCACGCCACCCTTTCAGGGAATATCAACTTGCTCTTTCACCCGCATCTTTCAGGAAGTTTACCCTTCTTGCCCCCTTATCATTTGCGGTGTTGGTCCGGGATGGACCACTCTGTAATCCTGCTTGCAATGTAATCACAGATAGGAGACTCCCTCTGTGAGTACCGCCGTCTATGTAATCCACCACTCGAGTAGGAAATCCGAAGTGGAAAACATCTCTTCCTTCCTTGACACGGGTCACCAATCTCCTGGTTCCAATATGTTCGCGAGTTCCTGAGAAAAAAAAGAAAAGACTTTGATCACGAGTTTCTATGATTTTCTCACATATTCTGCTGAACATTGTCAATTTCCTCTTTATAGGATGTGGGTTCTTGGTCCCCCCCCGGTAGGAAAGGGGCCTTCCCAAAAAAACCCCAAAGGCTGAGCCGCCTGTACTTCAGATGCAAACCTGGATTTGCAACATGAAAGAAAACATTCAAAACACAGTATGATTCCTTGACTGTTTCTTTCTGTACAACACACGTCATCTACAACTGAATACTACATTCGTACATTAGAAGTTTTGATAAACCTTTATCTACAGACTCATGGCCTATCCGGTCACTACCTGACATAAAACCTTCAATACTTCTAGACGATTTCACAAATGTGAGATCCTATAACAAAATTATAAAACATTTATACTCCTATTGCCCTAGCATAAATCATTCATAGTTTTCCCATGCCTGAGTAATCCTGAACTCTCATATCTGTTACTGTATACCTGAAATCTTTTTATGTTTAGGCGCTCATAGACACACATCTCTCCGTTTGGTCCGACTCAAAACCTTGTTTCACACAAACACAGGAAGGGTTTTGTAGCACCCCGTCGCAAGTAGCAAAAGTAAATACCTTGCATTTTCCTTCTTACAAAATTAGAGTACCTTGTGGGTGCTTGTGGTCTACAACCTCGATCTACAACTATTAATCCTAAAGTCAGTGTGCTGTAGTGCAGCTGACTCTTGTAACGGGATAAGGAAACTGTTGGATGAGTAGCCTTCCTGGGTGTTGTTGGTGTTCTAAATGGCTGCTACCGGAAGTGACCAATGGGTGCTTCCGGGTCTACCAAAATGGCTGCCCTGGACGACTGTGCTTAGCTGAACTGGACCTGGGGCCAAGACCAAAAAGAACACACTGTTATCATAAGGCGGTGTCAAATGCCCCAGCATTATAACCGACTTCTCACTGTTTTCAACCATTCGCTCTCCTTGGCCCCCCTCCCAAAGGAATCTCTCTCACTGGCTTTATAATCAGCCTTTAATATT
Source organism: Ptychadena robeensis (assembly GCA_036250615.1). Taxonomy (NCBI): domain Eukaryota; kingdom Metazoa; phylum Chordata; class Amphibia; order Anura; family Ptychadenidae; genus Ptychadena; species Ptychadena robeensis. The sequence continues at coordinate 59,574,231 of CM070039.1, forward strand.
GATTAACTGTTTCAAAAACCCATGATGAACCAAAACCATTTATGAGGACGTTTCCCTTAAGCACACCAAAAAACAAAAATTGGGGGTTTGGTATAGGCATAATGCTCAACATTTTTTAAGAAAGTCTCTTTAACACTCCCTACCATGTTCTCTGGCCATTTCTACACCCACAGCACTACTGCTAGGACTCCTGAGACACGCAGGTAGCCTGTACCTGAGCAGAACCACCTTGGGGAAAAAAAATACAGGCATTCACTTCCTTGCTCCTGTGCCACTCCCCCGCCATGTTTTACGTTTTCCCTGGCAAACCAGTGAACATCCCGCAACTGAAGTTTCAGATACACAAACTTGCAACATTTAAGCAGACCACTTATCTGTCTTAAAGGGTTTTGTCTCAGTATATTATCATAATATGAAGAAACAGATATGCATTGGCGGCAGTACCCATCATACCCAGGAAAGTTAAAACCAGTCTTTCCTGGTGTGTGTGGGGGGGGGGCTCCCCCACTGCCTTTATTCAAGTGTGGCTGATTCCTTCTCTCCCCTTACATGAAACACAACCCAAAATTTACCACTTTCTGTACACCATTGTAATTTCTCTTTGACACCTGTGTCCACTTTCATATACAATTTATAAACGAAACAGTCTTGAGTGTAACAGGACAGAATGCATGAATAGGTCCAGACACAGTGTAAGCTTGGAAACATAGAGTAGACTACCAAACTCAACACAAACAAACAAACCCTGGGGCTCTACAACCATGTACCGATGGCGATGTTCAAACTAAAAGCAAAAGGCCGTGTCTCCTTAGCACAGACGCTGAAAAAACTTCATAAGATCAATCACAGAGAAAAACTTCTCTTGCAGGATGGCTATAGCAAAGAGGCACCTCTGGTAGCACTGGGGCAATTGAAATGACTCTGGGGCATTTACTACACACATCTATACAAACCTGTATCGTTGGTCTAGCTCATAAGGGAGTAGTATAAGGTGGAATCATTCTTCAAGCCCTAAACAAAATCTAGTAACATAAGTCTCAGCCAGCCAACTTTTTTTTTTTTATACTGAGTGTGCTTTCTTTAATTGTCTGTTTCAGAAGACATCTAATGCAATCTCATTATTTCAATCTAAACAAAACTTTACATAGGTATGAACTCCAATATCACCGTGCTCACAACAATACCTTCAATGACCCCTGGGCCTACACTTACCAACCGGACCTTGGTCATACAACATACAATTATCTATACTCTATGGCATAGGAGATAAAGCAGGAAAGTGAAAGTACAAGAGGACCAACGGACCTTTATATAAGGCACTATACTACGTATCTATGATTTCTTGCCCAAAGAAATCTATTCTGTGGACTTTCCAAATCCCGTCAGGGTTGCCAAAGCCATCAAGATAGAACAACAGAGTGTGCAGAGGATATTTAAGCCCGCCCTTACCGAGACCCCACACTCTACCATAATGCGTCCTACCACAGGCCTCGATTTCTTCTCAAAAAACTCTCTCTTTGAGCTATCAAAAGCCCCGTCAGCTGCCCAAAATCTTTTTTTATTCAGATAGAACAACAGTTCTCTAAGCATGCGGGCCACTAAGGGACTATTAAGCCCCACACTCCGAATGTTATGCCTCCATTCCAGAATGCCGTCCTCCAACGGACCTAATGTTTCTTCTCTAAATACATCTCCTATGAGTTTCCCAAGCCCCCGCAGGCTTGCCAAAAGCCTATGTTCCATTATATACAACATGAACTTAAAGACCAAAACTAACTCTTCCCGTCAAACAACAACCCAGATTCAGATAGACCGTCCCAGATAACCTGTCTCGAACATGAGGGGCTCCCCTTAAGGGATATTTTAGAGCCCGCATTTACTGAGATCTACCGAGATCTGTATACCCCCAGCCCCCAGCTGAAAGGATTTAGTCATTCTATATTCTCCTATGGCTGTCACCTGGTCAACCTTGTGCATCGGATCTCTAGAAACAGCTCTCTGAAAAAAGGACACCAAACACACGTTCAAAGAACAGCGTTTCTTGTCAAAGTCACACATTTACTTAAAATAATGAGGGGAAGAGGACTTCAACTACGCAGTCCAATATCTATCAACAACTTGAAGAATTACAGACCACGAAGACACAACACTAGTATCATTCATACATCAAGCTACTTCTTCTACAAGGAACACAGAAGTGTGGTAAAGGAGACATCTTCGCAGAACACTGGACCTCAAGTCTACAAATAGCTGACTCCTAAGCAAAACATAACCATAATCAGTTTCTACACAACTTAAAACTGACCTTAGGAAGACAGATGGAGGCAGATACAAATGGACCATTAACGCAACCCCTTGGTTCTATGGCAAGAGGGATGCCAGAAACTGTAATGTTCTGTTTCAGCAAGTTAGAACGCCTTGAAGAGGGGAACTACTGCTGCTCTGATGGTCCAGAAACAGGTCCTTGCACCCCCAGCATATGAGTATGGATGTTAGGAGGACATTGCAAATACTCACAGGAGTCAAAGTTTTGCTGTGGCATTGGTAACTTTAGCTGCAAATAGGTCACCCAGAACAATCTCAGAGTCCACACACAGATCCACAAGGGCAGTCCTCGCTGTGCCTTTCAGCGAGAAGAGAATCCCCACTCTTTAGGCTTGTTTTCACTTAGGACGCCGCGGCACAATTGAATGGCCTGATTAGAACCCGCATCTCGTGTGGTTTTGCAGCGCCATTCACCTCGCAGTCAAAAATGCGTGAGCCCAGTTTCTAGGCGGGAAGCGCCCCAACACCGCAGCAGGGGATAGCCCATTGAACAACATGGGCGGTTATATTCATACCGTGGGCATCGCGGCGGCCCGAAAGATGGAACCAGCCCTGACCCCAGGACAACGAGCGGTATTAATACAAGGACAAATAATTCTTCAGAAAAGTGTCTTATATAGTTTTAGAAAGTGCATTACAAAATTGGCCCACAGCCTGTAACTTACATGAACCAAGACACCAGTTAACCTCCCGGTTCACTGAGGGCCGATTCTTACAAATGATAACAGTGTTTTGCCTTTTTCCGCACAACCCCTCGGCGTCACCGGTGACGCCGATGGGGGCGAAAGGCTTTGTTCTGCAGCTTTGTAAAATGCTGCAGGCACACAAGAGCAGCGGTTGGCGCCTGATTCCGGCACGGGGCGCAGTTGTTGATTTACATCCAGACTCGCCAGTACTTGCCTTCCGGTGGGCCCCGCGTTCTTTGCAATTGATCACCCAGCATACCACCCCCGAATGCGCATGGGTGACATTCGCAAAATCAGACTAAAGCGCTAGGCCGGCTTAGAGGTACAGGAAAAAATAATTTTTGGGAAAAATTTTTTTTGTTTTTTTTTTTAAGTTTACACTTGTTTTCTTTTGATTTGGATTGGCTCAAACATTTATCCAATCCATCAAAAATAAAAAGAAAAAAAAAAACTGAAACAAAAAAAAAACTAAGAAAAAAAAAAGTTTCTGTACCTTTAATCCCGCCGCCGGATGAACGTCACCGGCAGAGGAGAGCTGTTCACGGAGATAGGCCGAGACCTCCGAGCTGTTCCCGGAACGGCTCGTGCAGCCGAAGATGCCCCACTATCATAACACTCAGCGCAGCGTATTCTGAAGCGGATAACTTGAGCTGGATTAAGAAAGACATTCTATAATCCACTCAAAGTTAAAAAAAAAGATTTAAAAAAAAAAAGGAACCGCGCCGGGTCCCCTCCGTGACGTCACCCCACCTGGCCCGAAAAGCCGGCGATGGACGCTCCAGTGGCGGCGGCGGAGCAGTGAGCTCCCACGATGCCCCGACCCGTTCGGGCTATCGATAGTTGGCAGCTTCAGTTTGCCCAACCTGGTTTTCGGGCATTCGCAGGGGGTTAAACAATAGGGGTCCCCCCGCACTCCCTGCCGCCACCCTCCATTTTGCCTGTTACCACGGTACCCCACCAGCCCCTTGAATACCAGCACAGTGGTAACCCTTAGCTTCTTGACACTTCCAACCGGGCGAAGCCCACCACCAGTACGTAGTGCTGCCTTTGTGTACTGACACATCACAAAAGAAGCCCATAAGGCTCCACTTCGCCCTGCGCACTGCCGAGCTTCGCCACTGGGGCCCCTCAACACCTGGACCTATCCCACCAAAGCAGCAGGGCCGCCTCTATGCCTCCCTAGTCGCATTGAACACATCGGACCCCAAACCGAAAGATGACCCCATCCGGCCGAAAATGGCCTTGGGGCGACTCGAGCAACTGGTGCCTGACCGTATTCCTCCACCCACACATGAATAAGTAATGGACCTGTTTCACCTTGATCCACATAAGCTTGATCGTAAACCGCCGATCCTCGACCTCCACAACCAACCCGGGGAACCATTTCAGCCCACACCGACAACTCGGTGCATAGTCCCAGGAAGGAAAAGGCTTAAATCGAGCGCATCACGCTCAACTGCGCGCAGATCCCCCGTTGTTTCCTCCGGCATGTACAAACCAAGATGTGGGAGGCGAGCGGGGTGGTAACAGGTGGGAGAATTACGAAGATCTGGGGCCATCAAACCCGAAACCCAAACCAATGTATACAACGTCCTCCCTCTCGGCAACCCAAAGCTTGCCGCGGGGAATCAAGCACGGCGCTCAGCCCCGAAGTGTAGGAATGTCCCAATCCAATTGCTCTCCGAGCGTCTAGAAACAGAGGAAGTTACACGGCCCCCACGACCGACATTCCCCCCCCCCCCAGCAAACCCCCCCCACTCAGTGACCCAGCGAGACGATGTGGGCGGACCGTAGACCGAGAAACGCTGGGACTCCCATCGCCCGTGCGTTGTATGCAGACTACTCAAGCGCACGCGCCGCTTCAGTCGGCGGCCCAATGCGAAAAGAGTGCGTCCCAAACAAAGGCCTCGAGACCCAGCCGCGACACCCCTTCCGAAACACGGAAGTGAACTGAACCGGACAGGATAGGAACCCGTCCCGGTGACACAACGAGGCCCCGCCCACATGCCGGTCGCAAGAAGACCGCCAACAAAAGCTGACAAACCTAAATCGGCAAAAAACCAGGACGTGCACACCCCCCAAACACCCCGACCCTTACAACAAATGATCCATTTTCGAATGATAAAGACACATGCAAACACATTACCCTAAGGACACATTACCCCCCACTGACAGCCCCCCACCGCCCCGCTTCTTACCTGGGCTTACCAGCTCCCCGACCCGGAAGGCCAAAAGAACGCAAGCGAAACGCCAGCGCAAAAAGCCTAGTTTCATCCTCATCATGCACAACCCACCCTCACCCCAAAAAGGTCCCCTCATAAAACAAAGGTGACGGCCGCGGTATCCACCGACACCTTCCCCTTCCTGTAGCCCCTCAAACCCTGGGGACAAGAACTCCTTCGTCAAATCCACCCCCCCCCCCCCCCCGCAACTTGAACCAATAAGCCAGGGCGGGCAGCACCCGGCCCACCCCAGCGCAGGAAACCCCGTCCCGACAGCATATTGCATGAAAAGAAAAAAGAGATCCCTCCTTGTCACCCACCGATCCGGAAATCCACGCAGCCTCCTCCACTAAGCCACCACCCATACCGCTTAATGACCTCCACGAGCGGGGGAGAGCGCCCCTTCACCCATCCAGGAAACGGGCGACCCAATCCCCACCACTCCGTAACCGAACACCCGGGCCCAAACACCCCCCGGCGCCAGACTCCGGAACCGGCCTGCTGAAACGGGAAAGAGCGTCAGCGATGTCATTTCTGAATGCCCAGGACATGCACTGCTCAAACTTGATTTAGCCACAAGCACGCCATCACAAAATTCCGAACAAGCCCACCACCGGCAGACTTGGCCGACAGCGTGTTCACAAACCGCAGAAACAACCACCGCCATTTCTGAATGAAACAACGGAGTGTTCGCCGCGCAGGTGCCCCCAACACCGCCACCGCCACCACCAACCCCCAAAGGAAGAACTCCGGAAGGCCAGTCTCCTATCAAACCCGCACGCGGCGGGCCATGACCCCTGAAACCGCCCCCTGGAAGTACCCCCAAACCTAAGACCCAGACGCGTCCGTACAACCACGCCAATTCAGAATTGGGGTATCGCCTACAACCACAGCGACCGCCCGTTATACTGATCGCAAAACTCCACCCAGATCCGGAGATCATCCTCACCAGTGCCGGGACCCCGAAATGATGGGGAAGCCGAACTCCCTAGTCCCCTAAAGGAAAGGCCAGGCGCCGGCAAAAAATTCTGCCCATCGGCAAATTCTCAAGCGAAGTTAGCTTCCCCAGCAGCACTGGCCTCCCTCAAGGTAAAGGGAAGGTCCCTTTTGCCTGCCATACACAGCGATGTGTGGCAGCACTACCCCCATGTCGCTCCGGAGGCTAACGTGATGACGTCATCACGTTAGCTCCCAGTTGCATTCTGTGGGCCGCCACATCGGCCAGGCAACCCTTGTGTGCCGGCCATAAGCAGCGATGGAGACGCCGTCTTCATTGCTGCTTAGTGCAATCGGCTCCCATCTGCTCAATTTTCCGACATGTCGGATCTCTGCCGGCGAGAGTGGGGCGACAGGCATCGTCCGCCCCATGTGGGGACATGCCGAACGGCCGGATTTTAACCTGACCGAACGGCGAGAGCGCGCACGCCCGTCGTCAGATTAAAATCCGGCCGTTTATCGGTATGTGTATGGCCAGCATTTCTTGAGGAAAAAATGCAGGACATCCCCGCAAATCTGCCAACTTATCCTGCGGCAGGGACACTCATGGCCACTGTGTCTATTTCACTACCCAGGAACTTCAGGCAGACCGAGGGGCCCTCGTCTTACGGTTCCAGAGCCAGCGGGAACCCAAACTCGGCCCCAAACACGTGCACCACCGCGTCCAAAGGACCCGCAATGCCCCCATCTTGCCGCGCCCACGCAGGAGAAAGTCGTCCAGGTAGTGCACCAGGAATGGACCCCCAACCTCCCACAACCCACTCCAGAAGGTACTGAAGCGTTCAAACAGCGCCTGCCAGATCCCCCCCATTCCCGCCGCTGCGGACCATGACGTGGCACCCCTGGACGGCCCTGGCATCGCGTCCCACGAAGGGAAAGGGCTGTGAAAAGGACCCCACCTCCCCTCCACCCAGCGTGTCCCGGCCATGACCAGCCGCAGAACCCCGCCCACCGGTTGTCCAGCAGTTGCCGAACACCCCCCGGCAACCTGCTGGACCTGGCCCAAAGCTCCTG
>CM070039.1:59619804-59635987 GCA_036250615.1 Ptychadena robeensis
TGGCTCAGGGTGAAGCCCAGGTTCTAAGGTGAGACTCCTCCCAGTGTGGTCGTTCTACTTACGACATCTCCTACCCGTAGGGACGGTGCCAAAATTCAACACCATCATGGTCTGCCCCCTGGAAGTGACCCAGGATTGAACGCATATGCAAACAGATGGACGAGCTAGTGTCTCTATGGCGTCCATACACCAAACCACTCAAGCTCTGTGGAACAAGTCTAAAGCCAAGGCCTCAGCTCCACCACCGAATCACCATAACACGGACCCCAAGATGTCCATACCTGATATAATGAAGAGACTTTAATAACGCTAAAATCTTTACAAAACTGGATCTAGAGGAGGTACAATTATTATCCGCATCAAAACCTGGGGACGAATGGAAGACTGCTTTATCGTCTAATCTGGGCATTGAATAATATGTGATGCCATTTGGACTTGTAATGACCCGTGGTTGGGATATTTCAGGCGTTCATAATGACGTCTCTCCGCGACGTACTAGAAAAGTTCCACCCTCCAAAACCACTCGCACCCCCCCACCCTTCCCCCGCTCCCCCCCCCCCCAACCCTTGTTTTTTGGCCTTCTCCCCCCCTCCCGCCCCCCTCCCGTTTCCCACACTCCCCCTTCCCCCCCCCCCCCCCTTTCCTCCCCTTCCTCGTTCCCCCTCCACCCAACAACACAAACCCCCCTCCTCCCCCCCCCCCCTCCCCAACTTTCCCTCCCCCCCCTCCCCCCCCCCCCCCCCCCCCCTCCTCCCCCCCCCCCCCCCCTCCTCCCTTCCTCTTCTCCCCCCCCCCCCCCCCCCCCCCCCCCCCCCCCCCCCCCCCCCCTCCCATCCCTGTTTGTAATGTCTATTAGACGACATTGATCATCCACAGACCTTCTCTCACATCGGGCCAGTGAAGACAGTATTGGAACGTCTCCGCAAACACTCATTGTTCGCCAAACCGTCTAAGGGGACTGGGAAAAAACACAACTAAATCTTGGGTTTGATCATCAGCCGATGGAGTATCCGGACCCTCTGAAGGTAACAGCTGTGAAGGAGTGGCCTATCCGTATCTCCGAAAAGCGGTCCAAAGATTCTTGGGTTCGCAAACTTTTATCGGCGCGCATTCAAAAGGATTTTCAAAGATTGTTCTCCCTCTCACCGCCCACTTACCAGTACAAAAATCAAATTCAGATGAGTCCCCTGAAGCACAATCCGCTTTCCACCGTTTAAAAAGACCTTATTCACCCTCTGCTCCAATCTAAACACCCAGCCCTGCCTTGCCTTTCGTGTTGGAAGTTGAATGCCTCCGAAGATGCTATCGGAGCCATACGTCCCAAAGGGTAGGCCCAAAAATCCCTGCATCCCGTATCTTTTTTTCACGTAAGCTATCAATTGGGCAGAAAGACACTATGACGTGGGCGTAGGGAGTTGTTGGCGATGAAAGCAGCCATGGAGGACTGGAGACACCTGCTAGAAGGGCGGAATAACCCTTTCTTAGTATTTCAGATCATAAGAACCTCGAGTACATCCGAAAAGCCCCAGACCAATTCCGTCAAGCACGATGGGCTCTCTCTTTTCGAGGTTCAGATTTACAGTTACTTACCGGCCGGGTCAAAAATGGGAAAGCGGACGCGCTATCCCGATGCAACCCGGCACCCCGAGAAAAACTTACCTACCCCATCCCTCCCTGCTAACCATTTCCGTTGCTCCCGACCTATCCCGTGCTTTGCAGGTCCCGGGATCTTCGCCTTTACCGGCCAGAAACCACTCGTCATGGTCTCTATGTGTGGAAAGGAGATAAACTTTTTTCCCCAGGAACATCGCCTTACCATCCTGGAGGTCTGTCACGACTCCCCCTTGGCCGCCATTCGGATTTGAGCGCACAAAAGATACCTCCAGCGAACTTCTGGTGGCCGGATCTGAGCAGGATTGTAGGGAGTACAATCTCAACATGTTCAACTTGTAGTAGGGCCAAGTCTTCAAGGATGCTCCCCTATGGCCATACACAGCCGCTAACCCATTCCCACCCGCCTATTGGCAAGCCGTGGCCCTGATTTATTACTGCTTCCCCCCTCACATGGACATACTGTGATCATGGTAGTGTTGATCGCTCCTCAAAGATGGCCCATTTTATTCCGTTCCAGTCCTTCCCTCGGCATCAGAGACTGCCGAAAGCTTTTGTGCGGGAGGTGGAGATTACATGGGGTTCCCTCTTCTTCTATTGATCGTGGCTACCCAATTCACTTCTAGGTTTTGGAGGGAGTTTTGTCGGGTCCTGGGGATGGAGGCGGTTTTTTCTTCAGGGTATCATCCGCAGACCAACGGACAGGTGGAACGTACAAATCAGAACGCCGAGCAGTATCTTCGGTGCCTACATCTTGAGTCTCAGACCGACTGGTATCGCTGCTTCCGTTGGCTGAATTGCTTTTAAACAAGCGGTAAATTCTCGCAAAGGCTGGTCATTTTTTGCTAATTATGGCTATCATCCGCAGTGGCGCCGTCCCTGCCGTTCTCCCTGGTGCCGGCGGCTCTAGTCGGGCTAGATTGTTGGCAGCAACCTGGCTGGCCTCCGTAGGTGCTTGAGGTTTCGCAAGGGGCGATGAAGGTGAGGGCAGATCGCAGTCGCCGTCCGTTCCCTCCTCTTGTGGTGGGGGACGAAGTCTGTTGTCCACGTCTACATTGCGATTACGCTGCCCTTCTCGGAAATTGGGTCCCCAGTTTTTCGGTCCATTCAGGGTAGAGGCGCTGGTGGGTTCTGCGGCGGTTCGCCTCCGCCTTCCTGACTCTGGAGGGTGTACCCGGTTTTCCACGTCTCCATGGTTAAGCCGGTGGCGTGGTTGCTGTCCCTCCCGTGCCCCTGGTCTCCTCCCCCGGAGTTGGTGGAGGGTTCGTTGGAGTATAGGTCCGTGATGTTTCTGGATTCCCGTTGGTTCCGCGGCCGCTCCAGTATTTGGTGTTGTGGGAGGGCTATCCTTGGAGGATGCTTCCTGGGAGCGGCTGTGGGGCTGCGCTCGGAATTGGTTGCCGCTTTCCATGCGCGGACCCCTCGAAGCCCGGCCGCCCTTGAGGGGGGGCCTTGTCAGCGTTCTGAGTCCCCTGGGGGATGGCGGCGCCCTCGGGGTCCCCAGTATGGTTGTGGGGTCCCCGGAGCCGCTTGCCTCCCCATAGGGGTTACTGACCTATTTTTGTTGGGGGTACCCCTGCCATGGGGTACCCCGGGCCAGAGACAGCTCTGCACGCAGCTGGCGTGCAGAGATGGCGCCGCCGGCGGCGCGTCTGCGCAATGCGCGGGCCGGCGCTCCTAGGCGGCGCGCACAGTAGTGCACAACTTAAAGGGACATACCCCTCCCTTCTGCAGTCACTTCCTGCAGAGGGAGGGTGATAATCATGGTTGATCTATAAATAGTTCAGTACAGCACCAGGCAAGTTGCTGTTGAAATGCAGTTTGTGAGTTAACTGAGCTAATGCGTATTCCCTACCCTATCTCTATCGACCCTCCGTGTACCGACTTTGGCTCCTACCCGTTTACCCGACCTCGGAATCCTGACTATTCTTGTTTACGGTTAACCTCTCGATTGCTGATGCCCTGACTTTTGCCGTGTCCAGACTATCCTAACCTCTCAGCCTTGTGACTACGGATTTGGAACTTGACGTTTCTAGGTTATTGACTCCATATTGGAGCAGATTCACCCGTCACACACCGACTACGACGGGCAACGACCACTGGGGGAGACCTGTCACTACCTGCCGCCTGAAACACCAACCGGTGCCCCTCCTGGGACATCGGCCCATCTCCCATAGGGGGGCTCTGGGTAGAAGACCAGGTTCTACGGATTAGACTCCTCCCCGTGTGGTCATTCTCCTTACTACATCTCCTACCCCGTAGGGACGGTGGCACATACGCAGTGGCAGGTGAATCCGGCCACCAACAAGACTTCACCTCTAAATAGTTGTTAGCAGCCACGGTTAGCTACTGTTGAGCATTACTGTACATAACGTATATGCATATTAGGAAGTCAGTAGACTGAATAATCTCACTATTTGAATTCTTGAAAGTTTGTTTTGAAGAATGTTTTACATATAGTTAGAAAAGGTGGATATTAAGGGGTTAGCTGCCACATAGGTGACAGACCAGATATATTACCAGGAAGTGGTATAGATTCATCACAGGAAGTTTGTTGTTGTTGTAACCTCCATGCTTGTAACAAGACCTGCCAGCATGAATAAAGCAGCTCGAGCTGATTTGCATCTTCTCTGCATTATTGAACCACAACAGAAACAAAAAAAAATATTGGTGCTTCCAACGATCTAACGAAGTCATACGGTGATCCACAAAACGAGGCACATAAACGTCATCTGTACCAGCCGCCAGAGCGTTTTGAGGCATTTATTTTCCTCCTTTTTGAAAACAGTTCTTAGGTTTGCTACTTTTTGTCTGACATAAGTGACGGTGCTGTGGGTGTAAAAGGTCTGCACAGTTCTGCAGCTTCTGTATGCTGTTTTTTTTTGTGTTATTGGCATAATCCATGCTTTTAACCTTCCATAAACAACGGTAGTTCACGGTATAAAAATCCAAAAACTGGCGCAACTGCTCTGGAGTCATGGAAACTTTCAGCTGTGACACCACGGGTGTCCCCAGGCGCCCTGGGCGACCCCGTGCCAAGCCAGACCCACTGGTGCCACCACAGCTGTCCCCAGGCGCCCTGGGCGGACCCCGTGCCACAGCCAGACCAGCTGGTGCCACCACAGCCTGTCCCCAGGTGACCTGCACGCCCACGTGCGGGGCCCATACTCGGCGGCCATTACTGTCACAGTGCCAACCCTTACCTCCATGCTTGCCAGTTACCCCCTTGTCACCTGGATTGGCAGGTAGCAGCTCCAGCCTCCATCTTGGTTGTGCAGTCTCCCTATAGTTGCAGTTCCCTGCAAGCTGTCAATCACAAGCAGCACTGGGCTTGTCTCAATTGGATGACACACTAATAAAAGCCCTCACCCACACAAGGCTTTGCTGTGTGATTGCAGTTGTTGTGTAATGATTATAGGCTTGTCCTTCGGATTGACAACTGGTATATGACCCTGCCTGTTCCTGGATTCTCCCTGCTGTCTCCTGCCCTCGACCCACGCTTGTTACCTGGACTCGCCCCTGTCTGCGCCCCCTGCTGACTCTGGTTTGTGACCCGACCCTGACCGAGACCGCCTCCCCAAACACCCGGACTCTACTGTGACTACTCCGCCAGCGGGTCGTCTCCTCCCTTAAAGGGAATCCAACCACAGAGCATCCAATATCCGCCCAGGGAAATTGGACCTGGCCATGTCTGTGGGGAAAAGTCACAGGGACCCTCAAGGTTTCCTGCCTACCCCCTCGCCTGGAGGGGGACTCTGGGGAAGACCCACAGTGAGCTTAGACTCCCACTCCCTACACCCGGCGGAGATAACAGAATCACACACATGACAAACCATGGAGGAGACGCTTTCCTGGACGACCTGTGTGCACAGGTTGAAACAGCGACCACTCTGTGCAAGACCCTCCACCAAGCACAAGCTCCTCCCGCTGCCGCCCCACCCGGAACCCCCGGCTACCTCTCCTGCGGATTTCCGGTGATAGGTCAGAATTGACAGCTTTAAGAGTGCCTGCTTGCTGCATTTCTCTCTGCTTGCCCAAAACGTTCCGGAGGAACGCACCAAGTGGGCACCATCGTTCCTTCTGCAGGGTGACCCCAACGCTGGCCTTCCGCTTGCTCCGACAGGAAGTCCCAGGCTGAACTCGTGGACTCTCTTTCACCTGCCTTGGGGAACTTTATGAGGACCCAAGGCGTGCTGAATCCGCCGATGCCGCACTAAGGGCCATTAGGCAGGGACGCAGGCCGGTGGAGGAGTATGTCACTGACTTTCGTCAACACGCCTCGGAAGCCGGATGGAACGACAAAGCCCTCAAAAGCCAAATTCCGTATGGCCTCTCTGAATCGTTGAAGGATGATCTGGCTCGCGTCGGGTGTTCCCCGCTTCACTCCACGAGCTCATCCAACTCTCATCGATATTGATCGACGCTTTCGGGAACGCGAGCCGAAAAATCAGGCTCCACATCCTGTACCATCCTCTGCTGGCAAGGACGCTTACCTCCTCTCTCAGCAGGCCGGCTCCACAACCCAGTGAAACCTCACCCGAACCCATGCAGCTTGGGGCCCCGTCCTCAGAGAAACTCCTCGTGCCGCCTCAGTACCACGCCTTCTAGACGTTTCGTAAGTAGTGGGGCTGAGACCTCTACACCCCCACTCGGCTGTATGACTGCCCCATTGACTTGCTGTCGGTGCCAAAATTCCCTATGGGCATCATACTACCCCTTGTCAGAACGCAGACACTGGTTTGAGGAATACATCGATACATCGCTGGCCAAAGGCTTTTATCCGCTCGCCACGTCCCCTGCTGGAGCCGGCATCTTTTTCGTACAAAACAAGGACCAATCCTGAGGCCTATCGTGGAATATAGACAACTGAACCTCATCACGGTCAAGAACCGTACCCTCTCCCCTGGTCAACGACTTGTCCCTGAAGCTCCGCTCCGCCCGGATCTTCTCTAAGTTGGATCTCGTGGTGCCTACAACTTGGTCCGACATCGAGCCGGAGATGAATGGAAGACGCGTTTTGCACCAAGTTCGGCACTACGAGTACACAGGGTAATGCCCTTCGGTTTATGTAACGCCCCAGCCACCTTCCAGGCGTTCATAAAACGTCCTCAGAGAATTTATTGATGTCTTCTCATCGTCTACCTCGACGATATCTGGTAAACTCTGAGTCTCTGGAGGAGCATCGCAACCACATGGCCATGGTCCTAAGGAGACATGCGTACAACATAGCCTCTACGCCAAAAGCAGGGAGAAGTGCCTCTTCGAAAAAAACTACCGTCCCCTTCTGGGGCTCATCCTCTCAACAGGGGAGTCTCCATGGACCCAGAAAAGGTATCCGCGGTAAAGAATTGGCCCCACACCCACCGACAGGAAAGGGTGCAGAGATTTATTGGTTTCGCCAATTTTTACCGCCGCTTTATCAGAATTTCTCCAGGTCGTTCTCCCCCTTACTCAACTCACGTGAGTACCAAGACCAGGTTTGCCTGGAACCCAAAGGCTAAGACTGCATTCGACGACTTAAGGACCGCATTCACCCAAGCTCCAGTTCCCAGCACCCGGACCCTCTCTGGCATACGTCCTGGAGGTTGACGACTCTGAAGTAGCTGTTGGGCCGTGCTCTCCCAAGCCTCAGGGCGGAGAAATCATTTTACATCAGTCTGCTACTTCTCTCGCAAGCTGTCTCCAGCAGAGCAACGCTACGACGTAGGTGAAGAGAACTACTTGCCATCAAACTCGCCTTAGAGGAGTGGCGTTACCTCCTAGAAGGGGCTCGGTTACCCGATTCCATCCTGACAGACCACAAGAACCTGCAATACTACGACAGGCAAAAAGACTCAATGCTCGGCAAGCCCGCTGGGCACTATCTTCGCCCGCCTTCAATTTCCACTTAACCTACATACTGGTAGCAAAAACTTGAAAGCGGACTCTTCTCTCGTATGCACCCCGGAACACCATCAGACTCTCCCCAGAACCCATCCTCTCGGAACAACTTTCTCGCTCTCCAACTGGACCTGCTCTCCAGTATACGGTCCGCACCCGCATGACTCCGGACCCCTCTCGCCAAACGTGACGGCTGTTACTGGAAGGATGACAAGCTCTTGTTCCTCTGCTCTCCGACAGCAAGTCCTGAGTCAGTGTATGACTCACTACTCACGGGTCACTACGCACTGACAAGACGCTCGAGCTCGGACTCGGCAGTTTTGGTGGCCCACACTCGCTCGGATGTCGTCGCCTAGTGACCACTTGTCCCATGTGCGCCAGGATGAAGCCCTCCCGGAAGCTTCCGTTCGGCCTGCTGATCCGTTACCGGTACCCTCAAAGCCATGGTCCCATCTCTCGATGGACTTTATCGTTGACCTGCCATCCTCGCAGGGATTCACCACTATCATGGTGGTGGTCGACCGGTTGACCAAAATGTGCCATTTCATCCCCACTACCTCGCGCGTCCCTTCAGCACCAGCTACTGCCGAGGCCTTCCTGAGGGAGATAGTACGCTCCACGGTCTCCCCACTGACGTGGTATCTGACAGGGGTGTCATTCACCTCACGATTTTGGAGGGCCTTCTGTCGTCTCCGGGCATTTCGGTTTCTCTCACGTCAGGGTATCACCCGCAAGCAATGGGCAGTTGTGAACGGGTGAACCAAAACCCTGGAGCAATACCTCCGCTGCTTTTGTGCGCCTCTCAGGAGGACTGGGTACCTGCTCCCAACAGCTGAGTTCGCCCACAACAACTCCCTCCATGCAGGTCCCGTCACACTCCCTTCTTCCTAATCAGGGCTACAACCCATCCTTTCTACCCACGAGGATTCCGGAATCTTCTCTCCCTTCACTGGACGACAGATTGTCCCGACTTCAGGAGGCCTCGCTCGCTGCCCGGCGCACCTGACGGATGCTAGGGCCGGGCCAAGGCATAGCCGACGGTAAGAGACGTCCTTCCCAACAGTTCATCTGGAGACCTCCTCTGGCTATCCTCTTCTTCGGTCCGCCTCCGGTGCCCGGTTAGGAAACTCGTCTCCGAAGTACTGGGTCCATTCCCTGTGGACAAGGTCGTGAATCGGTTGCGTTGGTGCAGACTCCCGCCTTCCCTAAGGATCCACCCCGTTTTCCATGTCTCTCTTCCTCAAGCGGTTACTCCGGACGCCTTCCCTTCCGGACCTCGGATCCTCCTCCTCCCGTTTTGCTTGACGGCCATCAGGAATTCGAGTGTGGAGAAAATCTTGGATTCTCGTCACCGTGGCTCCTCGCTCCAATATCTGGTCAAGTGGCGTGGTTGTATGGGATTGGAGGCCTCCTGGGAACCGCACGAGATGTCCACGCTCCAAGGTTGGTTGTCCTGTTCCACGGCTCGGTTCCTGGGAAACCCTCTTCAGTGTCGTCCGGAGGCCGCCCTTGAGGGGGGGGCTCGTGACACCACGGGTGTCCCCAGGCGCCCTGGGCGACCCCGGGCCACAGCCAGACCAGCTGGTGCCACCACAGCTGTCCCCAGGCGCCCTGGGCGACCCCGCTGCCACAGCCAGACCAGCTGGTGCCACCACAGCTGTCCCAGGCGACCTGCACGCCCACGTGCGCGGTGCCCAGTACCTCGGCGGCATTACGTCACAGTGCCAACCCTTACCTCCATGCTTGCCAGTTACCCCCTGCACCTGGATTGGCAGGTAGCAGCTCCAGCCTCCATCTTGGTTGTGCAGTCTCCCTAGTTGCAGTTCCCGCAAGCTGTCAATCACAAGCAGCACATGGGCGTGTCTCAATTGGATGACACACTATAAAAGCGCCTCACCCCACAGCAAGGCTTTGCTGTGTGATTGCAGTTGTTGTGTAAATATAGGCTTGTCCTTCGGATTGATACTGGTATATGACCCTGCTGTTCCTGGATTCTCCCTGCTGTCTCCTGCCCTCGACCCACGCTTGTTACCTGGACTCGCCCCCTTGTCTGCCGCCTGCCTGACTCTGGTTTGTGACCCCGACCCTGACCGAACGCCGCCTGCCCAAGACCCGGACTCTACTGTGACTACTCCGCCAGGGGTCGTCTCCTCCCTTAAAGGGGAACTCCAACCACAGCATCCAATATCCGCCCAGGGAAATTCGGAACCTGGCCACTGTGTGTGGGAAAAGTCCACAGGGGACCCTCAAGGTTTCCTGCCTACCTCCCCTCGCCTGGCCGGAGGGGGGCTCCTGGGGGAAGACCCACAGTGAGCTTAGACTCCCGACTCCCTACACCGGCGGAGATAACATCAGCACTTCCGCGTTTTTCAGACCTGTGTTAATAATAAATGTAACATTGAGTGACATGATACAGTAATTTCAGATTTTTCCACACATTTTATTGTGGCGCTAAAATATTTATGCACACTACCAGCAGCATCGAAGTCATGCTTTATAGGAAACACATTTCCATTACTTATTTCAAACATCGTTGTTTTGATCACAAGTCAGTGTGCAGGCAAAATGGCGACTGCAAACATCGTTGTTTTGATCTAGGACGTGAACATGTAGTGCATGTACTCTGTCCCCGCTATAGCATAATGGACCTACGGTCACTAGCTAGCACACTACCAGCAGCATCGAAGTTATGCTTTATAGGAATCACATTTCCATTACTGCAACACCAACTTCAACATAGGCCCACTAGCTAAGCGGAGTCAGCGTGCAGTCAAAATGGCAATAGAAAACATCAAGAATAAAGATTGTGTAGTGCTTGTGGACAACATATTTCTAAGATTACTTTAACATAATTTAACAATGAAATTATGAAGGCGGAAATCATAGTTTTTAAAGTACAGGAACATAGGAAGTCAATGCCAGTACAGCATGTTACTACTTCCGGGATCACTACGCGCCCAGAAAAGGAACAACGATCCCATACTTACCGTTTGTTTTAAAGCAGGTATGATAAAAAATAATCCTGGCAATCCGTGTTTTTGCGGTTGCAGATAGACGATGCTTTTGCTAGGATTTTTAAAAAAATTTGATTGCTGTATCGTAGTTTCACCTTTTATCTGGTGAAGGGTTGTACTTCTGGTGACTACACCCATCCTCATTCCTGGTGCCATCTTCTATGCTGCACATTGTGTCCGCCGAGAAACAATGGAAAAAATCATGGATGCCAATTAACTACCTGAAATATCAGAGCTTTGCTTCATGAAACCGATTGAGATGGATACAGTGACTGTGACCTTATCATCCAAGGTGATGTTGATGCTAGGTCCAGCTCATCTTTGTCCCCATCTAGTGAGGCCTGTACTGGCACTCCAGTCAGAAAAGTCCGGGTGTCCAAGGAACATACTAGTAATAGGCCTGAAGTAGTGCCTGAGCCAACAGTATGCCCAGAACCCCCTAATGTTGTGTGTGGCTCCCCCACAAAAAGCAAAGTGGATGGAAAATCCCCCAAAAAGGCCAAAAAATCTAAGGAGACTCCCAAAATTGATAGCCCAAGGCCAATGGCAAGACAGTCTAAAAAGATTGCTGTCCCAAAAAAAACAAAAATATTTGCCCCATAAATCTGATTCCAAAAAATTGTATAAGAGAAGAAAACCGGCAAAGTATATGAGTCCCGTAGAAGCCAGTATTCTGGTGTATCATTTTGATAAACATGATTACGACTGCACCCAAAGAAAGCACAACCACCCAAAATTGCGTAAAAGAAAAATTATAAACATAGTCATAGACGAAATATGGGATAAATTTAAAATTGAGCGAAGCAAGGAGATGATTATAAAGAAATGCTGTGATTTGAAGAGTAAACAGAAAGCTACTCTATTTAATGCAAGAAGGTCCAGTGAAACACGTAAGTATATATTTTTACTGCAATCCTTACATTGAATTGTCTGTTTATATACTATACATTATGTAAGCAGATCTGCATGTTTTGACATAACTAAATAAAACAATGGTTTTGACTCTGTCATAATGCAATGTTGTGCCATAGTCGTGCAAACCTAGTGACATATATCTTAACTTGCAGGCCAAGCTTCGGATCGCTTCCATGCAGTCACATCACCTAAGGGAGAAATGTCTCCGCCTACAGGTATGCTGTTATGTTCAGATTATGTGAATAATTGGCCCTTTGTTGCTTGCATCTTGGCATTTTTCGGTAGTCAATATACAGACTCTCATGCTGATGTTATCCATGTTGGACAGTGACCTCAAGATGCAATGGACTCAATCCGAAGTATGCTACTATGTTCCTTTGCTGTCAATACTATGAGCTCATTGTAAAATAATTTTTATTTTATTTTCAGAGTCCAGATTGGATCCATCAAATAAGGATGTAAACATGCAGAGTCAACAGTCTCAACAAAGTAAGTATCAACTATTATGTTTGTGCGCTACCTCAAAGAGTTTAGTTGAAACCACAAAGTAGTAACTTATCCCTGTTTCCCCTAAATTGACTCAAGCTGAGAACATACATAACTAGACAATCTGCAATCATTAACCCTTTTTACAATGCGTAGTACATTAAAAGTAAGCTGGTGTACAAAAATGAGTGAAAGGATACTCAGAGAAATGAAAATGCATTGTTATGATCATTTATTGATGGGAGGCCTACATTGTCTCCTTTCATAACTTGTGTTTTGTTGGTTTAACGCTCTTTATTTGTCAGATTGGGGAATGGAATGAAAGTCAACATAGAATACAGGTTCATTGTGATTGTATACAAAAAATTTATTGTAATTCCTCTTCTACAGATACAGATGAAGTGAACAGAAGAAGAACGAGAAATGCTGATGTACTTAAAAAATTTGCACAATGCAAAAAAGATTTGGAGAAAATAGAGCATCGCATGAACGGCATCAATGTGTGTGTTAGCACTATCCGCTCCAACATTGACCACTTGAGTCGTGCATTCCACTGAAACCTGTTTTGTATCAACCAAAAATGGTTTATTTTTTGTACATTTTATCCGCTCCAACATTGACCACTTGAGTGCATTCCACTGAAACCTGTTCTGTACATACAAAACCGGGGTGCGTACAGGAAGTGACATCGGTTACAAAACTCCACAATTTAGTTTATCCACCAAAAATGGAGTCCAACCAGGATTGACAGTGTTTGCCCAAGTAGGCCACCCACGATGCCTGTGGCGGACAGTTGCCAAACTGGACTCTGTTACTATACACTACCATTTAAAAAAATAAATTTACATCAGTAGAGGAGAAAGGGGAAACAATTGACACAGAGTGATGAAAAAGGGGACAATGATTGTTACTGAATGATCAAAAAGGGACCTATGATGCTCACAGAGTGATCAAAAAGGAACCAATGATGGTCACAGAGTGATTAAAAAGGGACCTATGATGCTGACAGAGTGAGCTAAAAGAGAGCAATGATGGGCACTGAGGGATCAAAAAGGGGACAAAGATTGTCACAGAGTAATCAGCAAAGGAAAAATTATGATCACAGACTAATCAAAAAGGGAGCAATGATGGTCACAGAGTGATTAAAAAGGGGACAAATATTGTCACAGAGTGATCAGCAAAGGAAAAATGATGGTCACAGAGTGATTAAAAAGGACCCATGATGCTCACAGAGTGATCAAAAAGGGGACAAAGATTGTCACAAACCCATAGGTCATATCTTTGCGTTTTAATCCAGTACATTATAATCGTGCCAGGAAAGGAAACTGTGGAAACAAACATGACATTTGGAGATGTATTTACAGAGCTTTGCTATTTATATGTTAGTGAACAGATACACACACCATTACATCGCCATCACATCGCCATTACAATTCATGCTTGCATGCTTTAAATGACTGTATTGCATTTCTTCTGTCTCCCATTTAAACGATACATAAAAACACACTATTCTGCTGAGTAGTACTACAAAGAAAACCCTCTCTCCTCCCGGAAGTTACAGTATGCTAATTGATTGAATCGAATCTCAATTGGACAGGTCAAACAACAGTACAAAAAAAGAGACACAATGTGGGGACAATCTATCAAAATTTTCCAACTGGTCCGATCAAATTTCAATCGAGAAAAATGACAATTAAAATCAATTTTGAACTATCGTACCATGTGGACATGATTCAATTTTCAATCAATCGACTAAAAAAATGTATCGAATTACATTGATTGTACAGTCAGTTGAACCATGTGTGGCTAGCTTAAAGGGCTCCAACATTGGCAGGGATTTTTTTAAGTGTCACTGGCCAGTGAGGATTTTTGGGGGGATTGTTGGGATAGTATTTTACCTGTTTTACCATTGTATTTGCGTAAAGCTATATACTATAAAATTGCATAGCTATATATATATATATATATATATATAGATATACTGTTAGCTTTATAATTGAATGCATTGCTTTATTTTTTGGAGAGGGCTATTACCTCATTTACCTTGGGGGTCAGCCCATTTGTTGTGATTCTCAAATAAAACATAAAATTTGCCTAAAACTTTCACTGTTGGTGTGTTGGACCAGGACCAGGTGGGGTGCATCACAGAAGTGGCGGGAGAGGACCCAACAGACACAAACAATCCAGCAGCACCTAAGGGTGTCATTGCTACATTTGCATTTAACCCTTGCCTCTTCACTGCACAGAGGAAAGGCGACAGGTACGTCTCTGTTGCAATCGCCAGTGGCAACCTCGACTGGGGTCAGTCTCTTATCATGGCCAACAAAAAGTCCATAAGTCTCTCCCAGAACTGACAAAACATTGACCACAGCAGTCTCTTGTAAGAAAGTCTTACCAGTTGTCCCTGCAGGTGTCACTTTCTTCACTTGACCTTGACACAAAACTGCTGATGTCTTCTCATGAGGATCCATGCACCCAAGCAGCAACCACAACAGGTGCTTTGTCACTCCTTGCAAGCTCTGAACTTGAAGGGGTGACTGCAAACACTTTTTTAGCACAAACCTGTTGGACAGACACTGGCCAGGTTGTCGGGTGCAACATTCAGAGTCAGAGGACACTTGGCTGTAACATGTCCCCACTCACTGCACCTCAGATAACGCACTTGCTTCCCAGTGTTGTCAGAACTTTTCTGATGTACTCTCACCCTTGGCACTTTTCCCCTTCTTGGCAGTGCTGAGACATACTTCCTTTAACATCCTCAGCGCACTGCTGAGGTACAGATTTCTAGATTTTTTATGGATTTTTTTGTTGTAATGATACATGTCAGTATGTATTTCTATTTGTTTTCTGTATATAATAAAATGTTTATTCAATTGCAAATGTGTGTTTTTTTAATGTTTTTTACTTTAAATTGTACTGGATACAGTAATCACTGTACCCAGTACAATTGCCCTTTAAATTTGGCACCCCACACCACCCCGGTGTGATGTCACCAGGTCCTCACACCAGGAGGGGACCAAATTCCAGGTCCTTTGAAATACAGCCGAATACAGCTTTCTAAGCAGACTCACAGACTGGCGAATTCAGTTTGGGCACCCGTTTGACCTCATAAGATAACAGAATGCCCTCCAGCAAAAGAAAACTGGTCTCTCATTGCAGCAATGTCTTTTTGGAGAGGTCCATGTGGTCACACAATCAAAGTCTAATATAATGGTGTACTATCACTTTAACTTGTGGACTACCTTTAAATTCTGGTATTTACACCACACAGCAGGCTTTGCAAAGTTCCACAGGGACTTCTGGCTTATACAACAACATACAGGAACTTACTTTTCAACTGTGTCTGCATATGGGATTTCGTTGCCTGCATTTGAACACCAATTGTGGGGGTTCAGACCAAGTAGGAGACAGTGGGCTTCTGAAAGTAGACAGAAATGTGGTTGCTGGAGCCGTGGAAACAGGGGGCTCACGAAGCCAGGAGGCTTAGCATTTTCAAGGACATTTTGTTTGGGTTGATATTTACCCCTGTGAGGGTAAGTTCTGTTTTTGACTGGTGCAAATAAGCTAGTGGGGAAGCTAGTGGAGTCCATCAGGCTACTGAGGTAGATGTCCAATATCCCTTTAATCTCTCAACGCGTTTCTCCCTCATCATATGGCTTCCTCAGGAGAGAGAGATGGTATATATATATATATATGCACTTTACTGAAAGAAAAAGAATGACTTTCATTTTCCAATCCCATCTGGGAAACAATACTGCAAAATATAAATACATTTTTACCACATATGTCAAATACTAATTCTACTTAACACCCCTTTCCAATGGTATGGTGCCCCCAAAAAAATGGGTTCCGGTCCGCCTCCATATAAATTACCCTTTACTAATTACCATGTGCTTTTTTATCCTAGTAAGAATGTAATTTAGCTTACCATAGGACGAGCGACTCCTACGTACCCCCAGATACCCACAGCTCTATCTTATAATCGACAACTTATCCAGCATTCCAATGGTGAAGGTCCCCAGCACCAGAATATGGTTCTTGGATATTCAGAGCTCAAAATCCAATGTATTGTCCCTTGGGCCAAAATGGACCCCACTCAACTACAATGACCACAAAAAGAGCAGATTAACGACAACAATGAAGAAAGAAGGGGAAAAAAGACAAAAACACCTACCAAGCCTATGACCCCATCTATACAAGAGGGGGGAAACTGATCCATATTAATGTCAAATCACCCAGTGCCTCCATTCTCCACATATATTGAACCCCCCGGGGGG
>CM070039.1:59636087-59649310 GCA_036250615.1 Ptychadena robeensis
TAATGACACAGGAGGAATAGAGGACCCTGCCCGGTTGGGCTTACAGTCTAATAGGTTGTGTAACAGCTAAGAGCTGAATTGGTTTTCAGAGGATAATGTATAAGTGAATATTAAGCTACGATGTTTTAAGATCAGTGGTCAGTAGCTTATAAAAGCCTTTTTAACCTTCCTAGCGCACTGCTGAAGTCCAGATTTCTGTACCGAAAGTGCACCATAGACTTCAATGGTAAATGTTGTAGGCCTGTAACTTCCCAAAATCTGTCCGTATAAGGGTCTTATAGACATCCTGAATATAATAATGTTTGAAACAAACAAATATGTAAAAGAAATATTTTTTTTAAAATAAAATTTATGAGAAAACACAAAAATTAGGGCACAAAGCTATGCTGCTATGTACTAAACATCGCCCAATTAAAGTCTCTGGTGCCCCAGATGTGCCCATTTGCAGTTAACCCTCTCTAACCTGGTGTGATGAAATCACATGACCCTGAAATCAAAAAGAGGGTTACTGCAAATAGGCACATCTGGGGCACCAGTGACTTTATTTGGGCAATGTTTAGTACATAGGTCCACATTGAAAGCAGTATTCTTCATAGAAAACAGCTTTCATGCAATTTACTTTTCAAATCTCCCGCTGCCCCCCCCCCCAGATGTGACGTCATCATGTCACTGGGAGGGGGGGGGAGAGACAGAGGAGCTGGTTGCATGTCGCATTGGGGACACTGGGACAGCGCAAAACAGTAAGTATGCGCTGCCGGAGCCCCGATGTTTACTGGACAACACCATCTCGTCCAGTGCTATAGCAGCAGTAGCAGCACTGGACGAGATGGTGCCGTCCCGACCCCTAGGGCGGTTAATGAAGTATCATTTGTCTGATCAATTGTCGGATTTACCCATGCTTTTAAAGACCCTATAATGACACATTGATGCTGTTTCTATATTCGAATGTACTTTGCAGTTTGCTCTGTTATATATACAGTATAAATATATATATATATATATATTCCCTTCAAGCATCTTTTGGAGTACCTATTACTATTAAAGTTCTGTTTCGTTTTCTGCTTTGTTTTCTTACTGATCTGGTGCAGCTATCTAGTGGCCAGTCCCTGTCCTTTTTTGGGAACTCTGCGAGAGTACACTACAACTGTCCAGTTTACATTATGTCCAGTTAGGACCATCTTATGATTGGCTGTAGAAACTTTATTCAGGTGTCATTCCCCTTGGTAAGCATGTTTTAATTTCAATGTATAGCTACATCTACTCTTTACTACTACTGTATCCTGTTTTTATAAATTATGATGTTCCCAACCCTTACAGCCTCAGCCTATGCACACACTCGTTCTTGATTTTAGAACACTGTCATGAGAAAGCCCCACCTATACGGGGCGAAACATGTGGACTAACAATATGGGCTACCATTTGATGACTTTTAACCTTCCTGACATTACGGGCTTTTCATGCCAAATTGACGGCTCACCCCCAGGCCCTCTGCACACCACCGTTGTCAATTAGATGCATTTAAACATTGATTCTACAATTTTCATCTTGTCGTTTTATTTTTTATACATAATAAAGTTTCTATCTTGTCAACTGTTACGCTATTTTGTCTGAAATTTGCCCAGACTTTGAGGGTGTCTTTATTTCCTTGTTTTGTGCACCTAAGACCAGAATCTCTTTTGAAACATCCCTTTTTATAAATATTATAAAAAGGGATGTTTCAAAAAAGATTATGGTCTTCTTCTGAAAACATCAGTGACTGCAGCAGTTCCAGCTGCCAGTCAATGCTATCGCCTCATGGGACAGGGTTACCAGCCTGCAGGCAAGAGGACCTGTCTGTCTTAAGTGATCCTAATCCCACCCTGAGCGAGCAGGTGGCTAGTAATCCATTAATGCAAGTGAAACTCCCACAGCGGCTGTAAGTGACCTTCTGGAACATTTTTCCCCAAACTTTCCCCTGAAGACCCCCTTGGGCTACAGTAAAACACGCTTATCCCCTAAATTGTGGATTACAATAATGTACCCCAGGTAATTTGAAATGGCACTATTGCTGTGGGTATTCCTGTTATTGGAGAGGGTATTTTGATACAAGAAGTTAACCAGTGTCCAGGCACAGGAGCAGAGAAAGGTAGGCCCTGTGTGGGGAGTCCAGTGGAGACTGTCTGGAGATACACCTGATAACCCCATTTCTGTCTGCACCCGTTACACCGTTTTTTTTTTTGTGGCCACTTTTTGGCACTGGATGCAAGTTTCATGTGTTTTCATGTTTTTGTGTGTGCTAATAACACACCAAGGGATGAAAGAAAAAAACAATAACTGGTCTTAGGTTAGGCAGGAGGTAGTGAAACAAATCCCAGCCCCGGGGATGCAGAGTGAATGCTTTCAGACCTTAAAAAAAATATATATATTATTTCTATAAAACTCGCAGACATTTTAGATTAACCCCTGGGCGTTACTTGCTTTTTGGGCCATTTTTTTAACATTTGAAGGTTTTATTAGAATTTTTGTACAAAACATGAGAACCAATACGTACACAGAAATCAATAAACAAACATAGCAAAAAGTCAGGGAAAGAACCGCAGAGCACAGTGGTAGATCCCCAGGCTGGCTGTGTGCCCCCAGCGCAGTCCCCTCCTGACCCCCCAGGGGCCCCCGCCCCAAAGCAGCAGCCCCTAGACGCGCCGCCGAGAGTGGGACCAGCTCCATGGGTCTATAAACATCCCTGCGCCCTGACGCGCAACCTGCGTTGCCCGGCGAACCCATCCAACTATGCTGCAAACGAAAGAGAAAGGAGCTGAGAGGAACAGAAGAGTACAAGATGCAAGGAAAAGGTAGAAGCCTTAAGAGAGAGAGAAGACGGGGGAGAACAAGGGGAGGGAAAGTAGGAGAGGAGGGAAGGAAAAGCTGCCCCCCCAGGCCCCAGCCCAGGAAGGCCCACCGCAACCCACACCTTACCTCCACACACTGAAGTAGCAAATCAAGGTTGAGATAATAGTTGCGCATATTCTGGGGTCGATTGAAAGTCAGACCAATAGTACCACACCTTCGAAAAACGCTCTCTCGTATCTTTCTCAGTGGCCGTAAGGTCTTCCATGATCATAATCTCGTTAATTTTCAGGAACCAGAGCCCCACCGAAGGAGCACACGTGCTCTTCCAGCACAGTGGTACGCACGCCCTAGCAGCATTCAGCAAATGCACCACCACTAACCTTTTGTGGACCCGGAGCGCCGCAGTGGAACAGTGCAGCAGAAAGAAAGCAGGTACCTCCCTGTCCGTGAACCGCTTAAGATGCGTTTGCACCGCCTCCCAAAATGGGCGGATCAGGGGACACGACCAAAAAATATGCAGCATCGTACCTGTAGCAGCCTGGCATCGCCAACACGTCTCATATACCGTTGGAAACATACAATGCAAGCGTGCGGGTGTCCTATACCAGCGGGTGAGTATTTTATAACCCAGCTCCTGAAATTTGTTGCTAATGGAGGAGTGGTGCGCAAAATAAATGATTTTCTGTTTTTGAGAGTCGGTAAACGTCCTACCAAGCTCCCTCTCCCACCCGGAGATGTACGGCAATCGCTCGTCCGGCAGTGGGTCATTAAGAAGGCGATAGACCATAGAAAGCGCGTGACGCACCGTCCCAGAGTCCGAACACAGGACTTCGAAGCTGGTACGACACCTACCAAACGACAACAGCCCGCGAGGGACCTCAGGAAATGAGACACCTGGAGCGCCTGAAATGGAGGGAGACCAAAGGGCAGCTGGGGTGCGGCCAACTCCTCAGCCGAGTACCATCTGTCAGAGCACAGGAAGTGTCTGGCCTGGAACCGGGATTCACCAAGCTGCGCCGCCAGCCGGCCTGGGCCAAAGCCCGGTCTAAAGCCAGGGTTCCCCAGGACGGGGTACAGAGGGGATGGTGCTGGGGAAATATCCCGCAGAGGGAAATAGCGGCGACACACCCCCAAGGTAGGGCCCACCGTTGGGTGCGATACTGCCCCCCCAGGCAGCCAAGGCAACGACCGCAAGGGTGGGGCAGAGGAGCCCTGCTCCAGCTTCACCCAGCGCTTCTGGTCCACATGCCGGCACCAGTCCACCACCCGCACCAAATGCACTGCCCCATAATTGAGGGAAATGTTGGGTATCCCCACTCCCCCCAAAGGTTTTGGCCGATACAGCAGCGACCTACGGAGTCTAGGGTGCTTACCCTGCCAGATAAATCGGAACAGGTGGAAGTTGACCGACTGGAAAAAGGCCCGGGGCACATAGACAGGAAGACACTGCAGCAGTTAAAGAATGTGCGGGAGGATATTCATTTTCACTATATTAACGCGGCCAAACCACGTAAACGTCGGGGCGTCCCACCCCCGAAGGTCCCCCCCTATCGAGTTGAGGAGCGGCAAAAAGTTCCGGGAATATAATTCCGACGGGTCCGCACTGATCCAAGTACCCAGGTAACGAATGGCCCCAGAAGACCAAGGGAAACTGAACACCTGCTGCAAGTGCGTCAACGCCGCCGAGGGCAGCGTGACGTTCATAGCAGAGGACTTGGAGAGGTTGATCTTGAAGCCAGACAACTCCCCATAAATATCTAACAGATGAAAAAGGTTGGGCAGGGAAGTAACAGGGCTAGCCAGCGCAAAAAGCAAATTGTCCGCGTATGCCGCAATTTTGTGTGAGCTGGATTCCACCGTCAGTCCCTGAATGTTGCGGTCAGCTCGGACCGCGCACAGGAGCGGCTCCAAAGACAGGATGAAAAGCAGGGGCGACAAGGGGCACCCCTGCCTCGTACCATTAGAGATGGAGAACAGATTGGACAACACGCCATTCACCTTAAGGGATGCCGACGTGGAGGTGTATAATGCTTCTATCCACCTAAGCATGTCAGCACCAAACCCCACATGACGCAAGGTCTGAAGCATGAAGGGCCAGCTCAACTGATCAAACGCCTTCTCCGCATCCGTAGAAAGCAGCATGAACGGCAAAGATCGAGTTCTGGCCAAGTGGATCCAATTGATCACCTTAATGGTGTTGTCCCGCACCTCGTGTCCCGGCGTGAACCCCACCTGATCCCAGTGAATCACCCTGGGAAGAAGAGGCGCAACCCAGGAGGCCAAGGAGGCCAATTGGTGAACAATTTGAGGTCCTGATTAGAGACGGTCGAATTTTTTTTCATAAATTTGACCATTTCGCCGATTTCAAGTTAATTGCAAAGCCCCTGAACATTGTATCAACACCAAACTTTCTGGAGATGTAGAGAAGGGTTGGGGGTATACTCCAAAAAAGAAAGTATGTCTCTAACACAAACAGTTTTTGCACAAATGAGGTTCAAAGTCAAGTCAAAATTTCGAAAATCGTAATTTCGACTTTATTTTTTAACTTAATTTATGCAAAAACTACATGTGATAGAGCAACACTTTTTTTTCAAATGTTCCCACAACCCTTCTCTACATTTTGGCGATGATACCATGTTCAGGGGCTTTGCAATCAGCTCACAAAGTAAGCAAGTCGAAAAATTCGACCATCCTGATTTAGCAGCGAAATGGGCCTATAGTTAGTGCACTGGGTCGGGTCCTTCCCGTCCTTGTATATCAACGTGACATGAGCCCTAAGTGAGTCTGCTGGGAACGCGCCCCCCTGCAACAGCGAATTGTATGCTTCTAGAAATGTCGGTATCAGCACTGTCGAGAAAGTTTTGTAATATACCAGAGACAGGCCGTCGGTTCCAGGTGATTTTCCTGGCTTCGTGGTCTTAATGGCCCACAAGAGCTCCTCCCCGGTCAGGGGGCCCTCCATAGAGGTCCTCTCCTGTTCCGTGAGTTGCGGCATACCGGAGTCTTCCAGGAAACGCTGAGACCGAGCGGCCCTGTCCAGCGTCTCCTGGGGAGAGGCGCCCGGGTGTAAATTGTACAAGTTAGAATAGAAGTCCCGGAATGTTTTCGCGATGGCCCTAGAGTCATGGTGTTTGGTGCCCCCACCGTCTACAATGCAGGGAATGAAGGTACGCTCCCTCCGCTTCCGAAGTGCGTTCGCCAACATGTGGCCACACTTGCTGCCGAACTCGTAAAATGATCTGCGACAACGCGCCAATGCCGCTTTGGCACTAGCCAAGTTTAAGGATGCCAGCTGATCCCGCAGTACCTGCAGCTCAGCGAAAAGGGAATCCGAAGGGGACGGCTTGTGATGCGCTTCCAGGGCCTGTATGCCAGCTACCAGATGCAGGGTAGATTGTAAACACTCCCTTTTCAACCGCGCCCCATGTTTAATGAGGACCCCCCCGGATCACCGCCTTGTGGGCCTCCCATACGGTCAAAGGGCTCACATCCTCTGTGGAGTCTAAACTAAAGTATTGGTCCAAATACCTCTTCACGTCCGCGGCCACCACCGGGTCCGTGAGCAAGGAATCATTCAGACGCCACTGCCAGACTTTAGGAGTGTCGAACCCCAAGGTGAGACGAAGGGAAACCGGGGCGTGGTCCGAGTATGTGATATTCCCGATGTGACAGTCTAGCACCCTACCCATGTCCCTGTGATGGATCCAGAAGTGATCAATCCTCGAGTATGTGTGGTGGGGCGGAGAGTAGTATGTGTAGTCCCGTGATGCGGGATGCAGTAAACGCCATATGTGAACCAGCTGATGACTACGCATGAGGTTCCGGATGCACCTGGTGGAGGACCCCGGGAGTCGAACCGCCCCGCTAGAGGCGTCAACATGAGGATCAGGGGTAAAGTTGAAGTCACCCCCTAGTATGAGGAAACCCGCACTGAAGACCTCCAACCGGCTAAGAACGGACTCCAGATAGGAGGCCTGGGAGACATTGAGCAAATACACTGAAGCCAACGTTACCAAGTTGCCATCCAGGTGTCCTTTGAGGAACAAAAATCTGCCGTCGTCGCCACTGCACCGCTCCATCTCCCGCCATGCCACCGACCTGGAAAAAAGAATTGACACCCCTTTAGACTTTGTATCAGGGGAGCCACTGTGAGCCACCACGGGGTATCTATGGTCGCAGAGTCTAGGGGTATCAGAGGCACGAAAATGGGTCTCCTGGACAAACGCACCTGCACTCGCTGTCGAGGATTCTGCGCTTTTCAGGAGAGTTAAGCCCCTTGGCATTTAAAGACAGAATATTCAACGCGGACATCCTGCCCAACCGGTGTATATCCACCTATGGACGGCGGTACGCCCACCAGCGGGGCAAGGGGCCAGGAGGGAGGGTGGGGGGGGGCAGAAGCTGGACACAGAAGTCCTAGATCGAGAGACAAAGAGCAGCTAAAGGGTAAAGAAACAGAGAAAAAGAAAAAAGAGAACTCACACAGAAAGGCAACTAAAGGAACTTTAAAAGTTCCACCTGCAAGAGCAGGAATATCCACCGCCCCCTCCAAGGAGACGGGATAGGCCTAAGGTGGGAACGGGGCCGGGCACAGACGAGCCAATCCCTCCCGCCGCCCCCAGGCCAAAACAGTATCCTGAGAATTGAACAGTAGTAAACGATAGTGCAACAGCCCACAGGGTAACATATACATTCCGGTAATCACGCTCAATCAAGAAAAAATTGCAACTAATGAAACCCCTCACACACAGATCCCCGCACTACGACAGAGGCAGAGTCACTATCCATCCAGGCGAAACACCCACCCACAGGAGTACGCCAGATCCCCCCAAAGTCCCAAAGGTCACCCCTCCCAGAAGCATACTCACGCCTCTGCCAGGAAGGCCCATGACCACGAGACCCCCCCAGTGGGAGGCAAGGAGCCACCCGGTCCAAGACCCTGAAGAAAGGGCCTGTTCAGTGTCCCTGAAGCTAGGCCTCACTGTCGAGTGCATCCCTCTGGGATGGACGCCCACGCGGCCGCTGGGATCGGGCCTGGCGTTGCGGAAGGCTCTGTGACCGTGCCCCCAGGGCAACTTCCAGCGGGGCGTTCAGCCAGTCCGGAACTGGGACAGGATCCACTTGAAGGAAGTCAAACAGGCCTGGCAGCGCCGCCGGGGTTTTGAGAATGAAACGCAGGGAGTCCTTACGGACGATCAGATGGAAGGGGTAGCCCCAGTGGTAAGACCCCCCGCAGGAGTTGATGACATCCAATAGGGGACGCAAGGCTCTCCTCATTGCTAGCGTGCGTCTGGAAATGTCTGGCAGAAGATGAACAACCGCTCCGTCAAATTCAAAACGCCCGCGCTGCCACGCAGCTTTCATGATTTTCTCCTTAACTTCCAGGTGGAAGAGGGACAGGCTCTACATGTGGGACCGGGAGGGAGTTCATCAGAAGCTGCGGCGTGCAGTGGGTCACTGGGGAGGGCGCAGGGGGGGAGGGCGTCAGTCCTACCTCTGCCCGTAGCAGCGCAGGCCATGCCTGGCTGAGTTGGCTGGGCTCCTGGTGAACGCCCGGTCCTCCATCCGTGGCAACAGTCAAGGTGGGGTGCAGGATCCCCTCTCCAGCACCTGAGGCCGTACGTGAGGCACCGGCCCGGCTCGGCTGTTGGCCAGGGGTTCCCCTGCATCTCCAGGGGTAACTGCAATCATAGGGGGGCTCCCTGTCACTCCACCGGGAGCAGAGGCCATGCTGGAGACGATGAGTGGGTCCGGCGTAAGTGCAAGCTAAAGCTGCCGGCGCGGGACAGTGACGGGGGCGGGGCCCGGCGTCTCCAGTAATGGCCGCCGCGCGCCCCCATGGAGGTCTAAGGCGCCGCCCCCCCCCCCCCCCCGCCTGCTTCGGCGTTACAGATGACGCCAAAGACACAGGGCCGGGGCTCTGTAGAAGGGCTGCAGGCACACAGAGAACTGGCGTTTGTACCCGATCCCAGAACTGGCTTCGGGCATAACGCCAAGGAGGTTAAGAGACAAATAATGTATGTTTATAAAACATCTTGTATAATAAAGTTTGCAAAACATTTAACAATTAGATTATGTAAAGAATATTTGTTAATATATGTAATCCCTTCACTTGTTGCCAATGAAAGTCCCATATATAGGAGACAAATGTAATAATCCCATATATAGGACAAATTTAATATATCCAAATAACAATAAATATGATTACAATTCATGCCATTTACATAATTTTCTGCATGTGCTGCAATTTAAACCAATGATCTGATTCTGCCAAATCATAGAGACTTTAGTTTGAGTACAATCTGCCCCCTTCCCATGGATTACTCAGTCCAAGGACTGGTAATGTCAGCTCCCTGGTGGCCTCTGCTGGGCTGATCAATGCATGTCACCTACACCTCCTGGGATCTGTAATCACAGATGGGACTGTCAAGACTTTATACTAAGTGATCATAGGCCGTTGCTGTTCTGGGATTCGCTCAGCTGAAGACCTGTCAAGGGGACCATTGGTGGGATGAAACACTTCGTTAAGGCATGGGGATGACAGGGAGCAGAAAGATGAAGTTCCCTACTAGCAATCAATAATAACTAAAAGCTACTGTTTGACTTTGTATATACTGTAAACATGCCCATACATGCGATGATGGGCACTCGATGACCTTTTCGAGCTCAGAATTGTGACGTCGTGTTGAGCATGCACAACTTGTGATCAAAACAATAACTTTCATGCAGAAAACCTGAACTGTTCGACCCAATGAAAGGGAGTCTGACCGGGGAATATCTAAAGAGGGCACATTGGAGTCTAATGGCCGCATAAGGAAGCTTAACAAGTGAGATCAGTAAAAGGGGGGATCCGGGACTACCCAGTATTCACTGACAATGCAGTGTGGGACTGAAAACTTAAGATCGGGACCAGTGGGGAGCTTAATTACCACTTTGTCCTTATGTATGTGCCGACCATATGAAAACTCCTTATGGCTTAAGGAATTCTCGGAAGACTGGGCTTGAAGTGTTCCGAACCCAGTGAGTTTTGGGCACTCCTTAGTAGTCCCAGACCTCATCAGCATAGATGGAGGGGTGGATGGACTCAAGATGGTCAAAGAGTTCCTAGGAAATGTATGGAAACAGTACTTCAAACTCTCACTTGACATAGGTGTCAAACCGATGCTGCAATTGGGAAAGTCTGGCCAGTTTTTTCTTGCCGCTCCTCCCTGGTGGTAGGTAAGCATGGCGATCCCAGGCTGGGTGAAGAGGGGCCTCTGGATACATCGAGTCCTGGGGCTCCTCAGGTTTCTCCTAGTAGTGGGCCATCTCTACGGGGGGGGGGGGGGGGGGGGGGGGGGGGTAGGTGACAGCGCATTCCTCCCCTGGGGGGCTTCACCAGGAACAGGCTTGAACGTCATCCTTGGGGCCTTGTGACAGAATGGCAGGTGCGTCGGCCGGCGGCTCAGAGTCCTTAGCTGAAGACGCTGTGGCCACGTTCCAGCAGAGCACAGATGCTCTGCTGGAACATGGCAACCCTTGGCAGGTGGACACCGCAGGCTGGGCTGAATGAGACTCAGGTGGCAGCAACTCGGGGAGGTAGATCGGTCCTACGAGCCGGGCCGGTGGCAACTACCTCCATGATGGACGTGTCTCGACCCTGCTTGGGGGAGACTGGAGTATGATGGCCGCAGCTTTCGTCCCCGAGTTCAGCAAAACCTCTGAATCTCCACTAACACCATTGAGCATTGGGACAACCTCCGGGTGTGTTGGGCAGCAAGTGCGGACCGCATGGCAAACAGCAGGCCGCCATAGGAGCCATAGGTGGCCCATGGGTCCCAGTCCTAAGTAAGCTCCCGACAATTGTTGCACTCACCGGTGGGCTCCTCTGGAGGACACCAAGGCCAGACTCGCAGTGGAGAACCGCAGGCCAGTGTCGTAGACACGCTGCATGGCGGAGATTGGCAGCAGGGATGTCCTCTCACTACGGCAGTCTGGAAGAAGAAGAGAGCGAGCTCAGCAAGGGCGGGCCTTTTTAAGTCCTCCTTTGCAGCAACCCAACTCCACATGGCACTGCTCTATGACAGTCTCTTAGAAGGCCAATGGTATTATGCACAGCTGATGGAACGGGCTGGTGGGCTTGCCATGAGCATGGTCAGTCGGTGGTTGCGAACATCCTGTTCGTGATGCCAAATGTAGTGTCATGGAGGTCCAATGTAATGCACTACTCACGCGACCAGGTCCTTTCGGATGGAGGTCCTCTGTCCAGATACCACACACGGCTCACACTCCAAATCAAGTCCAGGCAGCTGGTAGGGGCTATGTACAGTTTATTGAAGGAGTATATACATACAGTCACCAACTCCCGAGGGTTGATAGAGTTCAGACTTGGGAATAAACCTTTCTAAGCATTGCTACTAGCTGCTAGAATCTGTGGACGGGGTTGTTGTAGGCTCTCTTGTAAACAACACGTGTAGCCCTTAAAGAGACATACACCAACTATAATACAGCACTATACAATATAAATACAGAGTGCAATATATACAGCTTTGTGGCCCTTTCTTGGGTCACTACAGAACCTACAAAGAAAACCAAAAGACTGCCTGGCTGCACTCATTTTTAATGCTTTCTTCAAAAGCGCAAACACAAACGCAGATGTTTAATGTGCAAAATGCATGCGTTTTTGTACATATGTGTAATTGCATACCTGTAAAAAACACATGCCTTTAAAATTACACATATAGTGTGAAATGCCTTAAAGCAGTTGCATCAGCATGGCAGCCAGGCATATAATAGATTCAAAGAGAAAGCTATAATGGCAACTACTGTTCCCCCCCCCCCCCCGCAAAATAATAGAAGCTTTATGTAATCCATCCATATGTCTCATCTTCTATAGAAATGTTATGTCATTGTTTCTATCCTCAGGGGTGAGGACCAATACCCTAAAGAAATCCATGTAACTGTCTCCACTCTCAGGACCAATCCCCAATTGAAGTGACTGCACCCCCCAGACCTATCCCCTTTATAAGTGCCTATGTCCACCCCCAGGACTTATCCCCTATAGAAGTTTGTGACTTCCACACTCAGGACTCTATGGGACTGTCTATGTGACTGATTCCACCCTAGGGACTTATCCCTCCTATTAAATGTATGCCACGTCTCAATCCTGGAAGTTTCCACCCTTAGGTCACAATGACTATGCAGGTGAGTTGTGAAAAATTTGAATATTCTCCAAAAGTTCCTGTATTTCAGTAATTCAAGATAAAAGATTAAACTAATATATGAAACAGACTGATAACATGCTTAGTGAGATATTTCAAGCCGTAATTTGTTATAATTTTGATGATTATGGCTTACAGCTTATGAAACTAGAAAATTAGACAATTACATGAAATCAATAAAACAAAGATTTTAATTTATAAAGTGTCGGACCTTTGAAAAATATAATCATAAATTTGTAATCCTTTTGGGACCCTTTTGCTTCAATCACTGCCTCAATTCGGCATGGCATCAGCCTGTGGCACTGCTGAGCTGTTATGGAAGACCAAGATGCTTGAATAGTGGCCTTTAGGTCTCCTGCATCCCTTTCTTGGTAATGCTTATGGATTTTCTATGAGGTTCTGATGAGGCAAGTTTGCTTGCCAATCAAGCACAGTAATCCCTTGGTCATTGAACCAGGTTTTGGTACTTGACAGTGTAAGCAGGTGCCAAGTCCAGATGGAAAATGAAGTCAGCATCTCCATAAACCTTATTTGTGGAAGATCACATCTTGATGTGCTCCAAAATCTCCTGGTAGATGGCTGATTTGAATCAGATGACATGGCTCCCCAAATCAATAGATGAGAGCAAATTGTGCATCTCATTTGAAAACCAAGGTCCATCTCATTTGAACACAATCCAAGATGCTTAAAGTCCAGTGTAAAGTTTCTACCGTTTGTGTTGAGTATCGAGTGAGGGCCGACAGATGAGCTGTGGAGAGCAACATGATGACGTCATCATGTTGCTCTCCATCTTTCACAGCATCGGGGGGCACCCTTTGTGTGCTGGTCGTTAGTTTGGATGGGGAGGACGGTCCCCATTTAAACTAATGGCATCGGCCAGAGATTTATGGACATGTCCGTTCTTTGACTGACGAGTGCCCAAACAGGGCGACAGGGATCTGCGCTGTCGATTTCGCCGCACGCATATAGGTCGGCAGCAAAATCAGCCACAGCTCGTCATGTGTGTTGTGACCCAGAGTCAACACAGCAATCTACTAGTATTCTCATGTGAAATCAATAGGATGACTGCACTGATGGATAGACCCAGGACACCAGGAGAACAGGGAATTTCCTTGCCCACTAGAGTTGTCGTTGTCAGCTTAAGCAGCCCATACACAGGTCAGATTTTCAATCAATCGACTTAAAACGATACATTTT
>CM070039.1:59655174-59674400 GCA_036250615.1 Ptychadena robeensis
CAGAAAGGGGTCCCTTTGTTTTTTAAAATTCGCCTCCCATTGAAGTCAATAGCGGTTCGCATGTTCGCCGGGTTCGCGAACTTTTGCGTTAGTTCGCGTTCGCGAATGGCCCGTTTTTGGCCTAAGGTGGACTTCATTTGCAGGATCAATAGGCATTTTTGGAATTTTGAAGGGGGACCAAGAGAAAACCATCCAAGTGAAAATGGTCTCAATATTAAGTGAAAAGTCCCATTTGGGTGAATTTCCCATTCACTATACCTCTAACTAATAAAACCAGAATATTTTTTACAGTTTCAGGTGAGTCATAAAACCTCAAAATCTTAATGAGGGCATGCCCAGACCTTGCCATAAATCTAACTTTATATGACAACCATTATTAAATCACTCAAGCGGGAAACCCACTTTATGCTTTCCACCATAGGAGGTGTGCAGGGTGGGTGTTCTCAGGTGGACCTCTCAACAAGAAAGTCTCTGAGCTGCACATTGAGAAATGGGAAAGTTGGATGATTTATGAGAGAGTTTGGATCCCACCCCATCTATTAGAGTGCTGACAGTAACAAATTCTGACTTACCTTTCAAATGCCTTTCTGGGAAGGGGATATTATTTTTACTTAAATTAATGATTTGCACACTTTTAAAATGGATTGAGACACATTGTACATGCATATATTTTTAATATTGATATCAAAGCAGACAATTTACATAGAATTGAATTTTCTCCCCATAATTGTATGTAATGTTCAGATCACATGTACTGACAAACCGAGGAAGAACATTGACCTTTGGTGACACATTGGCCACATTGAGACACATTGGCCAATTAATATTTTTATAATTGACCTAATTCTGGGGGCAAGTACAGCTATGAATGTTGGATTGGTTGGTTCTGGGGGCACACTCACAACTGTATGTGTAATCCCCAGTGCAAGGTGTGAGTTCAGCCACCCTTTGTACTCTATTGAGTGTTAATATCTGCCTCACCTTTGTGTTGAGTACATACCATGCATTGTCCAGAGTTCTTTGTATGTCCAGGTATGTGTCTTCAGGAGAAAGCCTTCAGACTGGATCCATCCCTTTCAGAGAAGTCAGACAATGGTCATGAAATTATCCCTCAGCCTGGCCACAGATGTCCAGATGGAAATTGTCATCCTTATGGCAAACACTTTCCTTCAGGTATACTGATCTTCTCCATCATCATTCTCATGCATGATTTGGTGTGCCTATTAACTTAGATAAGAAAAGATAAGGTCAATAAGCAGTCCATCAAGTCCTGCCCCCGGGACACATTCCTTGTATTGGAGTCTCTTGGACAGTAAATGAGGGGACATCTTAAAAGGGGTTGCCAGACATTGAAGTTCATCCCCACCAGTCATGGCTGAAGATTTGAATAGGATGAGCTGATGACATGTAAGGACTTCTCACTGGTCGGCCCTTGTTCAAGTCACTGGCTTAGGTAGTATGGAATGCAGTGTTCAAGTAACAGCCAGGCAACTATTTACAGAACTTGGTTAACCATGGCAGCCATAGGAACCATCACCTGGTGTACGGTGTACCTTCAACCCAAAAACAAATGCACTTGTATATTAATTCATATAGTTTTGTATGTCAACAAATTAGTTGCCCTGAGGTGAAAAACTCCACCCTAGTCCCAACCAAGGGGATTGCTAGACTGCATTGCGGGTACCAAGAAACAATATATATAATTGATTGTGTCACAATTAAATGGTCTTTATTAAACAACTATTGGGGACCAATATACACATTAAAATGTTGGGACCCAAAGATGGCCCATTGGTATTTAAAACATTTTCCACAGTGTGGCCATGATTGTATGGAAAACAGTACAATAAAACATACAAAACAAACAATTAAAAAAACTTAATTGTGGTGGATGGAGATCTTGTTTGTCCTCCGACGCATTTCGCTCACAAGGGCTTCCTGGTGGCAAGGGAGGTGGCAAGATCAAGGATCTAAATCACAAATTTACATGTTATATTGTGTTGTCACCAGTGTTACATGCATGTCAGTATAGTATAGCCAGTTGTTTAAAGCATTTGAATCACAAAGCTGATAAATAATAATAATAATGAAATTGTCAGAAAATGTCAGAAAACCATTCTACACATTCATATCATACTTGATTAAGTGCATCATGACAATAATGTAGCATAGATAGTGGTTTAAATGCTGATTAATTTGATATATGGAGATAAAGAAATAGCTCCAGTGTGCAAAATTATTCATTGGTCAGTCATATTGTCACAATATAATAGTATGGTATTGTACTTACAGTTACGGAGCTTGACTAGGTATGTACAAAATGTGTAAGTGTCCACATCACTAACTGAGTGAGGTGTAGAAAGGCCTGGCACTCGGGTCCATGTGGTGGAGAGCCCCTCTAGAAAACCAAAACCCCGTGTGTAAGCCGGGGGGCCAGTTTTTAGGGGTCCTGTCTGTTAGGCACAAACAGACCTGGTAATAGAGGAAAGAGTGAAGGAACCAGTCTTCATACCAGCATCCCAGGGAGGGGAAATGGTAAACATAGACAGGAAAATTTGTGATAGAATCAGTCCTCCCCAGTCACTAACACAATTAAATATGGGAGAAAGATAAAAAAAAGGGGGGGGGGGGACTGAACGCAATTTGAAACAAAAGGGGGAGAAAACCTGTGAACCCCAGAATGGCCAAACCGGTGCTGGGGGTGTCATAGCATCTTTGGGCCCCAACGTTTTAATGTGTTTATTGGTCCCCAATAGTTGTTTAATAAAGACATTTTATTGTGACACAATAAATGATATATATTGTTTCTTGGTACCCACAACACCAATCTAGCAGTCCCCTTGGTCTGGACTAGGGTGGATTTTTTCACCTCAGGGCCACTAATTTGTTAGCTTAAATACTTTTTGGCTAGGGTACATTGGACCATATACTATACCACCACTATAGCATACCTTACTCCCCAATTAGCATTACATGTAGTTTTGTATGTCCTCTTAATTGAGGCAGTATTGGCCCTTTGCCATAGGAGCCATAGGTGTTTCATTTGAAAGGATATAAGGATAGGAGGAGAAAGCAAAGTTAAAGAGAAATCATCTCTGTCTTCTTTCATTCTGTCTTTCTACATTCACAGGATTCGGGCCTTTTGCCTTATGCTGTGTGGCAAAGCTGTGTAATTCTCAAGATTGGGTGAACAGGAATTAAAACTCAAATTGGTCCACAAACCCTAATATTCATGTTTGTTGTGTGTACTTAGCCATGCACAACAGACCATATTGTTGTGTGTAATTGAATAATAAAAGAGACCTGGGCTTACAGGAGGAGGACATTTGGCATTAGAGAAACCTTAACAGTATTTAGGTCTGTTGTACGTCCCCCCACCCCAGCTGTCTGCCTTGGGTGGAGGGAGTAGTTATTGTCACAAAGGTGTCATGAGAGTTGCAGTAATGGTATTGGTAATGGCTAGACCAATTTGTAGCATTTGTCTGAACGACTGTTGTCACCAGCTTGTTAATGCCGTTAGTTGGGGGGGGGGCGTCACATAGCTACAAAGTCAATTGTAACTGCCAAGGGTTTCAAGGTCTGTTATTGAATAAGGCACCTTAATTTATTTAAAAAATAACCTTAAAATACACCAGAGATGTAAAAAAAAAAACGTGATAAAAAAAAGCTTAAAATAAAAAAGATAGTGTACAGAGCATCGGAAGAACATTGTTGATATCTTTTCTGCGGCCAGAACGCCACCCTGTGGAGAGAGAGAGAGAGATTCCTAAAAGGTATTTGAGGGGAGGGGAAGCTGCATCTGAGGAGGCCGTAACTGAGGAGTCCGGTAGGAGGGGTCACCCCGCCATTGCCTCCCTCAGCCTTTTACTATGCTGTGGATTTTTTTCAACTATATGAGTCAGGACTGCTCAGACTCCTAGTACTGAGGAGCCAAAAAAAGGAGACATTCAACCATAAGCTTTTGCTACCTCGGAAGGGCTCATTAGCTCTACAACCCCTTTACTATCTTGTTACCACCTGGTCCACACACTGCGCCTGGTCCATGTGGGAATTTTGCACAGTTTGACCCCAACTTTATATCGTGATCGCAAAAGGGGCTTTCGTGAGCACCAAGGAAGTGGGTAAAAATGACACACTTGTCTGTCAACGACCACTTGGAGGGGATCCTTTCAGACTTTGAAGGTAAGGAGGACTTCTTCCATGGCCGACTGTTTTATAGAAGGCAGTTCTGCATGCTGTAGGACAGTGGTTCCAAAACCGGGGGGGGGGGGGGGGGGGGGGGGGGGGGGGGGGGGGGGGGGAGTTTGGGAACCACTGCTGTAGGGTAAGTCGGAGCATCCACACAAATCACCTTAGGAGTCAGTCAGATGGGGCTTGTAGTTCTTCAATGGCAATTTAGCAGCTGTGTTTTGTGTATGAATCAGATGATGGTTGAGCTGTGGGTTGTATCAGTGGAGATGTTGGAATCTATACATGCTTGAGAACTTTTTTTTTTGAAGATCCATATAAGGAAGTTTGTGGTTTCTCACCAGGTTTGGATCTATGGACAAGACACCAGAACCTATAGATGGTGGTTAAGGACTATATTAAACGGTAGTATGCCTTTGGGGATTATAGTCCTGCAATTTATTTTGATTTATGAACGGAGGCTGTGCTTAATTTTAGGAGATTGAAATGCATGATGCATGGTGGTAAATTATTATATGTAATGGTGCTATTCCTTTGGAGAAAGTCTCACATGAGGTTTGGACCTATGGACACCTAGTGTAGATCAGGACTGGACTGTTTTTTAGGTATCTAGGCTTGTTGAGTGACAACTATATTTAATATTAGTATGATTTTAAGATAAATTTGTAGTTGTTCACCAGGTATGGACCTCTGGACACTTTGGTGCAGATCAGGTGGTGACAAGGCTTAGGTTTGTTGCAATGGAAACAAGACATCCAGTTGTATAACTTGATAAAGCCTGGTAGTTCCTCACCAGGTTATGGGTGGTTTGGTATAGACAGGCTGAGGATTAGACTTGTTGGAGTGTGGGCACCAGATCCTGTACATAGTAGAAAGCACTGTTTTTCAACATTTTGTGATGCCTAGGCTTGAAGTTCCTCATTAGATGAGTCATCAAAGTATGCAGTTATTTCATGTGATCAACAGAACCTTTAGATGATATAAATTTAGGCAGTAGACTCATATACCTAGTCGGCTCTTCATATGCTTCATGTTGAAAAGTGACACCTTTTAGTTTTTGGTCCTTCACCATCCTTAATATGATGATTTTATCATATGGCAGTCTGTCCAACTGTTCTAATCAAGTACACAGTACACACTCTCAGACAAATAGTTGCCCACAATGGCCACGTTCTTTCAGAGCTGCAGCACCGGCAAGATTGGGGGTTCAAGGTTAAACTGGGTAGCTGATGACATCATTAGCAAAAGGTTGAAGTCACTGCCCACAATGTGACTTTTGAAAAGCTACATGTTCTACCAAACCGGCATGACCTACCGTGACCCAAATAAAAAGTCACTGGTGCCCCAGATGTGTCCATATACAGTAACCCTCTCTAACCTGGTGTGATTTTATCACATCCATCACACCAGGTTAGAGAGGGTTAACTGCAAATGGGCACATCTGGGGCACCAGAGACTTTATTTGGGCGATGTTTAGTACATAGCAGCATAGCTTTGTTTCCTGATTTTTGTGTTTTTTCATAAATTTTATAAACAATTTTATTTTTACATAATTGTTTGTTTCAAACATTATTATATTCAGGATGTCTATTAGACCCTTGTACAGACATATTTTGGGAAGTTACAGGCCTACAACATAAAGAAAAAATTACCATTGAAGTCTATGGTGCTTTTTTGGTACAGAAAAATGGACCTCAGCAATGCGCTAGGGAGGTTAACTACTACTACACTACAGTTCATTACAGGTCATAAACACACCCCAGCCTGATTACTGGCCAAGTTACAATCAACAAAATGGCTGGCACAACCATCAGTCTACCCTAATATTGGTTTCCAATACTGACCCTCTATCTCATCTAGTTTTACCTTATATTTGTATTAATGAAAACATAAGCACATTTGTGTTTTAAAATAAAAGGGGTTCCTTCTTAAATACTAATAATAATAATAATCAGGACCATGCATAGTAAGGTACATGCCAAACACTTCTATGTCTGGTGTATGTCTGCTGTTTCTATATATTTTTTTGAAAGCTTCCAATTAAATTTAAATCAAACTTTTTAAAAGCCTAAAAAATTGCAAGGAGCTATGTTCTACAATATAAATACAATAAAACTTATATGTTGTCTTGTGTCTATGGATACCTGAAGGGTTAAATATAAGATCTAAAATATGTACTGCAGCTCCATGGTTGTAGGCTTGGTCATATATGTCGTCCATTGTATTCCTCTACAAACACTTTTATTGTGTACAGAAAGCAGAAGATTTAGGTTGCATAGGGTGTCTTCTATTGTCTGACTGTTGTTTTTTGTCTTTTGCACACACTTTCCCTTCCCCCTCTACACATTGGCTGTTGATAAGTACAATGAGGCAAGTCTAGTAATAGCACCAAACATTCCTCCACTTCAAATACCATTTGTAAATAGGAAGGACAAAGTGTTGCCATTTGCTTGACACTGAAATGGTGATACAATTGTTTACAGGCGTGGTGTCCACATCTATATAAATATTATATGTGTTCTGAAGAATGTCAGAAAGTAGATGAATATAGAGGAATATATATCAATGTTATCTGGCTGGAAAGACACCTACATATGGGCTTAGTTAGGCACTGGGCATAGAGAAACCTCATCATCATATACAGACAAAAGAAGCTTGGCCACCTAGAGAAAATGAACAGCTTCATGAAGATTTCAAGGTGGGCATACATGTCACGATTTTCCTGTGATCGTTTTTTAATCCGATCGCCCATCCGATTCCAAAGGTCTCAATCCGATCACAAACAAAGGTAATTTCCACAAGATTCATAGATGGATCGCTTAAAACAATCGCATGAGACAACAGCACTTGATTCCTTTGCTT
Source organism: Ptychadena robeensis (assembly GCA_036250615.1). NCBI lineage: Eukaryota > Metazoa > Chordata > Amphibia > Anura > Ptychadenidae > Ptychadena > Ptychadena robeensis. The sequence continues at coordinate 59,662,225 of CM070039.1, forward strand.
TTTAATAAAAATTTCAATCAGAACGGATCCGTGAACGATCGTTTTTCTGTCCGATTTTTGGCAAAATCGATCGCCCGGACACGTTGCATCAATTTTTATCCAATCCGATCCGATTTTGTTAAACGATCGCACTAAAATTAAACAGACCAACGTGATGTGTATGCCCAGCTTTAGACCTCTTCCTTGCTCTTTTAAGGGTTTTAAAAACATTTTGGGTGCAGATTTACTTTAACAAAACCCTTTGCAAGGGTAGGCTGAGCTCAAGTGCTTCATATTGGAAAGAGAGAGATAAGCTAGCCACACATGGTTTGATTTTAGCGTTCAATCAACGTTTTTCTATAAAAAATTTGATTGATTGATAGAAAATCGTTTTCTTGCCCACATAGTACAATCAACGGTTATTGATCGATTTTTGTCAAATCGCCAATTGAATCGTGATCGAACATTTTGGAATATTTTGGCCGATTGTACAATCATGGAAGTACATTCCCTGCAGCTTTTTTTTGGTCGAGTCAATGATACTCGATGTGTGTGGCTACTTCCCTTTAACACATCACTTCCGATTGAAACTAAAATCGTAAGAGGAATTCAATGGACAATTTTTGATTACTTTGATGAACTTTTCAGTAGAAATTGAACAATAATCGTACTCCCCATGTGGTGTACATCCATTAAATTAAAATCGATTTTAAATTTTTTCATCGAACTACAAAATCTATTCTAACTTTGATTGAACGCTAACATTGAACCATGCTTAGATGCAAAACAGTATGTGCCTAAGTGGAGGGCCTGATGTTGGCAATGGAATTATAACAAGTTGCTTTTTGTTTTATGATATTCCTTCGTATGGAGAGAAACAGTGGTTCCTAAAGAGACTTGTAAAGTAGGAAATTTCTTATTGTGTGATCCTAACAGTTGGGATGTCTCAGGATTATGCCCCAAAATCTCAGGGGTACTTTACTGATCCTGACGTTACACATGAAACCTATCACTGTTGCTAATAAACATAATTCAAGCAACATAATTATTATCTTCCACAGTCCTGATATTTACAGCTTTGCCATAGAGCATATCCCTGTTTGTAAGGGAAATATATGTAATTATGTCTAAAACTTCCTACAGTGGATATACAAAGTATAAAATGGCAGGTTCCTGTGTTGTACAAAAATTAGACATAATAATAAATAGTTTCAGAACTTTTTTCACCTTTAGGGCTTGTTTCCATTGTACGCCGGGACCCCTACGCTAAGCGTATACGCTTTGCTGGGGTCCCGACGTATCTCACAGACTCAGTCTGCCGGCGGATGGTCTGTTTACACATCCGCCGGTGTAAAGGCTGAACGTACTCGACAACGTTCAGCCTGACACCAGCGGATCGGCTCAGCGCAATGAAGACAGACCCTCCGCCGAGCAGGTAAGGGCTTGTTTCCATTGTACGCCGGGACCCCTACGCTAAGCGTATACGCTTAGCTGGGGTCCCGACGTATCTCACAGACTCAGCCTGCCGGCAGATGGTCTGTTTACACATCCGCCGGTGTAAAGGCTGAACGTACTCGACTACGTTCAGCCTGACACCGGCGGATCGGCTCAGCGCAATGAAGACAGACCCGTCCGCCGAGCAGGTAAGTCTATCTGTTACGTTGGGACCCCCCGCTAAGTGTGTACGCTTAGCGGAGGGGTCCCAACGCAATGGAAACAAAGCCTTAATGTGACCTATAAACTGTAACACTCAAATAAAAAACAAACTTGAAATCTGTTAGGTGGAGGGAAGAAAAAATATGAAAATAAAATAATGTGGTTGCATAAGAGTGCACACCCTTAAACAAATACTTTGCTGAAGCACCTTTTGATTTATTACAGTACTCAGTCTTTTTTAGTATTAGTCTATCAGCATGCCACGTTGTGCAGCAACACTTTAACCTTCTGAGCGTTTTGCCCGTGGCACGTTTTTTTTTATAACCGTGCCTCGGGTAATCGTGGCAGAGCACAATATGCACCGCCATCGCGATTGCCCGTGGCACGCCCAGCCTACCCAGCTGAAGGTTGTAAACATAGGTCCGGCGTCACTGGAGACGCCGGACTTATGCTGGAAAAAGGCGACGCCCCTCCAGTTACACGCCCCCTTTGTGTCACCAGTGATGCGATCGGGGGCGGACCCGGAAGCATTGGCATAAATGCGGCGGTAGCTAGAGGGTCTGGGCTCTGGCTGGACCATTCTAAAACTTTAAACTTCTTCCAGTGAAGCCATTCCTTTTATGATTTGGATATATGCTTTGGATCTTTGTCATGCTGAAAGATGAAGTTCCTGTTCATGTTCAGCTTTCAAGCAGAAGCCTGAAGGTTTTGTGCCAATATTGACTGGTATTTGGAACTGTTCATTATTCTCTCTATCTTAACTAAGGCCCCAGTTCCAACTGGAGAAAAACAGCACCAAAATATGATGCTGCCACCACCATGTCACTGTGGGTATGGTGTTCTTTTGGTTTGAGTAATCTTGGTTGTTCGACTGATATGGTCAAGGCAGGGGGATCCCCCCCTCGTTGCAGTGTGGGTAACAAGGGTGTGATGGGTCGTCACCTTAACCAGTACTTTATCAGGGAATGGCAACATATCGCTTAACCTTAATTGTCTCCATGGCATCTCCAACAGGTCGCACTACATGTGTTATCTACAGTTGCAAGAAAAAGTATGTGAACCCTTTGGGGTTACGTGGAGTTTTGCATGAATTGGTCATAAAATGTGCTCTGATCTTCATCTAAGCCACACCAATTCAAAACACAGTCTGCTTAAAATAATACTACACAAACATTATATGTTTTTATTGAACATAATATGTAAACATTCACAGTGCAGGGTGGAAAAAGTATTTGGACTTAATAATTGTCTGACCCTCCTTTGGCAGCAATAACCTTAACTAAATGTTTCCTATAGTTGCAGATCAGAACTGCAATGTCAGGTTGAACCGCCTGATGCCTTGCCGCCGGATCTACTTTATACACAATGACTTCAGGGGGAGGGGTTCACTCCACATTTCTCTATGCTATGCTCTATGCTATGCTGGGGAACCGTCAAGATCAACCTCACAGTGTCACTGACAGTTCATTCTATAGACAGGGGACACAGAGGGGAGAGGCTCATCTCGACATGTCCCCTGTCCATAGCAGAATGAACTTCAGTGGGAGGGAGGCTCATTTCGAGGAGACATGTACAGATATATCTTTTGAGGGGAGTGGGGTACATTGACCCCCCCTGGTGCTATAGCGCTGCCCATACGGTAGCGCTGCTGCAACTGAGGCAGTGATTTGGGTTTGCTGGCAGCTACCAGGGGTGAGGTGAGGCTGCCATGCACTGAAATAATATTAATCAGAAGGAAATTTAGACTTTGATCAGCAGTGCAGACTGTGATCACTGAAAACTGTTTCAGTGTAGCAATATTCTTGGGATGTCTGATGTGAACCGCTCTCTTAAGGTCATGCCACAGCATGACCTTTCAATTGGGTTGAGGTCAGGACTCTTCAGAAGGTGTATTTTGTTCTGTTGAAACCATTTTTTTGTTCAATGACTTGTATGCTTGGGTCATTGTCTTGTTGCATCACTGTTCCTCTGCAGAGCTTCAGTTGGTGGACAGATGATCTTACGTTTTTCTGCAAAATGTCTTCAACTCTGGAATAAATTTTTTCATCAATGACAGCAGAGCAGCCACAAACCATGATGTTCCCTCCGCCATGTTTTACAGTGGTGATTTCTGTAAGTCTTTAGCTGACACTCTAGGATTCTTCTTTACCTCATTAAGCATTGTGCACTTTGCTATTGTCATCTTTACAGGACGACCACGAAACAGAAACAGTGAAACAGTGCTAAACTATCTCCATTTGTAGACATACAGTTGTACCGTGGACACATGAACATCAAAGCTTTTGGAGATACTTTTGTAACCTTTTCCAGCCTCATGCAAGTCAACAATTCTTGATCGTAGGTCTTCTGAGAGCTCTTTTCTGCGAGGCATGCTTCACATCAGACAGTGCTTCTTGAAACCAGTAAACTAGTGTGTGTTTTTAAAGGGAAGGATAGCTTTCAGCAACACATCCAATATCATCACACTGATTGTACTCAAGGGTGGCTCAGTCCTGGCTCCAATTAGCTCTTAGAGAAGTCATAAGGCTAGGGGCTCAGATACTTTTTCACCCTGCACTGTGAATGTTTACATGTTATGTTAAATAAAAACATGAAAACCATATAACGTTTGTGTAGTAATATTTTAAGTAGACTGTGTTTTTCTATTGGTGTGACTTGTGTGATGAAGATCAGAGCACATTATATGACCAATTCATGCAAAACTCCACGTAATCCCAAATGGTTCACATACTTTTTCTTGCAACTATGGTCCAAAAATTCTGTTGTCCGATACCAATGCGACAGGATCTTATAATTCGTCTCCTGCATTGAGCGACTTAGGGACGATTTATGTGCAGTAATGCACATTTCTTTTAACTCCTCATCTGGGAATTGCATTGTCAAGGCTTGTTCCCATTTCAACTTCAGATGCTCAGAGGTTCGGTTGCGAGTGTCCATCAGTATCTTGTACACCCAAGATATAAGATGGCGAGAGGTGCCCTCACCTACACATGCATACTCAAATGGCTCGATTGGCCTGGTGAAGTGTTGGATCGCCTCTGAGTTTGTGAGAAATTGTCGTAGTTTTAGGTAGGACCACCATGGGATGTGGCGGTCCTACGTAAAATCATTTATATCTGCTTTCTGCATAAATGTTTGGTTGGAGGATAATTTGTGAGCCAGAAGAGGGTCTTCCTGGTCCCAAGAGTCTCAAGAAGTCCCTCAGGCTTGCCTGGGCTGTTTGTCGGATCATATTTATTTATGGAACATGTTCAATGGATTTGAAAAAGGATAGCAGCTGAATTGATATGGCTTGCATGAAGTATAACAGCCTTGGGAGGAGGCTAATTTTTAGGATGGAGTTTCTGCCTAGGCATAAGAAGGTGCCTTTCCCATAGTTACGCAGGTCCCATGCGACTAGTCTCCATTTCAGTGAAATTTAGGATATACAGACGAGAGGTCATTGGAAAGGTATATATCCAGATGTCTAAACTGTCTCTCTGCCCGCTGGCATGTCAGGGGTAATCTGTAGAATTCAGAGAAATTGATTTTTAGGTTTAATATAGGTCTAAACACCGAAAACAGGTCAATCAATGCCAGCACTGACTCACAGTAGTCCATCATCATTTACTAATGTTATTAAGCCCACCACTTGCATCCATGTTCTATGGCTTTAAAGACAAATAAGAACAAGGACAGAGGCGCACAACCTAGTACAACAAATGGTTAAAAAATGTGGAGTAGGATAAGAAAAAACAACTTGAAACAAAATGAGACAAAACAACAGACAAGATACTCACATTGAGAGAGGTTTACAAGGCTGGCTCTCTCAGGGCCATGTGCTTTCCAGGAGGACCTCACTTCCTGGTTGGGGATGAGATCACTTCCTGCTTACAGATACTGGGGGGCTCAATGGGAACAATGGGATGCGTTTCGAGCAGAGCTCTTTTTCAACCATAGGGGGCCCCTATACACGTACCAGATAGACTAACCTGCTCGGTGGAGGATCTGTCTTCACTGCGCTGAGCCGCTCCGCTGATGTAAGGTTGAACGTAGTCGAGTACATTCCGCCTCTGCACCGGCTGTGTAAACAGATCATCCGCCGAGCAGGCAATGTCTGTGTGATTTGTCGGGATCCCAGGAGGGATCCAGACGTAATGGAAACATACGTAATGGAAACATATACGCATGGCGTGGATCCCGACATAGCACATAGACATTGCCTGCTCGGCGGATGCTGTGTTTACACAACCCTTAGGCTCCACTATGCGTTTATCTTCAAAACATTGCACCCCCCCCCCCCCCCCCCCCGGGACCAGAAGGAGGGGGATGTAGGAGAAGTAGGATAGGCAGGAAGTTTATCACCAATACATTGCAGGGAGGAGGTAAGGAGTGGAGCTTGGGGGTCCTCTAGTGATTGAAGGGGCCCTATGCACATTATAGTCTGCTTAGCACAAGAAAGGACCCGAGTTAGATTCATTCCAGCGTCTGGAATTATCTATTGCACATCTTCAGGATCACTCCTCCGACCACATTGAAACCTGGGCAGTCTGGTCTCGTTTGATGGAGTCAACAGACTATAACACTTGGATTATGTAATCTGACATGATTACCTTGTTCTTCATACAGCACCAATCCTGCTCTCTCTCCTACTTTTCTTTTGCTTTTGTTTTCCTATACTCCTTAATGTTTCTCTTCTTATCCCCCTTTCTACTTACCTTCCCCCCTCTATTTTCTTATTTTTTATTATTGTTCTGGATTTTTATTGCTTTAGTGTTGTTTGTATATTTTGGTACAAAACATACTCAATATAAGTGTTCCTACTACTTGTATGACTTGCTTTGAGAAGACCATTTATACTGTTTGTACTTATCTTAAGGCTGCCATACACAGCACGAGTAGGTCAGACAGACCAGCTCCGATATGCACCGGAGTGCAAACGTGATGACGTCATCACGTTTGCACCCCGGTGCATTATGGGGCCCCTTCAGTCGGCTGGCACCCTTTGTGGTGCTGGCCATAAGCTTCAATGAAGACGCCGGTCTTCATTGAAGCTTATGGCATCGGCTTGCATCGGCCAGAGAATACGGACATGTCCGTTCTCTGGCCGGTCAAGCAGTGGGGCGACAGGGGTCTGTCGCCCCATGTGGGCACATGCCGAGCGCACACGCCCGTCGGTCAGGTTAAAAATCGGCCGCTTATCGGCATGTGTATGGCTAGCATTACATTGCTTTATTTTCTCAATAAAATCTTATTGTTGAAAAAAAAAAAAAGAAAGAAAGGACCCTGGAGATGCTGACTTCATTTTCCAGCTGGACTGGGCACCTGTCCACACTGGCAAAAGTACCAAAACCTGGTTCAATGACTTTGGAGTTACGGTGCTTAATTGGCCAACTAACTTGCCTGATCTGAACCCCATAGAGAATCTAAGGGGCATTGCCAAGAGAAAGATAAGAGACATGAGATCGAACAATTCTGAAGAGCTGAAGGCCGCTATTTAACCTCCCTGGCGGTTCACTGAGGTGCAGATTTCTGTACCAAAAGTGATACTGCCTTTCCGCCCCCATCGGCGTCACCGATGACGCCGCTGGGGGCAGAACGGCTCGGTGTGCCTGCAGCTTTGTAGGAAATGGCTCAGCAGCACCGAAGCCAGCGGTTGCGGCTGATTCCGGCACCTGCGCAAGTTTGATTCACGAGTAGGGGGTACAGGGGCGGCGGTGTTTTGTGGTGGTTTTGGTGCGGTTGGTGTTGTTGTTTGGTGTTGGGTGGTGTGGTGTGGTGTCCTGGGTTCTTGTAATTTTGATGCAGCGAGAGAGGGAGTATGGTGAGAAGGTGCGGAGATGGAGAGGTAAGTAATGTTGAATAAGGTTCATAGGGAGGGTTTAGGGAAGTGGAAGTGCGCAGACTGCGCCAGGACTCTGCTTTTCGTGCGTAACCTCGGGGTGTGACTCCTGTTGTGTATTGGAAAACCCAGCCTCATATTTGTGTTGTGGTCCGCTATGCGTGCTTTGTGCGTCGCGGTGGGCTGTATCGAACACATCGCGGCCCGCAGCAAGATGAACATCATCATGCCATGTCAATCGTTCGAAATCCACCCTTTACGATTTGACAACCAATACTGTGGATGGGGGACCCTTGTCCCCAGTCACAGTACTGGCGATTCGCCCAGAGAAACACGGTTGTTCTCTTGGGCTGATCAAAGGTTCTTTATTGGTTATCCGTTCGTTAGGGGTATCCTGTGGACTTGTCTGCGCGGTTGTGCTTGCTTTTTCGGTTGTGTGCCATGTTGCTGGCTCTGTTTTCGGTTTTTTTCGTGAGGTTTGTTTATGGCTTCTTTGGCATTGGATCACCAAGCGAATCACACCCTAATGCGCATGGTTATCATTACGCAAAATTGGCCAGTAGATGGAAGCGCCTATGCGCGCTTTAGACGGTACAGAAATTTTGATTTTTTTATTTTTTTTTGGAATCAAACTTTTTTTTTTTTTATACAGTTTATCATCCCTTTTTCTTTTATTTTGATATTTGGAATTGGATAAAACATTTATACAAACATTTATCCCACCACATCCCTCTCATTCTCCAACAATAAAAACCAAATGTGCACAAAAAAAAAAACGAAGAAAAAAAAAAAAATTCTGTACCACCTTATAAATCTCCCGATCTCCCTCCCGGCCGATGACGTCATCGCACAGACCACGATCACGGAATAGAAGCTGAAGACCTCGCTATTTCCGGATCTGCATCGTTGCAGAGATCAAGCTGATTCTGCTACATAAGTGCTCATGCGCGCTAGCGTTTCCTGCCTAGCGATATCCACGTTGAACTGGATTAGAAAAACCTATTTACTCTATCCGTTCAAAAGTAAAACACCGCAACTATCTCTTTAAAAAAATGAGAAAAAAAAATTTTTTTTTTCCCCGGCCCCGTTAAGAAAAAAAAAAAACCCCCCCCTCTCTAGACCGGGTCCCCCTCCCTGACGTCACACGTCACTCCGGGACCCGGAAGAAGCCGCCGACGGACGGCGAAATGGCATGGCGGGCGGAGCTGTGAGCTCCCACGAGTGCCCCGAACCCATTTCGGGAGGTATCGTTATTGCAGGTGCCCTTTGCCCGAACTGGGTTCGGGCATATCGCTAGGGAGGTTAAGCATCCTGGCCTTCTAAAACACCTCAGCAGTGCCACAAGCTGATAGAATCCATGCCACGTCACATTGAAGCAGTTATTGATGCAAAAGGGGCCCAAACCAAGTACTAAGTACATATGCATGATTATATTTTTCATGATCCGACAATAAATCTTTGTTTTATTGGTTTCCTGCAATATTAAAATTTTCTGAGATTTTGGGGTTTTCATAAGCTGTAAGCCAAAATCATCAAAATTATACCAATTAAAGGCTAGAAATATCTCACTTTGCATGTATTCAGTCTTTTTTATATATAAGTTTCACCTTTTAAGTTGTATTACTGAAATACATGAGCTTTTGTATGATATTTTTTCACCTGTAGCTGCCACAATCCAAATTAGATGACACGTCCACAGTACTGTTACAGTTCTTACAATTACTGAATTGGGCCCTATGGTGATGATTACCCTTAAAAACCTAACATTTATATTTATAATATGCTCCCCCACATACAAGGTCTGGGCTCTACTCTTGGATAACAGTCTAAAATCTTTCCCCCTGTTGGGAAAGGAATTGAAAGCAGAGGACAAAGATGAAAATGTGGTGATCTTTGCCAGGGGTTCTGTCAAAAGCATGGAAATCTTTTTAACCCGGGCCAGACAATATGTTTCTTGTGTTTAGTGTAGAAGGGAAAAAATGGTCCACAGCACTTTAATACATCAAGCATTTCTTTCTTTTCTCCATGAGCTTGCCATGTTTGCAGTTTCTCAGCTTGATCCCTTTTTTGCTGATTTGTTTGCTCAAGAAGCAGTAAAGTTTGTTTTGATTGCATTCGCTTTTCAAAGTGTAGTGAAGGTAGAGAGGAGGTATAGCTACCCATATGATGAAGAGAGGTGAAAAGGCCAAAGATCTGATAAACACCATGGACCAATGAGTTCCACAGTATGAGATAGTAAAGCAGCCTTAAAGAACATTAAAAGCAACTCAAATTTGAAATATGTACTTCTTTACCACTTCAAAGTCTATTCAAACTAATATCTAATTTTACTTCCAAAGAAATCTTCCATCTATTTCTATCTGAGCTGTTTGTTCAGACATTTCTGCTAGGGTGACCACTGTTAAGCAAGGAACACAGGGCTTGATATAGGAGCCGTTCGAGGTTCCCTGCAGCAGCGTAATGATGTCATCACGCTGCTGCCTGATATTGGAGGAGCTGGAGACATGGCACTGTGTCTCCAGCTCAGCCGGTACTTTGGATGGAGAATCCTTGGTCTCTATGCAAAGCAATTGACATCAACCATCATATACGCTCATGTTCGATAAACAGGGATGGCCGCATTAGATATGGGCCAGATAGATGGCTGTTAGTGTGTGCAGCGCTCAAAGCAGCCATCGATCTGGCCCATATCTATATTCCTGTTCCCAGCTTTAGGCTGACACTTCCACTAGGGTGAGTTATGTTGCTTTGTTGTTATCTTCACTTGATTTTCCCGTTATATCGACTTCAAATATGATCGTATTAAGTATCATATAAAATGTAAAAAAAATTCTACTAGCACATAATTTGATCGGTTCAAAAGAATAGGCTCTTGTTCTCCAGCCCTCCCCAGGATTCAAGTGGACCACCCACAGGGAACAGGACCCCAGTCTGGCTTCTCAGAGGGCCCCGCCATCTTGCCTTCAACTCCTCCATGGGTGAGGGTGGGGCGTCTGTCTCAGGCCTTTTGCCAACTCTCCAGGCATTATGCTTTATTTGATACTTGGCCGGATTACCATTCAGGGCATAGAACCTTTACCTTCTATTACCATCCCTATAAGATCCACTCTCGATTTGATTTGTGGAATGGCATGGTTTCTATGCAGCAATCCTCCTCTTTGTCTTCCATAACCTTTACTGTTAACATTTAGAGGTGGTCTAGGGACCAATATCAACTTTGTGCCCACTCCTCATTACTTAAGCCTGGCATACACATGCCGATTAGCGCCCGATTTTGCCGCTGACCAACAGGCGTGCGGTCCGCTGTTGGTCGGTGGCAAAATCGGCCGCCAATCGGCGTGTGCCCACATGGGGCGACAGATCCCTGACGCCCCACAGCTCGGTCGGCCAGAGAACGGACCTGTCGGATGTTTTCTGGGCGATGTCGGCCGATGCCATTACCTTTAATGAAGATCGGCGTCTTCATTGAAGGTAATGGCCGGCACACAAAGGGTGCCCAGCCAATTCTGTCAGCCCGGGAATGCAGCATGATGACGTCATCATGCTGCATTCCAGAGCTCATCGGAGCTCGTCTGTCGGCACCCCTCTGTGGGGTGTATGGCAGGCATTACTCTCTTTCTGTTTACTCCTAGCATCCTGGATACCTTGACCTCTGCCATGTCCTCCCACTGGTGAATGCTCTGCCTGTTTGAGTATGGCCACCTGGTTGACCTTTTTATAAGTTTGATCTTCCTATGCAGGCATTCTGCAGATACCTCCAGATTCATCATTATTCCCTTACCTTCATCAAACACCGTACCTTTGCGGTGCTGACCCAGTTTGAACATTTATGCTTGGGTGTTTTTTTTTAGCTTTCAAAAGGTTTTGGCTATGTATGGAATTCTCATTTCCCACACACCTGTGACTGGACCCAAACATGGTTACATTCTAAAGTGTGAATGTTCCATATTTTTGGCAATGCTTGTTTATTACTTCCTTTTTTGCATCAGTGCATGACCTGGTGGTACAGGTGTTTCAGACAAGTGTCCCTCTTTAGCAGGGTACAGACGCTAAGGTATGGGCCAAATCGATGGGCAATTCGAGCGCTGTGCATACTCACGGCCATCTATCTGGCCCATATAATCCGCGCCCACCGCTGTTTTCAAGCAGGACAAATCGATCCCACTCGAAAACAGCCTTATCGGACATGACCGTTAATACGGCCAATGTCTGATGCTTTGCCTAGAGACCACTGGTCTCCAGACAAAGCTTCGACTGAGCCGGGAAGAGAGCAGAGCTGTCTGCCCGGCTAAGCCGATATCTGACAGCAGCGTAATGACGTCATCACGCTTCTGCAGGGAACATCGGACGACTCGAATATCGAGCCGTCTGTACCCTGCTTTATTCCTGTTTCGTGCTATTTGTTAAATTATATGTTGTTAAATGTTAAATGTTGCTCGCAAATATTCTTTGTGCGTGATTATTTTTTCACCATATGTCTATGTGCTTTGTTAGATCCTTTTGGATTACACGCAGGTTTGGTTCTCTTGTTATTTTTACCATCTGTAATGTTTTATTTTGCTGGATTGATTCTTTTTCTGTGATATTGTGTTCTTTCTTTTTTCTTATTTCAGTTTTGTAAAAAAAAGAAATCATAAACAGTTATACAAGAATTATACAAACAAATCAGGGTATAGGATTGGAGGATTTGTTTGGTCACTACTCCCATCCCTTACTACTA
>CM070039.1:59706364-59717109 GCA_036250615.1 Ptychadena robeensis
CTATAAGAATAAATGCATGCAGCGCATAACATTACAGCGCCCACTGTGACCCCCCCACACCGAGAGGGGGCCGACAGACCAGCTCAGATGAGCTCTAGACTGCAGAGTGATGACGTCATCACGCTGCTCATCAGAGCTGACAGCAAGACGCCGGTCGTCATTGAAACTAACAGCATCGGCCAGAGATTATCGGACATGTCCGTTCTCTGGCCAGCCGAGCTGTGGGGCAACAGGGATCTGTGGCCCCATGTGGGCTCCCCCGATCGGCATACACACATGCCCATCGGTCAGCAGCAAAATCGTCCGCCGCTCGGTGTGTGTATGGCGGCCTTAATTCTCGCTGATAATGATAATTGTATAAGTGAAGGGAATGGATCACCAATAATTCAAGACTGAAGCTGTAAAGCATTTGGAAAACCACTGTCATTCAGCTGAGGCGACAAATACTTAGATTGTTAGCTTCAACTTTAAACATGACTATGGGATTCCAGGGAAATCATGAATCATGTTTGAAGTGCCCCTTCACCCTGCCTCTTCTTGGAGCCTTCCACTGCCCTATCTTCAGCAGAAGATCAGAACACTAAAGCTTGGTACACACGGGTAGATCTGTAACAAGATTTGAGTACAATCAATTAACTTGCACGCTCACAGTGATTGATTGTACTCTAATCTGTTTACAAAAAAAAACACATATATTACATTGACATAATACTCACCGGTCAGCAGTATACATCTGTGAAAACTGCTACAGAATAAAAAACAACGCACTTACCTTCCTCACTTCCTCATTCCTGGGGAAATCATATTTATTAAGGGCAGACAGAAGCAATTCCGCTTCATTCTGATTATGGGACCGTAATTCTATAAAGCGGCCACTTTGATTACATCACGTTAGATCCTGCAGATGTGAAGCTGCATTCCAATTCACACAAGACTACGGACTTCCTCCCAGCTGTCCCTGCCATGATTGTTTTACAAGCTTGCCATAGCGAGTACATCACACAGTGGGAGGGAAGAGCCCGAAAATCGCCTCTCCTGCCTTAAGGAACATTTTTTTTTTATTTTGAGCAGTGATTGCCTAATTATCTACAGTTCTGCTGCTGATAGTTTAAAGTGCCCATTGAGGTGGTAGGTCCACTTGAATAACTGGTTGACCCTCCTTTGGCATCAATAACCTCAACCAAACATTTCCTGTATTTGCAGATCAGCAACGATCTGGAGTTATTTTGGATCATTCCTCTTCACAAAACTGATTCAGTGTAGTAATATTCATGGGATGTCTGGTGGGAATCACTCTCTTAAGATCATGCCACAGCATTTCAATGGGGTTAAGATCAGGTCTGGGCCACTGCCTGAATTTATGTTTATGTCTGTACTTGTTTTGTTTATTACAAGTTTATATCTTTTATGAATGATTTTGACAGCAGATTTGTTAGTGAAAATGAGGAAAATTAGATCCTGGTGTTTGAGACCCTTGTGGCTAGTTAACTAAAATGGCCAATAAATGGGAAGTTTTTAAAGCTACCCTGCAAGGTGGAGTTATTTACTTGATTAAATCAGTCTGAAGATTCCCTATAGCTCTCCTCAGGGTACTATGGTTGAATCTAATGAGAATATTGAACAAGGTTTTTTTTTGTATAAAATAAATGTGTTTTTATTAAAGATTTTCACAATACAAGCAAAAATACAGGTCAGGAGTCGTTTATAGTACAACTGAATGTTCTATTCAAAAAAAGTGTGGCACAAAACAAGTGTAGACAAAATATTGCCACCAAATAGACCACTAGATGGTCGGTGAAGCCTCCCGTCTGTCAGCTTGGAGGGGCGACAGTGCCATCCAGCGGCAGGTATATTAGGTGTTCAAAGACGTACTTAGGGTGTGCTAAATCCGCACAAGCCACACCATATATAAAAAATGTGTTGTACGACTCCTTCTCAGTGAAATGACTCTCAGCCCTTCAAACATCCAGTTCTGGCCAAGAAGGATCAGGTTTTCAATCCACTCCCAAAGTAATGGATAGATGGAAGAATGATAATTTCTTATAATGTTTCTATTTGTTCTAAAATGGAACGATATTTGGTGCCAAAAGCTCCCGTTTTGCCCACTTGTTTGTTGTTAATTGGCATTTTTATTTTGTCAACATGGATTTTCTGTCTATGTGTTTCTACCTGATTCTAGCTTTCTTACAGTTTTTTGGGGGTCCAACTCGTGGTTATAAATCCTGTTCAAGAGACCCCTTTTACGCGGTATTTATTCCTTAAGTTCTGTACATTGCTGTCAAAAGTATGAATTGCCCTCTAGGGACCGCTTAATTGTTTTGTACGGAGGGCAGCTACTAGCTTGCAACAGTGTATTTTTAGCGATGGTCTTTTTGTAAACTGAGGTTTAAAATCGATTATCATGGGTTTCCTTTTGTCAAAGTGAAGATCCACAAATCAATTGTGTCCTATTATAACTAATCTAAACACTGCCGTAATCTTAGACGTCGAATCGTGTTGTTTATTGTCTCCTGGAATGGATCACCAGCCCATATCCAGATCATTCACAATAACGATCATCTAGATAGCTCCCAAAAAATTGGATAAACTTCTATATGGAGTTGTCACTAATTAGATAAAAATTCTCCTCCCCCCATCACATTACCAGATTGGCATATGTGGGGAGATATGTTGAGCAGAAACATTATACTGTCCAGCATGAATTTAAATTTCCTCACTCAATAGAGTATATGTCCTATATGTGTTTTTAGTGCTTCTCATTCCCTCTTCATGAGGATGCAATGAGTAAGAACGGGCTGACATCACATGTTAACCATTTGAACGTCCCCGAACTTTTTCTAAAAACTATTATTTTTTGGATCACTGTTTAGTATCTCTAAATCCCTCCAGACACCACATACATTACCATGCAACTTCATGTACAACACCTTCTCTACCAAACCATTATGGAGGACCTTTCTACACCTTCAATCCTATGTATTCTATCAGGGAATGTCACTATACTACATGTGTGTTGGTAGGTCTCATGAATGTGTATGAGAATCTGTAGGTGTATGGGGGTCTTTGTAGTAGTCGGTCAGCCTTATAACTAATGGTTGTAGAAATATCAATAAGGGGTTAGATGGGTTCCCTAAGGATCCATACTTGCTACATTGTTCTGCCCTGTACTGGTGGTCTCCTTTGTGACTTTTTGTAATGGTAAAAAAAAAATTTTTTTTTTTTTTTGGGATCACTGGGTTTTGGGTACTAGCTTAATTTTATTGTTGGCATCAATACCCCCCAAACTGAAGCCGTTTCTTCTATTAACAACCCTTATGTGATTGGAAAATCTTAGTGGGATCTCCTTCCATTTCTTGTTTGATTTTTGTCCTTTAAATTGTCTCTGTGGCTCACTGACATAGTCTTAGTATTTAGCATCACCACTGCACCACCTTGTCTGCTTCTTGATACTACGTTTTTATTCTCTTTGTTCTTTCAAGCCTGTTTTTCTCCAATGTGCGATTATTATATTTTCATCTATGCTGATGCAGTGATAGAAGATTTTGGGCAGTCAACTCTTTTTCTCCCTAAATTCTGAAATATTCATATCAGCTGTTCTTACTTTTTATTGATAGAATTTGATTTAGTTTTGATAAGAGTTCTTGGTAATATTAAATGTGTAATTATTTCGCTAGAGTCCTTGTTTAGTGCTTTCTCTCAAAGGCTTTCTAGATCATTTATACCCCCTAGCGTTTGAAACTCAGTGAATTCTGGTATCATGATGTGTTATCACAGGAGGGTATACTAAGCCATGTGGGTCTCTCTCCTCCTCACCACAGCTATGTTGGGAGTGTTTTTCAAAGTTAGTTCCCATAAAATTTGTTTGACAATCTATGATGTGCTGAAGGAGCTCAAAGTCGCAGAAGGGGCGGAAGTTTAACCTTTTGACGAGTAGATTGTGATGACAATTTATCTCTCAATCATAACCGGTTTATGACATTATATTTTCATTACTGGGGGGAAGATGCTGCATGTCGTTGTGTTTTAGTCCTCCCCGTCTGGTCTTCCCTGTTTTGGGAAATGTCTCCTGTTGTTATAATACTTTGTTGTACTGAAGTCTCCTGTCAGGTCTTCTCAGCTCCTGTGAAGAACCCCCACTTCTCTTCTCTTGACCTGTGTGATCTGAACTCATGTTGTGAGCTTATTAGAGAGAAACGGAGGTTAGAAAGTTCCCCCTTCTGTGTCAGAGAAACTGACTCTTTTCCCTAGGCATTGTCTCTGCCCTTAGTAGATCTACGTCTTTGCTCTCTTCTTTTCTTACTCCAGTCATACCCTTATCTAGATTCATAATCATTTTTATCCGTGAAATTATTTTTTTTGGATCTATAATAGAATTTCTCTAAGTTATTCAAAAACTCATCCAACTTGTTAATCCATTATTTAAAAATAGGGAGTTGCTGACACTTGTACTCAATCTTTCTGTATAGTTGCTATCTCCCATGAATCACATTCAAGCTGTCCTCTTTAGAGGAATTACAGTTTTCCATCAACTTAAAAGCACATGCATCTATGTTTGCACCATTTAGTCGTAATACATCAGCAACGTCTCAAAATCACAGTGGGAGTTGTACATTCTTAACTCTATGGAGTCGACGTTTCTTTTGATATTCCCTGAAGGATACCCCACAGCCCACCACAGTGCAATTCTTTTTTTAAAAGTTTACGTCATTTAAAGAACGAGTCCGGCATCTATCTTCTCCGTCCACTGTATTAGTCTCAGAAAGCGGAGCATGCTTTTGCAAGCGAATGTCTTTCTGTAGTACCGGGAGACTCGTAGTATCGGAGGTGACACAGTCATCTTCTTTAATTGTCGTCTTTGCTTGTCTTAGATCTTATTCCATATATAAAAGGCGTCCAATCTTCAAGCAAATCCAAGTCACAATTACCGGTATGTCTAAGAAATTCAGACTTTCAAGAGTGTCACTCATGTTAACTTTGTTCATGTGGTTTTTTGAACAAGTGAAAAAATTACGGTACCTGTACCGTCTCTGATCGGGACTATCACTCGGGAACGGTTCCTTATTGTGAGGGTATATCGCAAGAAACACATACAACTGCTGTGTTGCAATGTTTTATGACTAATACCGCAGGATTACCCTGTGAGTAACGAGAGCATTTTTTTCACTCCCATCTGCTGATACCTTACTGTGGTTCTATGTCATCAATGACCAAACACTAGAGGGTTAACCCTGGTTCAACATGGAAATCAGTATTTCCTTTCCGCTGAGTACAACTATATGCCTCACCATATACACTCTGAGATAAAAAGTAGTATCCATTAAACAGACCAATGTCCCCGACGGCGTATGGTTTGGATGTAAATGTCGGCAAAAATGCTAACCCCATGGAAAATCCTTTACGATCGTAATTTTTTTTTTTACGAGATGTCCATGCGAAATAAATCGAAATTAATTGCGTTTAATTCAGGCCATTGGATGTCTTTTTTGGTTTTACAGGGACGTGATGTAGGGGGGTATTGTAACAAACTTCTGGGATACGTTAAATAGGCTGAGGCAAGTGCCTTGTATAATCATAGATAAGCGAGTCTATGTATATAGACGAGGATATATCTATATTTAACATATACATCTTCAATATATATCTATATATATCTAATACTATATTATATATATATCTATATAACATCCTCTCTTCTCTCTCTCTATATAGATATATCATATATATATAATATAGTTAATCTACAACAATCTCTATTATATTATACTATACTATATATTAGCAATAGTATAGTGTTGTACCGTGTTAGCCCAAAAACAAAATCCGATATCATCTAAAATACCACGATCATCCGCACTATATATATTAATATATATATCTATATATATATATATAGACTATATACCATCTCACAAAAAAAAATCTCTCTCTCTCTATATATATCTCTCTATATATAATACATAGGTGCCGGCCCAGCCGGAAGTTTTAATATGCTAATGTTCCCCGCATCGGCTTAATTTGTTTTGCTAAACACACTATGAAACACTATGAGGTTTCGCCCGATGTTGCCAGACCAATTAAAATTTTTGAACATGTCCAATATTACGATCGGAAAAAAAAACGGAAATTACGATCGTAAGTATATCGGTTGTACCCATGTGGGTTCCTCAAGGATTTCAGGACAGATCAATGATTTATTGGTCGGATTTTTAAGGTCCTAATTTTTATCTCAGAGTGTATGCCTGCTTTAAGTAACGCGGCAGTTGTGGTCAAGATCCCTCTATATAGGTCAAGTCTGAGTATATCCCATTTAATCTATAATAACGCTGTCATACGGTGAAACGTGTCAGAGTAGGGATTTTCCCCTGGAGGGAACCCTGTGCTTGTCTATATACATTTAGTGAGGTTCAAAGCAGCTTTAAAGATTTTAGACAAAACCTCCATTATCGGATTCACTCATTTCTTCCCTCCTATCCATTACTTTTGAGTGATTGAACCTGATCCTTCGTGGCTCCATCACCTC
Organism: Ptychadena robeensis; assembly: GCA_036250615.1. Lineage (NCBI taxonomy): Eukaryota > Metazoa > Chordata > Amphibia > Anura > Ptychadenidae > Ptychadena > Ptychadena robeensis. The sequence goes on from CM070039.1 coordinate 59,712,885, forward strand.
GGCATGTTTGAAAGCTCTGCTGATGTCCTCTTCCTTTCCTGAAGGGAGTCTGTCCCACCCGGGAGGCAACCTTTTTTTTATATATTGTTGTTGGCTTTGCGGATTTTATGCACAACCCCTAAGTACCTTTGGAAATCATTTTTGGAAGATCCAGCACCCCACAGGCACCAACCCCACAAAACGCCCACGTAAAATTGGGATAACCCGCGATTGGATTTAAATTCAATTCTTGCACCATAAGAACTTTCCGAGTGATACAGTCCCCAGGACGGTAAACGTCCTTTTTTTCACTTTTTCAAAAACAACATGGCCACACTCAGTAACTTGATTTACGCTACCATACAGCCGTCTAGATTTTTCTGTTCAAACCACCAACTAAAAAAGATCATTTTTGGGGTCCAGGGAAATCTGTGATTGATGTATGTTTGTTAACGGTATTTAACCTATATGTGTGATCAAACTTTTCTGTAGATAGGCTGAAAGTGTCAGCATTTCAATACAACCAATTTTAAATTTAGCCAACATGTCCCATCTTTTTTCAATCAAGTTTTTTCCCAATTTTACTTGGCTTTAGGTTGAATCCTAACCCCATCGTGGCTGCCTAGAGTTTGCAACCAAGCACCAAAAATTGATTGATTGAGTTGTTGGATGAAAAATCGAGTCGTGTTTGGGGGGCTTTACACTCTTGAAAGTCTGAATTATAGACATTACCGGGTCATCTGTGACTTGGATTTGCCTTGCCCAGATTGCAGCCTTTTATCTATCGACTAGAGATCTAAAGAAAAGAAGCAAAGAAAATAAAGAAGATGAATTGTCACCTCAGAATACGGAGATCTCTCCGTCACTACATGAAAGGACATTCGCTTTGCCAACAGCTGTCAGCTTTTGAGACTAATACAGTGTAACGGAGCAAGATAGGGCCAGGACTCTTTCTTTACCATTACGTAAACATTTTAAAAAAAGAATTGCAATGGTGGGTGGGATGTGTCCTTCAGGAATATCTAACAGAATGTAAATCCCTAGAGGTTTAAGAATGTACAAATTCCCCCCCTTTGATTTTGATGAAGTTGAATGATTTTTGACTAAATGGTGGCAAACATTAAGATGAATGTGCTTAGTTGATGGAAACGTTAAATACCTCTAAAGAAATACATCTGCATTTGATTTCATGAGGAAGATAAAACTATAACAAAAGGATTTGAGTCAAGTGGCAAGCAACTCCTTGTTAATGAATTGGATAAAAAGTTGGATGAGTTTTTTTGATACTAGAGAAATCTATTAATAGATACAAAAAACTAATTCCAACGTGATAAAAATGATTCTGACTCTAATAAGGTGTATGACGGATTAGAGAGCCAGAGAAAGATCAAAGACGTAGATCTGACAAGGGCGAGAACATTAGAACACCCATTAGAAACGAGTCAGTTTGCCTCTGACACCACGGGAACTTTCTAACCCCCACTTTTTCCTTCGCCTCTAATAATCAACAACATAGGTCTCAGATCACACCGGTTCCAAGGAGAGAGAAGTGGGGAGGTGTCCTCACAGAAGATGTCGATAGACCTGACATGAAGCTTTCCCTTAAACAGATATAACCGGAACATTTCCAAAAAAGGAAGACCAGACTGGAGGCTAAACACAAAGACATGCCAGCATCCTACCCCGTAATTGACAATATTTCATAAACCTGTCTGATTGCCGAGATCAATTGTCATCACATCCCTACTCTCAAAAGGTTTAACCTTGCCCCTTCCTGCGACTTTGATCTCTATTCAGCACATCATAGTGTAAACAACTTTATACGGAACTAACTTTGAAAAACATTTCGCTAAACATTAGCTGTGGTGAGGAAGAGATCCACATGATATTAGTAGCCTCCTGTGGAATACACTATCAATGATAACAGAAGCACTGAGTTTCAAACGCTAGGTGGTATAAATGATCTAGAAAGCCTTTTGAGATAAGCACAACACCACAATACTCTAGCGAAATAATTCCCACACATTTAAATATACCAAGCACTCTTAATCAAAACTAAAGCGCATTTCTATCCCCAAAGTAGAACAGATGATATGAAATCATTTTTCAGAATTTTAGTGAAAAGAGTTTGTGACTGACTACTCTTCTATCAACTTGCTCAGATATACATGATAAAGATAGTAATCTACATAGGAAAAACGGCTTTAAAGAACTAAAGAGATAAAAAAGTATGTATCAAAGAAGCAGAACAATGGGGTGGTGCAGTGGTGATGCTAAATACTATAGACTATGTCCGTGAGGCAAAGAGACATTAAATGAAAAACACCTACAAGACATTGGAAGAGATCCACCAGATTGTCCAATCACATAGGGTTTTTTAATAGAATAAGGCTTATTTGGGACTTGATGCACACAATCAACTTAAGCTGTTCCCCAAACCCGTGATCCCAATTTTTTGCACCAGTTTACCAAAAGTCACAAGGAGTCACCCCAGTACAGGGCAGACCATTGTATAAGCAGCTATTGATCCTATGTGAACCCTTAACAACACCCTTATTGATCATTTGCCCCTACAAACCCTTAGTTAAAAGGCTGCCGAGATACTTAAGAATACAAACATGTGATCCAAAATTATACTGATAAAAGGTCGGGAGTATCAATGGTTAACTGTTGATGTCGTCTCGTTAACTCTGCATGTCCCCCATGAGTAGGAATTGAGAGCACTAAACACCTCTAGACATATACTCTACTTTTAGTGAGGAAAGTAAATATTTCATTCGGGAAAGTATATATAATGTTCTGCTCACACATCCTTATTTTAATGTTGATGATGATTATTAGTTGCAGACATTAAGGCGGCCTCCATGGTGAGCAACAATTCTTCCCCCCCCACATATGCCAATCTTGTAATGGGATGTGGGAGGAGAATTTATCTATAATAGTGAACAATCCATATATACGTTTTATACCATTTTTGGGCCGCTATATAGATGATCTGTTAAGTTGTGGATTGATATGGTATGGATGGTTGAATCTATCCGGAGAACTTAAACACAACGATTGAATCACGATTTAACGGGCAGTTTTAGTATATGACACATCTTGTTTTTTGGATCTTCACTTTGACAAACTAAAAACCCTGATATTCGATAACCTCATTTTAACAAAAAGAACCCATCGCTAAAAACACTGTTTGCGCTAAGTTTTAGCGTGCCATCCGTAAAACAATTAAGGCGGTCCCTAAGGGGCAATTCATACGTTGAAACCAATTGTACAAACTTAAGGATTACATTACAGCTAACCTGTGTCTCTGAACAGGATTTATACAACGAGGTTACCCCCAACAAACTGTAAAAAAGCTGGATCAGGTCGAAACACCTAGATATCAAATACCAGTTTGCAAATAAAATGCCCAAATCTATACCCAAACAAGTCGGGGCAAAAAGGTAGCTTTTGTCACCAACATAGTTTCCATTTTAGACAAATAGTAAAAAGTCTAAGAAATTCTGCCCATTTTACATAATATACGAAATAAACAAACATAACTAGATCAGTCACACCTATTATCGCGAGAAGCGAAGCCCATTGAAACAATATTGTCACCCGTTTTGTACCAGAGTGAAAATTTCCACACTTGGTTAGAAACAAAGGTATATTAGTGTGAACTCCACCAGATGCAATTGTTGTCGATATTTAATGTCCACTTTTTGTACTTCAGCAGTAACGGACAAAATACGAAATTCAACAGTGTGATAAATTGCCAAATTACTATATAGTATATGTCCGATTGTAAAAATGTAACATACAATTTGGGTCGAACAAAAAGAAAATTATGTTGAGAACTGCGAACCATTTGTATATGTTAAAAAGACAAAAACATACGCATTAGCTAACACTTCAACCACTTCCATGAAGGTCGTTGCTTAGTTTAAAGGTAGAGCCCTTAAAAATTATCCCAGTCCACGGAAAGGATATCTATTGGTTCGACACTACTCAACCAGAGGACCTTTGGGGTAAATCAGAAATGGGAAGTCACCTAAAACCCAATATTGTGCTCTAATTATGTAACTGACCTTATATGATCCTCACAGAGACCCTCTCATATTGGTATGACATGTGTATTTCTGACTATATCGCCTTATGTTTTATTTTGTTCTTCTAGTTAACAACTTTTTTGCTTCCTATTAGAGCTTAAAGATTTGACACCAGACAATATACGCTATGAACTTAAGGTACAATAAGAACG
>CM070039.1:59717134-59727245 GCA_036250615.1 Ptychadena robeensis
CGATTGATCGGAGCTCCGATTCCCGCTGAGATCGCCGGAATCGATCGGATCAGTGATCAAATCGGCCATGGAATCCGACACGTGTATGGCTAGCTTTAAAGGGGAGCCACACTCTGTCCAGGGTGCATAACCTCCCTTGTCTAATCTCCTCCTCCCCTTATCACAGGTTGACAGCCATAACAAAAGAGGACAGCTCATCAAAGAGGACAGTGCATGGGCTAGAGTCCATAGAATGGAAACACACTGTGTGTCCTTTTGAAGTTTCTCTCAGGTATGAAAGAGTTTAACAGCTGTGCAAGTATGAACAATGTATATATAGAGGAGCTGGAGATCCTTGAAATGTTTTAGAAGTTCATGCAATAAACCCTACTGCTGCCTGTGGCATGTCTGCTGTAAAACCACATGATTGCTTCAAATAAGGCATGGCTTCCACTATACTTATGCCTGCCATACACTTGCCGATAAGCGGATGATTTTTCATCTGACCGACGGGCGTGCGCGCTCGCGCCGCCGGTCAGCGAAAAAATCGGCCGCTTATCGGCATGTGGCCACATGGGGTGACAGATGCCTGTCGCCCCACAGCTCAGCCGGCCAGAGAACGGACTTGTCCGATAATCTCTGGCCGATGGAAGCCGATGCCATAAGCTCCTATGAAGACCGGCGTCTTCATTGAAGCTTATGGCCGGCCGATTGAAGGGGCCCCATAATGCACCAGGGTGCAAATGTGATGACGTCATCACGTTTGCATCCCGGTGCATATCGGGACTGGTCTGTCTGCACCCGTCGGGGTGTGTATGGCAGCCCTAAAGCAGGGTACAGATGCTAAGATATGGGCCAAATCCATGGCCCATCTACCTGGCCCATATAATATGCACCCATCTCTGTTTTCAGGCGGGACAAATCAATCCCGCTCGAAAACAGCCATATCGGACATGACCGTAAATACGGGCTATGTCCGATGCTTTGCATAGAGACTGCTGGTCTCCAGGCAAAGCTTCGGCTGAGCTGCGGAGAGCAGAGCTGTCTCTCCAGCCCCGCCGATATCTGACAGCAGTGTGATGACGTCATCACGCTGCTGCAGGGTACATTGGATGGCTCCGATATCAAGTACCTTGTCTAGTCCTATCAAAGGTGCAGCAATAATGCAGATCTGGCATATCCTTTGGGCCTTATTTATGAAAAATGATGAAAGATTTGACAGATATGGAATGTGGACAAAGAGCTACTCTTGACATGACTTCAGATGCGGTATTACATTTTGTTAGTAGAACTGTATGATTATGAATGCAAATGAAAGACCATTGATCACACTTAAAATACTTTTTTTTAACTGTATGTAACAATGCCACATTGAGAATACAGTTAAATTCTTGCAAGATCTAAACTAACATGTTTAATAAAACATATTACAGGTAAAGAAGTATGGCAACTTTTGCCCATCTCCTGTTTTTGCCTCCATCTCCAGAGAAGTGAGCACGCCCTATTGACCTCCCTGGTGTTATGCCCAAACCCAGTACATTCAGAGTTTGTTCTTAAAACAAGTGCTGAGCGAGCCCGCAGCAATTCTGTATCCCTGCAGGCTCGTCAATCCATTCTGGAGCCGCAGGCAGGGGTCATTCCATACACCTCCATGTTAATGGATGGGAGCGCTGCTTTTCCCGGTCCACATCACCGGCATCTTGATGTGTGGAGAGGAGGGGAATCACGGCACAGTACAGTGTTCTCTGCTGTGATCTCCCCTATGGTGCAATTTCGGGACAAAATAAAAAGTGCAAAACCTTAGTAACAACAGAGAGGTTAATTTAGCATAACGAAGACGAAAAGCTTCTTTTGCCCATCTTGCAGACATGTCCATTGATCTGGTCCATGTAAATGTAGCCCTTAAAGGTCCTTAAATTCTAACCACAGAGCCTGGTGGATTAGAAACAAATATGGTTGAATCTATAGTCTATTAGCAATCTGAAGGAAATCTAACCGTGTATGTAGTGATGAGCGGCATAGACAATATTCGAATTTGTGGTATTTCGTGAAATATTCTACTAATATTTGATTCGATATTCATGAATATTCACAATTAATCATAATTGCCTCACAATTACCTTCAAAATGATTTGCTATTTATTTTCGCATTGTGAATATATATTTTCAATCCATGCCCATAAGCATCCCAATAGTGAATATCCGCCGCGATATTCGCCATTTGTGAATTCTCGAATAGCCAATATTCGCCTAATATATTTGAATATTCGAGCTCAACACTACGTGTATGGCCAGCTATAGGGTAGCAAAAATTATCTGTAAAACATTCAGTGACATCTAGGTATGAATTCATTATCTCAAACAATTACCCTCCGTTGTCTTTGCCAGGATTGACCATCTCAAGTCTTTGAGAACCACATACAGAACAGATTTTTGTTTTCCTGGCTGTAATCTTTTGGATGTCCCTCCCTGGGACTTTATTTGGAGAAAGGATCAATGATCTACTCAAAAAACTTGTCTTAAAGGTGGGTTTACACGTCAAGATTTTTGTTTCGTTCAACTTCAGATTCGATTTTTTGTTAGATTTTTTTATCGGATTTCGTTCGTCCATTTATCGAAGGTAATTTTTTAAAGATTTTTGTACAACCGACGCAAATATCGAATAAAAAAAAATCGGTGGAACCTCAAATGAAAAATCTTTCAGATTTTTTTTTTAGGAAGTGATGTATTCTGTGGATGTATACTGTGGATGTTTACTGTGATGTATACTGCAGCATACTGTACACACACACACCTGTATATTCACTGCAGCATACTGTACACACACACCTGTATATTCACTGTGTATTCAAACTCATACATACATATCGCTATTAACAACGAACATTTAATAGTGAAATATATATATTTCTGAAACACCTTATACCACAGCTATAGACAGCACGTTGTTACGTTCGTCCACAATGCAATTGTTTTGTTCGGAAAGTTCTACAGATATTTAGGATGGGAGCATGAACTTATCGTAGCCTGCTGGGTTTTAATTTGGGTGGTTACAATTGATTTGCAATTGTTTTCCTGAAAAAAAATTCAAACCAATTGACACACCAATATATGTATATTGAGGGTTAAATGCTCTAAATATCAACTCCACCTTTTGAAAGTTTGTTGCATTAGCGGTAGTTGACACATGCAAAGTAATTATGACTCAGTCTAAATTGTGAATTGTGATTATGCTCATCATACTAAATGCTTCTCCAAGTAGTCATTATTTCTCTGATGTTCTCTTAAACAAACAAACAAGCATATTTGAAGCCCCAAGTATTCATCCACCTGAATTGTCATTGAAGGATATTCAGTTATTAAAAAACATGTACTGTGTTCCTAACAGCAACAATCACATACATGGGATCACCACCCCACCCACTGCAATCCTTTACCTTATCAGCACCTCATCTTTACCCTTTCCCCCCCTCCCTATCCTTCAGAGGTGATTATGGAGAGTCATCTTGTGGAATGCCAAGTAATTATTTAGCTGGCCAAGAGGTGTGCTAGTACCTGTGCTGACAAGTACATAGGCCAGGCAAGGCAGAGGGTTCATAGCCTTCACTGACCCTCAACCCAGGTGTATCCTATCAAGCAACAATCAAAGAGCTACTAATATTAACCAATATTATTTATGCTAAGGTTTCCATCACTGTTCACAATCACTGGGCCTGTATCCCCCCCCCCCCCCCCCCCCCCCCCCCCCCCCCCCCACATCCACCTATAACTAAAATATCAGTTCTAGGTTGCCCTAGTGTGCTCCATCTCTTCATTGTGTACTGGAACATATGTTTGACAGAGCAGATGTTGCTGTTAAAACCGTTATATTTAGTATCTTAAAAGTTTTCTTTATAGATCAAAATTTCGTTTAGGTATGTGCTATAATCATTGCTTAGGATCTGTTGAATCAGACATTTGTTACCTTATAAAGGCCCCCCTACAACTTACAATCTTTCCATACAATTTCTGTACTATCACATTTTCTTCTACCAAAACCATGTAATATGAGGAGCTTTCTAATCCTTCCAATCACTATGTATTCTATCAGGGATGCCACTATACTACACAGTTGTTGGTAGATCTAATGGAGATTGTATGGATCGATCTTATGGGGGGCTTTAAGCAAGGTACAGATATTCAAGCAGTCCAATGTACCCTGCAGCAGCGTGATGACGTCATCACGCTGCTATCAGATATCGGAGAGCCGGGGAGAGCATTCACTGTCTCTCCCCGGCTCCTCCTCCTCAGCCGAGCTTTGCCGTATTAATGGTCATGTCCGATAAGGCTGTTTTCGAGCAGACAGATGGCCGTGAGCGCACACGGCGCTCGAAATGGCCATCGATTTGACCCATATCTTACTGTTACATTCCTTGTTTTTTGTTTAAACATTGTGTGGTTTATGGCTCTGACACTGCTGCTGGGTGACATCATTTTCCATGTGATGGCAGCAGCTCCAGCAGACTCACAGCTATCTTTTGCTCATCTCCTGGCACCTAAAGGCCCCCATAAACATTTTTATTTTCCCATTCAGTCGACTTAAACCGATCTTTTCTCAGTCGATCGACCGAAAATGGATGCCTTCCACAAGGTTCAATCAATTGAGTATACATTGAATGTTATTTTGTTGTACCCGACCGATTTTGGTTCAATTTAAATGATTAGCATACTTATACATCTGGTGGCAGACATTTTGGTGTGTTTACGAGTGACCTTCGTCAATTATGTTTACGATCGATTGAACCAACATTGATCAAATACAGTTGCAAGAAAAAGTATATAAACCCTTTGGGATTACGAGGAATTTTGCATGAATTGATCATGTGCTCTGATCTTCATCTACAGTTGTGTTTTGAGTGTTTTGACCATTTTGACATTGATTTTGATCATTTCAGTCTTGCAGCGATCTACGGGTATCTTCTCCAGTCACATTCTTAGGCTTGCGCGCTGCAACTGCTTTCTTCCACCAGAGGTTTTCAATCGGATTTAAGTCTGTGGCCTCCACTCCAAAATGTTCCAGCCTTTAATCTGCAACCATGCTCTAGTGCAGTGATTTTCAACCCTTTCTGGGCAAACGCACACTTGTTTCATGAAAAGAATCGGAGGGCACCGACGATACGCATAATCGTGGCGCACTTCCGGTCCCCGCCGGAAGTAGAAGTGACGTCATCAGCAGGTGCCCTGCTGGAAGCAGATGCGTACCAGCCAGAGCAAAAACACCACCCTGGTCTGTGGGGAGTGTGTTGCTAAGCAACGCAATCCTCCAAGGTTATAACACGGACGGCTCTGTGAGGATGCGGTTTGCTTAGCCCTCCTATCTAGTGCCTCTTATAGTTATAAGACTATATATCAGAGGCAGTAGATAGGAGGGCGAGGGTGGGGTCAAAACCACGCACAAAGGCAACATCCCGGAACAGTGGTTGAAAAACACTGCTCTAGTGGACTTGGAGGTATGCTTGGGATCTATGTCATGTTGAAGGTCCAAGTACGCCCAGCCTCAGGTTGTGATAGACTGCATCACAGTTCCTTCAAAATCTCTGTTTTTTTTTGGGTACTGAAGAGAATTCATGATTACTTGACACACGCTGAGCTTCATGTACCTGCCAGAAGCAAAACACCCCAAAGCATGATGACCCCCAGTATGCTTCACAGTAGGCCAAAGAGTGTTCGTTCGTCATAGCCTTGTTCTTCCTCCTCCAACAATTAGGTCGATCCATGAGCCTCCAAAGTCGACTAGCAGTATGCCAAAAGTCATGGGGACAAACCACAAAAGTTTTGGTGATAGTGTTCTGTGGACTGAATGAAAAAAATTAGAACTGTTGGGCCCATGGATTGCAGGGTGTGGAGTCGGAGTCGAGGAGTCGGAGTCGGAGGACATTTTTGGGTCGGAGTCGGAGTCGGTCCATTTTTTGCTGGTACTAAATTTAAATGGGAATTAAAAAAAAAATGTAATTTTAATAAAAAAAAAAGTTAATTCAATGTCGCCAATAACCAAACAGTGATTAATGAAACACAAGACTTCTCTGCTATAAGAATAAAGGATGCAGCACGCATAACATTACAGCGCCCACTGTGACCCCCCCACACGAGAGGGGGGAGCGGGGCCGGACAGACCAGCTCAGATGAGCTCTGAGGACTGCAGAGTGATGACGGCATCACGCTGCCATCAGAGCTGACAGCAAGACGCCGGTCGTCATTGAAAACTAACAGCATCGGCCAGAGATTATCGGACATGTACGTTCTCTTTGGCCAGCCGAGCTGGGGGCAAAAGGGATCTGTGGCCCCATGTGGGCTCCCCGATCGGCATACACACATGCCCATCGCGTAGCAGCAAATCGTCCGCCGCCGCTCGGTGTGTGTTATGGCGGCCCTTAATTCTCGCCCTGATAATAGATGTAATTGTATAAGGTGAAGGGAATGGATCACCAATACTCAAGGACTGAAGCTGCTAAAGATTGGAAAACCACTGTCATTCAGCTGAGGCGACAATACTTAGATTGTTAGCTTCAATCTTTAAAACATGACTATGGGATTCCAGGGAAATCATGATCATGTTTGAGTGCCCCTTCACCCATGCCTCTTCCTTGAGCCCTTCACTGCCCTATTTCAGCAGAAGATAGACCACTAAAAGACTTGGTACAACACGGGTAGATCTGTAAAAGAGTTGAGTACAATCAATTAACTGCCCGACTCACAGTGATTGATTGTACGCTAATTTGTTTACAAAAAAAACATCATTATATTACATTGACATAATACTCACGAGTCAGCAGTATACATCTGTGAAACAATGTACAGAATAAAAAACAACGCACTTACCTCCCAATTCCTCATTCTGAGGGAAATATATTATTAAGGGCAGATCAGAAGCAATTGCTTCATTTGATTAGGGGACCGTAATCATTCTATAAAGCGCCACTTGATTACATCACGTTGATCCGGCAGATGTGAAATGAAGCTGCATTCCATTCACACAGAACTACGGACTTCCTCCCAGATGTCCTGCCATGATGTTTTACAAGCCTTGCCATAGCGAGAGTACATCACACAGTGGGAGGGGAGAGCCCGAAAAACGCCTCTCTGCCTAAGGAAACATTTTTTTTGTATTTTGAGCAGTGATGCTATAGCTCAGTTCTGCTGTCTATAGTTTTTAATTAAAGTGCCCATTGAGGGTGGTAGGTCCACTTGAATAACTGGTGCCCCATCCTTTGGCATAGAATAACCTCAAACCACATTTCCTGTATTTGCATCAGCAACGATCTGGGTTATTTTGGGATCATTCTCTTCACAAAACTGATTCAGTGTAGCATATTCATGGGATGTTGGTGGGAATCACTCTCTTAAGATCATTGCCACCGCTTTCAATGGGGTTAAGATCAGGTCTGGGCCACTGCCTGAAATGTATTTAGTTGTGTCGTATTGTTTGTTTATTACAGTTATACTTTGGAATGATTTGACCGCAGCTTTGTTAGTGAAAATGGGAAAATTAGAATCCTGGTGTTTGAGACCCTTGTGGCTAGGTAACAAAATGGCCACTAACTGGGAAGTTTTTAAAGCTACCTGCAGGTGGATGTTAGTGGGAGTTATTACTTGATTAAACACGTTGAGATTCCCTTAGCCTCTTCAGGGTACTATGTTGCAATCTCATGAGAATAATGAACAGTTTTTTTGTATAACATAAATGTGTTTTTATTAAAGATTATTCACAATACAAGCAAAAATACAGGTCAGGAGTCGTTATAGTACAAATGAATGTTCTATTACAAAAAAAGGTGGCACAAAACAAGTGTAGACAAAATATTGCACCAAATAGAACACTAGATGGTCGTGATTGTGAGCCTACAGTCTGTAGCTGGAGGGGGACAGGGCCATCCCGCGGCAGGTCTATTAGGTGTTCAAAGACCGTATTAGGGGGTGTGCTTTTAAATCCGCACAAGCACACCCATATATAAAAAAATGTTCCTCAGGTTTGTTACAGACTCCCTCTCAGAAAGGACTCTCAGCGCCTTCAAACATCCAGGGCGGGACAACGAAGGATCAGTTTTAAACACTCAAAAAAGTAATGGATAGGGGGAAGAAATACTGATATTTTATTATAATTTTTCTGATCGTGTCTAAATTGGAAATATAGTTGCGTGACAAGCTACCGTGTTTGCCCAGTTGTTTGTTGTGTAGATTTGGCATTTTTTTTGTAAACATGGATTTTTATTATGTGTTCTACCAGGATTCCATAGCTTTTCTTACAGTTTTATGGGGGGTAACCTGGTGGTATATAAATGCTGTCAAGATGACCTTTAGCTGGTAATTAATCCTTAAGTTATGTCAAGCGTTTAAAGTATGTGAATTGACCTTAGGAACGCCGTAATTTTGTTTTGTTGAAGGAGGCAGCTACTGCCGTGCAAACAGTGATTTTAGCAGATGGTCTTTTTGTAAACTGAGGTTTTAATCAATTATCATGGGTTCTTTGTCAAAGGAGATCAAAAAAATCACTATGTGTTATATTATAATGCCGTAAATCTTAGATTCAAAAAATAGTTGGTGTTAGGTCTCCTGGAATAGATCAAATCATATCCATATTCAATCACAAATACAGTCATCTTATATAGCTAACCATAAAAATTGTATAAACACTTCTATATGGATTGTCACTACTATAGATTAACATCTCCGTCCCAAAATCCCATTACAATGCTGCATAGTGTGGGGGAGGAGATATGTGTGAGCAGACAGAAGAAACATTATTACTTCCAGAATGTGAAAAATATTATTTAAATTTCCTCACTAAAAGTAGAGTATATGTTCTAAGAGGTGTTTGTGCTCTCATTCCTACTTCATGAGACCATGCTGGAGGATAAGAGTGACATACATGTTAACCTTTGCACTCCGCACTTTTTCTAAACTATATTTTGGGAGCACAGGGTAGTTATCTCTAAAGACCCCCAGAACCACATACAATTACAATTGCAAACTTATGTACAACCAACCTTTTTCTACCAAAACCAGGGAATAGGAGGACCTTTCTACACCTTCCCAACACATGTATTCTATCAGGGAGGTGGTCACTATACGAATAGTTGTTGGTAGGTGCTCATGAAAGTTTATGGAGGAATATGAGGTGATGGGGGCTTTAGTAACTCGGCAAGCCTTTTTAAACTAAGGGTTGTAGACAATGAGTCAATCAGGGTGTTAAAGGGGTGCAAGAAAAGGATCCCATAAGCTGTACAATTGGGTCTGCCCTGTCTGTGGGGAGACTGAGTGGACTTTTGGTGAAATGTGTTGAAAAATGGGGGAGCACTGGGTTTTGGGGAATCTAGCTGATTTTAGGTTGGCATCAATATCCCAAATGAAGCCTTTCGAGAACAACCTAATTGTGCTGAAAAAACTTATAAGTGGGAGCTCTTCATTCTTGTATGTTGTTTTGTCAGTTTAATTGTCTCTGTGCCTCACTGACATAGTCTATCGGATTAGCATCACAACTGCACACCTTGTCTGCCGTTGATAACGAAGTTTTATTCTTTTCGTCTTTAACGTTTTCTCTATAGTACGATTTTATATTTATCCATAGGTTAGCTGAGCTAGTGCAGAGACATGAGTGTGGTTCATCAATCTTTTCCATAAACTTCTGAAAAATATTATATCATCTGATTCTACTTTTGATGGATAGAAATTGATTAGTTTTGACCGAGTGCTTGGTATATTTATAATGGGTAATTATTCGTTTAGAGTCTTGTGTCTGCTGGCTCACAAAAGGCTTTCTAGCTAATTTTACCCCTAGCGTTTGCAAAACTCAGTGATTTCTGGATATCATGATAGGTTATTCACAGGGGGAGCGTTACTATCTCCCGTTTGGTGGTTATTCTTCCTCCCACGCTATGTGTAGGAAATGTTTTTTTTCAAAGGACTTCATAAAAGTGTTTAATCTCTGATAGTGGTGCAGAGAGCAAGTCGAAGGAAGGGGCCCAGAAGTTTTTCACCCCTTGGAGGTCGGGCTATGTGATGAGACAATTTATATCGCATCAACAGGTTTATGACATATTTTCAATTATAGGGGAGGTGTGGCAATGTCTTAGTGGTATATCCTCCGTATGTCTTC
>CM070039.1:59743390-59761705 GCA_036250615.1 Ptychadena robeensis
AACATGCGATATTCGCCGCGAACAGTTCGGCGGCGAACAGTTCGGGACATCTCTACTCAAGAAGAGGTATGGTAGCATGAGCCAGGGAGAACAGACTAAAAAGCTTTAAGTGTCTCAAGGTTTCTGACCCCTGGTTTAGTTAAGGAGGGGGAGCGCCAGGACAGAGCTGATAAAAGGAGAGCAAACAGGAAGTGAGCAGCTTTATACCAGAGAGGAGCTGAAGGGAAGTTCGTTCTCTGAAGAGAGGTGTGAGATACCATGGCGGGGTATGAGATACCCCAGCGAGGCTGGAGTGCACAGGTGGCTCTCAACAACCTGTGTCCTCGCACTCATCCCTTGCTCTGGGTCAGCCCTGGTGCCTGCTTGTGTAGTAATCGCGTGGTGAGTGTAAGACGCCCAACCAGAGACTTGATTAATAATACTAAGGACTGGCTACCACCTGGATGTGTTATATCTGTTAAACCGTTGTACAAAGTTAAGTAAAGTTCGTGTTTAAAGCACACTAATGGTTTGTTTCCTCTGTTCACTACCTCTGAGTCTGCTTTCTTACATTTGGCGCTGCAGAGCAGGGTAGTGATCATGGAACAACACCAGGGAGAGCCAGCTCGTCCTGGAGTATACGGGGCCAACATCTGATCTCCAGGACTGGGCTGGGTGTGTTTGTGGACACGCACATTCGCATGCCATTCCTGAACACCTCCAGGCCGAAGTGGCCATGAGTGCGTTGGAAGGGGAGGCCAGAAAGATCATGATCCACTTGCCTAAGACAGATCGGGACAGTATAGACAAGATTGGGGCCTACCTGGAGGGCGTCTTTGAAGATCATGGGACCTTGCATGGGCTGTACTGATAATTCAGCCCCGGGGAGACAATTCAACATCTGCAAAAACCTTATTTGACCTGGCTAGGACAATCCGTAACCGGGAGAGACCGGGGAACCAGGTCTGGGGCCTGGTGGATAATTGGTTGAAGGAACAGTTCGTGCAGGGGCTGGCCCACCCCCGAGTACGGGAAAAGGCCCATGAGATGCTAAAGGCGACCCTTACCATGCCCTTTGTGGGTCTGCTCACTACGGTCGTGGCCATAGCAGCTGAGTACGAGGGCCTGGAGGTCCAAGCTACTACAAGCAAATCTCTGCCTGAGCCAAAGGTTTGGGCGAAAGTCACTCCTATGGCCCCAACATCTGTGGCCACCAGTGACATGTTACAGAATGCAGTGGCGCTGGCCTAGACTGTCAACGCCTTGCAGGTGGAAAT
Source organism: Ptychadena robeensis (assembly GCA_036250615.1). Classification (NCBI taxonomy): domain Eukaryota; kingdom Metazoa; phylum Chordata; class Amphibia; order Anura; family Ptychadenidae; genus Ptychadena; species Ptychadena robeensis. The sequence continues at coordinate 59,744,647 of CM070039.1, forward strand.
GACCCAACTAAGGTGCCGTGCTCCGCTAGCCAGACCAGGACCCGCTGGGCTATGCTGGCCTAGAGGCGATGGTTGGACTTACTGGCGTTGTGACAGAAGAGGACATTTTGCCACGTCCTGTCCACAGGCTGAGGACAGGGAGGAACAGGAGCCATTAAACTAAAGCGCCCTGCCATGAAGAGTCGCACAGCAAGGGTGGAAGAAGCAGAGACTCATGGGAAGTCGCATTCACACTTAGTGGGACAATTACCAGTTGTGACCGGCAAATTTGACGGACAGTCTGTCTCTTTGACACGGGATCACAAGTGATGGTTATCGGGAAAAAAAGGTACCGTTAGCTGTTTCTGGGCAAGAGGAGGGACCCACAGCCCTCCTGGGTGAGTCTGTCTGCAGTCAATAGTCTACCCATTTCCGTGGTAGGCATCACCTTGTTGGAGATTGAGTTCTGGGGTAGAAAGCTGGGTAAGAGAGGAGTGGTGGTAGTCAGGGGGAGCACCGAACCCGACGCGACCCGCCCCATTCTGTTAGGCATGAACGTGATCATGGATTTGGCCGTAGATGTAGAGTGCCCCCGAGGTCATGTACCACCCCCTGGAGCGGCCAGCCGGGTGCTGAGAGTAGTCCGGGAGTGGATGCTGCTAGAGCACCAAGATAGCCAGCCAGGTGAGAGACTGGGGGTCGTTAAAGTTCCAGGGAAGAATCTGTTGATAGTGCCCCCTAGGCAGGTGATGATCTGCCCCCTTCCGATCGGGGCAGGAAGGCCTTTATATGGGTTGGCAGGACTATGTATGGCCCAATCCTTGACTACTGTGCAAAATGGGTGTGTGCTGGTGCGAGTATGTAACATCCTGGACACCCCTCTCACCATACTGGCCGGAAACACAGTGGTGGAACTGCATGCTGCAGTACCAGTAGACGGGCCCACTAGCCCCCAGGTCCTGTTAAGGAAACTTAAGGGGGAGCAGTATGAGGTATCTGTGGGCGGAGGAGATCTCGGGCAGGACTCCTGGGGGGAGGGCAATCCTGCCGCAGCTGGCTGAGCCTGCAGAGGACCTCTCCCCAGAGCAGCAATGCTCTCTGTGCCAGCTGTTGGATTGGCATGCACTGGTGTTTTCCGAAGGGGAGTACGATTTGGATCAAGCCACGGGTATTGAGCACGAAATCGACACCAGAATGGCCGTGCCCGTATAGAAAAGATACCGGAGTATTCCTCCTCACCTGTACCAAGAGGTGAAACAAATGGTGGGACAGATGTTAGCATAGGGAGTGGTCGAGGAAAGCAAGAGCCCCTGGGCCGCACCAATAGTACTAGTAACGAAAAAAGATGGGGCCCTGTGGACTTCTGTGGACTATGACAAGCTTAACGCTTGAGAGATGCCTATCCTTTGCCCCATATTGAAGAATCTCTCACGGCCCTAGGGCAGGCCCACTACTGTGAGGAGAAGAGTAGATCGTGTGAATGTGTGTTAAGCTAGGCATACACGGGTCAATACCTGTGCAATCGACATGAAATCGATTGCAGCGTGGTGACATCGACAATCGAATCAATGGGAATCAATGTGCACCACCTTACACATCAATTCCAGTTTGATGGAGACCCTGGCCCGTTGTTGGGAGCTGTTTTCTGGTAACACTGGCTGGGAGCTGCTGACAGGCTGCGGGGAGAGTCGGACAGAGGAGGGGGGGCTTGCCTGTGTACTGTGTTGGGGGAGGGGTTCGGCTCTCCCAGCTGCTTGTCAGATCGACCGTGATTTACGGACATGTCAGTTCCTGGTTGAAACTACTTTTTTGAGTGGGATCAATTCATTGGAATCGATGAAAGGCATACATGGCTCGATTTTTTCATGAGCACTCTGAATGCACACATTGCTTGATTGTGCTTGAATCCGTAAAAAATCGAGCCGTGTATGCCTAGCATTAAAGGTTCTGATCTTTGTATTTGGAAAAGAGCAGGTCATGTAAATGTTTGTGAAGGTTCTCATTTTTCAGATTGGAGAAGAGCTGGGGTTTGAAGGTTCTAATCTGTATATTTTGAAAAGGGCAGGTCATGTGGCCGTGTAAAGGTTCTCATCAGATAATTTTACCAGGCTTCCTTTCCACCTTTTAAATTCTGTTTAGTTATGCTCACCTCCTGAGACAGACTTTAACAGCTCTAGGAACTATGATATTTACATACATTTTCTGAAAAGTTTGCTTGCTTGTATCAGGGCAAAAGCAAAGAGGACTACTGAGGCAGTTTTAATCTGTCAGCATTTTATCACAGGAAGGCAGTGATGACATCATTAGGTCTAAAATAAAGTACACAATTAAAAAGGAGTAATTTACTAAAGTAATAAGCATGTGCTTAGTTAATAAAAAGCTTCAAAAGGGGGAAAAGTAACACTTTGTAAAGCTAGCCATGCACGGGTCTACTTTTTGCAAGTTCGATCTTGGATTTGATCACATTGTGTGATTTTCCGATTGTGGGCCAGTATAACATCGATTTACTGTACCACCATACAGTGTGATTTAAACATGACCAATTCACGTTCGTACTATGGAGCGCATGCGTAGTATGATCCTAAATACGATCGTAAGCAAATCAATCAAAGTACCTAAAAAAAAAGTCAGATATGATGATGGTATGATCAAGCAAAATTTGCCAACATGTCTGATCACTTTGGTCGATTGTACCAGGTGTGCGGGAAACAATTTACAATTGATCAACTTGAAAATCGATCAATTTAAGTTGATTGAATGGAAATATCGAACCGCATATGCTTTTGTATACCGGCTGGCTTGGTTCCCAGTCTTCCCCCGCAGAGCCCCCCTTTTCTAGATAGGAACATTATCGATGCAGAGACATGCATCATGTAAACACATAGGCTATGTCTCAACTTTAGCTATCTCCTGCAATTCTAATCATGTGATGGTGATCGATAGTGATTTTTCTGGCAAGCAATCGGGAGGGATCTGGCGAGATCACCCCTAATCGTGCTCCATCAACAAATTGAGCCGCGTTCTTTATGTCATTCATGTCTATAGTGAGCCGTGTTTTATACCGTGGGCCGCATGGGCATGATTGCCCGTAATTAAAATTTGGTGGACGATTGCCAAAGTGAGGATAAGCCCATAGAGACACACACACTACAATCATGCAGAGAGATGCATCATATATACAGACACACAGATCATTGCATCATGTGTACGCACACACCAATCATGCAGAAATAAGCATCATATGCAAACAAACACACACACACACACCAATCAGGCAGAGAGGAAGCGGCATTCACATAGACATCATAAGCAAACAAACACACACCAAACATGCATAAATGAATAAAATAGACAAACACACAGAGACACAGAAACACAGACGAGCACACATTACATGCATTTTACTTTCTTTCTGCATCTAGTTCCCCTGTGGTTGGCTTCCTTTGGATCCATTGAATTAGGTTGTGTTTGCATTATGTTTGTGATGGATTACGACATCACAGTACAATTCATTTAGCCTGCATCACAGAACTTTTGTTTTTATCATTTGAGGTTATTTTGCAGTCCTAAACAGATTTTGGGAAATGATTACTAACAGCAAAAAAATATCAGGTCTAATTTTTTTTACCTCGGCTATGAAAGTGATTTCATATCTCAGTTCAAAACCTCTGAGTTGACTTTAGGCATGTTTGATCTTCGAGCTGAAAGCAACAAATGCCTTCTCAAGGTGTGGAAAGTCAAAATGCATGCTTCAGTTCTTTTTGTTTGGTTTATTTTACTATCATTTTCTGGCTCAGATTATTAATGTATCATATGATTTTTTCTTCACAGCTTTGAAAAGGTCTTTTGACATGGAGGACATTGACAACACATCTGTGTTTTCTCCAACTTCTCCACATAGCTCTACGTTTGGTCCAAGTAAAAGTAACGTAAACAGAACAAGCAATGGGGACATTCAAATATCTACTGGATTGCACCAGCCCCTCTATAATTCATGCATCCAAATTAGCTCAAGCTGCAGTCCATCCCTAAGTCCGGTTCTCAAAAGTCGGATTACTAGCAGCTTGTCTTTCAACCGTGGTACCATGCAAATGGCCAAGACGAATGGATCAACAGGGCAAGGCCTAACCCGTGTTTTCTCTTTCCAAACTCGACTTCATCCTTGTGGTTTTACATCCTCTGCTCATGGCAGTGACAATGATAGTCTCCACAGTTCCACTTCTAGTTTAGAATGTCCACCTACAACACCTTTTCAGCCACTCCATCCAACCCATAATTCGGTGGGCCAGCATGAGTCTAACATCACAATTCCTAATGTGACTAGTCCAGTTCTGAAAAAAATTTCTTCACATGGAAATGTGTTTCACTCAAAAATAGAGCGACCAGGTGTCTGTATGGTACCCGTTCCTACTAAAAGCAATGGCTCTTTGCCATCTCTTGAACTTCACATTGCTGAAGACAATGTACCTGACTTGGTACCTTCTTCAGATGCTGGCTATCCACCATCAGAAGGATGGAGCTCTCCCCCTCCAGCTTCCTCTTCAAGGAATGCCAAATCTATTAGCAGGGAGCCTTCATTCTCCTCATCTTCATCTTCTTCTTCACCTCCCAAAGAATGTACACCCATCAACTGTGATCTGACTTCTCCCTCTCCACCACCAATCTTTGGTCCTCTTCAACAAACTACACTCCAGAAGTTCCCACTATCTCTTCGAAGCCCTTTCGGAAAACCTAATGGTTTGATACCAGAGCAGTTTAATAGGCCATTGCCTCGGACACAGCTAAGAGTTAACCTTAATTCCACATCTGGTATAACTTCTCAAGTAAATACAGAGAAAACAGACATTACTTTAAAAAGTCAACCACACATTTCATCTATAGGGAGGTCAAGTTCCCTTAACTATAATTCTCCAGTGTCACCTAATTTAGGTTCTCGATTGCCATCTTCTGTTTTACAGGATTCACTTCAAGACTCAAATTTTAATCATAACTTAAAGCCACATGAATTTCATTCTTCAAGTGGTAGACTACGATCCCTAATGCAGAGAGCTAATTCTTTTTCTAACGCTGATAATGTTCTTAATCAATTTGTTGCAGTAAATGAAAAGTCAACTGGATACTTGGCTCACCCTCTTAAAACTGTTCAAGAGCCTTCTATCACCACTGGAACACAAGGGAATGGAAATTCATCATTTACAACATATCTTCAAAGTAACCAAAAAAATCAAAGGTTCACAGATTCAATTTTTGGGATTCCACCCATAAAGACCTCTATTCGCGAGCATATGGTACCACTTGCCGTAATTCCTTTCAAACAACCTGAGGCCCCACTGAGATTGTCTGAAGATTTTGAGGATGGAAAACTTAACATAAGAGATTCAGATTTGGCAGGTAAGAACGATTACTGGTTGAAATGTTCTTTTGCTATACACTAGCTGTCCAAAGACATAGGCAGGGTTGCCACATGTGGGTCCCATCTCTTTGTCATTGCTATTTGTGACCAATGTGCAATTATGTGTTCACTAACATGGCTTGTCATGGCTCGCCAGGACTGTAGTGGGATGCCCACCATATACCACCATTTAAAGCAATATGGCCGAATAAATGCTAAAATCAGTGCTGACATAAAGGAACTTTGTGGTTTAGTAGTTATATCAGAGTTACTTATAGGATTAACTACAAACAGAATTTAGTCTACACTATGAATAGGGTCCTCAACTACTTTCCAATCTGAGTTTAACGCTATACATGGAACAATAAAGGCTTTATTATATGTACCACAGATACTCAACACTTTCAAATGAACTTTACAGCTCATTTACATGGTAAATGAGCCATAATCGCAATTGACTGGTCGTTTTCAGGCTTTTGTCCAATAGGACCTCCATGGGGTCCTTATCAAGACTTGCAATGCCTGCACATTTTTGCAGATGGTTGCAGGCAATCGTTTTCTATCAGGCTGACGAAGGGAATGGTCGTCTGTCAGCAGAGGCCCGGGAAACAAATGTGTAAATTTAGCCTTAAGCTGGGAATACACAGGTTGATTTTTTTCCCAGATTTCTGCACAGCCGAGCGCCGTGCATGTTCACTGAACTGAGCTGTGCAGAAATCAGTGAATGCCGTTTTTTGAGCGAGATCTATTGATGTTGGAACATGTTGGTAAACCTTGTTCGATATCCTTTACTTAGAATGGGGACCCGCAGTTTGCCATTTAAAGTATAGGATGGGCTGACAGCTAGCTCCCGATATCGGGGAAGCCGGGCAGTAGCGTGATCTCTCTATCGGCTCAAATATCGAGCTGTGTATTCCAGCCTTTACTCAGTGTAAGAAAATGACCAAATGAACGATACCCATTAGTATTCATCCTAGTATCCAAAAACATGATGACAATGGAAAAAAATCTATCATTCAAGGCAATGTCTCCGGAAGGTCTTTTCTTTAGTTTTTAAAGGAATACTGAAATTCCTTTTAAAGGGGAGAATGTGACCATCCAGGTTGCAGTGTTTGTACCTGCACAACTATTGACAATGAATAAATGAAGATATGCTGTCTACAACCTAAGGGTGAATTGCCAGCAGGCAATTGACCAGGCGATTTTCACAGGCGATTTTTTTAAATAAAAGCCACCATTATAAAAAATAAATGCCTACATGAATGGAGGCGATTTCTGATCGCCTGCACACGCGATCTAAAAACGCGAGCGCAGTCGAACATAGTGAGTACATAGCCTAACAGTGTAATTTAAGAAATGTTTTTTGGAAAAGTGTCTGAAAGAAATGTTATGAAGAGGGTTTGTAGCAAGTTGGGGGAGAGTGTGGGCAAGTCCAGACTTGATTAATTAAAGAACTGCTGGAAAGCCTCCCAGTCTTTGGAAGAAGAGACAAGGAGGTGAGGGCAAGCTTTTTTGCTGATCATCTCTCTTCCCCTCCTCTTCACTTGGCACCAAATGACATCCCCAGTTTCACTGTGTCTACTGGGCTAATAAGTGTGAGGGTGGCCACAGGGAAGGAAGGGAACATGGGGGGAGGGAGGGGTGTAGGCCTTGTTGTTTTTTTCCCACACACCACTTGCCTGACAAAAAGATGTTCCCATCTTTCCTCAGAGAAACTCTAGACAAGGCAGATAAACATATTTAACATGTACTAATGCCTCATGGGGAGGGTTATTTATTAAGATTGCTAAATGTTATATGGTATTGGATCTATTTTTGTGTGACCTGTCAGTAAGTTTACAACGTAAGGATTTTTTTTCCTGCCTATTAATTATATGATGTTCTAGTGATAATCCCCTTGTATTGAAACGCCAGTCTTGATTTCTAGGTTAGTGGCTGTGAATAGACTGCTGCAGGCAGGAGGAGGCATTTCTTCAGTACTGTTAAACGGAGTTCAATTAAACTAAGTTTACAGCCTTAAGCCCTCCATAGATGTTTAGAATTCCTGACGTTCTCCCGGCAGATCAACCGGCAGATCAACCGTGCGTAATGACATCAGTTGTGCCGAGAATAGGCCACACACCCTTTGTGTTCCGACATTTACTTTGGATGTGGATGCTGGTCCCCATCCAAAGTAAGACGATCTATCTAAACATTACGGACCTGTTTTAAGGTGGGTTTACACATGTAAATTTTTTTATTTGATCAATGAAGAATGAAGATTTTTTGGTTGATTGAACAAAAATCTAGGTCATCGAACATGTTGGTAAATTTTTATATGTCGTTTTTTCAAATGTATTTTAATTTGATATCAGTGATAAACAAACAAATCTAATGTTACATTTGATAAATGAAGAAAAATGGTGTTCAACAAAAACATCGAACAATAAATCGAATTGGCAGTTGATTGAAGAAACAATCTACACCTGTAAACCCACTTTAAAGGTAGCCATACACAATGCAATTCAATGCGTCATCCCGCTGCAGCTGGACCCTCAGCTGATTGGCAGACACCCTTTGTGTGCTGGCCATTTCTTTAAATGGGCACTGCCATCTCCATTCAAAGTAATGGTATCGGCTGGGAATGCGGGAGATTCCTGGTCGATCTCACCAGGTGGACCCACCCAATTTTCAGCCAAGTGACCGACAGGCGATTGGCAAGAGCGTGCATAATGGTTGATCGGCCAAAAAATTGTGTGAAAATCAGGCCATGTGTGGCTACCTTTAATACGGACCATTGATCTCTTGAAGGATTTAAAAGCAGTAGCTAAACATGTTCTTGGCCTGAAAAAAGAGATCTAATACAGCCATCACATAAGATGGTAAGTTGCAAAACAGCTATACTTTAACAGAGCCAAGTCAGTTAAGCCCCCCATAGACGGGCACAATCCCGGCCATAGTTGTAGCAGACCAACCTGCGTGCTCGCTCCCGCCAAGCACATAAAGGTTGGTCTGCCGCAACTATAAGGGAACCCACCTTGAAATTTGTAGAAAAAAAGCCGGCAGGTCGGATCGCACACGGATCCGTCCTGCTGTTTTTTTTCCTGCCCGACTGTGCTGCAGCCTGTTAACTTGGAGGGGAAGTCTCCTCCCCCTCCAAGTTAATTGGCTACAGTCTGACAGGAATCCCGTGTGTTAGTGGAACACACAGGATTCCTGTCCGTTCTGTAGCAGACTGCTCACAGCGTGGTGACGGCTGGGAATGCGGGAGCTAATTAGCCTGAAGAAGGGATCTGCGATATCCCGAAAGCTTGCTTCTCTAATGACTTCAGTTAGCCAATAAACGGTATCACTTGAACTCCAAACTTGCTGTATTTATCGATGGCTAACACGGTACAACACTCTACTAGACTCCGTATTAAAAATAGAAATGCAAACAATCATATATTTGAAAATATATATGATGGGGGTTTCAAGGGTGCCTTTTCGTTCAATCAATTTGTACCAACACAATTCTCAGAAAATTCAAATTTTATTTTATATATTCTTTTGTTAAAAAACATACATTCTCTCTTGGTGCAAAGTAGCACACATCTCCTTATTATACAAATAAAAAACTCTCCTCCTAGAGGGAATTTTTTAAGAATGATGTTGATACAAATTGATTGAATGAAAAGGCACCCTTGAAACCCCCATCATATATATTTAGAAATATATGATTGTTTGCATTCCTAGAAAATCCTCACAGATTAGTGAGGTGGGGGGTGGTGCAAAGTCTTTTTGACCTTTGATATAGTCCAACCATGAATTACAATATTTATCAGTATTCACAGCTTTGCCATGAAGCTCAAAAATTAGCTCAGATACATATTTATATATTTACATGTTTCCCTTGATCTTCAATGAGACGTTTCTGCAGCTTAATTGGAGTATACCTATGGTAAATGCAGTTGAATGTACATGATTTGGAAAGGCACACACCTGTCTATTTAAGGCCCAAAGCCCTAGTCTCCACTGTCCATTAATACCCCTGCGTTATTTTAACATAGTGCTCAAATCAGCCAATTACGACAATGGGGTTGTGACAGGACTGGCTCCAAACCCCTTCAGAGCCCCGGATCCACTGTGTCCATAGTAACCTGATGGAGGCTTGCGCGTGCATCAGCTGGGGCCAACAGTTGACAATTCATGTCAGAGCACAAACCAAGCATTAAGTTAAAGGAATTGTCTGTAGACTTCTGAGATAGGATTGCCTCGAGGCACAAATCTGGGGAAGGTTATGGAAACATTTCTGCTGCTTTGAAGGTCCCAAATGAGCACAGTGGCCTTCATCATCCGTAAGAAGTCCAAAGCCACTAGGACTCTTCCTAGAGCTGGCAGGCCATCAAAACTAAGCAATCAGAAGAGAAGATCCTTAAGGTAGCCATACACAGTTAGATTATCCCTCGATAGATGAGGGACAGACTGCAGCATAATTACATCATCACACGGCAGCCGGCCCCTCAGAGCATCATTACTTTGGATGGAGACTGCCAAGACGGATGCCACTCCTTACTAAAAGGCACATGGAGTTTGCCAAAAGTTACCTGAAGGATTCCAAACCATTAAACCATGAGAAATGTTCTGGTTTGACAAAAATATAACTCTTAGTTGTAAATGTCTTTACATTTGGAGGAAACCAGACACCACTCATCACCAGGTCAATACCATCTAAACAGCGAAGCATAGTGGTGGCTGTTTTAGAGCGTTAGGAGCTGGTAGACTAGTCAGAATAAAGGAAAGATTACTGCAGCAATGTACAGACTGGGGCAATGCTTCATCTTTCAGCAGGACAACAACCCTAAGCACACAACCAAGATATCAAAGGAGTGGCTTCAGGACAACTCTGAATGTCCTTGAGTGGCCCAGCCCAGACTTCTCTGAAGACAGCTCCTAAAATGGCTGTGCACTGTTGTTTCCAATCCAACCTGATGTAGCTTGAGAGGTGCTAAAAAGAGAAATGGGCAAAACCGTCCAAGGATAGGTATGCCAAGCTTCTGTCAAAATTGCTGGCAAATGTGCATTGACAAAGTATTGAGCAAAGGCTGTGAATACTTATGTTTTTGGGAATTCTTTGCCAAAACTTTAAGTAAACTTCATGTTGCCATTTTGGGGTGTTGTGTGTAGAATTAACAACTCCTGTGCTAACAACCATGCAGAAGTTAGATGTATAGGGAAATTTTGTATCACCGTCCCTATTCGGTGTCTCTCTATTATCGGGTCACGCACTTCAGCTTTTGGGTGCCCAGGGTAACGGAACAATGTTGTTGTCTGTTTCCACGGTTTGAAAGAATGATGGGGGTTACATTTTTGGATGTTCCCTGGTAAAAAATAAGGCTCTAGGAGGCGCTCTTCCAAATAACAAATTAGGCGCAGTTTCCAGGCGAATTTTTAAAGAGCCAGGAGACTACCCATGTACCCTATGATCCTGTAAATGTGGTCTGGAACCACGAATCATTGTCACTACAATAAATCTGTGTTTATTAACGAGCCTTTTCTTTTTTTACCTGGGAACATTTAACGACCCCATCAAAAGTAGAAGGCAGATGTAATTTAACAAGGTTTCAAACACATTAATTCTTAAAAAAACAAACATAAAAGGTTTAAATTTAACATTTATTGTACATTAAATGTATATGGCTCAACAGAGATATATTAAGCCACCATGCATTAAATGCACACGGCCTAATGCTGAGCTTCAGGAATGTGGCCTGGCACCCCCTAGGTAAGAGCTGCTGTGCATGTAGGAACAGATGCACTCGGCTGGACTCCAAATTGCTTTATACGTTTCCCTCCACATCTTTATCTGACATATCCAGGGTTAATGGGTTAATTACTTAATTAGAGCATACCTAAAAGTCAAAGCTGTCAGAAGGGTATTTAACACCAAAGTCGAACACCCCTCAGGGTGGTTAGTGGTGGCTCTTGCGGGCTGACAGACATACTGGTGGGTCAGAGGGATGAGAGTCAACTTAGGGAATGGAAAGATGGATGAGTTAAGCACCCAAGAGACTGTTGTTGATTAGTGATTTGGAACACATGAAGAGGTCATGGATGAGCAACCCCCTTTTTAGGAATTTTATACATGTTAGTCTCCTGTCAAAGGGAATAGAGGTGAGGAAGAGGAATCCTGTCGGGAACCATAATGTTGGCAGTAAAGCATGATGGTAGATGAGATTAAGGCTAAGTTTACACTGTCTCTTGCAAGGTCGGTTTAGGTTTTTTTTAGTGACCAGAAAACGACCTTGCTTTAGGTTTAAAATGGAAGTCAATGAGGTCGTTTAAAGAACAGAAAATGTACTGTCGTTAATCAAGCAGTACGTTTTCTGTTAGTTTTTTTAAACGCCTTCTGTAGCATTCATAGGGTGGTTTGGTCGTTAAACGACCCCATTGACTTCAATGGTGAAGCTCTGAAAGCGACTGCAGCAAGTTTGCAGAGATTTTTTCACTCTTTAAAAAAACGACCTGGGAGTGGCTATGCCTCCTTTCCAGGCACTCTGCAGGGTCAGGTGACCTCCTGTGGCTGCTTGAAGCTCACAACCCTGCCCCTCTGGAATTTTTCAAACTTTAAAGCTAGAGTACATTTTGTATAAAGGTCTTTGCTTTAAAGCGTCTTTAAAGCCTTTCTGCCAGTCGAGAGCGTCTAGGAAGCTTTAAACGTGACGACAGTGTAAACTTAGCCTTAAGATGATTTACTGGACACCAAGGGGCTGACAGCAGCTGTCATAAATTGTGGCCAGTCTAAGGCACACCTGTGCAATATTTATGCTGTCTAATCAGCACCTTGATATGCCACATCTGTGAGGTTGGATGGATTATCTCGGCAAGGGAGAAGTACTCATTAACGGCAAAAGGATGCCCGCCGATACTCTGAGCGATGGAGAGCGGCGTGATGACGTCATCACGTTGCTCTCCACAGCTCATCTGTCGGTCACCACTCGCTACATGTGTGGGGACCTTAAGGTTTGTGACCAATATTTAAGAGTAATGGGTCTTTTGTACAAAACCGAAAGTGTTGCCTTTATATTTTTGGTCAGTTTATTGCTTATATCAGCAGGGCTCTGGGCTCTTCTGGTATAAGCAATACAGTATAGATAGAAGATCTGTCCGTGGGCAGTTCCTCCTCCCCGGCCTGGAGAGCTGGCAGGGAGCCAAAATGCGACCACCCGCACCAGAGTGACCGCCGGTGGTCCCTTATTTAGGCCATATTTCTACGAGAGACAGGCGCTCTTCCACTACAGCTCTGGCGGCATTTAACAGGTGAATTTATACCGGCTTTTCATAGGCCTTGAATGTGATAGAGTCGCAGTGCTGCAGGAAAAAAGCTGGATCATTAGGAATCTCGCTGTTTACCACATTGGTCCACACTGCTGCCCAGAAAGGTCGGAGTAAGGGGCATGACCAGAATATATGCAACATCTTTCCCGGAACACTCTGGCAACATGAAAGCCAATATGATCGCGCCCATAGAGAATTAATGGAGATGCATAAAAAAAAACACATCTGAACGAATTTTAAACGCGTCCATTCATATCTATGGGCGCAATCGTCTGCGCCCACCCGTGGCCCGCGATCATACTAGGCTACTATGGGGTTAATGATGTGAGAGATCAGGCTGGTAAGCTCTATCCCTCTTAGTAAGCCGTATATGGTTGGAGTAATATTGCACCTAGTGGTGGGAGGTGATTTGGTTAGGTGGGGCATGGTGTAGTTTCTCTATATAATGTTCAGTAGTGGTTGTACCCTCCACACTCCATGAATAAGCTCCATTAAGCGAGTGAAACGCGTAAGGCAAGGGGGTCCTTCATCAAGGGGGTGAGGAGGTCGTTCTCTATATGTGATCAACAATTTATAGAATAAAGATTGATTGGACTTTTCCTCGGAGTTCGGTTTTCCTTTCTCAGGATGGTAAATTATTTCTTTAGTTGTATTGTCCCTCAGGTGTAAATGCTACCTGATCGGGTGAAAAATCTTCATGTAACAATGGCGGAATGCGGATAGCTAGGCCTTGCATGAACAGCTTGAGATCCTGAGTGAGATCGGTTGGTAACTATTACACTGGGACGGGTCCTTAACTTCCTTAAATGGTCTTATAGTAAACCAACGACAGTTTATCGCAACCAGGGTATTTGCCTATTTTCATGGACTTAATTACAGGGAAAGTTATCAGTCGGCCCCTCAGCACCCATAGGTCTGCTAATAAGACTGCAGAAGGGGACTGTTTCTGACGGGATTCAAGGTCCTATATACAGGAAAGCAAATCTGTCATGGACTGGAGATGCTCTCTCTTCAGTCTATCTCCACGCTTGATGTGTACCCCTTCGATTACAACCTTATGGGCCCCCCACACTGTCAGGGAGTTAATTTGTAGCATTCAATTCAAGGTAGCACATCAGCTACCACTGCCGGGGCCTGAAGTTAAGATTTTTTAGAGTATCAAAACCTGAGATACATAGGGATACAGGAGCGTGATCAGAGTAAGTCATGTTGACTATGTGGCAATCTAGGGCTCTGGAAATGTCCCTATGTTTGACCCAGAAATGATCATGAGGGGGTGGGGGTTTGCTGATAGGTTCCTGACAGAAAGTCCTGCAGCTGTGAGGCTGCACAATGTCACAATCCTGCGGGACTAGGCAGACTACGTCACACAGTTTGTTGAAAGGTCTTCTGCGAATCTATGCAGTGCACTGACGAACCTTGACTTGTCGCTGATTTTGCCCCTGCAGATCGAAGGCAAAAAAGCAAGTCGCTTCCTGTTAATGCCTCCGATCTGCAAAGATGTCGCAGGGCAAGTGCCGGCCAATTAATATATATGCATTTTCAATGTAATCATGCCAAAAGAATGATTACATTAAAAAATAAATATACCTTTACCCCCCACCCCATGGATTGTGTATAGAGGTCTCTAGGATTGGACATATACAGTTGTGTTCAAAATTATTCAACCCCCACTGAAATTGAGTGTTTTGGCCATTTTGACATTGATTTTGATCATTTCAGTCATCTTGTTTACAATTAAATCAAAGAGACACTTGTAAGTCAGACAAATGACATAACATTAATAATGAAATAGCCACAAATGTCTTTTCTGTGCTCACATCATTATCAGTTTTATTCAACCCCCAAGTGACATTCATTCTTAGTACTTAGTACAACATCCTTTTCCAGTTATAACAGCTTAAGCCTCCAGTTCAGTCACATTCTTAGGCTTGCACACTGCAATTGCTTTCTTCAAGTCCCACCAGAGGTTCTCAATCGGATTTAAGTCTGGTGACTGCGATGGCCACTCTAAAATGTTCCAGCATTTAACCTCCTGAGCGTGTCGCCGAGGTCCAGATTTTTGTACCAAAAGCGTTACACTGTTTATCATTGAAAAAAAAATGTTGTAGAACTGTAACTGACCAAAAACACGGGTCTAGTAGACATCCTGAATATATAAATTTTTAAACGCTTAAATATTTTTAAAAAAATCACATTTAATGATCAAATAAAATATAAAACACAAAAATCTGCTCAAACTAGAATTTTTTTTTTAAATCAACCAAAAATTACAATGCGTCTGCTACACCACGCAGGGAACAATGTCGCACGCTGGCACATTTGACAATGGATTACCTGCAGCTTGCCCGTTGCTTAGGGCTCGCTCCTGCCGCATCGGCGTGAGTGCACCCTATTGATTTTGCTAAACCAAAACTTAGAAAAACTGCGCCCATACTGCATTTATACATGCAGTATGGGAGCTGTTTTTCCGCGTTTTTGGTCACCTCCATTGATCTCCGGTGATTTGAGGTGTCTCTGGCGGCAATGTGCTGTGCTGCAATGAAGAAGCGGCATCCCGCAGCTTCATATCATCACTGCGGACGCGCCACTCAGCGCAGAGTGGACACTGCCATTCATTTGAATGGGAAGTGTCCTCTATGCGTCTTTTTCCCTGCTGCGGACGTACGTCCACCGCGGGGAAAAAGACGCACTGGATGCAAGCTCTTACAAAGTATTTACTTCTTGCGTTTTCCTTTATTTTGAACTTGATTGCATACAGAAAAATCAATCCAATCAAATCCAACATGAAAGAAATACATTTTTTCCCCATTTTGAATTGAATTGGAGGCAAAAAACAATTGCTCCAATCAATGTCAGAATGAAAGATAAACCATAAGAAGCAAAAAAATTTTTTTTTTACATTTTGAACTTCCCGCCCTTCCCCCTCCCGATGACGTCATCTGCCGCTGGCGCGATCCGGATCATCGGTATCTGAAGTTCAGACAGCAGGGGACACTGGGAGAGAAGCTGTAAGCCTCTGGGCTGCCTGCAAGCCATCTAGCTGCAGGTTTCAGCAGCCCGAGTTATCTCGGGCTGATCCTTTTCAGCAACTTTATTTAGCCCGAGATAACTCGGGCTTAACACCCAGAAGGTTAATCTGCAACCATGCTCTAGTGGACTTGGAGGTATGCTTGGGATCATTGTCCTGTTGAAAGGTCCAACGTCTCCCAAGCCTCAGGTTTGTGACAGACTGCATCACATTTCCTTCCAATATCTCCTGGTGCTGAAGAGAATTCATGGTACCTTGCACACGCTGAAGCTTCCCTGTACCTGCAGAAGCAAAACAGCCCCAAAGCATGATTGACCCCCGCCATGCTTCACAGTAGGCAAGGTGTTCTTTTCTTTATAGGCCTTGTTCTTCCTCCTCCAAACATAGCATTGATCCATGGGCCAAACAGTTCTAATTTTGTTTCATCAGTCCACAGAACACTATCCCAAAACCTTTGTGTTTTGTAAACATGACTTTTGGCATACTGCAGTCGACTCTTCTTATTCTCTGGAAACACCATGGCCATTCTGGCATAGAGGCCATCATTACGCAGTGTGCACCTTATTGTCTGAGCTGAAACTTCAGTACCCGCATCTGACAAATCTTTTTTCAGTTCCTCAGCAGTCACACAGGGACTTTGCGCTTCAGGTATCGCACAGCAGTCGAAGTCAGCAGCTTCTTTCTGCCAGGTAGCGTTTCAACAGTGCCCTTTGCCTTGAATTTGCGAATGATGCTTCCTATGGTGTCTCTTGGTATGTTTAACATCTTTGCAATCTTCTTATAGCCATTGCCCTTACTGTGAAGAGAAATCACCTCTTCTCTTGTCTTCCTGGACCATTCTCTTGACTTCACCATGTTTGTAAACACACCAGTAAATGTTTAAATCTACCTAAGCGGCGCTTATTATGCTTGATTGCTGCTCAACAGGGGGAAGTCAGAGCTTCAAACGTTCCTACACTCACATTGGCATGTGTATGTAGGTAAAGAGGGATTTTAAAGGCATCAATAAGTAATCCAGTACCAAAAAGGTTATCTGTGCAAAAAAAAGGAAAAGAGGTATTAGTAAATGAGGTTAAAGAGCCTAGTAGGTGAGAACCCTAATGGTTCAGAAGGTGAGGTTCACTCACCTCGTATGGGGGGAGGGGGTGACACCCCGGGCACAGGTAGCTCGATACACTCTCCTATATTGGCGCAGGGGAAACGTCGGATTAGTAATAAAGAATTCAGGATAGTAGGAATTGATATTAATTGATATTTGACTAATGTCAAATTTGTAGCATCGATCCAGACCCTCCCCCCATCGACATATCTCAGCAGGCAGTGTACCAGATCCCGACAGGCAGTCAAAACCCGACAGCACC
>CM070039.1:59776781-59803502 GCA_036250615.1 Ptychadena robeensis
AGTACCTCCCTGTCATACGCAAAACCTGATTCTGGGCTCCAGAACCCCATCTACTCTTCCTTATCTCCAGCTAATGGGCTTAGCCTGTCTCGTTCCCCAAGCCCAGGCGTAACACTGTCAGACTGTAGCCAATTAACTCGGAGGGGGGACCGACTGCAGCACAGGATCGGAGGATCGGGCATAAAAAGAACCAGCAGGACGGATCCGTGTGCGATCCGACCTGACGGCTCTTTTTGTCAGATCCTCAAGGTGGGCTTCCTTATAGTTGCGGCCGACCAACCTTTATGTGCTTGGCGGGAGCGAGCACACCGGTTGGTCGGCTGCACCTATGGCCGGGAATCGGCCTGTCTATGGGGGGCCTAAAGTCAATGTTAACCCAACTAATACCTTGTGTAGGTTTAAACATGCTGGTGTTTTAATGTTTTTAATTTTTTTATATATAACATACTAAATACTATAGATATACTAAAGTACACCCTTACCACAGTGATTTGCTACCAACATCCAAAAATTTAAACATTGAGGACAAAGGACGTGTCACCCTACCGGAAACCGGGCCAAAAAACAAGAACCCTGATTCCGGTCACAATGGACTTTAATGGTAGCTATCGAAAATTAAGTAATAAAGAGCAGAGTAACATTGTTTGTACAAATAAAGTCAGATTTATACACCGTAGATGAAGAGGTAAAGTAAATTGATCGAACGACTTCAAATGTTTCTTTCAAATGCAAGTAATATCCACTTTTAAACAAATCATAATCTCAACGCGTTTCGCGTTTCGTGTCGCTTCTTCAGGAGATGAATTGTAAATAACAAAAGAAAAGTTTGTTTGTCCCAGCTATAAGGTAAGAGAAAGCACAATCAGTCTCTGTCCTGTTACATAATTGTATATAGAGTAAAAATAGTGGTATAGGGCAGATATTTACCCTGTAAGCGTGTATTGAAGAAAATGGTAACATTACCATAAAACCGTCTGATAAAGGCGGGAACATCGTCATATTAGACAACTCACATTATGAACGGATATGTTATCAAGTACTAAAAAACTGAGATTGGTATGCTCCCATATTTCAGTTGAGGATCGCTCAGTTTGTAACAGAGTATAGTAACATCATTAACCAGGCATGACCGAGGGAGTGCTGAATCCCCCCTCCCAACACACCACATAACTAAATAAAACAAACACAGAATTCTTTCGAAAGTGGTTTAATGAATATTGTAATAATAACATAAAATTAACGGCCACAGCCTTTAAATAAATCACATCATTAATGAGAGCCCAAGCAGTGCCACCAAAATGAATTATCCAAACCATCTGTACCAGCCACCAGCCCTTTTAAAACTAGCACGGTGGGTACGTATTTATTCTCTGTAACTTAAACCAGGTGAGGCCTCACGACCCCCTTTCCTTAAACCGGTGTCTGTGACTGCCCTTAAATCACCTGGCACATCCCCAGACCTTTTTCATGCAAATTATTCACCCCGCAGCACTGCCGAGCTCCCGCCAAAGCCGGTGACTCGGCTCCCGGGGGCCCCCCACCAGAGCAGCAGGGCCACATCCACTGCTTCTCGCAGACCTGCATTGAATATTTCAAGACCTAAATCTGACAGGTTTACCCCATCCTTTCTAAAATGCCCTCTTGCCTGCTCTAACAGCTTGTGCCTTAGCGCATGCCCCCCGGCCCTGCACACAAAATTCAAAACCGACAAGTTGACTTTTATTCTACTCCTTTGCAGAATACGGTGGTTAATCGGAGGTCTAGGTATCATTTCAAACCACACCATAATCATGCTGGGTGCACATTCCCATATACGCAAGAAAAATGTCTTAACCGCTATCATGAGGTCCAGCTGGGTGCATGTCCCCAGATCATTACCCCCAGCGTGCACAATCAAAACATTCGGTGGTGTTCTTGTGGTGACGAGCGTTGAAAATTTTTTAAATATCTCCAACGCATGCCTGGGAAACCAAACCAATGGATCTCGGCATCTTTCTCTAGGCAGCCTAGCAGCTTTCCTTGAGGGCATTCCGCTGCCCTGCGTTCTGCCCAGTAGATATACGAATGTCCAATGATCCAAACCGTGCACTTTGGGGTATCTGCGATTAAAAGTGAGAAAACTTCACCCTGAACTTACCAACGGACCTTCACCCACTACTTACAAGGCACATCGACCAGATGCGGACGGACATAGGTTTTGAAACGATCCGACTCCCAGCGCCCAATACATTTTATGGCTGCTTCTGTGGCGGCGCCGATCCGGAACGAATGAGTCCCGAAGTGCCTCGGATCAAGACCCATGTGCAACAGAGCTTTTTGGAAAACAGCAGTGAATTGGTAGCGTGATAGAAATGACCCGTCACTATGGCATAGGAGAGGCCCATGCGCGCCTGGTCTAACCGTCTGGAATGAAGAAAAACAGTGTATGGGACAAAAGGAACACCCTTCTTGGTCCGTTTTGGATTTGCTAATCCGTATGTGTAACATACCCTGTGATAGTTCTACGTCCTGTCTTAATAAACCTCCTGCTTCTCTTTTTCCTGGGCTCACTAATTCCCCTACCCGAAATGCCCCAAAGAACGCCAACGAAAATGCCACCTTAAATAATATTACCTCCGCTGGAGCCGTACACAGTAGGGGCAGCTGCACAAACAAGCCCCGCATTATCGCGAAGGTCACCGGCTTGCGGCTATCAGCGGAAGCCCTGCCTTAAAGCTAGCCATACACAGTCAGATTCCATGGCCGATCGATCACCTATCCGATCGATTCCGGCGATCTCAGCGGAAATCGGAGGTCCGATCAATCAGCCAATTAAGTGTGTCCGATCGCTACATACCACCTTGTCCCACGGATTCCTGGACGATTCCGTGTCCGATTGCTTACTCCACAAATGGCAACTCCCCCTGATGTGTGCAGAATCGGATCAGAAAGACCAACATGTTGGTTCTATGTCCGATCCGATTCTGGGCCCCCGAACGATCGGACGTGATCGGACGGACAAGGTGGGCTTCACGCGATTCCGGGACGATCTTTTCGTGTGCACGCGCCCAGAATCGATCGTCCCGGAATCCGATGGGAAACAGACCCGTGTATGGGGGCCTTTACGGAAACCTCGCAATGCCATTTTTAGCAAAAAATCCTTAGTAAAATCAGGCCAACCCCGAATTTTAAACAAAAAGGCCAGGGCGGACATCACCCGTCCCATCCCTGCCACCGATATATTCAGCAACTGGCATGTGAAATAGAACGTCAGGTCACGACATGCCTCTGTCGCAGCAAGGTCCCCAGCCCCAGTTTCGAGCTGGAACCATTGTCCAACTCCCAGGTAAGCCTGCCAAGATGTTGGGGCCAAAGCCCCCGTCAGCCACTGAGACAGTTGATCGATCCAATATCCCATAGGTGTTCCGGTACTGTCACTGGTTCTGTGCAAGCCTCGGGCGCCAACTCTCGAAAACGCTGCCACTGAAACCGAGAAAGAGCATCCGCAATGTCATTGTTGACGCCCGGGACATGCACCGCCCTGAACAGAATGTTGGCCGACAAGCAAGTTAGCACAAAACTTCGTACCAAGTTCACCGTCTGTGAAAACTTGCAATTCATTGTTATGCACCAGGCCTGTCAACCACAACGATTTTCCATTAAAATTGTCCAGGAACGTCCTCCACACCACAAAATCCTGCTTTGCCAATGCTGACACACGTACAAAGTGGTAAGGGAGACGTGCCCCGCTCGTCAAACTTGACAGGCACCTGCAGAAAATCTGCCCCATGGTCAAAATCCTGCAAGCGAAGTTCAATTTACCTAACAATGATTGGGCTTCGCGTATTGTAACTTTGTCCCTCCCCATGAAAGACCCCAAAACCCTTTTCAAATCTGACATTTTGTCTTCAGGAAGACGGCACTACATCTGGACTGAGTCTATCTCTATATCCAAGAATTTTAAGCAGGTAGCCGGACCTTTTTCATGGGCCAGAGGTACCCCGAAACTGCTAAAGACTCGCTGCACTGTATCCAGCAACCTCTCACATACACCTTCCCCTGCCGGGCCTACGCAAAGAAAATCATCTAAGAAGTGTACTATGGAGTCCAGGCCCGACGCCCTCCTAACTACCCATTCTAAAAACGAACTGAACTTTTCAAAATAGGCGCACGAAATCGAGCAGCCCATTGGGAGGCATCTGTCTATGAACCACTGACCTTGAAAATAACAACCTAATAAAAACTGACTCTGGGGGTGTACCGGGAGTAAGCGGAATGCTGACTCAATGTCTGCCTTGGCCAGTAAGGTGCCCACTCCCGCCCTGCGCACCCATGCCACTGCCGCGTCAAACGGCGTGTACGATACCGTTGTTAGCTCTATGTCAATACCATCATTTACTGACGCGCCATTTGGAAAAGACAAGTAATGAATTAATCTAAATTGGCCCGGTTCCTTTATGGGCACCAAGCCCAAAGGGGAGACTATTAAATGAGAACTAGGGGGGGTAGCAAACGGGCGCCCCAACCTAATTTCTTTACTTAACTTCTTCTCAATTAAATCAGGCTGGGCTTTTGCAGAAACCACATTTTTACATTGGGACCTGCCCTCCCCCCCAACGTAGGGGATGACAAACCCTTCGTGGAAACCATAAAATAACATAGTATCGATTTGCAACCGTATTGTTAGGGTATGTGCCTCATCCCATGTAGTACAAAAGTAGAGAAAATTTTGGAACAGGAGAACCTGCATCCAATTTGGCACCCGAGGGAGTCTGATCAATAGGAAAAATAAAATAGATAAAATAACATATCCGCTATCTCCCTGTCAGGGTATCTATCGAGCCACGGGCCCATCTGCTCTACGCTCACTGGCGTCATCCCCTTTTCCCAAGGCGTCCGAATTCTTCTGTCCTCCTGCCTTCCCTTTGCGGTAACATCTGCTGAGAGGGTGGTTCGTTCCCCCGCATCCTGAGCACTTGTGCAGAAAGCGGCATGTGGCGCCCAATCTACATGCCCCTTCATTAAATTTCCAACACAAGCCTTTCTTTGACTGTGCCGGTCCCCTGCTTGCTGCTGGGCCGGCTCCCCCTGGAAAGGGCGTTCCTTGGCTTCCTTAACCTTCGCTGCTTGTAACCCCATAGCCTACATGCTTAGGGGCCGTCATGACCCTCAACCACAGGGAGATGTCCTTGTGGTCCCAGTTGGAGGCGGGCCACACTGACAGACGCTGGTGAAACTGTTCGTCATATCGTAACCACGCATTACCGCCATATGTCCGGTGTGCCTCTAAGATCGCCTCCGCATAACACCACAAGGATGTGGGCAGCTTTGGTGACCTCTGGCAAATTATATGTGCCAAGATAAAGAAAGCATGTAACCAGTTTAAATAAGTACGTGGGATGAGGTGATACCGCCTCCTCTCCTCGTCTTCCTCTTTGCGATGCTCTTTCCCTTTTTCACATCTATCTACCGCGTAGCTCTTAAGTGGGAGCAACGTAAAGATGTGTATGTACTCGTTCTTCCAAATTTTTTTGCGCAACTCCGTTTTTACATGCGCCCCCAAGGGGCCCAAGAAACACATATACGCCACCCCTCTCGCAGCATCTGAAATAGGGAGGGGCTTATCTGTCCCCGATTCAGTGCCAGATGCTGCCGTAGGTGACGACGCGACAGAGGCTGCTTCACCGTTCCCCGCGTCAGCTGACACGCTTCTTGCTGGTGTGACTGTGCCCCGCGCGAGCTCCCCCTCGTCGTAACCTGGTCTGTCCCCTCTGACTGTATACCCCCAGGCCTCCTCTGGGTTGACCCTGTCCGAATGGGACCCTTTTTCCCATTGAGTCAATAGGGCTTTCAGGAAGCTCAACAGGTCCCCCAGTTTGTTTTTAGCTCTCTCTCCCGATGACCCCTGCACTCTGATGCCATCGTCCCCATCCTCCGTGTCCTCACCTTCTGAACTATCTGTGGCATGAACCCTACAAGACCGTGTGTGTGTGTTGGTGTGGTGCATGGACTCACCGACTGGCGAAACAGCGCGTTCCCGTCCCCTGGAACCGCCCTCCTGTGTGCTGAAGCCAGAACGTCCCGGAATGTCATGTTCGCAGCACGAGGCATGGCCGCGGGACCGTCGGTGCTGTTCCGCCTCCTGCACCACTGCAGCCACCTGTGGGGACATGGACAACACCGCCACACCTACTTGACTGCAGCGTGTGGGATTAGTGCTGCTTCGCGGTCTGCGTCTGTTGTGCTGTATGGTGCGCCATTCTGTGCCGATTTCGTCGCTGTGCGAGGTTCCCGCACGTGTATCTTCCCAGGAAGTGGGAAACCCCTGAGAAGCTGCAAGGGTTCTGCTCCCCGAGCCCCCCCTCTTGGACCGGTCGCTTGTGTCATAGGAGGTTGACTCATAAATTCCGCTATCCGCTGGGGGTGTCCTGGCAGCCGGGGCCTGGTGTGCTGGCCCCGCGCCGTGAAGAGGCGGTACCCCCCCGCAGACAACAGCACCCTGGTGGCCTGGTGCCTCGGTTGGCAATTGCACCTCCCCCAGCCCTCCCCCTGGCTGCTGGGTCTGGCTGCAGCCCTGGACTTGCGGCCACTGGGGTACTGTGTGGTCCTAGCTTGGCTTTTGGGTGCCCTTGTGCCCACCCCGGGTCGGGTGCGGGGAGCCCGTGGCCTGGGGGTGACACCTGCTCTGAGTGCTGTGTGCGCTGCGGCGGGCTGAGGCTGCGGCGTCTGCCGCTCTGTGTACTGCTCCTATCTGGGGTTCGGCGCCTAGAGCGCACCGGCCTCCCAGAGGGAATGGCCTCAATTGGGTTATCAATGGCCGCCGCCTGCTGGGGGCTGCGCCCGGCACGCCCCTCGCCGCCCGCCTCCGTGTTGTTGCCCGGCTCAGTTGTCACAGCCCCAGTGGGAGAGAGCTGGGAGAGGACCCAGTCCTCTCCCTCTTCAGCAGCGCGGGCCCTAATGCGGGCAATGAGAAGCTCCAGCGGCGTCTCCATGACCTAAGGTAAGAGGGGGGTCTTCTTACCTGATTCACCTTGACCGGCGCAGATCCAAAGAGGGCTGCTCCTTCCGGTTCCAGGCCTAATAAAGGCTCGTCCGGCCCCGCCCCTTACCTGTTCCTATTGGCCCCTCCCCCGCCCAATGCCGTGTAGTGGGAGGGGCCAGCCACCTCGGTCAGGCTGCGCTTCCCTAGCCTTGCCCGGGTCCACTCCGTACATTACGTCAGAACACAATTAATGACAACACTTATGAATTTCTAACAGTGTCAAAATACACTATACCTTTTATACGTTACCAAAAATTCACAAACACGCAACGAATCCCCCCGGAAGACCAATCGTAGCAGGAATTGGAAGCCTGACAGAGAAAGCCAGCTCGTTAGTCGATACATGGCAACGCTTCAAAGAGCACCTCCGGGCTGCAGAGATTGGCGACCTTCGAACACCTATAGGCTGCCATATAGCATAACAACATCATTATCATCAAATGGACTTAAAATTCCTAATACTCGATAGAGTACACGAGTCGGTCAGGGGAGGCAACCTTAATAAGCTGCTTCTACAAATTGAAATGCGATGGATTTACAAATTAAACGCGAATACCTCTCCTGGACTGAATGAAGCACTAAATTATAAATGTTTCCTCTGAAACTCATACTAATTGATTGACTGTCTACTGGTGTCCCTCTTCCTCCCTTACTAGGGTTATTAATTTATTGTTTACTAGTGTATACTTATTATTGTTTATTAATCTTTGGTTATGTACAGATGTTTCTGTGAGGTCGACAGCATACTAGTCAACACGGGCCCAAAGAAGATTGACACATGATCATCACTGTTGATGTATGCATGTATCACTCGAGGCCCCCTTATTTTATGTACTTTAGATAGCGACACATGTGTGCATAAATATGAATGTAATACATGTTCTACACTAAATACCCAGCTATTGGCTAATATGAAATCACACTATGTCATACTGAATTGATAACTGACAGTGTATACTTAGTTAGCTCCTGTGGGGACCGAATACTATCCATCTATCGCCAACCGTTTTTGCAGGGGGGATGGTGCCGCCTATATTTGGGGATGCGGGCACACAGCCGCGTGTTCCCCTACCCTGAAGGGAGGAAAGCGCGGAAGTGTTTGCCCCCTGTTATATATGGGAGGGTGAAATGGGAGCTCGCTTTTCGTCCGGCCCTGCATCTTGGGTACTGCACTGTATTATCATCTCGGTCCCCACCCCCTCTATGTCCCCTCCTTCCTCCCCACCTTTCTCTTCGTAATCTATCGGGCCTCTGACCTCCCGCGTGGCCCCGCCTCTCCTCTGGATTGACGGGACAGCGCCCCTTGTCCCTCCACACCCTATGTGGATGGATGTGTTGGGGTGGGGCTGGGATGGGATGTCTATCTGCTGGAGTCAGATGCCGGTTGCCATGTTTCAACATGGCGATGTTTGCATCTCTCCGACAGTGGGAGGCCAAGAGGTGACAGGTGGGTGTGTTGGGGGAGGGGCGGGAGGAGGATGCGGGGCTGGGCAGCGCAAACTCCTGGTGCCCGTACATCGGATCAGCGGCGCGCCCCCGTCCTCGCCGTTGCACTGCTCGCGCCGGCTCCCATATATGTTTTTGTGGGATGTTCTGGCGTGTATATGCGTTGTGCTGGTGGAGGGGGGGGGGGGTCGTTGGCACGCCACATTTCCGGTGGTGGGGGGTTATTAAGGAGGAACAGAGTTGTTTCCTTGTTTGGGTCCGGGGCTGCTCCACTGCTACATGACACCGCATAAAGTAAGTTTAACTAAGCTTTTTCTTGCCGTGAGCTCTCAACTATACGCGTTAATAACTGAATGACCAACTACCCCATACAGGCAGCTACTGGGACATATCTGCTCTTAAAGAATACTTTGAATCAAGTTTGCCTGCGTACTAGGTATACTCTATATTACTTGCATAACAGTTCTCAGCATGTTACAGGTGATTTGGCTTGTTAATGGGATAGTGACTTTTCCTTCTAAACGTTGATTGACAGCAACTGTATGGTGCACATAGTAACTTATTGCTGAGTCATGAGTGTTTTTCATCTCCACGGCTCATATATTAAAGTGAGCCTACACACAGCACTGGTGGTGACACTACCCCTAACAGACCTGTCTCAACATACACCCGGACATTTTCTTGTGTGAGGTATGGTTTATGTTTATTCACCCCTTTTTGTTTGCTTTGACGAATATAGATTTTCTCTTTTCATAGTGGAGTGGGTCTAGTATATCTCTTGCTTTCTCTAAGTCACCTTGATTAACACCCTACACTGTCCATGTCACTTAGCCCTTATGAACATTACATAATCACATTCCACACACATAATTCACACGCATCTACACTCACACATCCCTGTATTCATTAACACATACACACATCCTTGTATTAATTAACACATATTATTTGCCACACGGATTTATAGACACTAAGTTTGGGAGTTATAACCCTATTTTTATACTCAAAAGTTTTTGACACCACACCAGCTGACTACGTATGCACTCAATAGATTTCCACACAAACTCACATTAAGATGTACATTTAATGGCACATGGGTAGTTAGAACATACATACACACAGCATACTTATTCTTCGCATGCCTCACTTCCCTTTACATGCTCACTAATTTAACCACCTGGTTGTGTGTAGTGAGATTTGCCTATATTGACTATATTGACTATATTTGCCTATATTGCCTTTACTATACTAATATTAACAGTGAAATTGGCGGTTGTTTGTAGACGACACCCCAAGGTTCATATAGACCCCCCGCTCCCCAACATAGGCGCATTTGGACCTTCCCCCCCCCCCCCCTCGGTGGTGATCTTTTGGGTCCTCATATGGGACGCTTACAGGGTAAATATCTGCCCTATACCACTATTTTTACTCTATATACAATTATGTAATAGGACAGAGACTGATTGTGCTTTCTCATACCTTATAGCTGGGACAAACAAACTTTTCTTTTGTTATTTACAATTCATCTCCTGAAGAAGCGACATTGAGATTATGATTTGTTTGAAAGTGGATATTACATGTATTTGAAAGGAACATTTGGAGTCGTTCAACCAATTTAATTTACCTCTTCATCTACGGTGTATAAATCTGACTTTATTTGTACAAACAATGTTACTCTGCTCTTTATTACTTAATTTTCGATAGCGTTAAAGTCCATTGTGACCGGAATCAGGGTTCTTGTTTTTTGGCCCGGTTTCCGGTAGGGTGCCATGTCCTTTGTCCTCAAGATCTGAAATATACTATAACTAAAATTATGCGTAATATATACTTTAACTAAAATTCTGAAGCTCTATGGGCTCCACATGAAGATCACTCGTGGTGCGACGTTCACGGGTGATCGCTGCCATGTATTTGATGGGGCTTATTCCCACATCCACGATCGGCTGCAGATGCGGTGCGGCCCGCCATCTGAAACATGACAGGAATGGGCGTTGGTAAAAATCCAGCCAGCATCTTCACCTGAACTGCCATTCATCAGGGAACTTCGACTTACGTCAGCTTTCCTGATGGAAGCCCCAATAAAAATTTTCAGGCTAAATGCCAGGGTTTCTATCCTTTGCTACAGGTAGGCAATTGTTGTGGCTCAATCCATTGATGGAACATTCCACACCTACAGCCGGCCATAGAAGAATCGATCTATGGCCGGCTTTTAGCAGAGGTGCTGAATTTCCTGGCGTCTGATACATTCGTAAACTGCTCTCACCCTAGCACTTCTCCCTTAAGGCTATGTTTCCATTATATGTCGGGACCCCCTCCGCTAAGCGCATTGCTTGGCGGGGATCCCGATGGAGCACATTTACTTACCTGCTCGGCAGATGCTGTGTCTTCACTGCGCCAAGCCGTTCCGCCGATGCAAGTACGTTGAGCCTCTGCTGTGTTTAGACATCTGCCGAGCAGGCAAAGTCGGGATCCCTGCCAAGCAATTCACTTAGCGGAGGGGGTCCCGATGTATAATGGAAACAAGCCCTAAGATGCTCCACACCCCAATCTACTTTGCATACATATGCTACTGCTTTTTGACCTGTAATAAACTTACAATGTATAAACACTACCTTGAGTAACACATATGCCTAAAAAGTCCCCTCGCTGCCCCACCGACCCCATACTAAGGGGGGGGGGGGCTAGACATGTGATTCACACAACTTTGGTTGTGTCTTTTGGTCTATGGGTTATATGGGAGCCAGATTGTTCACAAGATCAGAAGGCAGGAGCCCAGGGGACAACAGATTACCAGAGGGCACCCTATACAAACTTTATACTCCAATGTGATGCCAGTTGCAATCCTTCTCAGTGTCAAAAAAGGACTTACAAAGCTGCTACCTTGTCTGGTAGCAGCTAGCACACAGAAAGTTAGGAGCTTATAAGACTTCTGTTAGCAGAAAGTATGGCACTTATCAAATATAATGAATGCTTTTATTGTATACTTTCTATGGCAACAACAAATAAGATCATTGTTAGGATTACCAGAAAAACTGGAATTACATCTTTGTGTTATACTGATGCAATGTTTAATTTTTGACTTTTGAGTCCCTCAGAAGAGATACACTTCTTGTCCCAGAGGCAAAACAGGAAGTGATACAATCTCTGAAGAGAGGTATGTCAAAAGGTCTCACCTCCTGTTCATGTAACCTTTGTAGCACAATACAATACATAAAGAGGGTAAACCTCGCCTATTGAGACAAAACCCAGTCCTCATCTTTCCCTACTTAGCAAAGGTTTTGAGTACTTATCTGTGCACCATACAGTATCAACATCTGAGTGCCTTCTATTACTTTTGTACAATGTAGAAGGCGAGACTCAGGAAATACTTGCTCCTGCCTTCAGCTGACTGATGGCACCTTCAAACTTAGGCAAACCAATTGCAGCCCTATGATGGCATTTTTATATAAAAAAAATCAGGAAGGAAAAGTTGCAGACTGGCAACAGAGGGTCTACTTTAAGTGTGGTCAGCACTGTGCTCCAGGACAATTTCCTTTAAGTTAAAACGTTGTATCTATTGTTACATTTTGGGGATTGAAGCACTATATCCTTCCATTCCAATGTTCCAATTTAGGACTCCTGACATTCTCGTAGCCCACTGTTAGGGCTTGTTTCCATTGAAGCGTTCCCGTGCGTTTCTGCGCATTTGTAACCGCGCGGTAAACGCGCGGCCGCAACCTCATACAACCGCATCCATTGGAAACTGCAATGTAGTTTCCACTGGTGCGGTTGTGCGCGTTCGGGTGCGGTTTAGGACGCGGTTGTGAACGCTAGCCCCAGCGTTTAGAAACGCATCCGCGTCCCAACCGCATCCACATCCCAGAAACGCATCCATAGGGCATAGCAGACGCATGGCTATGCGTTCTCGCGGTTTCAGCCGCGCGGTTACAACCGCACGGGAACGCAGCAATGGAAACAAGCCCTTACCCACCTGACTACATATCCTGTTATCCGTTCTTGTAATTGATACAAACAATTTCTCGGTAAGTTCATTGTAGTGTTTCTAAAGGAGGGGGGGGGGGGTGTAGGAGGTGAGAACCCTGTTTTGTTTTTTTTTACATAGAGATCCCATTGGCTTCTAAAGGGTTATCATTTCCAATTCAAGTCACGTGTGCCTATAACGTAGAAACCTTCTTTGTTGTCTCATCCCGGTGGGGGGCTTTAATAGAGGGGGGATGAGATAGAGAGAGAGAGACCACTTTGAATGCCACAAGGTGCACATAATTTGTGTGAAGACATTGGATTTTTCTGAAGTGGGCACACCGGAGATCTGGGACTGTAGGGTCTGGATGCCATTGTTAAGAACGGAGGCTGTTCCACATCCATCAGTGTGATAAGGAGGTATGTGAACATTGGCATAAATGCCTGAGAAATAATGGATTGCATTTGCCCCCCCTAGTGGTGAGGCGTTCAGTTGATTGGGGGCTCATCTGGCATCTTGAAGTATTCAGAATATCTAAGGGTCATTGCATGATGCTGATATTTATCGATTAATGATGATGTTTTGGGCCACGATCAAGGTTCTAAAAACTCTTTGGAGGCATAATAGGCCTTGTGGGGCAGTTGGTTGGAGCTTGAAAACAGTAATTTCTCTGTGAGAAAAGATTGGTGTGTAAACGTGTCATACTTTTATTATTATTATTATTATTATCATTTATTTATATAGCGCCAACATATTACGCAGCGCTGTACAATACATTAGAGTGGAGATACAACACACAATAACACACAGGTACAGGTAATGACACAGGAGGAATAGAGGACCCTGCCCGGTTGGGCTTACAGTCTAATATTTGATGCCATTTTTAAATAATTTCAAAGGGGGCATTGCAATCAAGCTGGACTAAGTAATGAGAATAGGGGGCATTAAGTTAGAAGCAGACAGATGAAGAGCTCTTCATCATTATTTCTTTTCTTTAATAAAAGTTTCATTTTAAATTTTTTCATCCATTGTTGCTCTTAAGCAGGGTACAGATACTAAAGCCCCCCATACACCTTAAGATCGATCCATGCAATCTCCATTAGATCTACCAACAACTGTGTAGTATAGTGGCCTCCCTGATAGAATACTTGGTGATTGGAAGGATTAGAAAGGTCCTCATATTACATGGTTTTGGTAGAACAAAATTTGATTGTACAGAAATTGTATGAAAAGATTGTAAGGTGTATGGGGGCCTTAAGATATGGGCTAAATCGATGGCTGTTTCAAACACTGTGCATGCTCACGGCCATCTATCTATATAGCCATATAATATGCCCCCTTCTCTGTTTTCGAGCGGGACAAATTAATCCTGCTCGAAAACAGCCATATGGGACATGACCGTAAATGCGGCCGATGTCCGATTCTTTGCATAGAGACCGCTGGTCTCCAGGCAAAGCTTCAGCTGAGCCGGGGAGAGAGCAGTGCCGTCTTCCTGGCTCTGCCGATATTTGACAGCAGCGTGATGACGTCATCACGCTGCTGCAGGGTACATCGGACAGCTTGAATATCGAGCCATCTGTACCCTGCTTTAATTTTTGCTGTTCTCTTGCAGCCTCTTTGACCTACATCTTGATTACCTTCACTTGTTCTTGACTATTGCTGTGGGCTGACCCTCAAGCCCCCCATACACCTTTAGATCACTCCATACAATTTCCTTTAGATCTACCAACATCTATGTAGTATAGTAACCTCCCTGATAGAATACACAGTGATTGAAAGGATTAGAAAGGTCCTCATATTACATGGTTTTGGAAATGTATATGGCGGGCTTAAGAATGGCAACAGTGCACCATATCTGAGCAATGTATCTACACCACTTGTAGACTATATCTTTTGACAAAATGAAATCACTGATTGGGAGACAGCTGTATTACAGGGAGTTATTGAATAAGGACTTTAATGGCAGGATCAACAAAGATCATGAAAATTTCAGATTTCCCATGTTGAAGGTTTTCATTCTGTCTCTGAACATGAACATCTGTCTCTAGGAATTACTCTTGAAGAGTCAGTGGCCCCAAGTTTATCATTCTATATTTCATAGCTGGTGGAGTAGTGATCACAGTTTACTCCTTCATAAGGTTTTTTTGCATCTCTAATAGACTCCAGTGGTGAGACTTGTGGTTCATGGGTCAGCAGACTTGTTTGGGTCATAAGGAGGTTCTCCAACATGTAATTCAACAAGAGTACAGAGAAATACTAAGAGTGTTCAACATCCCCAGCCTTTCATACAAAGTAGAGAGATCATGATGAGGAACCTCAAAAAGCTATGGTTATGGCAGTCCATCAGGCACCACCCAATCTTTTAAGTGAATATTGAGACATTGAAGTGACAAAGGGGCATTTTTATGGCATAGAGGAGTATAGGGCCAAGTTCTTAAAGCAATAATGGTCTTTATTTGTCTTCCAGTATGCATGGTAAAGTGGAAGATTCAATTAAACTTTATTGGGATAAATTAAATGACATACATGATACAGTAATATTATGTATCTACTATGCAGAGATGAAGAACCGTGGCCCATCACTGGAATGTAAATAAGCATGGTGATATAGGCCCCCAGATCTCAGTAATAGCTCTGTGGATCGTAAAGCTAGCCATACATGGTTCAATTGACATCAAATCGATCATCAATTCGATTGAAGTTTCCGATCATTTAATCGTATGTCGAATGTAATTGAATCGAAGTACACACCACATTGAGTATGCAATCAAAGCCCGACTTTAATTGTTTTTATACGTAGAGTGATCAAAAAGCGATTGTCACAGAGTGATCAAAAAGGGACCATTGATGTTCACAGAGTAATCAAAAAGGGACTAATGATGTTCACAGAGTGATCAAAAAGGGACGATTGATGTTCACAGAGTGATCAAAAAGGGACCAATAATGGTCACAGAGGGATCAAAAACCCATAGGTCATATCTTTGCGTTCTAATCCAGTACATTATAATCGTGGCAAAAGGACACTGGGGGACACACATTACATTAGGAGATGTATTCACAGAAATCGTCATTTGCATGCTTGTGTGAACAGACACACAAGCCATTACATCACCATTACAATCGCCATTACAATGCATGCTTGCATGGTTTAAATTACTGTATTGCATTTCCCTCCTCCCGGAAGTTACAGTATGCTAATTGATTGAATTGAATCTCAATTGGACAGGTCAAACAAAAGTACAAAAAATTAGACACAATGTGGGGACAATCAATCAAAATTTGTCCGATCAAATTTCGATCGAGAAATGACAATTAAAATCGAATTTCAACTATAGTACCATGTGGACATGATTAAATTTTGATTCAATCGACTAAAATTTTTTATTGAATTACATTGATTGTACAGTCAATTGAACCATGTGTGGCTAGCTTAAGGTTGGTTAGTTTAGGACGGGAAAAGATAAAGGCATTACGTTTAAAGGAATTCATGTAGCTGTTGTATTAACACAATATTTGCAGCAAAATTATTTTCAAAATCGAATTGGCTACTACTTAACTCAAATATTTGATATGGTCTTTAGAAACCTGCTTTGACTGGCTCAGTAAAAAGTAAAAATATACTCTTCCAGCTTGGATCCAACTCCCACAAAAGAAACAGTTTGAAGATCTGTCATTCAAGAGTTAACTATTCCTTGACCGTTTATTGTTAATTTCTCCTTTTTTAATGCTGATAAGTTTAATTTTTCTTTCACTGAGATGGTCTTCCTCTTTCCTTCAGATTTAGATTACAATCCCAGGCCAGAGGGTTTCAGCAGCCCGATAGAAGAGTTAAGCCTACCAGCAGAAGAGACCATGGAGTTGAAGATATGCGAGGAACTTGGTCGGGAGCCTTTCGGCTATGTGGGTATCGACTCGGTGCTGGAGCAGATGAAGCGCAAGGCTATGAAGCATGGATTTGAGTTTAACATTATGGTGGTGGGTGCGTATCACTGAAATCCACAGTCTGCCTATTAATTTGAATCTGACTGTTTGTTTGAATCAAGACCCTGGTCCCCATTCAAAGTAATGAGATTTGACTAGGACTACGGACATATCTGTTACCTGTTTGACTGGCTTGTCTTCGAGCTTGATCAATTGATGGTGCTTGTAGACAGGAGTGACTGTGTTTAATGGCTGTGCTCAAACTGGTCATCTATCATGCCCCCATCTATACATGTATGGGCACCTTAACTGCCATAACAGGCGGTGGAGGGAACATTTACATATTAGGCTAGACAGTAAGGCTAAGTTTACACTGGCGATTCCCAAGCTGCTAGCAGCTCGGAAACCGCCAGTGCGCTCCCGCAGCTGCAGGATAAACGACTCCCTGTAGTCGTCTGCACAACAGTGCAGGCGATTACAGGGCGTCTAATTAAGGACCCCATAGACTTTCCATGAGACGGCCGCCCGAAAACCGACTGGCGGATGCCTAATGTGGCGTCCGCCGGTCGGTCACGCTAATTGGTCGTTTACCTGGCGGTAAAAAACCGCCAGTGTAAACTTAGCCTTAGTCTTGAATCCCATATAAACCTGGAGCACTTCTGCAGCATGGTTCAACCTTACACCTGTGTGCTGTTATTTGATTGCTTTCCTAGCCAGGGCAAACATGGCAGTTCCACATAAGACTTAAAGGGAACAGGATTGTGCAGAATTTACATAAAACTCATTTGTTAAGGCCCCCATACACCTTACAACCTTTTCATACAATTTCTGTACAATCAAATTTTGTTCTACCAAAACCATGTAATAGAAGGACCTTTCTAATCCTTCCAATCACTAAGTATTCTATCAGGGAGGCCACTATACTACACAGTTGTTGGTAGATCTGAAGGAGATTGTATGGATCGATCTTAAGATGTATGGGGGGGCTTTACCATGTAGAATTCCATTTGAGAGGAAGCTGTTGGTGAGAGGATCATATGTCTATGGAGTACATTAGTGCAGAAGCAATATAAGTAAGAAGAACACTGTATGACCTAAATCTGAACCCCAAACTAACCCCTTAAGCAGGGTACACACATGTACATATAGGCCATGTGTAAACCTTTCTAAAAGCCCCCCATACAACTTACAATCTAACCATACAATTTCTGTACAATCAACTTTTGTTCTACCAAAGCCATGTAATGGGGGGGGGGGGGCCTGAGTAGGGAGGATGTCCATCAGCGGTAGAAATCCAGTCGATCCAGTGGCTTGTATCCTTGGGGATGGTGCTTCCGCTGACCTTTTAGGGACCGTGGTTGAAAGTGGCCCGGTTGAAAAGAAGGGTTGCTCATAATGGGTATCAAGCATCCCTTATATGTGGAGAGGCTTGTTGTGGATAGAAGAGGATCTCATATATGTAATAGGGGTTTAAGGCAAAAGGGTAGGGAAGAAGAAGATGGTTGGGCATCTGGATGGAGCCATGGGATAAAAAATGTTATGGACTGGGATAGGTTGCGTTCTAACCGAATCCACAGCTTGCATGTTTCAGAATATGCTCTGTCTAATACATGGGTCTAAAGCGCCGCATAATGATATTACTCCAATTCCGGGAGACCCAGACCACCATTTTTTGTAGGTAAGATGAGGATTGAATAGCAGAGTCACGGGGGTTTGTGTGCCCACAGATAATTAGTAAATAAGAAGCGAGCGAAAGTACAGAAATAGGAGCGAGGAAGGGAGCCGTTTGAAATAGGTAAAGAAATCTACCACTCCAAGAGTGATAGAGAGATTTACGTGTGTCTAAAGACTAATAATAATTTTCACAGAAAATTTTATGGTCGGCTGGCACGAAAAATCGGAATTCGAATTATGACCGATCGCTTGGCCTGACACTATTTTTTAACAGCAGATCGACCAAAAATTACGGACAGGTCCAAAGGGGTCCCGAGGCTGATTTTGAGAAATCGGGATCGGGTACATAATTCCGCATCCGATTAATCTCCCGATCGATTAATCTGCCGACCACGTTGGTCGGTCGGGCAAAATTCGAACGTGTATGGGGGGCTTAAAGTCTAGTAGATGTAAGCAAAAGGAGATAGTTCAGGGAGTATATTTGGGAGAGATCAGCCAGTATAATTACTCCTAGGTATTTTATGGTGGTTTTCTGCCATCTATAAGGGAATGAGGCTTGTAAAGTTTGTTGCAGTGCTTTGGAAAGGGTTATATTTAACACTTCTGGCTTCGTATTATTAATAAACACAAATCAAGCCTTCTTAAAACAGAAGGTATTTACACAGCCCAATCCAGCACAAATCCCAAAACTTTAGGTGGAAGCCCTCGTTTTGGGACAGTGGATGGAGCCATGCAAATTATCCCTTTTCGCCCCATCAGCCAGATGCACATCCAAAAACCGCTGGTGTACAGTGCAAATATAGCCTTTTTGGTACAGAGCCATTTATTCCAAACTGCATACAGCTGTTTCAGGCTACTTGGCCATCATCAGTGCAGTGCATGGAAACCATGGCTCTATGGTGTGTGGCTTGGAAGCCGAACAAAGAGAAGTACCCGTGAAGGTTATGGTGAGAAGGGATGAAAGGAATCAAAAAGCCCTCGAGTTGAGGGCTTTTTGATTCCTTTCATCCCTTCTCACCATAACCTTCACGGGTACTTCTCTTTATTATTAATAAAAAAATAGCTCAAGATACTGAATTGTTCAATCTCCTGTATCAAAGAAGGGAGAGCTATTTAAGATATATAAGATATATAAAGTAATAAATCGTTGGAGTATAGTGATATCTTATGTTCACAGGATTCTGTACATATACCCTGAATCAAAGTATTTTTTCTGATCGCCATTGCTAGGTGCTCCATCGCTAAGATATACAGATAAGGCGATAAATGGCACCCTTGTCTCATGCCATTACATATATATAAACGGGTGGGGAGAGGGTGCCAAAAAAGCGTAACTGCGATGAGGGTGAGTCATATAGGATCCTAATTTTATCAATAAACTGAGCAGGTAAGCCAAGCTGTGCTAAAGTAGCAAAAAGGAACCCCCAGTTCAGGCGATTAAATGCCTTTTTGGCATCTAGTGACAAGAGACATAAACGGAGTTTGTGACGTTTGGCATGCAAGATTTTTATCAATGTTTTAATCGTGTTATCAGGGGCCTTGCGCCCAGGGACAAAACCCACTCTTCCAGATCGACAACTTAGGGGATCAGGGGTGATTCTATTTGTGATAAGTTTTGCATATATTTTTATGTCAGTAATAATAAGTGAGATGGGGGAATAACTAGCGCACTGAGTGGGGCCCTTACCCTCTTTAGGTAATAAAGTAATATGCACCCTCTGAGATTGTAAGGGAAGGCTGTTATCTGGAGATAGTGCATTAAACATTTGTATTAGTGGGACAGTTAGTTCATCCTGAAACTGTTTATAGAACAAGTTT
The DNA here is from genome assembly GCA_036250615.1 of Ptychadena robeensis. Lineage (NCBI taxonomy): Eukaryota > Metazoa > Chordata > Amphibia > Anura > Ptychadenidae > Ptychadena > Ptychadena robeensis. The sequence continues at coordinate 59,796,623 of CM070039.1, forward strand.
GTATACCTGTCCAGGCCAGGACTCTTGCCTAGAGAAGGTTGCGAAATTACCGCATGCAACTCGTCAGGAGAGAAAGGATCAGCTAAACGTGTGGTTGCTTCTGTATCGAGTCGGAGGAGACCAGTGCTATATATGAAGATAGAAAGTGGGAATGTGCATCTGTTGGGGCAAGAAGTTAAGAAATGTTATAAAGAGTGGAATAATATTCACAGAAAGCTTCTGCAATTTGGTCTGAATTATGTGTTAACAAGCCCGCTTGATTGTAAACCTTAGGGATAAATGTCTGTACTCCCTTAAGCTGGGCATACACGTCTCTATTATCCAGCGATCGTTTTTTAATCCGATCGCCCATCGGATTCCAGAATCGATTTTAATTTGCGAAAACGATCGCAAACTGCAACATACCATGCATTCAATTTATGGATGATTCTATCCTGAAAGTCTCAATATGTCTTGCATGCACACATTTATGGGTTTGGAGTGGTGTTAGCTGAAGAACTGGTCAGTGACCAACAGCACACAAACAAAGGTAATTTCCACAAGAATCATATATTGATCACTTAAAACGATCGCATGAGACAACTAACAGCACTCGATTCACATGCTTTTTAATAAAATTTTCAATCAGAACGGATCCGTGCACGCCCAATTTTTTTTGGCATGCTTCAACACTTTTGGCATGCTTCAATTTTTATCCAATCCAATTGCGCGATCGATTTTGTTAAACGATCGCACTAAAATTGAACAGAAAATTGTGACGTGTATGCCCAGCTTTAGACCTTAAAGAACACGCTAAAAAACTACCACAATAAATGAATAGTCCTTTTGAGACAGCGTTTGTGCTTAAGGAAAGAGCAGTCCAAGCTTTCGGAGGGCAAGGCGTCTTTGAGTGAGCGTTTGAAACACCGCTGCATTCCTAGTGGCCTTATGTCATGCTTCCAAATTCTTAAGACGAGAACCATGGGCCATCAACTTTCCCCTCAGGACACATTTGATTGCCTCCCATTGAAATCGTAGCGCAGTGTAGTCATGAGCATGATCTGACTAAAAATCGTGTATTGCTTTAACGAGATCCTCATGGATTACTTGATCCGTGAGGAGCATCTCATTAAGGCGCCAAGTCGAGGTGCAGGTCCGTTGGTCGGGTAGCGTGATGGTAAACACGATTGGGTAGTGATCGGATAGAAATTGGGAAAGAATGGAGGCAAAAGGGGACCAAGTAAGAAGGTGATGGGAAACAAGGAAGAAATCGATCCTACTATGTGAATCATGTGGGACTGAGTAAAAAGTGTAATCTTGCATGGTAGGGTGGAGGATACGCCACACGTCAATCAACTGAAAGCGATGAAGTTGCTTTTTAAGTTTGGATAGTGCAGATAATGAGGTCTGAGTCTTGCCAAAAGAGGTGTCTACTGCTGGGTCCAGTACCATATTGAAGTCTCTTCCCCCTTCTACAAACGATTCTAAAATCGGCCAGATATAGTTTAGGAATTTAGCTGCCTGTAGATTAGGTATGTAAACGTTGACCACCTTAAATACTTGGTCCAACAATTTACACTTGACAAAGAGGTATCTGCCATCCGAATCCGCTTGTTCCTTAATAAAGGCTTGTTTCCATTAATGAGGACGCCGGTCGCACGATTGCTGCCGCTAAGATTCGCATCTATTGCGGTTGTTAGCTGGGGCCATTCACCTCTATGGCGGTGGTCAGAGCTGGGCAGCCGCGGAAGAGTGCAGACCGCGGTCAAAAACTCGGTCGAACGAGTTTTTAGGCCGTGACCGCCCCCTGACTGTGGCAGGGGACTAGCCCATTAAACTACATGGGCGCAGTTTCATCCACCCTGTAAGCAACTGCGGGCGTCTGCAGTAGTGGAAACAAGCCCTAAGAGTAAAAGGAACAGATTTATGGATGGAAATGGCGACACCTCTGAACTTCTGAGAAGGGTTACTGCTATAAAAGGATAACAGGTTATGTTTAGAAGTAAGGGTAGGTGCTGCTGAGGCATGAAAATGTGTTTCCTGAGTAAAGAGAAAATGAGATCTGTGTTAATGCATCTCATATAACATTTGCTTGCACTTTGAGGGTTCATTTAATCCCTTTACCTTAAGGGAGCAAAACGTAATTACGGTCAATCAAAAGCAAAACCACAAAAAACAATAAATGTGGAGAAAAAACACTCCTATCATGAGCAGTAGACACTCACCAAGGTAGGCCTCCTCCACTCATACTTAGTGTGGGGGTCATGGCAACGCATAAGATGGGCTCCCCGCACTGACCGAATACACCGGTATAGTAATAACAAAAATAATAATAAAACGGTTGAACCTGGGGGGTCACTCAGCATTATCATCTGCAGCTCAGCCAATTTTTCTGACATCCTTGATTGTAGAAAACAAATCTTCTTCTGACAGCTAGAGAGGAGCTTATTAGGAGTGCTCCCACTGCCTTATGTCGCGCCTAGGCAGCCGAAGTGGTGTGGTGTGGCTCTTCACAAACCCCTCCCCTACGAGTCTCTGCAGCTCCGATAGAGAAGAGACAGGATGAGGAGGTGGAGTGGGGAGGGGAGGGAAGGTCAGTGTGGGCAGAAGTCTGCTTGAGATGCCAGGAGCCAAGATGCTAGCATGAGAACCTCAAGCAGGTGATGTGAGTATATTGTGGGGTTTTTTGTGTAGCAGTTTTCCAGCATCTGAACTGCTGACAGGTGAGTATTGTGTCTGTTTAATGTATGTCTGTTTTTTCATTATGAGTGTAAAACCGCTTTAAGTTTCTATGACCATTAGTGAAAAAATATGAGAAGTATAGAATTGGTATCTGCATGCTCCAGTACCAGTGAGTAATGGGGGTTAACCAGGGGTTGTAAAGAGGGAGCAGGGGAACCAGGGACCAATTAGGTAGGTGGCAAAATGTTACAACACAATAAAAACCGCATAGTAATCATATGCCTAAATAAAAAGACCAAACAAAAAAACACTTTAAGAAACCTCAGAGACCAGAGGATAAAGACAACATAGTAGACAGTCATACACTCCCACCAAGGAGAATAGGTAGAATTAGGCATCTATCTCAGTGTCGTGAAAGAGGGCTGTCCCAATGCAGTTTCATAGCGTCATTTCTTGGATGAAGAGGATATCTTAGACCGTGGTGTCAATTGCAGGGCCCTGGGGTCGGGCCAAGGGTCAAGCGTGACCATCGGTAAACCCAAAATCTAAATGAAGGTTAGCAGGTGTATGAAGCATCACTTGTTTTCAATTGTGCCTTGTCGTAGAGCACGACGGAGGGCAAGCGGTTTAGGTGACAAATCTGGATACAATGTGACTATTGCACCACTTAAATCAATGTGTGCTTTAGACCTATAACTTCTGAGTAACTCTTCCCGTTCACGATAGTAGTGGATGCGACATAAAACATCCAGAGATGACGTCATCTTAGGGTTGTGGTGCCCAGGGGCTATATGCACCCTACGAATTTCCAATAGAATATCTTCAGGCTTATCCCTGGCCAAGTTCAGAATAACACATACCGTGTGTAACAGATCGGGTGCCAATGTGGCCTCAGGGATTCCACGCAGGCGAATCTTATTATGCCAATCACAGTCCTCAGAGTCCTCAGAGTGCAGCTATAGAGCTTGCAGGCTAATATCCTGGTGTTGAGCTGCAACTTGAGTTAAGTTAACCTTGATATTTGGTACACACTGGTAGCTTTCTTTTATTATTATTTTGCAGGGCAAAGTGGATTGGGTAAGTCCACATTGGTGAATACTCTCTTCAAATCAAAAGTGATTAACAAGACTCCTGGTGCTGGTATCCCCAAAACGCTAGAACTAAAAGCTATCAGCCAGGGTAAGAAATTATCTGACTTTATAAGCAATTCTGTCAGGAGGTTGCAATATATAGTTAATAAAAGCTATGAACATCTTGCCATGTTACTTACCCTAGATGGCTAAATATAGTAGACACCTCAAAGGCTTACTCACACTACATGGCCAAATGTTGCAAACACCTCAGCTGCTTACCCAAACTACATGTTCAAATAGTGTCTTACCTACTCTATGGGCACATTTCTGTGAACACCATTCACCACATCAGCATCTTACCTACACTTTATGATCACATATTGTAGACACATCAGCATCTGGTACTATATGGCCAGATTATGTTAACACCTCACCATCATATCTATACTATATGTATTCATGTATGTATGTATTTGTTTATTGACTGTATGTATTTATGCCAACTTTGTGAAAACAGTTTGGTGCAAACCTTTTTTTTGTTCCATCATTACTATACCCCTGTATACTTTCATCAGTTTAATCTGTAAGAAATCAATTGTGTGAACACCTTTAACAAGAGCTTGAATTCCTCCATTTCTCAACAAACATGGGTACTTTTGGCCATATATTGTACTTTAAATTTGATAAGACCTGACAAATGTGTTAGCTTCTGGTCCCATTGTGGCACACCATTTTCTTTTCTATACAGTGATCGAAGAACGAGGGGTGGAGATGAGACTGACCATCATTGACACACCAGGTTTTGGGGATCAGATCAACAACCAGAATTGGTATAAAACAATATTTTGTTTCCAGATTTCCATGTGTAATACAATTTTCCAGATCATATACTTGTTTTGATGGGTTTTGGGTAGCAAATGCAACTTATTTTTTAAAGTCCATTTTTTTAATGTAATACTTGTTGAGGCATTGCCCTATAACAACCATTTACACATCGTTGCTCCAGGCTAGTGTTTTACTAGGTTAAAGTTAGCAATTTCTATATTTACTTTTCTAAAAAGGTACAGTTAATAATATTAACATAGCATTTCCCAAGAAACTAATCACCATTATAATGAGTGGGTTTAGTAGTATGCATGTGAGTTAAAATTATGAAGGTTCTTTAGATCCAAATTCTGCTTTCCTGTACTCCAGGATTGCAGAGACATAACCTGTATAACCACTCCATCATATTTGTTCTTTTTATTTTAGCTGGGATCCGATTATCAAATACATCTACGAACAGTATGAGAAGTACCTGAGAGAGGAGATTTTGGTGAACCGAAAGCGCTGTATTCCTGACTCTCGCATCCACAGCTGTATCTATTTCATCCCTCCAACAGGCCACTGGTGAGTACACAACCTTTGGAACAAAGTCACAGAGTACATATGCTAATAATCTTTCAAATGTCAATATTGTTCTATGGTAAATAGCATTCTCTGCCATCACCACGGCATGCTGCTCTCAGTGCTCAAATCCCAAGATGTTAAGCTGCTTCTCTATAAGCAATTGGGAAATGGTAGCATATTGTTCAAAAAAATCTCTTATATCTCATATGATTCAGCACTGTAATCCAGTTGAATATTGTTGATACTTACTGCCCTATATTTTGTTTGTCTCTTGTGTTGGGTAATGGCATGCTGTGAGTTGGCTAGAAATAATGCCTAGATGTTATACCTTAAAATTTCTGAACAATGTAAAATGATCTGTCAATTATTCTTTATCAACCTTTTACCCCTGAGGAACCACTGAAATCATTTGCAGATCTTTGCATATACTCAGTTGCATATACTCAGATGTCTTCCAGAAAATACAACCATTAATGTCTATTGTTTAAAATTATATATGAAAGTGATTTTTTTTAAATAAAGCAACAGAATAGTGTTGACCTTTGAGAATTTAGGGAAATCCACCCCTACATTGTCATTGATGGTCCTTAGGTGGAAAGACCTATGGAAATCACCTTTTACCCTTCTGCCCCCAGGCTCAGACCGTTGGACCTTGAGTTCATGAAACGCCTTGGCCACATTGTCAACGTTGTTCTCTGCCATCACCACGGCATGCTGCTCTCAGTGCTCAAATCCCAAGATGTTAAGCTGCTTCTCTATAAGCAATTGGGAAATGGTAGCATATTGTTCAAAAAAATCTCTTATATCTCATATGATTCAGCACTGTAATCCAATTGAATATTGTTGATACTTACTGCCCTATATTTTGTTTGTCTCTTGTGTTGGGTAATGGCATGCTGTGAGTTGGCTAGAAATAATGCCTAGATGTTATACCTTAAAATTTCTGAACAATGTAAAATTATCTGTCAATTATTCTTTATCAACCTTTTTACCCCTGAGGAACCACTGAAATCATTTGCAGATCTTTGCATATACTCAGATGTCTTCCAGAAAATACAACCATTAATGTCTATTGTATAAAATTATATATGAAGGTGATTTTTTTAAAATAAAGCAACAGAATAGTGTTGACCTTTGAGAGTTTAGGGAAATCCACATACAAGACACCTTTACTATGTTACAATTAACAATAACACATTACATTTATCTCATGGTCATGTAAGTACACACACAATGTAACTGGCCTATAGATATGATAATATAAACAAAGGGTACTTAGCCAAGATTGCTAGATCATGCCACACGGTCCTCATCTGCCCATCTTCTCAGCTCGATAGCCAGCTCAGCAGTGCCCTGAGTGCCCACATCTCCACCTCACTAGCGAGGCGATGCCCGCCCAGGAAGGGGTGGGGTCTTCACCACAGGAAGTGATGTCATGCCCATGTGCTGGCTTGCCCTCACCTCCTGTGTTGGCCATGTGTTTATACTGGAAATCCAGTCCTGTAACAATCTCCACCACAGGAAGTGATGTCATGCCCATGTGCTGGCTTGCCCTCACTTCCTGTGTTGGCCATGTGTTTATACCGGAAATCCAGCCCTGTAACACCACCCCTACATTGTCATTGATGGTCCTTAGGTGGAAAGACCATACAAATTAATCAAGTCGAGTATAAGGGTGCTCTCAAACATTTTTATTTTGTAACTTTTTATGATATCTACTGTATTTCTCAAACTATAAGATGCATCCCCCCCCCCCC
>CM070039.1:59849595-59859671 GCA_036250615.1 Ptychadena robeensis
GGGGGGGGGGGGCAGGCAAAAAGGATAAGCTTTTCTTCTGGTGCAACTGGAAAATGCTGTTTTAACATGGTTCTAATCCTCATTGGAATGATTTTCCAATTTATATAGATTCTCAGTTAATAACAGCTTGGTGGGCAGACTTGGTTCTAATAATCTAAACTTGGATTTTAAGTGAGTGACACCTGAATGATCCAGCACTTTATAAGTAAGTGCTTGTTTTCCAATTTGAAGGCATGACCCATGAAGTTGGATGATTGTTCATATAACAAATATTTTTTGTACTCCTAAACAAGAGGGCAAAACGCATAGGAAAAAAAGGCACTTCCAACATATATATAATTCTAATTTTAACGAATGTGAAACGATCAGCATTATTTAAAGTGCTTATTAAGTACATTGTTATATATAATTATTGTTGTATAGATCCTGTAAATGTTTTAATAAATAACTTTAAATAGTATTAAGAATATTTGCATCTATGCCTTAATGTCAACAATTTAGTAGTAGTAAAACATAAAATAGTGGGCCTCACTCTATACCTTTGATGACTGCATAAGCTTTTACTGGAGCCCATGTTTAACTCCAATAAAAGTCTGTGGAGCCAATACTGCCCTAGTGTAGGAGAGGTGTTCCTCTAATATTATCTGTCTGTGTACTTTCCTATTTCAGCTCTCAAACAAACTATCCCCCCCCCCCCTCAATGTCTGGTGCATGTACATGCCAAATACCAGAGGCAATTGTAGCCTGACACTCTGGATTAACACCCCATTTTTCCCGGTATCGGGGGGTTAGTGGTATTTGACCAGTGGGATGTGGTATCGGATAGGAGGTGTTATGGTAGTGGTGTCCCTGCTGAATGATGTTTAGGGCGCTTTTTCTGATGCTACATGCCACTGCCAACTGCAAATGCAAAGATGGCACCTTTCTAAAATCTCTAAATGTAGAAAGGTTATTATTTTATTTGTTATTTTACATATTTAAGATACTCACTAGTGCTCTAAGTTTAAAATGCTCTAAAGTGGAAAATGTATTCTGTTGCTGTATATTATGATTAGAATTAAATTCTTAAGTCTACTTTAGCCCCAACACTAACCTCAACCCTTAGCCTATACCTTGGATTATAATACTCTACTGCCTAGGTGCCCAACCTGCGGCCCGGGGGAAACCTAATTGCCAATGCATAGGAACTCACCTGTCTGCCAATCCCCCTTCCTTGTCTGGGATCCTCTTAGAGTGGAAAAAGGAGAGGCGATAAACCTATGTGATAGGCGTATGTAAAAGCGACCTAGATGCCTGAGCAAGTTCCTCGCCTCTGCCTCTTCTCCTCTTTTGTTGGTGGGAGATTAGCAGACAGGTAAGTGCCCATGCTCTCACTATTCCATCAATGAACAGGGGGATGATTTAACCTCCTGAGCATTTCGCCGAGTTCCAGATTTCTGTACTAAAAGCGTTACGCTGTTTATCATTAAAAAAGACATGTTGTAGGCCTGTAACTGACCAAAATCTGTCCAAAAACAGGTCTAGTAGACATCTTGAATATATAAAGTTTCAAACGCTTAAGTATTTTTAAAAAATCACATTTAATGATCACATTTAATAGAAAGCACAAAAATCTGCTCAAACTAGAATTCATCTTTTAAATCAACCAAGACGGACAGGGAACAATGTCGCACGCTGGAACTTTTGCCGGCGGATTACCTACAGCTTGCCCGTGGCTAAGGGATCACACATTGGGGGGAGTGCACCCTGAGCCAAACTGCAGAAAAACTGCGCCCCTACTGCATTCATACATGCAGCACGAGCACTGTTTTTCCCGTCTTGGTGTCTCTGGCGGCAATGTGCGGCGCTGCAATGAAGACATCCCACAGCTTCATATTATTACAGCGGACGCGCCACTCAAATAGCGCAGAGTAGACACTGTGCCATTCATTAGAATGGGAAGTGTCCTCTCTGTGTCTTTTTTCCCGCTGGGGACATACGTCCACTGCGGGGAAAATGACGCAGTGGACGCAAGCCTTTACAGGTATTTACTTTGTATGCCTTTTCCTTTATTTTGAACTTGATTGGATACAGAAAAATTAATCCAATCAAATCCAACATGAAAGAAAACTCATAAGCAAATACATGGTTTTTTTTATGTGTGTTTTTTTTTCATTTTGAATTGGATTGGAGCGAAAAAAATCGCTCCAATCAATGTCAGAATGAAAGAAGAACCATAAAGAGCAAACAAAAAAAATAATAATATATCGGCACATAACCTGAGAATAGGGGCCCGTAACGATGTATATGACATAAAATGTACATTACCATACTGCAGTGTTACCTAATGCTTGCAGTATCATTTAAAACAATTTTGTTATTTAAAGATTAAAAATAATGTCTTCTAGCTATGCCTGCTGTCATTGATTCTTGCAAAATGTTGAAAAATGTTTAAACAAGTCAGTATAGATTGAAAATGTTATATGCGGCCCTTTAGTAATGCTGAGGGCCACACTTGTGGCCCTCCATATCAACTCAGTTGGCCACCACTGCTCTACTGTCTCCTCTTAAATATCAGAAACTGTATATAAAGACAAGTGATGATCCTCCCTATATTACATCGCTGTAATATTGCACATTGGAGATGGAAATAAATCGATGCAATTTATACATATTCATGCTACACTTATTTACATCAGAAAACAGGCGTTCATATGCTGAACTCCAAGACATGGAAATTGGTTTATCTGGGAAGGCATGCAGGGAGGGTGCTTTTTCAGTGTCAGCTAGGTCTTAACTTATCAAATTTGGGTATTTATAGAATAGCGGATAGTGAATATAGAAGAGCATTAAGGCAGCGTGTATATTAACAGCATACAGTCATCTGTTTTAGATTTATGCGTTAATTTTCTTTTCCCACTGGTTATGCTCCACTTTTAGATTACTATGAATTGTGCCAATATATTCATATAGCATATAGCAACAAATAATCTTATCACTGACATAATTAACAGTGTATATGGAGGTAATAAAAATAAATTATATGAAAATTAGCCAAAGAGCTACCAATGCAAATGAAGATGATATTTATTCAAAAATAGACAAAGATATTGGTGTACCTGACCATTAAATCTATGGACAGTTCTAGGACATTCCATAATAAATCTGAAGGTATCAATATGAATTTGGCACAATCCATTTGTAACTTCCACTCTCTGGGATGGTTTCCTCAAGATTTGGGAGTGTGTCATGGGTGAACCACGAGAGCAGTGGACACACCGTGCCTCCAAACAAGCATAAACCAGTCTAAGGAGCCCCCCCCCCCCGACCCCTCCGGTATTCACCAGAGCATTCTGCAAGGAATGGTGGAACCTTGGGAGCCCCCAGGTTGCGGTCCCTAGCTACACTTACTTGGCAGCGGCTGACAGCGGAATATTGAAGGCGCGGTATCAAGATGGCAGGCAGAGACGTAGTCAGACAGGCGATAGTCAGGGGAGGCGGCAAATGGGGTGGTCGAAGATGGTGCAGGGGTCGTTAATGATAAGGCAATAGGAAGAAGCAGAACCAGTGGATCAGAGACATAAAGCACTCTTTTTTCAGGCAACTACTTGTTGCCTCAGGCTTCCTATATACACAGGTCAGGTGATCTGGTTGGACAGTGCTCCAGGTGAGTGATAATAGGTATCAGCCAGGAGAGGAAGTAGCAGTACATCATGTGCCAGCATCACTACCACCAGCAGAGCTGATAGCTGAAAGGTCCTAGTCCTCTGAGGTTTGGGATGTGAAGCAGCTGAACTGGTGGATGGCACATCTGTGGTTGCAGATCGCTGGGTGACATGGCAATCTGTGACAGTGTCTTTGGAAATGCTTGCCCGCTTTTCCTGACAAAAATTTCAACTATGGACTATAGAATGAGGTTATTGATATGAGTATGATATACCGTGACATGACATAGTAAGTAACATGTGATTTAAGCATGTCTCATATTGCTGTAAATCATGTAGAGTATAGAGATTCATACAGAGCCGGACTAATTGAATTCCCAATAGATTTTACCTATATTGATACAATACTTTTCTATGATACAGGAAAAAGATGTGAATGTAAGCACCAGCACTTTTGGACAAACTGAATTTTACAACAAATCCCTGAAGAAGTCCTATGAATAGGATGAAACGCGTTGGAATAAAATTGGATGCAAAGCTGGAAACGCTTCTTATTTTTGGACTTAAGCTGGTGGTAACTAATCTAAAGAACCCCCTGGTTGAGATATGGGTATGCACAGGGAATTAGTTCAAATTCTTTGTCCAAACAGACTGACTATTTAGACATGACTGAAATGCTTTTATTCATGAATACTTATATGTACATGTCAAACTTTGATTAAAATTGTAAATCCTCATTCTCCCGACTAGAACTCCATTTTATGATTCTGTCACCTCTAGTCCAAAGGGGTTGGCCATCCCCCTTAGGGTTTAGTTCTCCCTACCAAATTACAATATTTTGAGGTCAGGCGCTGGTGTTTAATGATGTCTGGATCATTCCAGTGAAATTGAGGTCAGGGCTTTGTGTTGACCAGTCAAGTTCTTCCGGCCCAATTCAAAACCACCCATTCTTCCACAAAATGATAGAAATAAAGCACCTGGATTTAATGATTAAGAGGTATCTATGAATACTTTTTATATATGGCCTTTTATTTAACTTTGTTACTCCATCACCCTGCCTTATGTATTTGCATACAGTCATGTCTATGATTTCCTTGTTGAAGATATATGCCCTATAAAATTGAAAGTGTATGAAAACACTGTGGATTTAGGGTCAGGATTTAGAAGAGTAAAGGTAGCCATACACAGTCCAATACATTTTTTTTATTTCCATAAGTGTAGTGGCTATAGGTGATAATAGCATTACACTGAACTAGTTTCTTGATCCTGCATGGGACTTAATAGGAGTGAGCCATTTTTCAAAACTTTTCCCTCCCAAAACCAAAAGAATTTTCCTTTTGCAATAGTGCAGAGGTATTGCTATAACAAGAACTGTACGAATGCATTAAATCATCAAAAAAAATTTTTTTCCCGAACATAAAATATATAAGTTGTGCCCCAACCCCTGCACGTGCATAGTTGTGTACACCACCTGTGGGGGTCACGTGGTCCTATGCGCCCGCACACTTCCTATAGTGGGATAAAGGTACCCTGGCTAAGTATACAAGTTCTCAGAGAAAATAACTGCAGGGCTAGATTTAATAACCTTGTCGGATATATTCAGCTGGAGAATTTGTTTTCCAGATGTATGCAAAAATAAAGTAGAGATTACACTAAATGTAGATATTTGTAGATATAGGCTGCCAGCAGGTCAGAATTTTAGGGTCAGTTCTTTTTAAACATATTTTCTTTATTTGCAAGTAAAGGGTTTGGCTATAATATATTTTTTTGATATGCTTTTCCATTAGCCCCAATTGTTTTAGTTTTTACCACACTCACCTCCTGATCAGAATTGATGAGTCCAGAATTGGACTTTATTGTTAAAATAAATGTAATAGAGAGATCACCTTATGAATAATAGATTATAAACATATAATATTGAAAAATTTGTCTCCTTGACCCCTTGTTCCCTATGGGTCCCAAAGAGGGTCATAGGAGTCGCAGAGCAAAGACATCAATTCCGTCCAAATCTGGAGGGAATGATGTTTCTTGGGTCCCAAAGAGGGGGACTCAATTGGGTATCTGGTGTCGATAGATAGTAAATAATTCTGACGCGTTTCCCCCCTTAAACAATCCGGGGCTTCTTCAGGGAGCGACAGCCAGATCAACTCAGAGTGATCTTATAAAAAGCAAAATGAAAACCATAAATATTACAAATTATACATGATTAGTGCATCAACAGTTATCTATGTTTGTAAAACAGTCTCGTATCTGCATAAATACAAAGCACCACATATATATACACACATCTCTCAGTGGAGTAACCACCATCCCTTTGTGATATACCTCCTGTGGAAAAGGCCTGTGATCTTCCCCTTACTTCTAGTGGCCACCCTATATATATATATAACTGTGATTCTCCTTAAAATAGCCAGAAATACAGAGCAGCAGATATGCCTAGAGTACTTACCCGGAGGATATTATATATACTGAAGTCATTAAAATAGAAGTCTGGATGCCCGCTCAGGGATTTTCCAGACTTACTAATGTCGGCCCCCAGGGGCCTTGAAGGGAATTCTCAGGTAAGATACACCTTGACCCGCAATGTGATCCCTTCCGGCACAGACCGTGTCCGAAAATCCACCTGGGCCAGAGCCAAAAGATAAAGAGCCAGGTACAGTCCAAAGGCCAGAACACACCAACCAAAAAAGGGGAAAAAAGGGAAAAAGAAAAAACGAGAAAAAGACGAGAAAAAAACCATGATGAACACATAAATACACAAAACTGAGGAAGGCCCGGGATGGGAAAACAAAAGTGTGGGGGGGGGAGGGAGGGAAGAAAAGAACAAAAGTATATAGAAAAAGTTATCTCCCTCTAAGGCTAAGCCTGAAGACTATAAATACCATGTATTCAATGTATAAATATGGTGTATGACTCCACGTATTTCCTAAATACAATCTCATCCAATTCTACAAGAACAAATAGGGCCTATAATTCAGTCAAAACTAGGTTGCAAATGATCCCCCTATAGTTCTAATGACTCAGTCCCATTACTGGGAGTGCCACACCCCATGGTAAATATAACAAAAAACAAAAGAACAATGTTAGGGCAAAGGTGGGGCTTTTAAGGCACAGTAGAGACTATCAACAGGTTTTTTTAATGAAATTGGTCTTTATTCATTCTTGACCATCAATAAATAAAATGGTATTACAATACACCTCTAATTAAAAAAGCATACAAAATGTTATAGAGAGATCACCTTATGAATAATGGATTATAAACATATAATATCGAAAAATTAGTGGCCAACATTAGTAAGACTGGAAAATCCCTGAGCGGGCATCCAGACTTCTATTTGAATGACTTCAGTATATATAATATCCTCCGGGTAAGTACTCTAGGCATATCTGCCGCTCTGTATTTCTGGCTATTTTAAGGAGAATCACAGTTATATATAGGGTGGTCACTAGAAGTAAGGGGAAGATCACAGGCCTTTTCCACAGGAGGTATATCACAAAGGGATGGTAGTTACTCCACTGAGAGATGTGTGTATATATATGTGGTGCTTTGTATTTATGCAGATACGAGACATGTTTTACAAATATAGATAACTGTTGATGCACTAATCATGTATAATCTGTAATATTTATGGTTTTTGCTCTTTATAAGATCACTCTGAGTTGTTCTGGCTGTCGCTCCCTGAAGAAGCCCCGGATTGTTTAAGGGGGGAAACGCGTCGGAATTATTTACCATCTATCGACACCAGATACCCACTTGAGTCCCCCTCTTTGGGACCCAAGAAACATCATTCCCTCCAGATTTGGACGGAATTGATGTCTTTGCTCTGCGACTCCTATGACCCTCTTGGGACCCCTAGGGAACAAGGGGTCAAGGAGACTAATTTTTCAATATTATTTGTTTATAATCCATTATTCATAAGGTGATCTCTCTATTACATTTTGTATGTTTTTTTGTTTTTTTTTATTAGAGGTGTATTGTAATACCATTTCATTAGAATCATTCGAGTCATTAGAACTATAGGGGGATCATTTGCAACCTAGTTTTGACTGTTAAAATAAATGTTTAATATGGAACAATGCATAGACAATCATCCCTTTCTTTGCCAACAGATTGCCCCCTATCAGCACCATGAATTGAAAATGATCTCCTATTAGCCACACAATAGACAAATGTATTCTATCAGTACCATGCATAGGGAATAACCCTAAAGGTGAGTTTACACGTGTAGATTTTTGCTTCAATCAACAGCCAATTAGATTTATTGTTCAATGTCGTTGTTGAACATTGTTCGTTCATTAAATCGAATGAAAATAAATCTCCGGTTCCTCGAATGAAAAATCGCTTGTTTCTTTAGGGGGTTTGGAAGTGATGTACTATGGGGGCGTTGCTATGCTCAAATCTTCTACTAGCCTTGTGCTTCGCATTGTTTCATTGGGATTTGAAGATGAAATATGTCTTTGACCCCGAACGAGAGGAAGCAACTTGGAATGTCGATTCTTTGTTCACAAATTGAAGGCAAGCCTAAACAGAAGAAAAGGCAAGTATGGAGCAAGCAGTGGCTGCAGCAAAGAGAGACATATTCTAATAGTCTCATTACTGTATGAGCTGAGGGCTATAAAAATCCTGAAGATTTTTTTCAAAAACTATCTGCGAATGTCAGAACTTCCTAATGGCTCGCTTGGGTGGAAGACTTACAAAGCAATGAGAAAGTTATGAGAAAGCCAATTTCGCGAGAAGAGCGTCTAATTTCAACACTACGTTTTTTGGGTAACTGGTAGATCCTATGCTGACCTCAAATTTTCGTGTGGGATTTCTGTTCCTGCACTGTCGGAAATTATTCCTGAGAGGTGTCACATTATAGTGGATAACTTTTGCCAGAGTACATTAAAGTAACCTAATTTTCCGGTATTTTCCAGTAGTTGCTTATAATTTACACACAAGGATTTGCCACATACCAGATATGTTGAATATGTTATGGTGGGGTTATGGTTTAGCAATATAATAAAAAATCTGGAGGGTCAGATGTGGAGGCAGCTGAAACAGGGGAAAAGGCCTTCTTTTAAAGGGTATTGTCGTGGCATAAATATGGTTAGCAGGGAGTCACTAGAGATATAGGTATAGGTTACAGTTGGAATTGAACTATTCTAATTAACTTGTTTTACTTTTATCTATTTGAATGTACACTTTCCCTCTTATGCTGACGACTGGAAAGGAATAGCTTTGGAATTTGAAGAACAATGGAATTTCCCTAATTGTGGCGGGGCATTTGATGGAAAACATGTCCACATAAACCCTCCAACACAAAGTGGCGTTATTTTTATAATTATAAAGGATTTTTCAGCATTATTATGCTCGCATTAGTTAATGCAAACTATGAATTTTTAATTATTGATGTGAGTAAAAATAGAAGGATGTCTGATGGCGGAGAAATACAGCGGACAGAGTTTGCTCGCAGTTTAAAAGCCAATCAGCTTAAACTACCTACAAACTTTGAAACAAAGTATGGACTTAACTTTGTTTTTGTTGCTGATGAGACATTTGCCCTTGGACCCAATTTACTTAAGCCCTTACCCATGTGGTCATTAACCTCCCTAGCGCTTGTGACGGCACCATCTTGTCCTGCACTAGCTTATGCAGTATTGCAGCTGACGAGATGGAGCCGTCCAGCTAAGCTCAGATCCTCGCAGCTGCACATTCTGCTCTGTGCTGTCCAGGGATCTGAACTAAAGCAAGCCGGCTGTGTCTCCTCTCTCCCAGCCTAATTTGCATATGAATGTCCCACGGCCCCTTCATATGCAAATTAGGCACAAACATTGGGATATCTTCAAAGAGCACACCTGGAATATCACGCCCATTGTCATTCCAGATGTGATGTTTGAAGTTAACCCTTTCAGAGGGTTGCCAAATGCCATGGTATTGGATACAGTGATAACTGTATCCAATACAATTCAAAACAAAATAAAAATGTTATAATTAACAAACATAAATACTGTTTTGAAATCAATAAATACGGTTTTGAAATCTTTCATACCAAATAAGTATTCAAGAGATTTAAGCATTCAAATGATACATTTTATAATTTTTTATGTACTTTTTTAATAATAATTGTGTGTTTCAAACATTATTATAGTCAGGATGTCTATTAGACCCTTATACGGACAGATTTTTGGATGTTACAAGCCTACAACACAAAAAAAAATTCCATTAGAGTCTATGGTGCGCTTTTGGTACAGAAATCTGGACCTTGCAAGAGCGCTGGGGAGGTTAACAAAGGAGAGGAAAATTTTTAATTATAGATTGTCAAGAGCACGATGTGTAGTCGAGAATGCCTTCTGGATCTAAGCTCAACGTTTTCTAATATTTCTTTCCCCATTAGTGTTATGATTCCCCACAGATCCTGGATTGGCGCAGGGGTGCCAGGAGCAGGGAGT
>CM070039.1:59868869-59903593 GCA_036250615.1 Ptychadena robeensis
GTCATTGTCGTGCTGGAACACCCATCCACGACCCATTTTCAGTTTCCTGGCAGAGGTAAGAGGTTGTCGCTCAGGATTTAACGATACATGGCTCCATCCATTTTCCCGTTAATGCGATTAAGTTGTCCTGTGCCCTTAGCAGAAAAACACCCCCAAAGCAAAATGTTTACACCCCCATGCTTGACGGTGGGGATGGTGTTTTGGGGGTCATAGGCAGCATTTTTCTTCCTCCAAACACAGCGAGTTGAGTTAATGCCAAAGAGCTCTATTTTGGTCTCATCAGACCACAGCACCTTCTCCCAGTCACTCTCTGAATCATTCAGGTGTTCATTGGCAAACTTCAGACGGGCCTGCACATGTGCCTTCCTGAGCAGGGGGACCTTGCGAGCCCTGCAGGATTTTAATCCATTGCGGTGTAATGTGTTTCCAATGGTTTTCTTGGTGACTGTGGTCCCTGCTAATTTGATGTCATTAACTAACTCCTACCGTGTAGTTCTAGGATGCTTTTTCACCTTTCTCAATACCATTGACACCCCACGAGGTGAGATCTTGCATGGAGCCCCAGAGCGAGGTCGATTGATGGTCATTTTGTGCTCCTTCCATTTTCGAACAATCGCACCAACAGTTGTCACCTTCTCTCCCAGCTTCTTGCTAATGGTTTTGTCATCCTTGGACAGCTCTTTGGTCTTTCCTATGTTGGAGAGTTTGAAGTCTGCTTGATTGATTCTGTGGACAGGTGTCTTTTATACAGGTGACTAATTAAGACAGGTGTCCTTAATGAGGGTGACTAATTGAGTAGAAGTGTCTAACCACTCTGTGGGAGCCAGAACTCTTAATGGTTGGTAGGGGTTCAAATACTTATTTCACTCAATGAAATGCAAATCAGTTGCTATCTTTTATTTAAAGTAATTTTTTTGATTTTCCTTTTGATGTGCTATCTGCCACTGTTACAATAAACCTACCATTGAAATTATACTGTTCTGAGACTTTTCATTTCTTTGTCATTGGACAAACTTACAAAATCAGTGAGGGGTCAAATAATTATTTCCTCCACTGTATATATATATAAAATATCAATTAAGCACATCAAAATCCTGGAGTTGTTTTTGTGTCGATTGTGCTGTTAACAGACAACATACGTTGAAAGGAGTTCTGCAGGCAGTGGCATTGTTTTTTTCCTAATACGCAGCTAAGCTACTTGCTTAAACTGCAGCAATATTACTCTTATTACTAAAATCCACAGCTTCAATGTCAGTATGACAGTGGCAGCACAGTTTTTGGCTTGCCTCCCTCGTTAAATGGTACAGTCCAAAGTTACTGTACAGCCCTTATACACGGAGCTCTGCCTGCAGCCATGTGTGTGCCTGTCTATTTTGGCTGCTTCAACGAGCCCATAAAAAAGCCTTTAAAACCACTGTACAATATCTTTCCCTGAAAAGCAGGGGTTGTGATTAAACTAAAAAATGCAAACTAATTGCTGAAAGGTCTTGTATTCCCCAAACACTATTTATTATAGAGAACAGATGCTTATCATATATTGGATGATCAACATATGTTGGATGATCAATGAGCTCTGATTTCATTTATTTACATATAGTGAGCATATTTTATTGCAATGGCAAGCCCCTGTTTTAGGTATCCTGTGCCTCACAGTCTACATTTCATTTCACTGACAATGAGTATTTTATAGGGTTGACTGAACTGAACCAATAAACCAATAGGGACACATAAATAGTAGAGCAGGATCATCCACAGAGGCCACGCATTTTTAATTCCATTTGATTTGAGCCAATTTGGTTTAACTCTTGAGCATGAATGTGAGATTAACAAGGTAACAGTGGAGAGAACCCAAAGCCTTCAAACTTTTATGTTATCTTTTATAAATGTCTCTGAAAAGTCCCATGCCATTCCAGACAAAAAGTTATGGCAAAAAGCCCAAGAAGAACAAGTGAATTTGCAATCCGCATTAAGATGATGGAGGCTGATTGGTCACATGCTTTGTGAGAATAGATTGATTAACAAAAATGTCCTGAAATAGTTTCCAAAAGCAGTAGAAAACGACCAAAAGTTGCCCATTGCAGAGTCAGAGATCCCCAGTCAGCTTTGATGAGGTCTATCTCAATGGGTAGGAGTGTTGGACATCTGCAATAAAACCACAACTTAACTTAAGCCCCCCATAGACAGGCAGACTCCTCCATACAACTTTCATGAGACTTACCAACAACTATGTAGTATAGTGACCTCCCTGATAGAATACATAGTGATTGGAAGGTGTAGAAAGGTCCTCCTATTACATGGTTTTGGTAGAAGAAAAGTTGGTTGTACAGAAGTTGCATGGAGGAGTCTGCCTGTCTATGGGGGGCTTTACACAGGTCATACACATTCGTTCAACCCACAAGCCTAGATAGAAAATATCAAGTGGCTGGCATCTACAATTAAGGTAGAAACCAGACATATGACCACTAGGAGACATCCTACCATAATACATCCTTTTATTTACACTGATTTTGACTACTTGTGATGGAAATTTTGTATAACACAACCTTGTGCGCTCAGGGATAGGGTAAAGTACGGTCTCAACCTGTATGATGCATTTACACCATAGAATGACTCCTTTTACTCAAATATCATCTACGTATTTTATACTTATCCTATCACACCATATAATTTGTAAAGGGGTTTTCACATGCACCAGACAAAGGAACCGCAAGATATCATGAACATACAGACTATATCCCAACAGTATGTGGTTAGGAATAAATGGTAAAAAAAAATTATTAACTACTAACTTTATCTAAACTTTATCTTTAACTTTATTTACTTTTATAAAAAAAAAGATATTAATTAGAATAATAAAATAGTTGATGAAATACAAAAATCAATGAGTAGGAAACAAGAAACACAAACAAAATCAAGTGGCCAATATAGGCAAATGGTAGGCTTCAGAGAAAAAATAGGGAAAAAAAAAAGCAAAATTAGGAACAAATCTACAATGAATGGGTGAAATAGCATATAACAATGTTTCGAACAAGCTTTACATAATGTAAGTATGGACCCTTCAGAATAAAACATTAAAAAAAAGAATACAAAACATATTTAAATGGTTAAGTGAGGATACCCTTGGAGATTGGCACATATTTATGGAAATCATAAAGAAATTACTTAGTAAAGCCCCCCATAGACAGGCAGACTCCTCCATGCAACTTCTGTACAACCAACTTTTCTTCTACCAAAACCATGTAATAGGAGGACCTTTCTACACCTTCCAATCACTATGTATTCTATCAGGGAGGTCACTATACTACATAGTTGTTGGTAAGTCTCATGAAAGTTGTATGGATGAATCTGCCTGTCTATGGGGGGCTTAAGTGTGGTAAAGGTCTCAGAAAATTGGAAAAGGTGTCAGCATCACAACATTCTGGTGAACTTACCCATTCCTGGTGTTGTAGTAAGACTGATTGATGTTAGACTGACAGTGAATATTCCAATTGAATCGAAGATTGACTGAGCAAAAGTTGATGCATATATGGCTAACTTAAACATAAGGCATATGCAGGCAGAAACGTTACCTACTACATTTATAGCTTTGTATTGCTCCACTTGCCCACACTGGAGGGATTTGCTTCTAGTAGTTAGCATGATCTTGAAAGTCACCAGAAATTGGACACTTTGAGAGGTTCTACCAGAACAAGGAGAAGAGTGAAGACTGTTCTAATGATCACAGTGTAATGATTTCCTTTAAGATGGAGAGATATTTTCTCACTTTCCCTTGGATCTACATGACAGAAAATGAAGGGAAATATATCTTTGATTAAATGTATTAGCTATACCAACGGGATTGGATGGATCTGTGTGTACAATGAACACCCCCACCCCCCTCCATGTTATACACTGCTTATAGTGCATATATGGAATATATACAGTTCTGTATATGGAATGTATACAGTTATCCAAAACATTCATCAATGCTGAGCATTTCCAGACGTCTCTTTAGACTTCCACAATGAATTAAATCAGATGCTCTAAACTTTATTATGAATCTTTTCCAGAGCTACTGACTTGAGTGATAATGTTCTATTGGAAAGCGACCCCTGCTGCGTGCTTACCATCATTACATCCTCCAGGCGGCGGCGAAATGGAATGCTTATTGGCCTACAATTGGTGATCTTCGTGGCCCCGCCCGATGCTTATAAGGGAGATAAGAAAAAATGTTCGAAACTCAACTTAATCTTAAGCAATCTGTAAAATAGCTAACATGAGAAAGGAGAACACTGCTGTGGGCCACCACCTTGTCGAGATCCATGATGAAAACTACATTCCAACGGAAACATCTCAATTTTCCCATTCCCAACCCTGTTGTTGTGGTCTGTTTGTTGTTTTTATTCAATACATGCCAAACACGATGAACCTGCTGATTCCTGTGCTCAGTTATGAGAAGTGATCACAGTGGGAAGTGTGCTGTAGTCCTAACTTTAGTGTTCTAAATCAATATTTGTGGGGAGCCTCCTGATGTTAGTTACCCTTGTGCTCCTGGAATCATGAGAGCAGTGACACCGACAGACATATGCAAATCCCGGCAGCAGTCTTCTCACCTGTACAGCGCCCCTCCCCATTTTCATGCCTCCAACTTGTCCATCCAGTTCCCCAATCTGTTGCTAAGCTCACTCCTCCTTCAGGAAGCAGGAAGACAAGAGCAGCTCAGCCTCCACAGACCACATAGGTATGAATATGATTATATTCCTAAAAAAGAACTTCGGTTGCCGTTGTCACCGATCATGGCCATATGAGACATTTGGGTTCTATAGAGATTACTCCATGGGTGACAAAACTTGCCTCTCTCAGCTATGCCATCATAAATGGATAAGCGATCAGTCTGCTGATCCCACAGTCACATATGAGAACACATCAGGGGGTTATCTTGCATGTGTGCCTTGTTACTGTCCTGGTTCTTAATTGGAAAGAGGAGGATATACATGACTAACTTCCGTCTAATCCAGAGTGAAAATGACAAAATAAACCAGGAGTGTTGTCATCTGCCCAAAGGACTTCTATTTATGTAATATATATATATATATATATATATATATATATATATATATATATATACACTTTATCATAGTGCCTGGCGACTCTGTGTACAGGAGTTAGCAATAGCCTCTGGTGAGGTTTTATTCCTGGGTCAATTAGCCAATGCACAACATAACAATACTTTACAGGCTCCCAAGTCCCTGACATTCAGCAGCTGCAGTAGGTGAGCCCTTGCTTGAATCACAATACTGTCAGAGACTCAAGAGTAAAAGCAGCTGATTTCAAAGAGTAAAGGCCCCCATACACCTTTCAATCTTTCCATACAATTTCTGTACAATCAAATTTTGTTCTACCAAAACCATGTAATATGAGGACCTTTCTTTTACTTTCAATTACTATGTATTCTATCAGGGAGGCCACTATACTACACAGTTGTTGGTAGATCTAATGGAGATTGTAAGGATCGATCTATAGCCCCCCATACACCACATACAATTACCATGCAATTTCTGTACAACCAACTTTTCTTCTACCAAAACCATGTAATATAAGGACCTTTCTACACCTTCCAATCACTATGTATTCTATCAGGGAGGTCACTATACTACATAGTTGTTGGTAGGTATCATGGAAATTGTATGGAGGAATCTAAAGGTGTATGGGGGGCTTTAAGGTATATGGGGGGGCTTTATCCTTCCAATCACTATGTATTCTATCAGAAAGCCCACAATAATACATAGTTGTTGGTAGATCGAAAGGAAATTGTATGGAGTGATCTAAAGGTGTGTTTAGCCACATGTGCCATTGATCCCATCAAATATTTAATCCCAACTTTAAAGGTAGTGATGGAAATCATCCCATTCCTGTCTACTTGTGTTGTCCCCATTTTTTGTTGCAAACACTGTTGTAACAGTGGACCACAGCTGAGCAACATGTCCACTTGTAGTCTGTGCTACTTTATAACAGGAAGTGCCAGGAAAAGGTCCTGAATGACAGAATCCCCACAGATCTTTTTGATAATATTTGCAAATTTCCATGTGACCTCAGGCAGGGATGTACAGTGGATATAAAAAATCTACACACCCCTGGTAAAATGTCAGGTTCTTGTGCTGTAAAAAAATTAGATAAATAATTTCAGAACTTTTTCCACCCTTAATGTGACCTCTAAACTGTACCACTCAATTAAAAAATAAACTGAAATCTTTTAGGTGGAGGGAAGAAAAAATAAATAAATAATGTGGTTGCATAAGAGTGCACACCCTTAAACTACCGTAATACTTTGTTGAAGCACCTTTTGATTGTATGACAGCACTCGCCCACTCTTCTTTGCAGAAACACTCCAAATCTGTCAGATTGTGAGGGCATCTCCTGTGCACAGCCCTCTTTAGATCACCCCACAGACTTTCAGTCGGATTCAGGTCTGGGCTCTGGCTGGGCCATTCCAAAACTTAAATCTTCTTCTGGTGAAGCCATTCCTTTGTTGATTTGGATGTATGCTTTAGTCCGTTGTCATGCTGAAAGATGTTCAGCTGTCTAGCAGAAGCCTTTGTGCCAATATTGAATGGTAACTAAGGTCCCAGTTGCAGCTGAAGAAAAATAGCCCTAAAGCATGTTGCTGCCACCACCATGCTTCACTGTGGGTAAAGTGTTCTTTTGGTGGAATGCTGTATTGTTTTTTGCACCAAACATATCTTTTGGAGATATGGCCAAAAAGTTCAACCTTGGTTTCATCAGACCATAACACCTTTTCCCACGTGCTTTTGGGAGACTTCATGTGTGTTTTTGCAAAATGTAGCCAGGCTTGGATGTTTCTTTCCATAAAGGATTTAGTCTTACCACTATACCATACAATATTGCACATCACTAAAAGAACACCATACCCACAGTGAAGTATGGTGGTGGCAGCATCATGCGGTCTGCAACTTGATGATGCTATATAACTCCGGGAAGAGATCCAGGGAATTTACAGCCAGCAAAACAACATACCCACATTGGGATGTTACTGCAGTTTACATAAAATGGCAGCTTATGTGACATTATTACTCCTCCCACTCCTTTGAATCATAAGGGGTTAGGAATGTTCTGTTACAATGTTACTAGTAAAGTTACATTTCCTGCTTATCTGTACATGGCGATTCTGTCTTTCAAAAGCCACAAATTGAAAAGTTACCATATATACCCGAATATAAGCCGAATTTTTCAGCACCTGAACAAAATGAAAATCGCTGCATTTTGTAGGTGGAATTTATGAGTGAATTGCAAAGCTACCAAACATGCTATCATCATCAAATTTGCTGGAGATGTAAAAAAGGGTTGTGGGAACATTTGAAAAAGAAATTATTGCTCTAGCGTATGCAGTTTTTGCATAAATTAGGTTCAAAGTAAAGTTAAATCTACAGCACTACATCTCCAGCACTTCTACTGATGATATGATGTTCAGGGGCTTTGTAATTAACTTTCAAATCTGCTGAATTAAATAATTACACCTCAAAACAAAAGTACATTTGCTGTGTATTTCTGTGCCTTAGTTGCTGCATTTCCCTCCCTAGGCTTATACTCGAGTCATTCAGTTTTTCCAGATTTTCTTTCTAAAATTGGGTACCTCGGCTTATATTAGTGTTGGCTTATACTTGAGTATATACGGTAATTAAAATATCAAACCAGGAAGATACATGTGTAATTGTATTTGGCCAGGAGGATTTTTAAAATACATTTATTTAGGAAATGAATTCCAGACAGAATTGTCTCTTATGTGTCTTTTATTTGACATCACATATCGTACAGTAATATGCTTTGCTTGTAAGGGATTCAATGTTTTATAACACATTTAAGTTTGTTTTTATATTAAACATTTAACTGTTATATCTGATGAGTAGAAAAAACTTTAGACATATTTTACCCAAAATTTCAAGGTTGGTCCTGACTTAATCCATTTTTTTATTTGGTCCACTGTGTATTTGAGGTTGACATCCCTGATTTATAGGAAGGATGTCCTTATTCATGTGTACATATAGATCTTTAGTTAGATCATATTTAGAGGAAGGAAGTCCTAATTACTCTAAATAGATAGAAGTAAATTAGAACTAAGGGTGCCAAAGATTAAGTTTATAGTGCCATCCCATTTAACTGAAATTAATATATTAATTATTTAATTAATATTTAATTCAATATTAATCAGGGGATCGCCCTGATAGATAAGGCCCTATTGGGACTTTGTAGGCACTCTAGTAGTCAGTCTTGATAACGTCAATATATTTAAAAGGTCTTTATTGAAACAATTAGTGGGACCATACATAAAAATGAATGAGTGCAAAGCCTTACATTCGTACAGTATCTGATATGATATTGTTTTCAGTCAGGTACAATGCATACAATATTATACTGTTTGCAGTCAGGTACAATACAAATTCAGAAGTATTAAAAAGATTTTACATATCCGATATTACGTATTTTGCGTAAACCACTGTATTCCAGCGTAGCCTTTAGGTTGCCTCCAACATGTTTCGCCTGTTATGGCTTCATCAGGGAGACAATATTCTAGATGTAAATACATTCGCACCAGTCCCCACTGGGCCAGTGTTACTGCATTTGTATTAGCTCATTGGTATCCATATGTGTCATTTGTTAAATACTGTGTAAGCATAAGGTCATATATATGCATATGGGGTATATTGCATTAGTTTGAAATGTTATCTATTGCACATCATATATCTATTAACTATTGCACTTCAGGATCACCATTATAATATTGTTGTATATACGGTCTAATCAGGTTTAATATTATTATTGATGCCAATGAGCATGCAGTGATGTAAATAGCAAGACAAACCAGTTCATATTAAATTTACAAGTTAGGACCGTGTCATACTGAATTCATATATTGCAGCCAGTAACTGAGAAGATGTAAAATTTAGTTAGACATAATTTAGAGGAAGGAGGTCCTAATTACCCTATCTTTAGTTAGACCTCTTTTAGAATGAGGAGGGCCCGATCCCTCTATATAGATCTTTAGATAGATCTCTGTTAGAGGGAAGAGGTTCTGACTCCTTTTTATAGATATTTTGTTAGACCTCATTTATAGGGAGGAGGTCCGGATTCCTCTTAACAGATCTTTCCTGGACCTTCTCTAGTGGTTGGGTTATTCTGATGAAGTTTACACAGAACTTTTTGCCCTTTTGGAATGTATGTATTACTATACTGCACCCAGTCTTGGCTAAACATTACATGAATGTATAACTGACAAGAAAACCAATTAACTGTACCCATGTTTATGATAAACAGTATTCTACTGCTGCAGTGATGAAGGGTGGGCCAAACGTGTATGGGCTTGGGAAGATGACAATGTCATACATGTACTTAAAAGAAGACATGTATGGTAAAAATGAATAAGGTACAGAAGAATTAAGGTAGAATCATATTAATCATAAACACGGATACAGTGAAATGTTTTCATTGTCAGTAATACATTGATGACAGGGTGTGGTCTACTACTACACACATTACAAAGGGGAAAAAAGTTCTGGGACATAAAGAGAATTCAGATTAAACTTATACATACATTTTAAAACTGCTACATAGTTATGTAGGAGATGATCCATCAAAGATTAAACTTATACATACATACATACCTATACATACATTTTAAAACTGCTACATAGTTATGTAGGAGATGATCCATCAGTCGACTTCCTCTGCTTTAATGCCCAATCTGCAGGCAGGAGAAAGCTACTGACCAAACTCTAGGTCCTGGACCTTGCTTGGGGTCACCATCACATACTCACAAATGTTTTGGCTAAAATAATACATTTTTCTGAAAAGGGGATCTTATGTTTATTCTTGCTTGATTTAGGGAAGAGCCCAAGCAGAGGTGACCTACTGCTCTCGCCACCATGTCTAACGCAGCAACTGCAGCAAGCATTGAGCAGCAGCTTAAGGATCAATGGAATGATGTCCTGGGGCGCATCTCCAGCAAACAGTTCTTCCAGTCAGATTGGGATATTGCCTCCTTCGCTATATTCTTTGCATTCATTGGTGAGCAATATACATATTAAACATATTTTAATTAGTAGCCACTACTCATGTTTGATAATAATCACACTAATCATGTCTCATCTTCAGATCAAAATTTCTCTTGTAAATCTTATCTGCACTTGGTGGACCCACACTCTTTAACTTCTAGGATGCTTAAACTTCTTTTTTTTTTGTATTGCACATCTGCAGATCCGATATATAGAGCCTCTTAATTATTACATTAAATTATATTGTTCTCCTGAATTCCAATATTACTGTAGTAGAATTCCAATATTTAAAACTCACTGTTCAAAAAGCTTGAAATTGGGCATTTCTTTGAATTGCAACATTTGGAGTCATATTTACTGCAATCAAACACTATTTTTATTTAAAACATCTTAACAGGTCAAGTTACATAGTAACATATAAACCCTTTTTGATAGTAGCTTCACAATTTTTGCATCCATTGAATGTGTTGCAGTTACTGCTCACATTTCTTTGACGGATGTCAGGATAGTTTCCTAGAGCTACTGGATGTAAACTGCCTTCCACCCTCCTAGATCTTTTGGTTCAGTGTGCGTCAAAGGTTCTCAAAAGGATTGAGGTCGGAGAGGATGGGGGCCACACCATGAATGTATCTCTTTTTCTACCAATAGCTGGCAACATTGCAGAGGTATTCCTTGCAGCATTGAAAGCATTGCCATGCATGAAGATGATTTTGTTATGGAAAGCAAGGTTCTTCAATGAAAGAAAGTGGTCAATCAGAAACTCCACATACATTTTGAAATATTCAGGGACCCAAGGGGGCCAACCAGAACCTCCTACCATGATTTTGGCACAAAAACATCACTCCACCACCTTCTGTCACAGCTTTGTTGGGACATGGTGGCCGCTCGTCCACCAACCACCACTCCATCCATCTGGACTATCCAGTGGTTGCACTGCTGTACAACCCCTGGATAGTCCAGATAATCTCTGAGATAGTCTCAGTAAACAACGTTTTTTGAAAATTAGTCTGCAGTAGTTTCTGCTTGTTAACATTGGTTAGCGAGGTCAAATAGAGGGTTTATGCATAACTGCAATTCTCTGGAGGATCATGTATCCTAATGTGGGAGACCAGGGGCACCATTAGCTTTAACCACCGGTTTTCTGCTTCGTAATGGCATTTTGACATTTGCTCAGAGCACCTGAGCATGCCAAGTTTATGTGAAATATCTAAGTCTAGGGAAAGACTTTAAACTTACATGCGCTGATGTCAGCTTTCCAAGCCTATCTCTAGCAAGTATTGGGAAGGGGCCAGCAGGTAATTTTACCCTATTAACCAGCAGATTGCTGGTCACACCTTCCCCTTTATCCTACATTTAACATGCAGAGTGAATGTGAACATTCAAGGCATCAGGTACCACAATGTGGTATCATTTAATTTAGTAAGATTGTACACACTTCAGCATGCATACTGTGTACATTGATAGTAAAATATAACACCCATGTCTCTGCTCCCCAGGGCTGATTCTGGTCCTTATTGTGTTGGTCTTAATCAGATGTTTCTGCTGCTGCTGCTGTGACTGCGAATCCCAAGTGGACAAGGTAACACAAGTTTCTGCTTGTACTAATGTTGTGAACCTCCTAACCTAACGGTTTCTGTCTCCCAAAGGCATCTTAGGAAAACTGAGCAAAACTCAGGTTTCTCATCCAGGCCAACTTAATTAACCTTTTGTAGTTCTAATTTGTGAGATTTGATGAGAAACTTGGAATTTCTGCAAAGCTTCTACTGAATAATCTACTGAAGTCGACCTAACTAGCTTACCAATATTAAAGGCTACTATTGGCTAATAATTGTCAGAGCTATCATAGGGCTGATGACAGCATGTGACAAATTGTGAAAACCAGGGACAGCACAAGCATTAAAAGACAAGGGGGGCAAGTCCCCCGGGTGTGTAGAAAGGAATTAGCAGTATCAGATATATTAATATATTTTTAGGGTGTCCACTAGGGTGCAAGTGCCCTTGACAGCAAACAATGACACTGTAGATGTATGCGGGGCCTCCATCTTCATTTAACTCCCAAAAATAAGGCTAGATGCCCTCAGAGTCTATAAATATAAACTATGAAAGCAATTGGAATTAAATTCAGAACATACTTGCCCATATATCAGGCTATATTGTGTACCAGAGCTATCAGGATACCTAATGTTTCTTTTGAAAGCCCCCACACGTTTCGAATGAATGCCCAGCAGAGATTTATTAAAAACTGTTGATTCGCTCGATGCCGCGAATCAACAGTTTTTAATAAATCTCAAAGCAGATTGACTGGTCCTGCCGCGAATCAGCCTGGGACACTTTGTGTGCCAGTAGTTACTTTGGATGGGGACACTGGTCCACATCCAAAATAATTTCATTGTTCTAAGAATTATAGACATGTTTTCTTGTCGACTTCTTAGCAGATCGGCTGGCCGTGATGGCGTCATCATGCACGGCCACTAGTGCAGAGAATCGTCCGGGAACCCTTTGTGTGCCGGCCATTACTTCAGATGGGGAATGCCGACCCCATCCAAACTAATGGGATTGGCCAGGAATTTATCAACAGGTCGGATCACATGCTGAAGATTCCTGGTCCATCTCGCCAGGTGGGCGCACCTGATTTTCAGCCGACTTCCAGCGGCTTGGCGAAACACGCGCGTGGTCGATCGGCTGAAGAATCAGGCAGGAATGACCAGCTTTAGACCAATTTGACTGCAGATTTTTGGCCGAAATACAAGTTAAGGCTTAAAATGTTGTGATTTATCTCTAGGATTCAACCTGGTGACCATGCCAAGACCAGACCAACCAAACAAACATGTTTAAATGCACCTGTGCATTAAAAAATGTACATAGTGTTTAAAACCCATAAAATACCTCTAAAACAAGCCACCCTGAACTGTGCAGCTGCTTATATGATGAAACAATTCATTCTGATAAAAAAAACACTGTCAATTTTAGTAGGCATCTAACCTAGAAATAATTGCTGGCTGTCATCCTGCTAATATTTAAGAAGGCATTAAAGTTTACAGCATGGCTTCCTGTTTAAGGATGAATTTTTCCACAATGCCCACAGTTACATTGCGGATGAACAGTATGATAAGAAACCCCCATTTACAAGGTATTCACAGCACATCTCTTTTTCTTCATTGTAATGTCAGTCGTTTTCCAAAATGGATGAAACTATTTTTTTTACACAGGATTCTACACATAACCCATAATGAGCAAAATGAAAGCTTCACAACGTGAAAAAACTTTTTACTTGAGGTTTTGGCAAAATAAAGTCACATGTACATTCACAGCCTTTGCTCAATATTTTTTCAGTGTACCTTTGGCAGCCTTAAGTCTTTTTTAATATGATGCTACAAGCTTGGCACACCTATCCTTGGCCAGTTTCAAACATTTCTGTTTGCAGCACCTTTCATGCTGCATCAGGTTGGATAGGAAGCCTCGGTGTACAGACATTTTATAATCTCTCCAGATATATTCAATCAGACTCTGTGCTGGGCTCTGGCTGGGCCACTCAAGGACATTCACAGAAGCCACTTCTTCACATATCTTGATATCGTGTGCTTAGGGTTGTTG
The DNA here is from genome assembly GCA_036250615.1 of Ptychadena robeensis. NCBI lineage: Eukaryota > Metazoa > Chordata > Amphibia > Anura > Ptychadenidae > Ptychadena > Ptychadena robeensis. The sequence goes on from CM070039.1 coordinate 59,882,510, forward strand.
TCCTGCTGAAAGATTAAATCGTCGCCCCAGTCTGAGCAGGTTTTCATTTGGGATGTCTCTACATTGATGCAGTCACCTTTCCCTTTCTCCTGACTAGTCTCCCAGTTAATGCCGGTAAAAAAAGCAATAATATCCCCTTCAAAGGTTTCTCATGATGAGGAGATCATGCTAGTTTTTCTCAAATGATGATATCCCAGCCAATTTAATTTGAGATTCAGAGATTAGGTCCCCAACTGGCCATGTAAGGCCAACTATCCATAATCCAAACACTTTATCTTCTAGTGATCCTCCCCAACCACTGTAATAAAAACTACTTTTCCTTTTTTGTGGATTCCTTTAGGAAATGGCCCAAAAGAAAAAAACAGACAAGCAACACGGGGTGCAACGAAAAAGAAATTATTAACAGGGTGTTATGATGCGCCACAGAACCTGGGTTAGAGAGGGGGTGTCAGGACCCGCAGGAAGTAGATCGACCAACCGAGGGTCTTCTCCCAGAGCCCCCCTAGCGGGGAGATAGGCAGAGGATCCTTGAGGGGACCCTGTTGCTTCTTTTCCCGCACCCCCCCGTGAGTCGGCAAGTGTCCTGCCTTCCCTCCGGACGTACCCCCTCCAGGATAGAGTGTGGTACTAGCTAGAGTTCCCAGGAGGAGTCCCATTAATGGGGAAGATTAGAAGAATAGTCCCGAGTCACACAGATCGATAAGGTCTAGGCCAGGCAGAGTTCACGTGGATAGTCTGTAATAACAACGTGTAGGTCTCATTAGGGCAGTGCGGCAACCGTAGAGAGAGTACCAAATAACACCAGAGGCGAAGATATCGGGGCAAGGCGGCATGACCAGAAATAAGAAGTAGAATGTATTCAAAAACAAGGTCAGAGGTCGGGGTAGGTCACTAGAGCATCATGAGCGAAGTCGTAAAGCCCAAAAGCAGGAGTCGGGAAATTATACCGGGTAGTCAAGGTCTAAGTAGGCAAGCTCAAGCATATATCACCAACCAAGCTGTAATACAACCAGCAGTGGACTGTTCTGGGACTGGACCAGGTTATGAGGTATAGAACGTTCAAAAGGTGCGGATCTATTCCAAACCAGCACCCACACCCCATTGGAGTGGCCAGTAGAGAACAAACCCGCCGGGGACCACACCATCCTGTCCAGTCCACTAGACTAACTCTGGTGATGGATCGTCGCATCACGCGTTCGCGCATGGCCGCGCGCAGCGCGCACGCGCACAGGACGCGACGCGCATGCGCCATCGACGTCGCACGGACAGGTGACGCGTGGACGGGAAGACAGCTGGCCAGAGGGACCTGACGCGATACCCTGGAGACCTGCACGGTGTCCCCTGCGAGGGGACGCCGAATCAGGGTGGGGACAACTGCGTACAAACCGAGAAAAAAGAGTGACGTGTTACAATTGACCGTCAAGGCCAAAAAGAGCGGGAACCTTGACATAACCCCCCCCATAAGCCGGGAATCGCGTCCGACGGCAGTAAGGACCCCCGGCCACTGAGCCGGGCAGCGAGAATGGAAGCCTGGAGACCAGTCCCAGGAGCATGAACCCCCCTGGCCGGAAACTTCCCCATGACGCCTCCTCACACCCAAAACCGTGCGCCCAGCGGGACACAATATGAGCCCATACTGTCAGATGCCCAGCGACCCCTTTAACACGAGGAAGTCGCAGGCATTGGACTCCACCTCGTACTCCTCGAAACCCCCTCCACGGTAACAGAAGGAGGAGGGTCGGAGGAGACCCAGGCCCATGGAGAACTCATCCTCCCTCACGGGTTATTGGCTAGGAACAGAGATGTGGAAAATACCGCCCGGGTGGAACACGGGGAGCGAGGCAGGAAGACGTTAGCCGAACAGCCACAGGATTCACACTAGATCGTTCCACTGAACATTAGGGGGCCACCAAGACACGAGGATCTGCCCAACCGTAACGAGGTATGGGACAACGCAAACGTGTCTATAGAGTGAGCCGAGGAAAGCCATACCGTTGTCACGCGGACGTGCGAGGACAGGTAAAACGGTGCACCGCCTGGCGTCGGCGGACGAATGCTTTTCAGTGGACGTCCTGGGCACCGAAGGGATAAGGGCGATCCCGGGACGAGTCCCCAGGGCCTGGTGCCAGGATGGCAGGTCAAGCGATCCGACACAGCAGAGAGGACCGTGGGACTCCGGTGAAGCGAAACCGGGAGGAACTAGAGGGTTGGAAAAACTCGAGAGTTCAGGAAAAAAAACGAGTGCGTGAAGTCGGTGGTGAAGCAATGCAGCTAGAGTTATTATATGAGAATTCCGCACACAGGAAGCGAGGAGGTACCAGTTCCATCTCTGAGGGTCCGACCACGAAACACCGCAATAACGCAATACTTAGCTCCAATTACCTGGGTTCATCCTCTCACACTTGGCTCCGTTTCGCTGGGATGGTAGAGATGGTACCCACGAGCGTGTGAGGGAGGTAGGCAGGAAAGCACGAGTAGGCCGTTTGCCAATGTCCCTCCAAAAAACCCCCGAGGTGAACCTGAGTGCCCCGGTTTCCGTGATAAACAGATGTCAAAACAACACAGGGAATCACCGTTGTTGTGTAAACCACCGCGAACGACCTCACCTTCAGGAATGGCGGACTTGCGGGTCTGAACTGCGGTACCAGATGGGGAATGAGACGGGTTAAATTAGCCACCAAAGGAAAAAATGGGCACATTCATTCACGGAAAACCGATCGATAATAGTGCCACACAGGATGCACACGTGGCAGATTTGTGTGGAGGCCGAGGTAGAATGGTAGAATACCGTCCGATGAGTCTCATACCGTCGAGGAGGTGGGACCTATGGGCGCTCAGGAACAGGCAACAGGAGCAGGAGGCCGAAAGGACGAGGTTCGGGTGTGTCTTATATCGGGCGCAGGACTGGGCATGCCAATACATACTTCTCACAGTCCTTGCGCAGGGCCGGCCACCAGAAACTGGCGCTTCGGAGGTCCAATGTACGGATGAACTCCGAAATGGCCGGCAGGGGACTGTCATGGCAGAGGGCCAGTACTTCCTGGCGAGCCGGCTCTGGCACATATATCAGGGAGTCCCTCCATAGCATGCCGTAACGACTGAGTAGCGCTGGAGTAGGAGAGACTCGGAGACCTCTAGTTCTTTCAGCACGTTTTCTGCGAGGTACAGGACCAAGGAGCAAGAAATGCTTGTCGTGCAGGATGGGCACAGGTTCTGGAGGTAGCAGGGGTACCGGAGAAACATGCGGGAGAGGGCGTCGGCCTTCTTTCTTGCTACCCGGGGTTTGGGTATAGTTCTGTGAAAAATCGTAAGCGGGCGAAGAATAGCGCCACCGCGGGGCCTGACGTGGGGTGAGCCTTTTCGCCTGCCGGAGATATTGGAGGTTTTTATGGTCTGTTAGGATCAATAATTGGTGTTTTGCACCCTCCAGGAGGTATCTCCACTCTTCTAGGGCGGCCTTCATGGCTAAGAGCTCGCGGTCCCCCGCACGATTTGTAGTTCGTTCGCTACAGCCGGGGTGAGTTTGCGAGGGAATAGAAGGAGACGGGTGGAGCTGTAGAGGTGTTCGTCTCCACCGGATCTTTGGGACGAGACGGCCCGAGGCCGGACTCTGAGGCGTCCACCTCCAATACGTAGGGCTGACTCACGGGTCCGGGTGCCTGAGGATAGGGGCCGTCGTGAACCTGTTCTTGAGGAAGTCGAAAGGCTGACTGACTGAGGCCGGAGTCCAGGAAATCTCAACTTGGTGCTGGTGAGTTATGTGAGCGGGAGGCACTTATCTTAGAAAACCCCTCAATAAATCGCGCGATAAAAATTCGCAAAACCCACGGAACCTTTGGACTGCCTTTCTGTCCATGGGCACGGGCCAGTCAGTAATAGCTGAGATCTTCTTGGGGTCCATTGTGATACCGTCGGTAGAGATTAGGAGACGCTAGAAAAGGGATAGTGGTCTGTTCAAATAAGCATTTTTCTGCCTTGGCGGATAGGGCATGGAGTCTTAAGCGTTCGAGCACCTTTCGCATATGGGACCCGGTGATGTTCCAGGGACTCGGAGTAGACGAGGATGTTCATCCAAGTAAACGATGAGGAACCTGTCCAGAAATCGCGGAAACACATCGTTAATAAACGCCTGAAACGTGGCTGGGGCGTTACATAAACCGAAAGGCATGACCAAATATTCGAAGTGGCCCAGCTTGGTACGGAAAGCGGTCTTCCACTCGTCCCCGGGCGTACAGAACAAGATTGTAAGCCCCCCTGAGGTCCAGGCTTGGAGAAAATCCTGGCTGAGTGGAGACGTTGGGTTAGGTCCGCGAGCAGAGGAAGAGGGTAACGATTTTTGATTGTTATGGCGTTTAACGTCTGTAGTCAATGATAGGCCGTAATGACTGGTCTTTGTTCTGAACAAAAAAACATCCCGGCACCCGAGGGGGTGAAGTGGACCGCCTTATGAAACCCGTCTCCAGCAGGGAGGAGCTCGATATAATCCTTCAAAGCCTGGGACTCCTTTTCAGCAAGGGGTTGGTGTGGGCTGTATGGGATTTTCGCCCCTTGGAGTAGCTCAATGGGGCAGTCATAGGGCCGATGTGGTGGCAGTCGGTCAGCCCCCTTTGCTAAACACCCATCCAGGAATTGGTGATACTGGGGAGGAACGAGGGCAGATTCCGAGGGGCCCTCTGGGTGAGATGGAGAAGAGACGCGGAGGAGCATGGCATGCCGCCCGGCAATAGTCAGTGGAATTTTATGTCCCGGTGGCCCAGTCAATGGCAGGATTGTGGCGTAACCAGACCAAGGTAGGCCCAGGACCACGGAAACAGGGGGGTAGGAATGACAGAAAAACCGGATACTTCTCTGAATGTCCAGTAGGGGTGATGGTTTGTGAGGTAGGTGTCTCCCAAAGCACAGGACCCGAGGGAGCAGGGAGCCATCTGCGAGCGAAAGGGGGTAAGGAGAAGGTTTCTGCAGGAGCCGGAGGTTTGGGGGTACTGGCGAAAGCGACATCAATGAAGCAGTCACAGGCACCTGAATCTAGGATGGCCTCAGTCCTTGATTACTCCTGCGGGCCCCTGGAGGGAGAGGGAGAGAGAGAGTGTTGAGGAGAAACCGGTGGGGCTCACTGAGGCCCGGGGATGCTTGGCAGAGCACCTTACCGGTGGGGGCCGCACAGGGCGGAAGGAACGCAGCAGGGTGTCCCTGCTCACCGCCAGTAGAGGCCAGAGGCTCTCCTTGGAACACCGCCTCTCGCGTTCCTCCCTACTCAAGGATGGGTCGGGTAGCTCCGATCTGTATGGTCTCCGGGGAGAATCTCACGAGGCGGGATAGGGGTCCTGGTTGCAGAGACGGGGTTGGAACGAGAGGTCCCCTGAGGATGCGGAAGTCGAAAACCGTCCGTTCACTGCTCTGCGTTCCCGGAGTCTCCGGTCAATGTCTATGGACAGGTCAATTAGTCCCTGTAGGGTCTGGGGAATGCCACGCGGGCAGCTCATCCTCCGAGCTTTCCGAAAGACCCACCGACACTGGCTGCGAGAGAGCGAGGAGTCATTCCACTCGAGATCCGCTGGAAATCGGCCACGTACTCCTCAAGGGCCGACGAGGACTGGCGTAGGGCCCGGATGGCCGTGTCAGCTGTGTCTCACCTCTGCGAGGGTCACTGTAAAGCTGGCCGAGCCTGCGGGAAAAGAAACCTCAACACCGTGTTCATAGCGGGGTCGGTTTGTTTTGCCAGCTTGAAAAGCCCATCTCTGAGGCTCGCCTGAAGAAGGGACATGACGGTGCCTACTTTGATGTGTTCATCCCTGACGTCCGAGTGGGGTAGTAGCGAGAAATTGGAGGAGACAGGCACTCTGGAAAGTGTCAAAATCCGCCCTATCTCACCGGAAAACCTGGTGGGCAATGGGAGCTTGGGTTCAGGTGAGCTGGTGGCCCACAGTTGCCTGGTGACAACACTTGGCTTTGGGATGCTCTGTAGGTGACGCACCGAGATGGTTAGGTCGTGCACCTGTTTGAGAGGTCGTCCAGGGACTCTCCCCCGGGATTGACATGGCTGGGTGATTCTGTTATGATGGCCACAGAACCTGGGTTAGCGCGGGGGGTGTCAGGAGCAGGGAGTCTATGCCAAACCGAGGGTCTTCTCCCAGAGCCCCCCTAGCGGGAGATAGGCAGGGATCCCTTGAGGGGACCCTGTGGTCTTTTCCGCACCCGGTCGGCAAGGTCCGCTTCCCTGACGTACCCCCCCAGGTAAGTGTGGTACGAGGTCCCAGGGGAGTCCCCTTAAGGGGGAAGATAAGAAGAATAGTCCGAGTCACAGCGAAGGTTAGGCAGGCAGAGTCCGTGGATAGTCTGTAACAACGCGGAGGTTCAGGGCAGGCGGCAAACCGTTAGTAGAGAGTCCAAATAACACACCGAAGATCGGGGCAGGGCGGCAGACAAGTAGAGGAGTCAAAAAACAGCAGAGGTGGGGTTCCAGAGATCAGACGAAGTCGAAGCCAAAGCAGGGTCGGTTACCGGGTAGTCAAGTCTAAGTAGAGCAAGTCAAGCATATATATCCAACAAGCTGTAATAACCAGCAGTGACTGTTTGGACTGACCAGGTTTTATAGGAAGTGCATCCCCAGCACCACCCCCCTTGGGAGTGGCACAACCGCCGGGACACACCTCCTGTCGTCCACTAAAACTCTGGTGATGGATCTCGCTCGCGTTCGCGCATGCGCGCGCCAGCGCACACGCGCACAGGAGCGCACGCATGCGCATGCGCACGCGCACGGACGGGAGCTGGACGGGACAGCTGGCCAGAGGGCCCTGACGAGACCCTGGAGCCCTGCACGGTGTCCCCATGCGAGGGACGCCGATCAGGTGGGGACAACTGCGACCGAGGGGGTGACAGGGACCGTGGCCGAGCGGGGACCTGACACAGGGACTAACTTCTCAATAAAGGAACTAACAGGAAATCAACTTTCCCTGTTACAAAAAGCTTACATTTTGCTCCAGATTGAGATCTTTGAAGAAATGATTAGGGCATCAATACACGGTTTGATATTTTCGATATAGAGAATCAACTCCGCTTTCCAGGGATGTGGGGCAGTCATGCCTTCCCATCATGACCGCTAGGGAGGTTAAATAAGCTGATAAAGGGGTGGGATTGTTAATTTAGATCAGACCTGTCAAGCCTCCCGTTTTGGCCGGGAAAGTCACGTTTTTATGTGGCTTTCCCGGCCAAATACCGATTTCAAGAAATCCCGGATATTTCCCAGATTCTTGAAATCGTGCTAATCTAGCAGGGAGAGGGCGTTACTCTCCCTGCTAATGTCCCGCCCCGCACATTATCAGTACAAGCGAGGTGGGACATTAGCAGGGAGATTAACGCCCTCTCCCTGCAAGATAGGCTAAAAGGCTGGTGGACGCCGGAAGTGACATCACGCGGGAGAACCACAAGCCCTATACCGGAAGTGAAGTTACTGACGTCATTTCCTGTACGTCCCCCTGATTTTCTAATGCCCGGACTTGACGGGTATGATTTAGATTAAGGCGATTATATTGAGGAAGCAATATATAGACAATAATTATTATCTGGAATGGGGATAGTGCCTCTGTAGGTACCTTTGATACCTACTGCAATGACAATGACTTCAGCCTTTCTTTTACACGTATCCAGTCCAATCTTGTTACTTTTTCTAGACCATGAACTCTCTAACTATAACACCAGCACCTTAACTAAAGGTAGCTCAATGTTTTTATGCAAAATCGATCGCCATGCACATTCACAGTGATTGTCAGCATCCTCAGCAACTGGAGGCTACTAAAAAGTGATGTCAACACTTAAAGACATGACCACAAGAAGCTGCATTTCCTCTCTACCCTGCTGAAACCACTAAGTGAGACACTCTGGCCAAGGAGGGTTAGCTAGGCTGTGCGCTCCTTTTGTTTTTCTACGTTTTCAGTGGTGCCACACTTACTCCATCCTGGAGCAGCACACCATTAACTCTTACTGATGACTAAGCTTGCTTCTGCTATACTTGTCTAATGAAAAAACCTTTTTGTACATTTACCAGTGTATATATGCCTTGCTAAGGGACCTTACCAGGAATGTTATCCACTTTTTGGGCAGGACTGGTCAGATTAACTATGTGTGCAACACTGTCTTTCTCATGGTCTGAGAGTCCTTAAGGTGCCTTTTGGCAAACTGCCAAAACAGGCCTGATTGGTGGATTTCTGCAGAAATGGTGGTCCTTTTGAAATCTTCTCCTCTCCTTCCCCAGATTTCTGCCTCAACAATCCTGTCCCAAAGGTCTAAAGCTGCTTCCTTTAACTTTGTGCTTGCTTTGTGCTCTGACATGAACTGTCAACTGTGGCACCTTATAAATACAGGTGTGTCTTTCCAAATTATGTCCAAACAACTGAAATGACCACATGTGGATGACAAGCTGCAGAAACATCTCAAGGATGACCAAGGTAAACAGGATGCACGTGTGCTCAATTTTGAGCTTCATGGCAAAGGCTGTGAATACTTGCATACATGTGCTTTCTCAATTTTTATATTTTAAGTCAATTGGCCAAACTCTCAAGTAAACTTTTTTTTTCATGTCATTAGGGGGTGTTGGTGATTATAAAATATAAAAAATTTGAAAAAGTCATGCTCTCTGAATAATTTCTGGATGCACCGTAGTATCTTGTTTTTTAACTATATAAGACTCATGCTAGATAAAACAGTTGTTAGCTGTTATTTGCCAGTCTATTTCGGGAGCCAAATAATATGTCTCATTGCACCAATTGACATTGTAGAGGCAGGGAGCCATATTGCAGGCTTGTACATTCTGTACAATTCTCTAAGCAGAATTTGCTCAGCTACAAATGACTGGTTTTTTTTGGCAGAGAAAATACACCCAGAAGGTTGGCGTGGATAACCTGGCCATGGAACCATAGCCCCACCGTTTGATGGACAGCACCTGGATGTCAGCTGGTCTTTTAAAGTTCATACTGCTTTTTTTTTTATTATAAATTATGTCATTGTAAATTTAGAATGTGTTTTTAGCAAAATACTTCATGTTTAATGTTTCCCATTGACAATGATGCTTGGTGTGGCTCTAAAATAGTAAAACTACAGAAAATAAATTTTCAGATAGAGTTTAAAGTTGTGACCTGAAAAAATGTAGAAGGGAATTAATCCAGTAGGGGCACCTGTTCAGAGTGACCGAGATGGGAATTTATATCCCCTTCACTTCCTGTTTAGTTTCTAGGACATACAGTTGTATTCAAAATTATTCAACCCCCACTGAAATTGAGTGTTTTGTACATTTTGACATTGATTTTGATCATTTATGCCATCTTGTTTACAATGAAATCAAAGAGGCACTTGTAAGTCAGACAAATTTAACAGAACATGAATAATGAAATAACCACAAATGTCTTTTCTGTGCTCACATTATTATCAGTTTTATTCATTCATTTTTAGTCCAACATCCTTTTCCTTTTATCCCAAAACTTTAATTGTAGTGTTCTGTGGACTGATGAAACAAATTAGAACTGTTTGGGCCCATGGATCAACACTATGTTTGGAGGAGGAAGAACAAGGCCCATGAAGAAAAGAACACCTTGCCTACTGTGAAGCATGGCGGGGGGGTCAATCATGCATTGGGGCGGTTTTGCTTCTGCAGGTACAGGGAAGCTTCAGCGTGTGCAAGGTACCATGATTTCTCTTCAGTACCAGGAGATATTGTAAGGAAATGTGATGCAGTCTATCACAAACCTGAAGCTTGGGAGACGTTGGACCTTTCAACAGGACAATGATCCCAAGCATACCTCCAAGTCCACTAGAGCATGGTTGCAGATTAAAGGCTGGAACATTTTGGTGTGGCCATCGCAGTCACCAGACTTAAACCAGATTAAGAACCTCGCGTGCAAGCCTAAGAATGTGACTGCACTGGAGGCTTTTCCCCATTAAGAATGGGCTAAGTTACCCGTAGATCGCTGCAAGACACTTGTGTCAAGCTATGCTTCACGTTTAAAAGCTGTTATAACTGGAAAAGGATGTTGTTCTAAGTACTAAGAATGAATGTCACTTGAGGGTTAATTAAAACTGATGACCACAGAAAAGACATTTGTGGTTATTTCGTTATGAATGTTATGTTATATTTGTCTGACTTACAAGTGCCTCTTTGATTTAATTGTAAACAAGATGACTGAAATGGCCATTTTGACATTGATTTTGATCAACACACTAAATTTCAGTGGGGGTTGAATAATTTTGAACACAACTGTAAAAACTGTTCACAATGGAGCTTCTAACCCGCTTTATAAAGAACTGCAATGAAAGGTTTGGGCTGGAGATTTACTTTAAATGATATTAGATGTGTTACCTCCATACTCCAGCAGGGCCTAGAAGATACCTCAAGACCAATTATGATATAAAAGAGCCACCATCAACTTTCACACTGTCTATAAGCCACTTTTTTGGTGGGATAGAGGACGAATGTCACAGAGGGTGGGGGCTCCCAATTGATCTGGAACCCTGGTACTTTATGCTCATCTGTTCCCCTTCTACATTTAGTTACCGTTTCTGGACACATCACACCTATTGATTGTTTCTCAGTTTGTCACATCACATCTCCAATCAATGTATTGATCTGAAAGCTTTCCTTATAATAACATTTAATGAATCCAGGAGGTGCTCAAAGTGGATACCGATCCGATATCCCTTTCATATAAGGGACACAATATACAGACAATGTGTACATTTCATGGGCATCCATGTCTGGCCTGTCAACTTTGCAGCAAGAACAAGATTTTGGCAAGTGTTTTCTTGATGATAATGTTACAAAACATTTATACTGAAGGTGAATAAAGTTAATTGAATTAGCTTACCAACTGGAATATTTAAAGAAAAAATGTGGTTTCATCAAATACAATGAAATAATCAGAATACGGTAGCTGGTTTTCTAAATTTCAAAAAAGACCTAAAACTCTAATAGATGTGTCAGCTAACCACTGTACTACCTGCTGTGTAGGTACTTGAGAAGTAAGGTTGTCACACAGATATCAGTGTGATATTCAGTGGGTAGGGCTACTGGGGGCTGTCAAGAAGAAAGGTTCTCTAATTATCTCTCTAGGTTAGGGTTGTCTAATTCTATAAGGGGCAGAAGTTTAATCTGAATATATTCTTTCTTTGTAGGCCATTTACATATGGACTCAAATAATATTAACATGTTACAAATATTTACATATGCACCAAGGACTAGTTGGACAACCCTTGTATATAGGAAGCCCTTTAAGGATATGTTGGTCTTTCTTTTTTTTTCCAATAAAGTTTATTGAGATTTTGCACATAACAAAAAGAAAAAAGACAAAAACAAGGGCACATACCCACTTCTGTTCAACAACCACATACACAGTAAAGAGAGGCTACATATCGTTGTTCAGGCAAATATAGTCCAATGCTGATGACCTCCATGGGTTGAACTCATGAACCGGCCCAAAAACAATAGAGAAAAACCAAAAAATCCACAGACATATTAAAACACATATAAAAATAAACAATATATCACAAAAAAGACAAGACAAAAAGACTCAAGACACCTGAAGGACCAGAGGGGTGGAGGGAGAGAGGGGGGGGGGTATGGGGGGGGAGGCAATGCGATCTCGAACAGCGTGTGAAGACAAGGTCCGTGGCTGTTTAAACCTGCCCACCCAACCGGATCCCGTCATCAGAGAATTCAAACACGTGCCACTTCCTCCATTTTTTGTTATAGTTAGTCAGTTTTTTTTTTTTATATATATCATTTTTATTGAGACCATATACAATACACAGATAATGCAAAGGACATTCAGAGAGAATTGTGACACAGCCTCATCCGTTATTCAACATACATTTCAAACGAAGGCAGGTAAATTCAAATGACTGCAAATTACAACACATTCTACCATATGGTTTATCTGCCTAAAACTTAAACTAACAAAACAAACTCGTCACCCTCTGCCGTCCACCCTATGTCCCCCCACCCAACCAACCTGGAGGTTGCCCCCACTCCTATCTCAGCACTTAGCCTCTGTGGTCCCCGTCCAAGGATCCAGTCGTAGCCACCCCAGTCCTGACTCACTCAATCTCCCCCTGCTCCCATAGGTGGTGCAAGGGGTCCCAAGGACCCCCGAACCTGTTCCTGTAGGTACCAATTGGTGTTGTGAAATGCCGTCATGAAGTGGAGCAACTCCGGAGGTGGAAATTCTTGGACAAGGAATCCCTTCCACGTGCAGAAATTTTTTTCCACTGCGTTATGCTGTGATTGGAGGGCGATAATTTTCTCCGACACCATGATGCGTCGCAGATACGAAGTCACATCTCCCACGGAGGGAGGTGGTGCATGTATCCATTGACACAATATCGCCCTCTTGGCTGTTAGAAAACAAAGGTGGGCGAACCGAGGTATTTGAGGTCGCGGTGCCTCGGGGTCCCTGTCGGGTGGCCGCCACACATGGAGGAGTAGTAGCGTAGGCTGCATATCGAATGACTTTCGCGTGATCACTTGCACAAACCTCACCACTTCTTGCCAGAAGTCCTGAATAGTGGAACAGGACCATAATAAATGATTCATGTCCGGTTCTGGGAGGGCACATTTTGGGCAAGACTGCAACAGTGTTAGTGGGCGTCGCCAACGCCGAGCAGAGTTCAGAGCCCGGTAGGCCCTATGGATGATCTTGAAAAAAGTCTCTCTCCACGATTCACTAATGATGTGACCACGAACTGTCGCCCACCCCCGTTCTAATAAATCCACCGTATCCTCCTGCGAGCTTCCCAGGAAGGCCGCCCAAGCTTTAACATTGGAGAGGGGCTTAGTAGCTTGAGAGCTATAGCGCCTGAGATAAGTGTACAACCCTGACAAGGATACCTTAGCGGTGATGGGTGCTAGTAGTCCAGACACTGCCGGGTGTAATTTAACACTGCATCCCTCCATGCCGCTAGCCCGCAGGAACGCACATACCTGGGCATAGCACAGTGCATGAGAGGACGGGATCGAATATTTGGATTTAAGTGAAGAGAAGGGGAGCACACCACCGTCTGAGTCTAGTAAGTCCACCACATGGCGAACACCCTTGGGCTCCCAACTCCTGAACAACTTATTCTCACGTCCCTCCGGGAAGTTGGGCGTGGAGTGGAGTGGCACGATGGGGGTGACCATAGCGGGGGCCCTGAGAATCTTTTTATTTTCCCTCCAGGCTAGTATAGTGTCCCTGAGAAGGACATGTTGTTTAATCAGGTGGGGAAGCTTATGAAATGGCGTGTGTAGGACCCCCAACAGTGACCAGGGATGTACCAAACGGGCCTCCAAATCCGTATTAGTGAAGTGGCTGGCGGATCCTATCCAGTCCCGAACATGACGCGCTAGGCACGCCAGGTTATAAAGCCTAAGATTGGGAAGGTTCACCCCTGTAGCAGACACCTGTTTCTGTAGTTTCCACATGGCATTACGCGGACGCTTACCCTGCCAGAGGAATCTAGTAACTACAGAGTAAAATTGTTGAACATCCCTATGCTTAAGCAAGAGGGGGAGTGTTTGCATAGGATATAAAAGCCTGGGGAAGCTGATCATCTTGACCAGGTTACATCTGCCCAGCAATGACAGCGGTAAATCATGCCATTTTTGCAACTTGCTGGATTTTGTGGAATAGGGGTTTATAGTTTAGAGAGTAAGAGTCCGCAGCATTAGGGGAGAAAGTCATCCCCAGATACTTGGTGGTGCGGCGCGCCATCCGTATGCCACTGTCCCGCATGTGGGCTAGAGCAGCAGGCTCCGGCTGGCCGCCTAGTAACAGCAACTTACTTTTTTGCCTATTCACTGTGAAGCCAGTTGCCTGGCGATATGACTCAATCAAGCTCAACACCGCATGTAAATGGTCCTGGGGGCGCTTCAAGAAGATCAACACATCATCCGCAAACATGGCAATGCGCAATTCCTGATCCCCTATCTTGACTCCTTCAAAGCAGTCCGTGTTCAATAGCCTCCTCGCCAATGGCTCTAGGGCTAAATTAAAGAGTAGGGGCGAGAGAGGGCATCCCTGGCGAGTCCCCTTCTCAAGAGGGAAGGGGTGAGACAGGGACCCATTTACACATATGCTGGCCATGGGTGCGCGGTACACTGTATCTATGAACGACAGAAATCTTCCTTGAAATTCCATAACCTCCATCACCCTTCTGAGCCATCCCCAACTAACATTATCAAACGCCTTCTCGGCGTCCAGGGCCAGGATTGCCCCAGGACACCGAGAAGGCCCCAGCAGACGATAATGCTCCAGCACCACCAGTAGCTTCCGAATATTGGCGACCGCCGACCGCCCCTGTACAAATCCCACCTGGTGTGGATTGATGAGTGAGGGCATGATGGAAGCCAGGCAGTCCGCCATGATTTTGGACAGATATTTTATATCTTGGTTTAGGAGTGAGATAGGGCGGAATGATCCAGGGTCCAAAAGGGTCCCTACCCGGTTTTGGGAGCAATTTGATATGCGCCAGATTACCCGATGGCAAATAGGTCCCCGAGGACAAGATATGGTTATACACTGACGTAAGGGTGGGAACCACCTCCAAGCGCAACATTTTGTAGAACTCGCTAGTAAGGCCGTCAGGCCCTGGCGCTTTATAATTGGCCGACAGTTTAATTACCCTGCATACCTCCGCCTCCGTGATCGCACCGTTAAGCATGTCAATATCTTCCGGGGTCAGCACGGGCAAAGACACCCCATCCAAGAGGCTGTCCCCCCCCCCCCCATCAGACCGCGTGTACAGGTTCCGGTAATAGTCAGCAAATATCTGCGCTATGTCCCCAGTGTGTCTCATCGTCCCTCCCCTAAGATCTCTAAGCTCACGCACGTGGCACGGGGTGCGTACACCACATGCCATGTTAGCCAGTATGCGCCCCGATTTTCCACCCTGTCTAAAGTAGGTAGCCTCTCTGCCCGCCCTAATTCTACTATCATGTTGCTCTAACCAAGCATCACAGATTTCTTTAGCCTTCAGCCACACAGTACGATTCTGGTCAGTCGGCGCACTACAATAGGTGGTGTAAGCTGCCCTAGCAAGCTGGCCAGGAGTTTTTTTTTGTAGGCAGATGAGTGGGCTAAAATCTGACCCCGCAGTACTGCCTTGGCTGCTTCCCAGAATAGGGGTGGGTCTGATGTGTGCTGCGCATTATGGAAGGTGTATTCTAACCACCAACCCCGTAGGAGGGTACAAAAGGACTCATCCGATTTTAGATAAGAGGGGAATCGCCAAAGGAAGCGCCAGGATTCTTCTAGGTCACACGCAGTGGCGAAAGTCTTGAAGGCGGAATCATTACCGTCTGCAGTCCTTGGGGGGCGTCGATCTTCAGCTGGAGACACAACGGCATTAAAGTCATCCCCGATAAGCAGCTGCGTGCCAGGAGGAGTATCCATAGCGATACGGGAGAAGTCACTATAAAATGACGCAGCCGAATCATTGGGGCCATACACGGTGTAGAGGGTGATTGGGCGCTGAGCAGCCGCCAAAGTAACATATGCCCAGCGCCCGTTCAGGTCATCCGCGCCCTGGTCCAAAACTTGGTGCAGGAGATTTTTATGGAGTAATATTAGGACCCCCGCCTTGCGGCCACCTGCCGAAGCACCAATCACTTTCCCCACCCACATGCGTTGCATTAAGGCGAATTCCGCGGGCTTGAGATGAGACTCTTGGAGTAGTGCCACCCCTGTGCGCAGCTTCTTGAGATGCCTCAGTACCTTGGAGGCTTTGTTGGGTGAGCGGAGGCCCTGGACGTTCCACGTGGTAACTCGCAGAGATCCTAGTAGGTCAGCCGTAGTCGAGAGGGCCGAGAAGCCGTGGAGTAAAAGGTAAGATCTGATTCAAGTGGGAGGGGGGCTCGTGTCCCATGCGAGCTCCACCCCTTCTCCCCGCATAGAGTAGATAGCGCTCCAGTTGGGCTAGGGCATGGCGGGCGGCGCAATACAATCGGACAGGGTGATCAACCATAACAACAAAAAAAACTGAAGTAACAAAAATAAAACAGGAAAACACGGTCCATCCGCGCTGAGGAGAAGGCCACTTCCCCCAGCCGTGCCAGTGCGGCCAGTCTACGGACTCCCTTTTTTCCCCCTGCAAGGCACCCTTTCCATCGGGCGCATCAGCGGCTGCAGAGTATGGAAGTGCAGCAAAAAATCAAAAGAGAAACCCCCCCCCCCCCCAAAAAAAAGAGACAGAACAGCTCCGTCCTCGTGGTCAGGAATCATTGTAGAGGTGGAGGAGTGAGTACACCATACTCACTAGTGCTCCCCCAGCATCAACCTTGCGGTGCATGGTCAGGGTCCACCGGCGGTGGATGCGAGTGGCTCGGGCTCCCATCAGGGGGATGTTGGGCAGGAGAGTGCTGGCCGTTCAGGAATTTTATAGCCTCTGACGGATCTGAGAAGGTTAGGGTTTTCCCTTCGGCCGTGGTCATCCTCAGAGTGGCGGGGTATTGTAAGGTAAATTTCAGCCTCCTCCCGACCAGCACACCACAAACCTCAGTGAAGGCGAGCCTGCGTTTGGTGACCTCCACCGAGTAGTCAGAGAAGAGCAGTAATTTCTGTCCATCAGCAATCATGTTGCGTTGAGCACGGTACGCCCTTAAGATGGCCACTTTATCCGTAAAATCCAAATACTTAATAATGACAGGGCATGGCGATGTACTGTTAGGTTGGGGCGGCCCAATGCGATGTGCGCGTTCGACCTTGCATAAATGCGAAATCCCCAGGGCTCCAGGGATCGTGTTCTGGCAAAATTGCAATAAATCAGACTGTTTATAGGTTTCAGGGAGTCCCACCACCCGTAAGTTATTGCGGCGTGCCCTATTTTCAAGGTCTTACAACTTTGCATGGTCTGCAGCACTCTGGGCTTCCAGGGACCTATGGGCAGCCTGCAGTGATTTTAAGGCATCCTCTGTCTCACTCACCCTTGTCTCTACGGTCCCCAGGCGCGCTTCATGGGAGGAGACATCCTTCTGAATGGACTTGAGTGACTGTTTAAGATAGTCCTGCAGAATGACAGTGAGGTCCTCTTTCAAATGTTTGGCTACTTCCACCGCCAGCTTCTGGTAATTGATGGCAACTTTGGTAGTGCCTGGCTGGTCACTATCCTCTGATTCCTCATCTGCGCTGTGCGCGGCGCGCGTGTCCTCCGCCGCCATATTTGCCACGCGGCGCCACCGATCTTGTTTCTGCGCTTTTGCGCTGCGGGAATGACCCGATCGGGACAGGTATTTGTCCATGCGGATCCGCTGTGAGTGCTGTAGCGATTGAAGCCGCCGGGCTGAGGAGTAAGCGAGCGGGGGAGACTTAGTTGCAGAGTGCGGGACGGAGCTTCTCCTCCACATGGGGCGCCGGAACCAGAAGTCAGTTAGTCAGTTTTTCAGCCCGGATGTGGAGCAGTTGTTCCATCTCGCTCACACGTTTCACTTGTTTAAACCATTCTTGTACAGTCGGCACAATGTCTGATTTCCAGTGTCGTGGAATCAGCACCTTTGCAGCATTGATCAAGTGCCTCTCCAGGCTCTTGAACTGGGGAACCAGCTGAGAAGAAACATCTCGCGGTCCTTTGTACAGAAGATAATGTAAGGCTGAGAGCCTCTTCTCCTCTCCCGTCACCTTTTTAATTATGTCATGGACCTCCTGCCAGAAGGGTACGAGTCGGGGGCATTCCCACCATATATGTATTAGGGTTCCCGCCTCCTTCTGGCACCTCCAGCATTTATCGTCAGCAATCAAATTCATTTTCCGGAGTACGGCTGGCGTCCTATACCAATGCGTAAGTAATTTATAATTGGTCTTCTGAACCGCCACACACACTGAGGTTTTGTGCGCCGCTAGGCAAGCCGTGGCCCATTTGTCTCTAGAAAGGGGCATCCCCAAGTCCCTCCCCCACTTGGCCTTCAGGCCTGAAGATTGCAGGGGTTCCGCCTGCTGTAAGAGTGCGTACAGTCGTGTGATCATATGTTTGTCAGGGGGTGTTGTGGTGCATTCCAATTCGAACGGCAGCATAGGTCTGGAAAAGGATGCTAGGACTGGGGGGGCAGTCAGGTAATGTCGAAGCTGCAAATAGGTCCACCAGGGCACCTGGGACTTCCGGGTATGGGGCATCAGGTCTGTCTTGTCACGAAAAGATTGGGCCGAGAAAAAACTTCCCGCCCGTAAGGTGAAGTCCGGCACCCATATCTCCACGAACCCCCGGTCCGACCCACTCGGGAAGTCCGGGTTGTCTCTCAGAGGCGTCATCGGGGATGGAACAGTGGTAAGTCCATACAATGTGCTGATTTTAAGAAAAACCGTCATGGATGCTCCAATCAGGGGATGTCGCACAACCCCCTCCTCAGTATGCTGCTTAGGGAGCCAAAATTGAGCGGCGATTGTTCCGGAGCACATCCGTTGCTCCAAGAGAATGTCGGGTGTCTCGACTGGTCCTGCATGCCAGTCGACCACTCTCTGGAGATGAGTGGCGTAGTAGTATAGTCTAAAGTTCGGTAAACTAAGGCCGCCCGCCCTTTTAGGGGCTTTCAGGAGCGCCCGTTTAAGTCTTGGGTGTTTGTCCCCCCACACAAAAGCACTCAGTTCTCGATCCAAATGGAGGAAAAAAGCGTTGTCAAGTGCGATGGGGACAGTCTGGAAAAGGTAAAGGAGCCGCAGGAGTATATTCATCTTCACACATGCCACCCTCCCCAGCCATGAGTCTTGCGCCACCTTTGTAAGTCTGTCATGATAGCCTTAATGAGGGGCGTATGATTCAGGTCAAATAGTGTCGAAACGTCAGCTGGAAGTGCAATTCCCAAATAACGCATGCTGTCCATGCACCACTGGAGCAGATGCAATGGCTATAAGTTTGCCCCTGATGGTACACTTGTGGGCTTCCCACACAATCGGGCTAGCCACCTGGCCCGACACGTTTTGCCTGAAATATTCTTCCAAGGCCGCACGAATGTCTGCCACCACCTCAGGTTCGGCGAGCAATCCTACATTGAGCCGCCAATGCCAGGAAGTGGTTTCCGGGGCCCCCAAATTGAGGACCACCGTAACCGGGGCATGGTCGGAGAGCGCAATGGAGGCCGAACTCACCTTCGGCAAGTCTCTCTGTTGTACCATTATGTAGTCAATTCTCGAGTACCGGTCATGGACCGCCGAGAAGTAAGAGTAGTCCTTGGTGGACGGGTGCATCGTGCGCCAAACATCAAAGAGGTTAAGGGACGTCAATTTTTTAATCGCTTTCGGGGACCTGTACGGGATGGCCGATCTACCATTCGAAGCGTCAACCAAGGGGTTGAGTGCAAAATTGAAGTCACCCCCCATAAGGAGCATGCCTTCCGCAAAATCAAGGATTTTGTTACATAGGGATTGAAAGAAGGAGACATGGCCTCTATTAGGGGCATATACATTGACAACCGTAATCAGGCGCGTCCCAATAGTCCCCTTGACCCCCAGATATCTGCCATCCACATCAATCAGAGTCTCCTGGACCTGCATTTTCAAAGAGCGATGGAACAGAATGGATACGCCTTTAGCCTTATTCGAGGGTGAGGGGGCATGAAAGGCCAATGGGTAAGGTTTTTCATAAAACCTCGTGACGTGGGCCTGTTTAAAGTGCGTTTCCTGCACCAATCCGATTTTAGCTTTCAGTGTCCTAAGCTCACCCAGAATCATGGTACGCTTTTGCGGGGTATTGGCACCCCTCACATTGAAAGAGACCACTCCCACCTTATCCATCTGGAAATATACAAAAAGTAGGGGAAAGCGGGGGATGTAGGGGGGGAGGAACAAAAACCAAATACACACAGACCAAGACGAGAAAGAATAACAAAGCACACAGAACAAAATACAAACCAAGGCGTGGAAGGAAATAAAACCCTCCACCCACGCCTACTCCCCTGATGGGAGTGTATAAACCAAAACCCTAGTGACCAGGCAAGGAACCTGGCACTAAACCGTCTGCTAGGTCGGAAGGAGCAAATCCTCTATCTACCACCAAAAGACGTAGAAGAGGAGTCACTCACTCTGGGGGAGGTACGAGCCCTGGCAAAGAACAAGAAAAAAGGTCAGTTAGAGCCAGCGCAAGTTCCAAATGCCCCCACACCGAGCCACCGCCCCTCCATAAGGGAGGCCCTAATCAAATCTCCTGCGTACACTTCCTGAGCAAACACTTCAGAATAGATATACCCAGGTATTGAAGCAAATAGGCAAACATGTAATAAACAAACAGGCTAAACGGCAAAATAAACATTGGTAGCTACTGCATTTTAGAACACGGCAACACGGGAGGTCCTCTTGCCATGAGGATGATTCCTGTATTTCTCTGTTCCAGTCCGGCAGTTCCAGAGGAGGCAGTTGAAACGTTGCACAGCAATGATCTAGATCTTCTGGGAACCGCAGAGTAGTTTCCTTGCCTTTGTGGGAGACATGTAGGCCAAAGGGAAAACGGCAGGTGTACGGAATGTCCCTTGCGCGTAGCGCATCCAACAGGGGGCGAAGTGCGTGTCGTTGCTGAAGCGTAGAGGGTGAGAGGTCATGAAACAATTGTATTTCTTTCCCCGCATAGGAGATGCGCCCCCTCAGGCGAGCTTTCCTCATGATGGCGTCTTTAACCGCAAAGTTGAAGAAACAGCAGATGATAACCCTGGGCATGTCCACATTGGGGTTGCGCTTACGAAGTGCCCGATGGGCGTGCAGCATCTCTATGTCCGCTTCGGCCGGGCGTTCTAGGAGTCATTAAAGATCTGCTTGAGCATAACCGGTATCTCTGCTGTGGAGACTGACTCAGGTACCCCCCCTCACACGCAGGTTCGGCCACCGGCCTCGGTTGTCTAGGTCTTCCAACTGCCGGTTCATAATGGTCACCGTGCGGAACACACTCGCCTCTTGTGCTTGTAGGGAGGTGATTGCATCATCTCTGCGGGCGCCAGCCTTTTCTACAGTCTTGAGGCGTCGACCTACCTCCATCAGGTCAGATCGTAGGCCTTCCACCGCCGTCCCCAGTGCAGCTTCCATAGCTTTCTTGATGTCAGCTGCCACCATAGAGAGCTCATCCCTGGTGGGTAGTAGATGCAGGTACTGG
>CM070039.1:59907657-59920908 GCA_036250615.1 Ptychadena robeensis
GGAGGGCGAAATCACCTTCGAAGTCTCTATGTTGACCATTATGTAGTCAATTCTCGAAGATACCGGTCGATGGACGCCGAGAAGTAAGAGATAGTCGTGTCGTGGAGGTTCATCCGTGCGCCAAACAGCAAGAGGTTAGGGCGTCAATTTTTTAATGCTTTCGGGGACCTGTACGGGATGGCCGAATCTACCATTTCGAAGCGTTCAACAAGGGGTTGAGTTGCAAAAATTGATAGTCCCCCCCCTAAAGGAGCATGCTCCGCAAAATCAAGGATTTTGATTACATAGGGATTGAAGAAGGAGGCATGGCCTATGAGAGGGCAGTATCATTGCCAACCGTAATCAGGCGCGTTCCCAATGTCCCCTTGCCCCCCGATATCTGCCATCCACATCAATCGAGTTCCTGGACCTGCATTTTCAAAGAGCGATGGACAGAATGGTACGCTTTAGCCTATTCGAGGGGTGAGGGGGGCATGAAAGTCCAATGGGTAAGGGTTTTTCATAAAACCCTCGGGAGTGGGCTGTAAAGGTGCTTTCCTGCACCAATCCCGATTTTGCTTTCAGTGTCCTAAGCTCACCCAGAATATGGTACGTTTGCGGGGGATTGGGCACCCATCACATTGAAGATGACCACGCCACCGTATCATCTGGAAATATAACAACAAGTAGGGGAAAACGCGGGGGGGGATGTCGGGGGGGAGGAACAAAAACCCAAATCCACAAGACCAAGACGAGGAAAGAATAAACAACGCACCACAGAAGCAAAATACAAACCAAGGCGTGGAAGGAAATAAAACCCTCCACCCACCGCCTACTCCCTGATGGGCGTGTATAAACCAAAACCCTAGTGGACCGGAAAACGGAACCGGGCACTAAACGTTTGCTAGTCAGGAACAGAGCCCAATCTTATCTACCACCAAAAGACGTCGAAGAGGCTCACTCACTCGGGGGAAAGGTACGGCCTGGAAAGAAACAAGAAAAAAAGGTCAGTAGAGCCAGCGCAAGTTCCAAAGCCCCCACACCGAGCCACCGCCCCTCCATAAGGAGGCCTACTCAAAATCTTCAGCGTACACTTGCCTGAGCAAAAACACTTCAGAATGATATACCCCCGGTATTGAAGCAAATGCAAACATGTAAATGAAAAACAAAACAGGCTAAACGGCAAAAATTATAAAATTGGTAGCTACTCATGTTAGAACACGGCAACAGGGAGGTCCTATTGCCATGGGATGATTCTGTATTTCTCTGTTACAGTCCCGGCAAGGTCCAGAGGAGGCGAGTGAAACGTGCCACGCCATGATATAGATTTCTGGGAACCGCCCCAGAGTAGTTCCTATGCCTTTGTGGGAGACATGTAGGCCAAGGAAAACGGCAGGTGTACGACTGTCCCTTGAGCGTATAGCGCATCCAACAGGGGCGAAGAGTGCGTGGTAGTTGTTGAAGCGTAGAGGGTGAGAGTAATGGAAACAATGATTTCTTTCCCCGCATAGGAGATGCGCCCCTAAGGCGAGGAGCTTTCCTCATGATGGGCGTTTCACGCAAAAGTTGAATAAAACAGCAGTGATAACCTCTGGGCATGTCCACATTGGGGTTGCGCTTACGAAGTGACCGAATGGGCGTTGCAGCATCTCTATGCGCTTCGGCCGGCGTTCTGGAGTCAGTAAAGATCTGCACTTGAGATAACGGTTATATATGTGTGGAGACTTGATCAAGCGTACCCCCCTCAACGCAGGTTCGTCGGCCACCGGCATTCGGTTGTCTAGGTCTTCAACTGCGGTCTATGGTCACCGTGCGGAACACACAGCGCCTCTTGTGCTTGTAGGGAGGTGATTGCAGCATCTCGCGGGCGCCAGGCATTTCTACGTCGTTGAGGCGTCGACGTCCACTCAATCAGTGTCAGATCGTTTAGGCCTTCCCCACCGCCGTCAACCAGTGGCAGCTTCCATAGCGTTCGTGAGTCAGGCTGCCCACCATAGAGAGCTCATCCTGGTGGGTAGTAGATGCATATATGCGGCAGGGGGGGTCCAGCGCCGATGCGACGCGTGGGGCTGTATGGGGATCAGAGAACGGGCGGTGGAGAGGCGTCTTGTCGGGGACTTTTCCCGGGTGCATCCTGGGTCCGCCGCCTCACCCACTATACTTCTGTGCGGTTGTTGCGTTCTGAAGATATCTGGTATAACGCGTCCGGATTGAGAATGGCCAGTCGGCGGCCCCCTGGGGGGGTTGCGTGCTGGATTTGGCCCCTTGTCTGTTTATATTGCACGGGAGCTAAGGGACATACGCCGACATATTTGCAGCCGAGGACCCTGGCACCCAATGAGGATTATGATAGGCGTACAGAGTATTGAGTCACACATGGTGGACATGGGGTACATGACAGGGGGGGGGGTGGGGATAGGGGAGTCTGACGTGGTTGTTAGTCTGGAAGGATGGTGGAGTGGGAAGCTGAGCGCAGGCCCCGTGGGAAGGTACAGGCCGCGGGCCCAGAGTTATGGCTGATCTCCTCGGTGGAAAGGTTGCTGTTGAGACGCACAGGGCCCCAAGGCGTGACCAGTGTTCATGGGGAGTCTCTGGTGAGGGTGATCAGTCCCCGGGTCAAGAGGAGTCAGGACTGGGATGTGAAAGGCCTGGTGTGTAGGCCACAGCCTAGATTTATGGCCGCCTGGGCTTTCCAACAGGTCTGGGTGGTAGCTACTGATATCAGTACCCGGAAAGGCAGGGGGGGGTACTCCAGCGGCGGGGATGGTTTGCGTGGCCCAGAAGTCCGGGCTAGTAGGCCCGAGCCGCGGCCTCAATTTAACGGCTCCCAAACAAAAGCGGGCTCCAGGGGCCCACAGGACAGGCGGGGAGGATGAGGATGGCCGGCGCCAGAGTCCGGGCGGACGTGGGGTATCGCCAATGGAGCGGGGCAGGTGACTGTGGGGCGGAGGACCGGGCTGGTAGGCCGAAGCCTCGATTTTCAGGCGTTTGTGGGATGCGAGGGAAGAGGGCGCAAAGCTCACCACTCGATGCCCCAGTCCACTGGGTGATGTTAGGTTGCTCCACGGAGCACGACCGGCGACCGTCCAAGAGCAGTGTGAGAGTCCAGTCTGGGAGTGTAGGCCTGTGACTGCACCCGTCGGTCCGGGAAGGCCGAAGCCGCGGCCTCAATTTTGGCGCAGGAGCAGGATACCAGAGATGGATTTCCGGAGGCGGCTGGCCAGTATCCCACAGGAGGGGAGGAGGTTCGGGTGGTCCGCGGGGACTGAAGAAGTGCCACTCGGCGGCGATATGCAGCGGAGAGCGGCCCGTAGCAGGCCCAATCCCCGGCCTCGATAAGTAAAGCCGTCTGAGGTGCGCGCCGGAGGTTCGGCGATCCGGTCGGAACCACTCTGGGGGCAAGCGGTATGCTCAGTGGGGGTGGGGGAACAACAATTTAGGGGTGATGCGGGCCAAATCGAGGGGTTAATGTGGGGAGCTGCAGGAGCTCATATGGAGAGCTGCTTCTTCGTCCGATGCCAGGCCATGCCCCCCATGTTGGTCTTTCTATATTGAAGAGCTACAGATCTAAGCAATCTTTACCATTCTGCTGAAGTGTATGGCAATTGTCTCCCTCCAAATGGACTCCTGGTGAGCAGCAGGGGAGCCTGCACTCACTAGATGAGAATAAGGACATTCTCTGCAGGGATCCCAACATCTGAATTTAATTTATAATTCAATAACCTGATCAACATTATAATGGAACTCATCAGGGCTCTGGAGGAGGGGGTTCACAAATTTGTCAGGTTTCTGGGTGAACTTCTTCAATTCTGGAAGTTTGGATAAAAAAATGCTTGTGTTTGAGATATGAGATATTGCTGAAAGGTCATTGTTGCAACTTAAAATTATACTCTGTACTATTAAGTATGCTCCCCACATGCTTGAATGCATTCCTGATAATATGGGGACATGTTCTTTATGAGATGATGAAAGGTGTCTTGGAGGATCTCCTTCCAGATCATGAACAGGGCATCACTGAGCTCTAGGAAAGTCTGAGGTGCAACCTGCTGGGGTCAGATGGACCTAAACATGATGTCACATGAATACTCTTAGATTTAGGTCAGGTGAGTGTGGAGGCCAGTCAATAGTATCAGTTTCTTAAACCTCCATGAACCGACTGCATACTTTTGTCACAATAGGTCTGGGCAGTATCATGTACCAGGAGAACCCCCTGCACCAGAAAAAGGTCTAACAATGGGTCTAAAAGGTAGCCATACACGGGTCGTTTTTTGACCCGATCAATTGCCAAGCATGTTCATGCCGAGTGCTGCCCACCCTGAACGATTTGACCAAAAAAACAGATGGAACCTTGATCCAACATGTCGGTGTTTTTTGGTCGATAGTTTGTCAAAGTATGTTGATGGAGACCCTAAGCTTCAGCCATTCTGAACGATCGCTTTTAAAGGAATCTACCTTTTTGTCAATTGGCTCCTGTCAAAATCGACCTCAAATCAGTTTCCCAAGGTGGTGTGCTTATCAATTGAAATACGATCAATTGCTGGGAATGATCAAATCGATTACAGAGAAATCAAGGCATCTATGGCTACCTTTAGGCAGAGGTTTCCAAATTTTTGCAAAGATGGTAAGGTTTGGTGACCTTTAAGCCATTAACATTCAATACCATTTTACACTATACTGTGTTGTGCTCCAGCAATGTGCGCATCAGAATATACTAAGGCGCTCGTTGCACAGTACATTAGTGTATAAGCACTTACCATACACTTGCGCTATGCATACAAATTGTGTTTCATGTAGTTTACATACTGTGTTATCTGCCAACGTATAACATGAGCATAAGCAAGTGTGAATAGTAAAAGATGTTGGCTAGGAAACCAGTCCAGTTAAACCAGTTAACCCATAGCCTGCTACATTGTGGAAGAAGAAGTGTAAGAGAGTTCTAAAAGCAAATGAACTATTCCATGGAGCAGATGTCTTTCTTCACATATACATAGTTTTGTTATTGTAAAGCATTAGCCTTTCACCACCATAGCACTGATGAAGACTGCCTTTAGGCATGCTGGGACTTGTAGAATCCCTAGATATGAAATATGGAGAATCAGTGAGGAGATTCCCCAGCACTACTAACCCTAATGCTCTTCAGGGAAATACAGAAAGCCTTCTCATAATGGCATGAATGGATCCTGGTAGAGTTGGACTGCCTGTGCCACCTCTGTATAAACCAGGCATGGGCTCATGCTACCATTAGTGACACTGACCCAAGTCAAATACAAAACTACTGAAATGGAGTCACAAAAGTGTAAATGGGGGCAATGCAGTTAGGTTAATATTTAATATGGTGTATTCAGAGCGGAGCACCAGGTAACTCCCTAGAATTCCTGAATTATTTCAAGAGGCAGCTTGAAGCAAAAAGTCTACCCTCCTCTGTTCACTGCAGGAGACATTGAATGCAGCAGCACTGGCAGCATTATAGTTTGATGATTATCCCCCAACTCCCTATGTTACCACAGACACTGTAAAAGGCATATCAAGGCAGCCAGTGCAGATTTGTACTGTGATATGCAAAATCTCCCCTTCCCGTTACCCTTGTGTGCTCTACCCTTACCCACTGCTGAACTAAATCTACATCACACTATACTAAGTGAATATAACCCATAATTACCTTCTTCTGCTTTCCTCTTTAGGATGATGCTGGCATATTTGTTTAGGTATCATCTCATAGATGACACCATCATAAACATGCACCATCACCATGCTACAAACCGATCACCATGCTACAAACAAACAATGCAGTCTGATCAGAGAGTAAACTGCAGAAATACTTCCTGTTGCCTTCAGCAGTCCGATGACCTCATCTTAGCCAACAAAAACAATCTATATAATGCATCTGTATATATAAATTTTAAATGCATGTTTTTGTTTTACTATAGATTGAGTATAGAGAATCCTGGTTCAACTATAGGGAATAAAGCAGTAGTAGTCTCCTTTCAGACTATCTAGGCTGATTTATTATAGGAGCTAAGGATGCTTTCACCAAGGCGTTATTTGTGAATAAGAGGCCACTGAACACCAAATTCTATAGAGAAAGAAAAAAAACTCCCTATCCCCACACGATTTGATATTTGTCTTATTCAGACATAACCATAATACATAAAGCCACACCCTCACAACTTGTGTTTTAAATACCTGTGGACTGTAATAAAGTAAAAAAATGCCTGTAAATAAGAGCACATAAGAATATGCAATAGGTTATATTTGCATTAAAAAAACTAGTTTTACAATTTATTTTTTAGTCCGGACAACAATAATAAGAATAAAAATATTTAGAACTCAAAAATACATACCCTTTAAAGTACTGCACGCCTGCCTCTTACAATACAACCCCCCCCCCTTCCAACCAGTGGAGTGACAACACAGTCTTGCTCCTCTTTGCAAGCTCTCATTGTTCTTGTTAACAATATTATACACATCATGAAAAGGAAAACACATTTATACACAGAATAGAATCCATGAAAACTGAGAACAACTGTGGATATATAAAACTATGCGTAAAATGTGGAAGTAAATATCTATATGATGTCGTTTGCCATATTCTTAATGTAGACTGCCTATAGGATCAACAGTTGGGAAACATGTTACAGACACTACATTGGAAGCAAGTTTCATTCTGTAGAACCTCAAACGCATGCATAAAAAACTGACCATTGCGATATGAAGTGGGTCTGACCAAACCCAAAATGAGCAGGAAGAATACAGTAGTGGTGCTAAAATATAAACAATAGAAATCTAGATAACTATTGTTCATCTGCAAAGAAATATACCTCAACTAGAGTTCTTTAGGAGACCTCTGATGATGGCACCCCATCATAAATGGTCTTGTGTGCAGGAAAATAAACACATAAGCTGACCCAAATATAAACCTCCCAGGGTTACCATTCATAGACATGAATTATACTGTAATGGAGATACCTTGGAGATATATGGAAAAAGAAAGTGATACAAGCTTTCACATATAGGTTTGTAAGAAGGCTGAAGCAGCTGCTCACATACAGTGATCTTTAGACAGATGATCCGTTCATGGACAGATCATCCACTTGCCTGTAGAGTGTGTATACAGTCTCTGCACAGGGAAAGAGTGAGCCACTGGCTGATTGACGCTGCTTCTGTGCGTTAGCTGGCTGCATCAGCCAGCTCATATACAACTCTGCAGGACCAGGAGCTCCTACCGGCAGAGCGGTCGTTCCTAGTATTTATAGGGTCCGTCCTATACAGTGGAGCGTCTTATGGACCGTAAAATACAGTGTAGAATGTGACTAATGTAATCACTCCACTGTCCTTTGGAATTAATTCAAATAGACAAAGAGCGCAAATATAGTCCCTTCTTATTGATTAAATGCTGTGAAGAAGAAAATAAATAATTGAAAAACAACTTTACAACATTCATGCACAATGTCCCATGTCAAGGGCCAGGTGTCTGTGGGGCAGACAAAAGTAGATACTAGAAGTTTGTGAGTCCTAGGAAACCCAGTGGCCTTGGTCTTGTAAAATTCACATTATTCCAGAACCAGGCCTTCCTCTTCTTATTAGAGGCAGCAAGGCGATGACCAAAGGAAAGGTGGCAGACAGACTTAATATGATCTGAAATTCCAATAACTGGAAAATATGGAGATCTAGAGAGAAAAAAAAAAATATAAAAACATGGATTTAGAGGCGGACAGCAAGGCCAAGGTACAGCTCAATGGACTCAACCCCCATTTGAAACAAGGTCATAAAGCAAACAACAAAGCTATATTGAACAATAAACATCTTATCTTTGATGCACAAGGTTGTGCACCTTGCATCCCTGTTTTTATCTGTCTTTTACAGAGGGGCCACACTCACACACAATTTTATCATCCATCCAGCTCACATATTCCTGAACTCAATAACCCCCACCCCCTATGGTTACCCAATAAAGCTGTGCGCAACTATTTACTTCTTTATTTCTTCTTCATTTTTTACTTTATTTCTGTTCAACCCCACTTTGCCAGACCCTACCCCTCTTTGGAGGACTCAATTCACTTATAGTAATGTGTTCCTAGTAGGATCACAGGTAGAAAATATAGTATGGGCATATAATATTTTGACCTTGAAAAACCTCACTCAAAGTTCTAAGGCTGTGTTTACATGGCCGGCCAGCGGAAAAACCACCTAAAACGTGACAGAGATATCGTGTGGACATTATCTGAATGCCCCAATGGGTGCGGTTAAAAATTGTGGGTCATTTAAACCGTGCCCACTACCTCTCTATGGGTGTGATCAGGCAGCGTAGGGCAAGATGTCCTGACCCACCTCCTCACTTCCTGCCTGCAGAGCAAAGCAGAGATATCATGTGTAATAACCTTATCCTTCATCAACAGGGAATGTTCTCACCCAGTTCCTTAACCTTCTTAGTGTTCATGACGAGCCCATCTCGTCCAGAGTTTGTGTGAAGAACAAACTCTGGATGAGCTGTGCTCCCATGAAAGCCACATATCCCCGGAAAGCTACGGCGATGCTGCTTCCAGCCGCAGCATTTCCGGGGTTCTGCGGCTTCACTGATCGCGTCGCGGTGACGCGGAAGGGGGCGAGGGTGAGCAGTGCCATAGACCTCCATGTTAATGGAGGGGCTTCTGCTTTCCAGCCCTCCCAGCTGGTGTCATGAATGACACTGGCTGTATGGAGAGGGGAGGGGGGAGGGAGGAAATGGCAGGCAGTGTTAAAAACGGTGCGGTACAGGCAGTGCGCTAGGGAGGTTAAACATAGGTTAGCACATACGTCAAAAATTACAGTCGACAAGCTACTCGTGGTGGATAACTCCACCAAACACATGCCACCAAACAGGAGTAGATGTAGTAGTTTAATATTTTATGAACAGCACAAACATGGGGAGATCATGCACATGGTGTCTTGGTCAAAAACCAACCCTAAGATCCCAGTGCTGCAAGGCAAGGGTGATATCCATTGTTCTCCCCAGAGCAGATTGGCCGGGCGGCCCGCCCGGGAGATTTTAGTCCCCGCCCGGCACACAAGTCCTCCGCGGCGAGCAGCCTGACAGGCGGCGCCTCCCATTCTTCAGGAGCACGCACACTACCGGAGCCGCGGGCCGGAGTCTTTCAGTGGCTGCGGCGCGCTCCTGAAGAATGGGGAGGCGCCGCCTGTCAGAGGACTTGTGTGCTGCCGCTGGCCGGCAGCCTATCAGAGAGGCCGCCGGACCGATGCAGGCGGCGCGATGACGTCATCGCGCCGCCCGGCTGAAAAAAAATTCTGGGGAGAACACTGGATATCTAATTAGATACTGTACATTTTTTTTTTTTATTTGATAAAAGGACAGCTCTTGAAAAGTCCACTGACCCACAGTGAAAGGTCCGCAGATTAGTAGTGGTAGTGTAACTTTCATACTGGAGGTGGAAGAGATAATTGTGTCTCAAGACTTTGTTGTATTCAGAAAAGAAAACTAATGCAGACCAGATCCAATTTTTATTCTTAGGTTTAGATGAATCTTCCATTTTAGTAAAGAGGCTAAAATAACCTCTGGTAAGCAGTAAGCCTTAAGGTTTTGTTGGTTGTGTGTTTCCGTGGGGTGAGGGAAAACCTGCCAAACAAAGACACAAAGCTAACAGAGGTCAGGGACTGATGGAACAATAACACGTATCACCATCATTAAATGTAAACTTATCACCAACGTCTCCATTTGTTAGCAAATCTTTTGTAGTGCTCCTTCCCATCTGTAATGTTTTTTCTTCCTTCTTTACTCAGCATTGCATCATATCAAACATACACATCTAAATTACATTTAAGACTACCATATTCTAAGTTCACATATTCTTTTTAATGGAGCCTTAAAAGGCAAACAATATACACAATGGCACAATAATCCTTCAGATCCAAAGCTTTCTGGCCCAAAAACTGGGCCAAATTGGTGGCTATTGTGACTACATTGGTCTCTGTCCTACTCAGTTTAAAGTATATAAGCAAGTGGTTTCAGCAGGGCTGTTATGGCATCCTACACTGGCACCTAACTTTTCAACACGTCACTAAAGACCAGTGGTGCTTTAATAGAAGGGCAACACATTATTTTATTATCATTATCTTGTATTTATATAGCGCCAACATATTACACAGCGCTTTACTTTACAGTACTTTGATATCACTGTCTCTTAGCAGCTCACAATCTAATGTCCTTACCTTAGTCATTTATATGTAATTAACACATGTCACAGTCTAGTTCATGTGCAACTAACATAGGATAATCTTTATGGGGGAAGCCAATTAACCTACCAGCATGTCTTTGGAGTGTGGGAGGAAACCAGGAGTACCTGATGGAAACCCACGCAGACAGTGGGAGAACATGCAAACTCTTTGCAGATAGTGCCCAAACCGGTATTTAAACCTACGATCCTTGTGCTGCACGTGAGCCACCGTGCTCCCTTTTGCAAGTGACCAGTGCAGTCACTGCATGCCTGATTTTAAGTTTCAGTTACTTTGTGGAGGATCTAGCTAGGAGCTTACCTTATCCTTTAGTTGCTGGCAGAGCTGCAGTGACACAGTGAAGAAGACCAGAGCATCATTCAGCCAGGGGACAATGCACTCGACTTTATGGACGTGGCTGACCTCAAATCGTTGATTGTTTAGCTCACTGTGGAATGAAGAAAGATCTCAGAAATATTCTAGCAGTTGTGGTGGTGAATGAGGAATATGGATAGGAAAGGACTACCATATGTCAGATATGGACTGCCATACACAACCTTTGTTTTTGATGTTCCTGTATATCTGTTACTACGGTAGGAGTAGTGTGAATGAAGTGTAAATGGCAGCTATGAAGAACATTAATTGAAGCATCAGGCATTCAAGTCACATGGACCCATATACTTACAACATTGCTCCAGGATTGTGAAGGACAGAACTGCCAGCAGGACGGAAATTCTGAAAGCAGATGAAAGATAAATCAATAATCTTCAGCAATTACTCTAGAATTCTCAGGCTATGCAAAGTGGTTCCCTAGAATAAAACACTTTCTGGACTTTCTAGGATACAAAAATAGGATATGAATGGGGTGACATTAAGTACAACTTTGGCCTGCAGACATACTGTACTTACAGTATGGTCATCTCCACATATTACTCTACGAATATTTGTTCCCATGAAAAGTCCTCAAAAATACTAATTAATCATTCTATTAAATTCCACCTAATAGAGCTTATTGTGATGCAATGAAAATTATGCAGAACGCCTCCAAAGTAGGGTTGGCACTTTCATGTTGGCTGTGCCTGCTCTCACTAAATGAAAATATTATTGGAGATATGACTGCAGAAAGTCCAGCCTGTGGAAAGTATGAGGAAGGGAGCAAAAGTGGGAGGGTGAGGGTCAAGGATTTGATCTGTACATTCTATAGATGCCTCTTTTTTGGACAAAATTCTGCTTTTATATCAAACCATCCAGTTATACACCTGTAAAAGTTATTAGCCATCTGAATAATTTTGTTGATGGAAATAATGTAGAACTATGAAAAGGCATTGGTAGCTTCTAATGAACAAGAAAAACATTTTAATTCTGACATAATGAGTAGTATGGGAAAACGTTAAGTGTTTGTAACATGTATACTTTTCTTAGTTTTACCTGAAAATTTCTTTAAAAATTTATGTTCTAAAAGTTATTGGTAATTTTAGGACAAGTCCCCCCATTTGTTATCTGGTAAGGTTACCTCAAAGCCATTTTAGAGCATCAGCTAACCATTGCTCACCTTGGCAGAGTTTGGTTGTAGGGCATGCAGTTGATAGACCAAAAGACACAACTTGTTGATGTTGACGTAGAAATTCAGAAGAATGTCGGATGAAAGAGCTGGGCTAAACATTTTCTGAGGGAAGATAAAAGCAGACATGAAAGATATGATGACATGGATCACACAGGACTAGAAACAAGGGGATCATATATTTGGCATCATATGTAATTGGGGTTTTTAAAGGTCTCCTTCTTCGACAAACAATTTTGGCCAAAAACTTTTTTTCTTTTTTACCAGAAAGGTCACATTTTATTTCATTGTAACAGGTTAAAACAATGTGCATTTAGTGCAAAAAAGCACACATCTCAATTTTTTTAAAATACACATAGAAGTATAAAACTTCTTTTTTTCCTTTATTGGAGAGAGAGGAAGAGGACCGCCTACAGACTGGTAGTCCTTCTTTCTCTCGGAGTATCTCAGTATCACCAGACCATTACTGGAAGGCCATTCCAACGGATTTGCAGGGATATTTTTTCAACAAGTTTCATCCTTTTGAAAAACCCATGCACTAGAAATACCAAAAACTGAAATATAAATCAAAAAAACATCACATTTCGGCCATGTTTTACTTATTTTACCTCTTGGGCTTGATGGAGAGTTTGTTTTCCTGTCCTCCTCTTTGAATCTGTCCCCTTGCTGGGAAAATAGTCTCCCATACAACCTTAACCTCCCTGGCGGTTCACAGAGGTCCAGATTTCTGTACCAAAAGTGATAGTGTTTTGGCTTTCCGCCCCCATCGTCGTCACAGATGACGCACATGGGGGCGGAAAGGCTCTGTTTGCCTGCAGCTCTGTAGAAATGCTGCAGGCACACAGAATGCCAGCGGTTGCACCTGACTCCGGCACGGGCGCAGTTTGATTCACGATCAGACTGCGCCAGTACTTGCTTCGGGCGTTTGCCGAACAATCGGCCGCAGCATGATGACATCATCATGCCATGGTCAATCATTCGAAATACACCCTTTACGATTCGACAACCAATACTTTGGATGGGGACCCTTGTCCCCATTCAAAGTACTGGCGATCGACCAGAGAAAAACGTTTGTTCTCTGGCTGATCAAAGTTTTGTGCGAGTACGAACGGTTGCTCCAGGTGGGCACGTTAATTTTGCGATTGATCACCAAGCGATCACCCCGAATGCGCATGGTGATCATTCGCAAAATCGGCCACAGATTGAAGCGCTATGGCCGGCTTTAGAGGTACAGAAAATTTTTTTTTATAAGTTTACACTTGTTTTCTTTTCTTTTGATTTGGATAAAACATTTACTCAATCCAATCCAAATAAAAAACAAATGTAAAAAAATTAACAAAAAATCTAAGAAAAAAAAAATAATAAATTTCTGTACCTTTAAATCCCGGTGCGTGAAGTTTTTAGGACGTCCTCGTAGGAGGCACTCGGGTGCAGCCGGAGATGAACCAACTAGCAGAAACACTCAGCGGGAGCGTTTCTGCTAGTTGGATCTACTTTTGAACTGG
>CM070039.1:59930385-59943346 GCA_036250615.1 Ptychadena robeensis
TTGGGAAACTCAAAATTTAAGTAGAATCGAATTTTATTCATTTCGACCATCTCTAGTCTCCAGGACATGAGAATGGCATAAAAAAAATGGGAAATAAATAAACCTGAATGTTTTCAGGCATGGGACCAGTGCAAACAAATAATGATCACAGTATCTTTAGGCACGGGACCATTGCCTCAAAATAATGTGTTTCTCAATTTACGCTAGCCTTTTGAAGGAATACCTTATAAAGAAGTAAATTCCTAAATATTAGGAATTTGGGTATCCTGGACACCTTTCTTCTCCTTTCTGATAAAAATAGGCTTGCCAGTTATACTAACAACTAACACTTATACTTGCCATGAAATAAAAAAATATGGTTGCACTTAAGCTCCATCATGTGATCTAAAGTTCAGGCAGTCTTGCGTGGTTTCTGGCTACAAGCACTATAGGTACATTTAATAAAAAATATTTCTAAATAACATATTAATAAAAAAAAAAAATATATATATATATATATATATATAAAAAAAGATTTCTAACCACTGCATGATTTCCAGGGCCATGTGTTCACACTTACTTGTAGAGGAATGAAGTAACAAATAACCAGTCTACATTAAGATGCTATTTAATATTCAGAATGCCACAAACCACTTTTTTAGATACACGGGGGAGGGTGCAAATCTTGATGTGGAGAGCCTTGGTAAAGATATACAGTCAAGCCCATAATTAATTATAACCCCAGGCAAATATTGACTTAAAGTTACTTTTATGCAATCAGCAAGTTATTCTTTGACGGGAAATGACATAGGTGTCTCCCAAAATATAATAAGACTATGTACAAGAGGCGTTTTTGTTTTAGAAAAAAAATTTCAGCTTATTTACATTTGCGCAAAAATATTCAATTTTATTCATACCCTTTACAAATGTTCTCTGGGAAAATCCAAAGTTCTATACAACTTCAAATGGTCCAAGCTGTTCTAAAGTATCCTAATTATACTGATGAATTTTAATCAACCAATGAAACTCAACAGGTGAAAAAACGCTGCTCTCTGCAGTTCCACCAATGCAGACCAAGGAGGACTTTGCAAATGCTTCTGGCCTTCTGTGTTCTGGTCAGATGAAACAAAAATGTATTTTTTTGGTCACAATGATGTCTCCTTTATTTGGCGTAAAAAAGGAGAAACCTTCAACCCAAAGAACACCATGCCCACTGTCAAACATGCTTTGGTAGCGTTTATCAGCCAATGGACCAGGGAACCTAATCACAGTATGACCAAAAATGAACACCATGGAAAAAAAAAAGGGGAAGAAGAAGAAGAGCAATACATTAGGATTCTCAACGCCAACATCAGGCACTCTGCAGAGAAGCTTGGCCTTGGGCACCAGTGGACATTTCAGCATGACAATGACCCAAAACACACAGCAAAAGTGGTGAAAAAATGGTAAGCAGACATCATTAACATGTTTAAGTGGCCCAGACAGAGTCCTGACTTGAATTCAATTGAGAATCTGTGGAGGAAGCTAAAGATCAGGATGATGGCAAGAAGACCCTCCAACCTGAAAGATTTGGAGCTCATCGCCAAAGATGAATGGGCAAAAATACCTGTGGAGACATGCAAAAGCTGGTCTGCAATTATAGAAAGCGTTTAAATGCTGTAAAAGCCATTAAGGCTTTTCTATTGGTATGAATGGTATGAATAATTTTGGTCATAACACTTTTTGCTCAAATGTAAATAAAAGCTGAGAAATGATTTTTCCCCACAAAAATGCCTCTTGTACATAGTCTTATTATCTTTTGGGAGACACCTATGTCATTTCGCATCAAAAACATCTTGCTGGTTGAATAAAAGTAACTTCAAGTCAAAATTTGCCAGGGTTATGAATAATTATGGACTCTCGACTGTATCTCCGACATTAAGCTTCGCTGAAAAATCTCTTTTACAGGCTGATGAGCATTTCCTGAAAACCTGCAGTGTTAGCAATTCCTGGGGGATAGGAAGAGGCCAACTAATAAAGGAAGTCGGCTTTGTTCCTTCCTAAAGGCTGCCATACACAGGTTGATGCCCGTGAGATGGATCAGCCTTCAAGCCTGATATCAAGCGAGCTGGAGGCGAAGCACTGCCGAAACATCCAGCTCAGACGAAGCTTTGCATGGGGACCCACAACTTTGAAGCAGTTTTTTTTTTATTGTGAAGCAAACAACAAATAGGACAAAATGACAGAAGAAGTCAATGTGCATAACTATCCCCCCCCCCCCCCCATAGAGTGCAAGAACCGGGCCAAGGATGGAGCCTTGTGGGACGCCAACAGGGAGGGGGGTGTGAGAAGAAGAGGAGCCATTAAAAGAAGTTTGGAAAGAGTGGTCAGTCAGGTAGGAGGACAGTCAGGAGAGTGCAGAGTCACGAATACCAATAGAGTGCAAGGTCTGTAAAAGAAGAGAGTGGTCAACAGTGTCAAAGGCAGAGGAGAGATGCAACAGAAGAAGTTGGGAAAAGTTGCCTTGGGCCTCGGCAGTGAGCAGGTCATTAGCAACTTTAGTGGAATGAGCAGAATGGAAGCCGGATTGGAGGGGTCAAGGAGGGAATTCCCAGTCAGATAGTTGGCAAGTCTTTTGTAAACAAGGCGCTCGAGTAGTTTATAAGCAAAAGGAAAAAGAGATAGGTCGGTAGCTTGAGGGAAGAGAGGGGTCAAGTGATGGCTTCTTTAGTATGCTGAGAACTATGGCATGTTTAAAGGATGATGGAAGATACCAGAGGAGAGGTTGAATAGTTCAGTCAGTGCAGGGGCAAGGGTGGTAGAATGGGTCTTGAGTAGATTAGCAGGTATAGGGTCGAGTGGGCAGGTGGTAGAGGGAGAGGAGTGAAGCAGAAAGGTGACTTCCTTCAGACTGACAGGGGAAAGTAAGGTGAGGGCAGAGTTAGAGGAGGATGGGACTGAAGGAATGGAGGGGAGAATTAGAGGAGGATGGGATTGAAGGAGTGGAGGTGAGGGAAGAGTTACAGTAGGATGGGAAAGGAGAAGGGGGTGTTGCAGTTAGCAGAAATATCAGCACGAATGGCTTCAATCTTATCTTTAAAGTGCGGCAATCAAGTCACTTTGGATAAGTCTCTATGCGCTTGCCACATTTTACCACTGGGCTTTTTGACCATTCCTCATTACAAACCTTCTTCAGCTCCTTGAAGTTAGATGGATTGCCCTTGTGAATAGCAATCTTTAAATCTGACCACAGATTTTCTATTGGATTGAGATCTGGGCTTTGACTAGGCCATTCAAACACATTTACATGGTTTCCCTTAACCTAACTTTAGCAGTGTGTTTGGGGTCATTGTACTGCTGGAAGGTGAACCTCCGTCCTAGCCTCAAATCACATGCAGAGTAGTACAGATTTTGCTCAAGAACATCCCTGTATTTAGCATCATCCATGTTTCCCTCAACTCTGACCAGTCTTCCAGTTCCCACTGCTAAAAAAACAAAAAACATCCACACTGCATGATGCTGCCACCACCATGTTTCGCCATGTGTTGGGTTTGCGCTAGACATAGCGTTTTGTTTGATGGCTGAAAAAAGCACCTTCCTCCATAAATTTTGGAAGTCTCCCATATGCCTTTTTGACCAGTAGAAAGCCATTTTTTCAACTAAAAACACTCTGCTATAAAGGTCAACTCCATGGAGTGTACATGTCATGGTCGCCCTATGTACAGATACTCCAGTCTGTAGTACTCCAACTCTGCAGCTCCTCCAGGGTAACCTTAGGTCTCTGTGCTGCCTCTCAAATGAATGTATTCCTTGCCCAGTCTGAGTTTTGGTGGGTGACCGGCCAGCTCTTGGCAGATCTGCTGTTATGCCATGTTCTTTCCATTTGGTCATGATGGATTTGATGGTGCTCCTGGGGATCATCAAATATATATGTATTTTTTTATAACTTAACCCTGACTTCTCAAGAACACTGTCACTTACTGGTTTTGCATGTTCCTTGGTCTTCATGGCAGTGTTTGGTTAGGGATGCCTCTTGCTTAGGTGTTGCAGTCTCTGGGGCCTTTCAAAAATGTGTTTATATTGAATGACAGACCATAAGAGATAAAGAGAACAGTGTGGTCTGTGACCTATCCACTGGTGACCTACTTTTAGATGTAAGTTACCCCCATTACCTTCTGAACTGATGACTCCTGCTCTGTACTTGGACTGCCTGATTAATCTTCCCTTTATTACGGTTTGCATCCTTATTAGAACCTGTGCTACTTGGACTTGTTTGGAAGACCCTTTGTATTACCACATATTCTTTTGACCGGTAACACACTTAAGGATTAAGGGCTTATTTTTATACACATGGGATAATTGGCACTTTTACCTAGCTCACCTTAAGATATCATTTTCAACCACTTTGCTTTGCACCATTACCATTCACCTTATATGGTACACACTTTGGTTCATGTTGCGTTTCTTATTTGTTTATCTTTCTCTGTAACTTTCACATACAGGGTGGATAAAAAACAATGATTAAATATAAAATAAAAAATTAACTATTTGAAAGTGCTTTTTGAGAAAAATATATTACCATCCAATGGCATAAATGTTTTTTTCCATCATAAAATAAAGATAATTTTTTTTTATTATGTAGAATAAGGCTGTATATGTTAAATGTTTTGGTGAATAAATTCCTTTAATCCATTCACAATGTCATGCTCTTCAAGAGGTTTTTGTAAGGTTTTATAATCAATAAAAATACACTCTCAAATGTATAGTGGCCAACATCCTAAAAACAGAAGTTGATAATGGCATAAACACATCACCCAAATTTCCCCTTGAATAGACAAGGGTGCGGGGACCTTAAGGGCCACTCTATATGTAAAAGCAATACATGTATTATACACACTGCAAAAAATAAAGTAGTGATAAGCAAGTACCGATTTTTAATACATTACAAAAACATGATGAGTTGATGGTTTGGGTTGGTCTTGTTGTACGCAGATCACCATGGCATTTATGCTGTAAAAGTCTGTCTCGGCTCTCCGATCCCCACTGGTGTCAGTGCAGTGGGAACACCATCTTGAGAAGTCATGTCTCCCCCCCTATATTGATCTATGGATGCAAGTAACCCGAGGGTCTGTGTCCACTTTTATGTCGATTTGGTTATTCAATATGACAGATTCCCTGGTTTGTTTTATGTAAATTTGGCCTATGACATTACATATCATACCCCCTAAAGAAGTCTTCAACAAAACACGCGTTTGGGGTGAAATTTACGCCATTTGAACTATTTCAATTGTCTAACAGCATGTGTACATCTGCAACATTGCACATTGTTTTTGATGGATATGATGGTCTTTTATTTTTTGCACTGTGTATAATACATGAATTGCTTTTACATATTGAGTGGCCCCTAAAGTGCCCTCACCCCTGTCTATTCAAGGGGAAATTATGGGTAATGTGCTTATGCCATTATCAACTTCTGAAACAATAAATATGCTTCCAGCACCTAGAAACCAACATCCCCAAAAAATCTATACAAGGAAATAACCAGGGTGTAGAGAAAAAACTCCACCCCCAAGCGGAAATGTCCTCTGACTCAGCAGAGGCTAGGGGACTTTAAAGGTTTCAATAGAACAGCGTCAAAGAGTAATAATGTGACTCAAATTATGAATAAAAAGAAATTATAATTTTAATGTCCATAAAAACTGTGATGATGTTCCAATCTTCATACAATGGTAGATATTAATACAATGCCTAATGGATCTCCAGATCATATCTTCATCAACCTGTCCAGGAAGATGGTGGGAATGTTGGTATGAAAAATAATTTGAAGGTAAACGTCAGGCCACCCCAACGTACGTTTCGTCGAATAGACTTCATCAGGGAGTAACAAAAGGATGATAATTTGGAGTAATGTACCATGGTGGAACATGAGAGAGCAGGCAGCATCAGTCAGTGTCTGACGGGGAAGGATGCGATTGTGACGAGCTCCACACTGCTACTTAGCACATTACCACTTAACCTACCTTTCGGACTACCCAATCGACTGTTACTTTACTCAGTAAAACACTACACCTATGGTCGCCCTCTAGGGGTTTATATAGGTCCTTTGACCTAGGCTCCCTGTTCTCCGGACTCGCCCCTGATGCTGCCTGCTCTCTCATGTTCCACCATGGTACATTACTCCAAATTATCATCCTTTTGTTACCCTCTGATGAAGTCTATTCGACGAAACGTACGTTGGGGTGGCCTGACGTTTACCTTCAAATTCTTTTTCATACCAACATTCCCACCATCTTCCTGGACAGGTTGATGAAGATATGATCTGGAGATCCATTAGGCATTGTATTAATACCTACCATCGTACCAAGATTGGAACATCACAGTTTTTATGGACATTAAAATTATAATTTCTTTTTATTCATAATTTATGAGTCACATTATTACTCTTTGACGCTGTTCTATTGAAACCTTTAAAGTCCCCTAGCCTCTGCTGAGTCAGAGGACATTTCCGCTTGGGGGTGGAGTTTTTTCTCTACACCCTGGGTATTTCCTTGTATACATCATCAACTTCTGTCTGTTTTTGTAAGATTATTGGGCAGTTTCTCTGCCTACACGATATTATCACAAATGCTTGGTTTACTTTTTTAGTAAGAAAAGCAAACAACATATGCTGTAATGTGTTATTGTTTAACTTGAATAAATCTATTTAACTTGTCATTATTAAAAAAAGGTAATTACTATTTTTCTCCTTCCCAAGTACAACAGAAAAGTTGTCCAAATATGAATGATTAACCTAAACTGGGGTTAAAAACTAATATGAAAAGTTGTTATTCTAAAAATCTTCATCTACTTGCATTTTAAAGTTATACCAGCAAGAATGATTGATTTAAATCAAGCCTTACTGACTTGATTTAAATCATGACAATTTTGGCCTTTAAAGTCCCCAAGCCCCTGTTGTATCAGGGGGGGGGGAATGTTGAATAAATAATTATTACTTTTGGGATGTTGGCCACATGGGAGCATAATATAATAATGATTATATTTAATGACAGATCATGTGACACTGTGCTTGCACACAGGTGGACAACATTTCACAAAGTTTGTGACTTAGTTGCACCCAAGCTTTTTATGGGCGGTTTTGTATTTAAGCCCCCATACACATTTCTTGACGATTGGTTGGCAGATCGATCGCACATGATGACATCATCACATATGTCCGGTCGTGGCGAGAATTGGCCACACACCCACCCTTTGTCATGTCCGTAATAGAGGTCAATGGATGCAGTTAAAAATCGCGTCTCAATCCATGGAGTCTTTAACCGCGCTCATTCACTGTCTATGGGCGCGATCAGGCAGGGGTAGGACAGGACATCTTAAGGCCCCCCCACACACACACATACTTCCTGCCCACAGTTTGAATCGCTGGAAACCGTGGGAGATCAGCCACGGGTAACGCGCCACGATTCAAACAATGGGCAGACACCCAAGTGGAAACATGCCCTTAAGGCGGGTGCTTTAAATTTGCGGCCGATTTCGAGGCGGATAGATCACCGCAGTAAACCACAGATCGAAGCATGTATGGGAGGCTTAACCTTCTATGTGTTTTTTCCAGAGTCAACTCATGCTGAGCTTCATTCATCATGAAACTCAGCCCACGTTTACTCTGGAGAAACGTACCTGTCGCCCAGATTTCCCTGGCGATTCTGTGCATTGGCATGTTCGCCAATGCTTCCGGGTCTGCCCCCGATTCCATCACCGGTGACACGAAGGGGGCGGGGGTGCCATAGACCTCCATTTTCCCAGCACAACTTCGGCATCTTCGGTGACGTCGGAGTTGTGCACGGGACCCCCGGGCGGGCATCCTGAAATCCTGATTGCCCGTGCCACAGTTTTAAAACAAGCATGACACATGTGTAAAGCCCAGGGAGGTTAAACAATAGTTTTAATTTATACAAAACTATAAGACATCCTAGATCTGAATGAATGAAATATTCTTATTCAGTACTTTGTTCTTAACATCGCTGAATGCACCAACATCAAAATCACACAAAAATCATCAATGGAAATCAAATTTATCAATCCGTGGAAAAAAATACAGGCTGATCCCACTTTGATGTCATGTCCTTAAAACAATACAAAATGAGGATCAATAGTGTGAGTGGCCCTTATGTGCAGACTCATGTCTCACTTCATCCACAAACGCTACGTTGCACCATAGACTGTCCAAGAGTTGGGGGATACTTCAGTCTAGGTGTGGGAGGAGATCCTTCAAGAGACCATCCACCACCTCATCAGGGCATGGCCAGGTTTGCAGGGAAGTCATACAGACACGCAGACATACTGAGCAGCATTTTGAGCTAACAGTGGCAAGGGCAGCTAACCGCTAACAGGGATACTTGGAAACTTGGACCGTGCCGCACCTTCAGATCTTCTGACTATTTTACCTCGTATACTGACTAACTACGCCTTATGGTACCTCCATAGACGCCCTATGACCTGTGACTCACACCTTGTCCACGTGCCCTCAGCGGTTGGATGCTGCTGCCCGCGAAGGAGGGACCCCCCGTTCCAATACCCGGGTTTGTACTCTGCCCTGTTAACTCAATACTCCTTGCCACATTACAACGCCTAGCGACTATGTACCTGACCTATGGCGGACTATTTCCCCTGATGAAGTTATTCTAACGAAACGTACGTCGGGACAGTCCTCGCTTCCATCTCAGGCCAAGTCCTCTTCGCTCATTTCTGGGAAACGGACTTTAGATATCCCATCTCATCATGTTCTGAGCCCGCAGCTAGCGTTGTTATGTTCTATGTATTCTATTATTTCTATATATATACTTTTCTTTGTCTTTACCTCCCATATACCTTTCTTTTATCATTTATCCATACCTGAGGAGACCTTCAAAGTCCCCCAGCCTCTGTTTGCCGCAGAGGGAATGCACATCGTGGAGAGGTTCTAACAACACTTCTCCACGGTTTTCTTATATATACAGCATTTTGACATAACATCAAAGTTGGATCAGCCTGTACTTTTTTTCCCACTTTCATTTTAAGTGCGACTCCAAATCCAGACATCCATGGGTTGAAAATTTTTATTTCCAGTTTGTCGTCAGCACAGTCAGCGCTCTAAACAACAAAGTATTTAATAAGAATATCTCATTCATTCAGATCAAGGATGTTTTATTTTTGTGTGCACTTAATTTTTTTGAGCAGTGTATTTA
This sequence comes from Ptychadena robeensis, assembly GCA_036250615.1. NCBI lineage: Eukaryota > Metazoa > Chordata > Amphibia > Anura > Ptychadenidae > Ptychadena > Ptychadena robeensis. The sequence goes on from CM070039.1 coordinate 59,939,565, forward strand.
TCTAATTTCACTTCACCAACTTAGACTAATGTGTTTTGAACCATCATCTATCATTTATATTAATAAAACATTGAAATTAAGGCTGTAATGTACCAAAAAAAGGAAAAGGTCAAGGGTGGTGAATAATTCTGAAAGGCACTGTACATAGTCTGATCCATTAATATTGGGACATCGACACAATTCTAACATTTTTGGCTCTATACACCACCAAAATGGATTTGGAATGAAACAAACACAATATGGTTTAACTGCAGACTATCCGCTTTAATTTGAGGGTATTTACATCCAAATCAGGTGACCAAAAGTAATGGGACAATTGGCTTCTCCGCTGTTCCATGGCCATGTGTGTGATATTCCCTCATTATCCCAATCACAATGTGCAGATAAAATGTCCAGAGTTCATTTCCAGTGTGCTATTTGCATTTGGAATCTGTTGCCGTCAACTCTTAAGATGAGATTTAAAGAGATGTCACTATCAGTGAAGAAAGCCATCATTAGGCTGAAACAAACCCACCAGAGAGATGGCAAAAACATTAGGCATGGCCAAAACAAGTGTTTGGAACAGAAGGAACGCACTGGTAAGCTCAGCGATACCAAAAGGCCTGGAAGACCACAGAAAACAACTGTGGTGGATGACCTAAGAATTCTTTCCCTGAAGATGAAGACACCTTTCACAACGGTTGGCCAGATCAAGAACACTCTCCAGGAGGTAGGTGTATGTGTGTCAAAGTCAATCAAGAGAAGACTACACCAGAGTAAATACAGAGGGTTCACCACAAGATGTAAACCATTGGTCTTAAAAACAGGAAGGGCAGATTAAAGTTTGCCAAACCACATCTAAAAAAGCCTTCACAGTTCTGGAACAACATCCTATGGACAGATGAGACAAAGATCAACTTGTATCAGAGTGATGGGAAGAGAAGAGTATGGAGAAGGAAAGGAACTGATCATGATCCTAAGCACACTACCTCATCAGTGAGGCATGGTGGTGGTAGTGTCATGGCGTGGGCATGTATGGTTGCCAATGGAACTGGTTCTCTTGTATTTATTGATGATGTGACTGCTGACAAAAACTGAAGTATTTTAGGCAATATTATCTGCTCATATTCCGTCAAATGCTTCAGAACTCAGATGACACTTCACAGTGCAGATGGACAATGACCCAAAGCATACTGCAACCAGAGTTGTTTTAAGGGAAAGAAGTGGAATGTTATGCAATGGCCAAATCAGTCACCGGACCAGAATCCGATTGAGCATGCATTTCACTTGCTGAACACACCCAGCGTCTGGTGATGTGACAAGTGTAAACTTGTGAAGGGACCTTACATATGCAAACTGTTGTAATTCCTACACCATTCACCTGATTTGGATGTAAATACCCTCAAATTAAAGCTGACAGACTGCACATTGTGTTTATGGACCTGACTGAAAATATTCAATGTAGTATTACAGCCTCAAGTCTTTCTGAATGCGATTACACCAATTTGGCACACCTATCCTTGGCTAGTTTTGCCCATTCCTCTGCAGCATCTCTCATGCTCCATCAGGTTGGATGGGAAGCGTTAGTGCAAAGCCATTTTGACCTCCCTAGCGCTTTTGCAAGGTCCAGATTTCTGTACCAAAATTGCACCATAGACTCTAATGGAATTTTTTTTAAGGTATCATTTCAATGATAAAATCTCTATAATACTTATTTTGTATGAAAATTTTCAAAACAGAAGTATTCATATTTGTGTTTTGTTTATAATAAATTTTTTTATTACAATTGGAATTTTTTTTTACTTTATTTAACTTTTTTTACGTTATATGTTACTTTTTCACTGTATCCAGTACAGTTCACTTTGGCACCCTCTCTGCCCTGGTGTGATGAACAAGGCCCTTCAATTTTGAGCTTTATGGCAAAGGCTGTGAATACTTATGCACACATGATATCTCAGTGGTTTTTTTTTTATAAATTTGCCAAAACCTCAAGTTATCTTTTTTCACATTGTCATTATGTGGTGCTGTGTGCAGAATTTTAAGGAAAAAAATTTAACACATTTTGGAATAAGGCTGTAACAAAACAAAATAAGGAAGAAGTGATGCGCTGTGAATAGTTTTGGAACTCCCTGTATGCCACGAATAGAGGAGAATACAGGTTTATAATGCTTTAAACATTCATTAGCGATTTGCTACATGTCAAAGGTGAAATTCTGAAGGATGAAAAACAGGCAAATCTTAAATATATAAAAACAGGTAAATCTTATCGGGATGATTTTAAGCAGATGTACAGCTTAAAAGCCCTTCCCAAAAATAATCATCAACAAGCTTCTTCTAGATCAGAAGCCATTTCATTCATTATTTATGCCACAGCACAAGAGATCTCAGGGTTATGATACTGATGGAGAATTGGAAACACAGAAATAGAGGCTGGAATGGGAATGTAAATTTATAAAAAAAATTGAAAACTCTTAAATACGGTTTTAACAGGGACAACAACTTCATGTGCCACTACAACTGAATTGCTGAACAAACACTCCACCCCCTCTTTTTTCAAAACTGAACTCTTCATCACTGAACAATAAAAGGTAGCCATACATGTAGCGATCCCCCTTTATAGATGAGGGATCGACTGCAGTGGGATGACGTCATTCTGTTGCAGCCAGCCACTCAGCTGATCGGTGGGCACCCTTTGTGCATACAAAGTGATGGGATCGGCCGGGAATTTACCACCATGTCAGATCACCGTGCGATTGGACATGCAGGAGATTCCTGGTCGATCTCACCAGGTGGCCCCACCCGATTTTTGGCAGAGCGACCGCCGGGAGCACACACTGGTAGATCAGCTGAAAAATCAGGTGAAAATCTGACCTCAGCCGGGTTAGCCCCCCCATATAAAATTTTTTTAACAAAACATATGCAGTTGGTTAGATCTTTGTTAGATCAGGTTTGATCAATTGTTGTTTACGTTAGATCTCACACAGAAGTAGAGATATTGAGTTATTTGCAGGGGGGGCTAACCAGTCATCAGCCCCCCCATTAACCAAAAAAATAGCTATTTTGGAAGATATTTGTTAGATCCGGTATGATAAACTAGTTGTTTTGTTAGATCTCACATAATTACAGATGTATTAAAGTAATTAATGAGGGGGGGCTGGTAAATTTTCTGGTAAAATTTGATGCAGATTAATAGGCCTTCGTTAGATCCGGTAAGATCAAGTGGTTTTAACGTTAGATCTCATATAATTACAGAGATATTTCACATGAAAATACAGATATTAGGTAGTATTAAATAGGGGGGCTGCCCCCCCCCCCACATGCAATTTTCAGGTAAAATTTGATGCCGACTAATAGTCCTTCATTAGATCCGGTAAGATCAAGTGGTTTCAACGTTAGATCTCCTATAATTACAGAGATATTATGGATTTTTGGTGTTACATATGGGGGGGGGCTGGCCCCCCACATGCAATTTTTGGGTAAAATTTGATGCAGATTAATAGGCCTTCGTTACAACAGGAGAGCACTGGTGGTGAGTATGAGTCACCAAAAGTGGGAATTCCCTCTGCGGTCAGCTGAGGCTGGGGGACTTTAAAGGTCTCCTTTATTATTATTATTATCAACATTTATTTATATAGCGCCAGCATATTATGCAGCGCTGTACAATACATTAGAGTGGAGATACAACACAGTATAACACACAGGTACAGGATAGGACACAGGAAGAGGAGAGGACCGTGCCCGGATGGGCTTACAATCTAATAGGTTGGGGAACAAGGTGTACAATAGGTGGGGGGGGGATGGGA
>CM070039.1:59960662-60014896 GCA_036250615.1 Ptychadena robeensis
AATGTGTTTGATGATCAGAAACATTTTGCGTGACAAACATGCAAAAGAATAAGAAATCAGTTAGTTTTGCACTCCACTGTATTTGTCGCCTCAGCTGAATTACAGCGGTTCTTCAAATGCTTTACAGCTTCAGTCTTGTATAAGTGAAGGGAATGGATCGCCAATAATTCAACGTCTCTAGTCCTGCAAAAATCATTTACTTCATTATCAGTGAGAGTTACCAGGCTGCTATACACGCACCGAGCAGCGGCTGATTTTTGTCGCTAACCAATGGGCGTGCGTGCTCGCCGATCGGGGGTGCCCACATGGGGCGACAGATCGGTCGCCCTACAGCTCGGCCGACCAGAGAACGGACATGTCCGATAACCTCTGGCCGATGCTGTTAGTTTCAAGGAAGACGCCCAACGTCTGGTGCCCGCCGATGCTCTCAGCTCTGGAGAGCAGGGTGATGACATCATCACGCTGCAGTATAGAGCTCATCTGAGCTGGTCTATCGGCCCCCACTCGGTACGTACGCCTTTAGGCTCGGGTCACAGTGGGTGCTGTAATGTTATGCACAGCATGCATTTATTCTTATAGCAGAGACGTCGTTCATTATGACTGTTTGTTAATTGCGACATTTGAAGTAAATTAAATTTTTTTAAATTCCCATTTAAATTTAGTAGGACTCGGTTCATTTTTTGCCGACTGACTTCAGGTGCCCAAAAGTCTTCGACTCCGACTCCACAGCCCTAAAACAAATACATTAAATGACCATGAAGCATGCTGCACATTGACTGTATGTGTCACTACATAATGCACAGTTAAGGTGCGGCACTGCTTTCCATTGTGTTGCGTTCCGCTGTTACAGGGATTGCAGCGCCAACTGTGAACCTAGCCTAACTCTCGCTGATAATTAAGTAAATGTTTTTTACAGGACTAGAGACACTTGTATAAGTGAAGGGAATGGATCGCCAATAGTTCAATAGTTCCAACATGTTGGAAAACCCCATTCAATCTCCAATACTTTGCATGAAGACATAAATCTTCATGGAAAGTATTGGTACAGCTGCTGCCTTCTGCTCAGCTGTCGGCTGTCAGTGTGAAGGGGGCGGAGCCAGCACTACTCACTCGGAAGCTGGGTAAGTGAGGCAGTGTATGAGTCAGGCTGCTTCTCCCCAGCTTCTGGCGTGTTGCGATTCACACACTGCAAGCTGGGGAGAACAGGTCCCCATTGAACAGGAATCAATGTGCCCCTGTGGTGCACATTGATTTCCACTCAATTGATCCCCGACCAATCACAGCGTAGCGACGTCACCATGCTGTGATTGATCAGGGGTCAATCGAATATTCCTATGTGCCTAGCTTAAGGAAAAAGCAGCAGCATCTTCAGCCTAACTTCCTTTCTCTGCTTTAATTGGCCATTACAGTACAGTGTTGGTTTCCTAGCCAGTAGTTCTGTGGTTAATGTATGTTGCCCTCTTTCCTTCAATGGATGTATAAAATACATTAGCATATTGAATACAGATGAGTCGGAGTCAAAATATTTATCGACCGACTCCACAGCCCTGATGTAAGCTGATGCTAAAGGCATGCAAACATGGATCAATTTATGTAACCTTAAGAAAATCGATCATCCAACTTGATTTGGTTAGTTTGTAAATGGATTTAATATTTACCTGAATTGATTGGCCAAAACCTTAACATTAAATTGATTAACAGTGATCGGACATGTTGATAAATTTCTGCTGATCATTCCAGTATCTGATGTGTTTTCTTGGCATTTCAATGGATTTATACTCAATGGTACAATGGTTTTGAAACAATCACACTGTGTGGTTGTATGATCAATGTAAAGGTAGCCATACACCGTTCGATATTTCCGTTCAACCAAAAATATCAATCCATTGACATAGATCCCTGCCCATTAGAAAGTGATCGTTATCAAATAGAAAATTCATTAATCGTACAAGTATCCGACAGGTTTTTTAGGTATTTTAATCGAGTTGTAATTGATGCGAATGCGCCATAGTATGATCAAACTCAGAAAAGAAAATGATTGGTTGTGAATCGATCACACAGTAGGTTGGTACAATCATTTGATGTTCAACTGACAACATTGATTTTTCAATTTTAAATCACGCAAGACGATTTACCTGTGTATGGCTACCTTTAGACGTATGGCTGCCTTAAGATGGCATCTTTTTTAGAGAAAAGTATCTATTAGGCATACCTCTAGCAAAGCAAACATCACAGATATAATTACCAAGGCTTTTATTGATAGCCAATAGCATTGCTAATCTCACAAAACTCACTTATTACCCAGGCCCTCCCGTCCCTAATATACCACCACACTATTTTCCAATGACAAAACTTTAAATTATAAAACATAAAAGCCCCGCCCCTTTCACAATGCCCCCCTCAAAATTAAACAATAAAAATAATTCAAACTTGTGATACTGGGAGTCTGATCAGCTGGAAAGCAGATATATAAGAGTGCATCTTGACACATTAATTAGATAACAATAACCAATAAGATATGAGGGGGGGGGGGGATAACATTGTGTAGCATGTGACACGTATGCCACTATTCACAAGTAAAGCAGAAAGGGGGTTAATGGATCAGCCAAAAAATTTGTTCACTCGCAAGGCCTACCCTGATGTCAATGGATTCTGCAAAATGGTTACCAACCAACACATCTATGTAATAGGTCACTGATGGAAAGCTGAAAGCTGATGACACAATGCTGTTTGCAGGCTCCAGTGACTTAAGGAACTGGAACCAAATATATGTTGTGAACCCTCCATGTAACTTTAACCTAAACCTAAAATATCATGCCAGACCTATATGTTTCATTTTAAAGGTTTTCATGCTGCAGGACACATAACGGTAACACCATTTAGTTAAGATTTCACACCCTTCTCCACCCCCCTTGTAGGCAAGTTCTGATGAAACAGTAATCAGATCTAAATGATGACATGGGTTCTCCCCACAGCAATGGGCCAAATCCCACATTACCATACTAGGATCTCACCTTAAAGAAGATAAACCAAAATCACATCACATCATCTGTCACATTGCATCGATGGCAACCAATTTATTCTTGCATATTTTTCCCCAAGCCCCACCTGGGCTGGCAAGGGGGGGGGTCACTAGAGGTAACAAACCCTTAGGCAATTTTTCCTTTACCCATTACATGTATATCTATTAGAAACACAAAATCATACATTTACAGACCTCTGATGAAACACTATAGTATACGGTAGGAGAAGGTGCCAATGACATCCAGCAGGGTGGGGTTGCACAAGGGCAGTATAATAAGTAAATGTACATCACAGCAGAAAATTAAACCAAAGGGCGGTCCGCAACATAAAATCCAATGCAATTTGAAGCCATCTCAAGAAATATTTATGTGCCATGATTTAAGCTGGCCTCAGGTACACATGCCAGGACCAGTAACATCAGCAATCACCACACCCTGACCTTGCACTAAAGTGACCAACTCTGTCCCAGCAGGAAAAAGTGACAGGGACACAACTTTACACCAAAGTAACTACTGTATATACAAGGAAGATGCAAACATGGGCAGAATTTAAATGCTTACCATCATTGAATGCATATCATCCTAAATTGCCTTCGGGTTCATTGTTTTAGTGCATTAGGGTGCCATACAAAACAACTGAACAACAGCGCCTCTTTGCACATGCACTACATTTGGCAGAGTATGCATTTTCCATGTACTTCTGCACAAGTGTGAATATGATGTCTTTTTGCTTTTCTTGTTTTACTTCAGTTATGCAAGTCTATGCTTAAAGCCCCCCATAGACATTTAGATTAGCAGTCGATCTCCCTGCAGATGGACCGCGCATGATAAGATCATGCCGAGTATCGGCTGCACACCCTTTGTGTGCTGGCACTTGCTTGGTCCCCATCCAAAGTAAGCAGATCGATCTAAACATTACAGACATGTCGATTTGGGGGTGATTAGCGGCCGAATTTAAAGTTCAAGCACACATGGCTGTCTGTGGAAATACTTGACCCATACTTTTTAAAAGAGTGATCAAAAAAAAGCGTGCAGCTGCTGAGCTTGATGACCACTTCTACATGTGAGAGCAATATTCTCTGCTACGGTTTGATAGACCCAAACAGGGACAAAGCTACAGCTGTGCAACCAGCAAAGCTTATCCTTTCTGATTGGACAGGTGGGGTGGGTCTTGATTTAGGGGGGTTCCACATCTGTCAGGAAATCCAGACAGAGCACTAACCTAACCTGCTTGGTGAATGCTGTGTTCTCACAGCGCTGAGCCGTTCCCCTGATGCAGGGCTGAACAAGTACGCTGAACCTCTGCAACGAAGCAGATAAACTTGCTGTGTTCAGACATCTGCCAACCAGGTAAAGTTTATCTGCTTCGTCTGGATCCCTGCCAAGCACTGCGCATAGTGGAGAGGGTCCTGATGGGTGTGGACCCCCTCTAAATGTCTAGGGACAGCTGCTCTCTGGTGATTGGACGAGCACTTGCATGTCTATGGACTTTTCTGCCCCCATTTACACAGACAAGCTGACTTGACCCCTAAAAGCAAAAACTCCACCAAGTCAAGACCATAGTGGACGCATCTTTTGATATTGCCAGTTAATAAATGCAGAGGTGAGCAATGCTAAGTACTGGAGAAGAAAGGAGGATGTTGGGTCACCATGATCCTTTACTACAAGCAGGAAGGCTGAGGACCCCATGACTTGGAGGCAGAAATTATTATTACAGATTTCTATCATTTTGTAAATGGCTAGAGAATCAATTTCCAAAAAGGCAATGATAATATTCATATAACCCGCTAAATACACATGAACGTTTTGAGACACTGCCACAATGCCGATAAAGAAAAACAAAACATCTTTGACACTGCATACAACAGCGGATGCTGAAAACCATGACCCCTCAAAGATCTAACATATGGGCCATGGTCACCCTTAGCTTATCGCAAAACATAACAAAAAAAATCCACATTCTTCCTTCAAAGAAATAAAAGCACAATAAAAATCTAATAAAACTTAAATAAATAAAACCTATGTTTAAAACGTTTAATTCAGCAAAAACTGTTTTTGGTTTTAAAACGAAATATTTAGAGCTGCCATTAATACTGAAACAACATAGAAAAATGCACAACATCTCAAAACACCAAGCAGGGGTGGTCCAAGATTCTATGCCAATATGATGGTTAGGCTATCTAATGTTAATGGCTTCTAGAGGAGAGTCTGATCAAATGTTGAATTATGCCCCCCATACATACACAGATTTTAGCGTCCGACAGACTAAAAACGATCAATTTATTTCAATCGTACAATCGGAGATTGATTGATGGAAAATAGAATATACTCCACATGGAATAACCAATTTTTGATCGATTTTTTTTTTTTTTGATCGTCCGTGAAATTGATTGTTTAATCGGGCGATTGTTTTTTCATATGGAAGTGCTGTGTACAGAGGGCATGGTCATTTGATGACAATGAAGTATTAGTATGCAAATGATCAAGAACGATCAAAATCTGTCGGTTAGAAAATAATTTGTACTCATATTGTACCCAATATGTCCGATCATGTTTTGATCGATTTTTTTTCACAATTACGATCAAATTTAGTTGATCGGACCATGTGGGCATGCATCAATTTTCAGTCGACCGATCTAAAAATTTATCGTTTTTAATCAGTCGGCAGCTAATATCTGTGCAAGTATGGGGGCCATTATTTGAATCAGACAAGGGAAGTGCAATAATAATTGTCCCTAGTCTTATGCTTTGGGTTGGATATCTCCAGCTTCTCCATTTGTTAGCCAGCATGTCCTCAATGACTAGCCTTGGACACACACACACCCTTTGGGGAAATCAAACTTGGCATGAGAGGCAGAAAAATGTAAAATCGATCAGTAGTTTGTGCGTCGCCTAACTCCCCTAGAGAGCTGCTCTACTGAAATGCACAAGCAATGCAAGGATATAAAAGACTTGTGGTGCTGGATGATAACAAACAGATTAGGGAATTGGACAAACAGTACATGGATGCCATTTTAACGTTTATGTGTCAAGAGTAATTTTTTAAATACTGCAAATTGAAACATGCTTTTCTCAGATCCCACAGTCCAATAATGGGCCTTTCCATAGGTCAACAAGACCCAGACAATGCATCGTTTGATCGATTGTGTCATATGTATGTACCAATCCTAAAAAGTCTATTTGTGCATAATTTTATAGGGCCGGTCAGTAAGACAACAAATCTGAATGTTCTTACTACACAATAAAAAAGGACACAGATTTCGCCTCGTCTGTTCACAATAAATTATTTAAAATAGAGACCCCCCCCAAGCAATCAAGCAATCTGCATGTTGTTTCAGAATAAAGATGGCAATAGATGTCCAGCACTACCAGTTTCCTCTTTGAAATGTTTACATTTCAGTGAATTTCACGATACAGGAAATCAATATGTAAATATTATGGAATGGCTGATTCAAGCTTTAAAATGAAGATTAGGTGACCAGAGAATGGCCCAACCATTAAACCCCTTAGAGCGATAGAGGTGAGGGAAAAGCAAAAGGTAGTTCATTGAAGAAAAAAATTTGCGCACTGTACAACTAGCAAAGAATATTCAGAGAAAGTAGTCATCTGCAGGACACATCTTCTTGCAGGTGTCTTCAGGTCAATGTCCTTTTGCAGTAAAGCGGATGAATGCCATGGCTGAGTAGCAACTTAGTTTTAGGCCAACAGGGAGTTCTGCATATCAGAAGGTCCTCGCCGTGAACACGCCGCTATCCAAAGCTCTCTTATGAACTGTCTCCATTAGTGCAAGGCTGGGAAAGACCCAGCACCCACCTTTACTCTTGTGGTGCAGCCTGGAAAGAAGCAGACGTGTGGAGAGAAAGCAAAGGACAATGTCTGGGGAGGGAGACGAAGACAGAGATGGACTGACTGTGTTAAAAACAAGGTATCGAAATAATTAATCTTTGACGAAAGAATTATGAGACTAGTGGATGTAGGCTCTGTACACAGCGGACATGTCATTGTCAGATTGGTCCAATGCTTTTGCTCGTTTGTAGACCTGAAACAAATATATAGAAAGCAAGTTAGCAATAGGGCATTCTAATGTATATATGTGCGCAAGGCAGGTCAGCCTCCCAGAAGCTGTAGAGCAGGGATGGGCAAACATTTTATCTCGTGGACCACGATGGGTTCTTAAACTTGACAGAGGGGCCAGAACAAGAGCAGAATTCACATCTGCATTAAAAACAATTCATTGCATTATGGACAACTGCAATCCAATGGATGCATTTGAGCACTAACATTGGGCTATGCAGCGAGTCACCTTGAAATGCACCCAATGCAAAGTGACCTGAAGCTTCTGTTCCCTAACTTACCAATGAACTGTTTCTAAAGCATCAAAACAGTTCGGCATGGGGGTTGCAGTGGTTGGACACTAGAGAAGACTAGTGAAGTTATACAGCAGCATAACAGAGGATCCACAATCTTACCTGCTTCTTGACTAACCTGTATGGTTACCTTCACTCCCCTGTTGTGTGCGGCCTGTGCTACACTACTCTCCTCCACTTCAGTGGCGTCTGCACAACACTATGGGGCAATGCAGCAACCTCATGATCTTTAGTATTAAGTAAGGGCCCTCAACACTGTAGCCCATGAGCTAGTGGCAATACTACCGTGTCCAATTCCGGTAAAAGCTTGTGTATCCCATTAGTTCCACATGCGCTAATTTTGCAAAAATGCACACAGCAGGGAGTTTGCATTGCCAACGGCCAATTTTGCTTATTACACCAAACACGGGGTAGCGTTGCGGTACTGCAGCCCAAGCGTGACTAGTGTAAAAGGGCCCTTAACTATTGTCCAACACACAGACATAGTAAATGACTTCCCGAGCATTCATTATTTGTAAACCTCATATAGAACCACTTATCATTTGTTAAATTATTAAAACTCCATTCTGGTGTCTGGAGTGTGAAAAGCTGCAATTTATGGCACATTAGCTGTAAATTGCTAACCCTAGAGTGTTAATTTGCCATATCTGTTCTTAAGACAGGGACAGTATGAATGGACAGCAACGCCCCCCCCCCCCCCCCCCCCCCCCCCCCCCCCACCTTTTGGATCAGGCCCATATAAAATACTGCTTCACTGGAAAATAGGTGCCACTATTTGAAATTAATATGGGATCAAGTAGGCAGGTGGCTCAGTTAACAAAGGGCCTTTACAGAAACCCAGAAAGGAGAAAAAAATAAAAATAAAAGACACACTTCCCGTATACACTCAAGTATAAGCTGACCGGGGTATAAGCCGAAATACCGAATTTTATCTCCAAAAACTGGGAAAACGTATTGACTGAAGTATAAGCCAAGGGGGGCAATGCAGCAGATACTTGAAATTCCACCATCTGACTTTGCATTTTGAAAATTTCACTATCTCCAGTAAAAATGAACAAATTGTCCACTAGAGGGCGCTGCCGCCCAAGTTTACATTTCAACAGCAGGAATACGCAGATCGAATATTGAATATAGAAGAATAGAAGCCAGGAATGATGGCAGGCACCCTTTGTAGCTACAGACCCCATGAACGCTATGGCAACTGTGTTGTTCTTTTGCCACTGGGCACATTTATTACCTGCACTGAAGACCGGCAGCTGGACAAAAGCAATTCAACCACCCACAGGTAGTACAGCTTGTCGGCACACCGGCTCCTGCAGGGAGACCAGCGTATACCCAGGCAGGTAAGTGGGACCCTGACTCGAGTATAAACAGAGGAGGCTTTTTCAGGCCATCTTTTGGGGGCTGAAAAACTTGGCTTATACTAGAGTATATACGATAGTTGGGACTCCTTGTAGTCAAAATGGAAAAACTGATAAAACAAGCAATGAAAATAAAGAAAGTTACCTCATTGGCTGCAGCAGCCATAGGCGTTGGGTGGTTCACAGAGTCTCCCATTGCAATGGCTAGCCTCAGGTCTTTCTGGATGTATTTCAGATAAAAGTCTGGTTTGAAATTCCCCTGTAGGATATCTGAATTGATGGAGGGGGAAAGTAGAGGTTAGACATACCAGAGCTATATGTACAGATGTGCTTATTAATATCTTTGTAAATGCAGCTGAAAATGATTACCAAAGCTATCATAGTCATAACACACAACACTTGAGACAACGAATACAAAAAGAAGAATATAAAGGTGTGGATCCTTACTTTGGCACTTTTGGTCCACAAAAATGCTGGCAAGCTGCCCCTGATTTAGGATGTCCAGCAGAGTCTGTTGAGACTGACCGGTCACCTGAGCCAACGTCATTCCTTCCGCTATCGTTGCCATAAAGCTGCCCTGGATCATGTTTAGAATCAACATCATTCTGGCTGCGTTACCAACTTCCCCTTAGAGAGACACACAACAATGTTAAGTGACAGGTGGCAGTTTACACATCAAGAGATGGCAATCTAATCAAATTGTTTATAAAGCATCAAACAAAACTTGGCATTTAGATGGCTTTCATCCCTAAAGTCAAATGATTTGCTTGGTTTTGGATAAGTTGAGCAATGATAAATATTTTGATATTTATAAAGGCACCAACATATTACGCAAAGAAAAGATTTTTTTATTGTCTGCGTCCTCACTTTGTCTATTTAATGGCTGTCAGAGAACAAGAAATAAAGACAGCGGTCAACAGTTTTAATAGAGTGAGGGGGAATAAGAACCTCCGAAATAATTTTACTGCTGTATGAATCTGCTCACTGTCTGAGAGATGGTTGTCAGGCAAAACACAAAGGGAAAACAGGTCACAGGAAACTATTGGGTCATCCTTCTCTATAGCACAGAATTCATAGCTATTGTCAGCATTATTATACTATAACAGGACTTCCACACTATACACACCGTGTCTGTTGTCCATTACCATTCAAGTGCAAGTGGTAGAAAAAGTTTCCTTTGGAAATCGGTCTACCATGAAAAAACGCATAATGCAATATGAAACTCTGTATAGTATGAAAAAGCCCTAAGTGTAAAGTGCAAAGATTCTCCCCCTTTAAGGGGCAGCTGCACGACACCTAGGTCTCGAAAATCCATTTCTAAAAGTAGCCATACACAGGTCTACCTGTGTATGGCTACCTTTAGAAATGGATTTTCGAGACCATACACAGGTCGAATATTTTGATTAGAAAGTTGTCACTGGAAAAAAGTGGTATATTAGGGATGGGAGGGCCTAGGCACTACAAAAGATTTAAATGACCTGTTAAATTATCTAATTGAACATCTGTATACTCCTGAAGTCATATGCTGTGGGTCCTTAGACAGGAAGTTTTTCTTGACTTTACACTCACCATTGTTTAGCCTAAAATTTATGTCCTTGAGCTGTATGTCAACGCTTAATGAAGATATGCAAGTACTGTGTTGTAGTAGAATTTATAATGGATCCGATGAGATATGTACTAATATTTTAGATAAGACATGCTATGCTGTTGAATTTATTAAATTAATCATTGATAGAGACACTTAACCTCCCTGGCATTATGCCCGAACTCTGTACGATCACAGTTTGATCTTCGATCAAATAATTTTTTATAAAAGAGAGAATACCGCAAGATATATGGCCAGAAAATCAGATGTAAAATAACACCATTTACATATTCAGCTCAACATAACATATATGAAGTCATGGTTGAACGCAGACTAGACATTTGAAAATCACCCTTTCAATTATTGAACAGATAACACACGCAGGAGATACATTAACAAGAACATAAAACAAGGGTTGGGAGGTATGTCGTTACTGTCAATCTGCAGACTACCACCATGTGTTTCTGTTTTAATTTAATTCTATTTTTATATTATTGTAACCACCAGCAAGGTAAATTTTTGAGGCATGTGGCCCATGAATTTTCTGTTTATTTTAATGCTGTAATAAATTGATATTATGTTTTACATCATTTACTTATTAATTTACATATATCATTGGAACCTTTAAAGTCCCCTTGCCCCTGATCATTCGGGGGGGACGACGACTTTGATCTGGGTCCGTGGCTCACTCTCCCAGTGATATATATTTTTGTATAACATAAAACTTAAACTGCCAGATCTATGCCAAAAATTTTAGATAAAAGGCAATTATTTCAATATATAACAAGCGAAGGCTGTGATACCGCCTAGGACAAATAGCCCAGAGTTTCACTCTAAGTCTATAGAAGCAGTCTGGTTGGTGTATGCATGCCACCAAGAGATAAAAAAAAATATATACTTAACCAAGATAGTGGACAAGTCTTGCAACGGGATCATATCAGCTAACTGCCGTCACAGCTAGGGACTTGGTTTCAGTTTCGCTTCTCAAATCCCCTCCATGCACTGTATTCCCCGTAGTGTTGTAATGGCTAGTTTCTCACCTCTACTTTCCCTCATGCATAACTTCTAATAGTAACCCTTAGCTTAACTTCCATTTCTGTACCAAAAGCGCACCATAAACTTTTAATGGAATTGTTTTTTTGTTGTAAAAAATTTACATTGAAGAAAAAAAATGCATTTGAAGTATAATTTAAATGTTACATGATACACGACAGTATGTATTTATTTGTTTACTATACATTGTAAATGTGTGTTGTTTTTTTTATACTTTAAATTGTACTGGATACAGTAATCACTGTATGGGGTGCAGATCATCCCGATAGTGCTGGTTTTTCCGGACGTCATCGGGAGGATCGACACCCCCTCCTTGATGCCGGCGGACCGGATCTGCTTACCTAACCACAGCACTGGATTTTTCTGCAGCTTTCTGCCGATTCTGACAGAACACCGCAGGAACATCAGGTGCTGTGGGATCTGCTTCCATCCAGGAAGCATGAGAGAGCTGATCGGGGCCGCTGCGGACACTTGGACAGGTGAGTGAGCACCGCAGGGCTCCGATTTTCCAGTGCACTTTCAGCAAGTCAGCACTAGATGAGCTGGATTCGTCACGAGCGCTAGGGAGGTTAAAGACACACCTTTCACAATTTGTAATCCTTCAATCATTTCCAAGCTAGGTGGCGGAGATTGATAAACAGATTATGTTACGTCATTATATTCAGGGCTGTGGAGTCAGAGTCGAGAAGTCGGAGACATTTTTGGGTACCTGGAGTCGGCAAAAATTTACAGACTCCGACTAAATTTAAATAGGAATAAAAAATAAAGTTCAAATGCCCCAATTAACAAACAGTCATAATGAAGGACTTCTCTGCTATAAGAATAAATGCATTCCGTGCATAACATTACAGCGCCCACTCTGACCCTAGACTAAAGGCCCCCACACACGCACCGAGTGGGGGCCGACAGACCAGTTTAGATGAGCTCTAGAGTGATGACGTCATCACGCTGCTTTCCAGGGCTGACAGCATCGGCCGGCACCCTTTGTGTGTGACATGTCCGTCCTCTGGCCGATGGAGCTGTGGGGTGACAGCGATCTGACGCCCCATGTGGGCACCCCCGATTGGCACGCACGGCAATCGGACGGCAAAATCGGTCACCGCTTCGTGCGTATATAGCAGCCTTAACTCTCTCTGATAATGAAGTAAATGATTTTTGCAGGACTAGAGACGTTGTATAAGTGAAGGGATCGCCAATAGTTTAAGACTGAAGCTGTAAAACATTTGAAAACCCGCTGTGATTCAGCTGAGGCGTCAAATACTTAGATTGTTAGCTTAAACTTTAACCATGACTCTGGGATTCAAGGGAAATCATGCATCATGTTTGAAGTGCCCCTTCATCCTGCTTCTTCTTGGAGCCTTCCACTGCCCTATCTTCAGCAGAAGATCAAAAAACTAAAGCTAGGCACACACGGGTAGATCTGTAAAAAAAAAATTAGTACAATCAATCAACTTGCGCACTCACAGTGCTTAATTGTACTCTAATTTGTTAATAAACCTACCTGTGTGCGCCTTCCTTCGAGCAAGATTTATAGAGTCCACTCGAAGAAACTCGATTGAACAGGGTTCCAACATGTTGGAAAAACCCCGTTCAATCCCCAATAGTTTGCATGGAGACACGAGTCTTCATGGAAAGTATTGAAACAGCTGCGGCTGCTGCCTTCTGCTCCGCCATCGGCTGTCAGTGTGAAGGGGGCGGAGCCAGCACTCCTCACTCGGAAGCTGTGTGAGTGAGGCAGCTGTATGAGACAGGCTGCTTGTCCCCAGCTTGTGGTGTGTTGTAAATCACACACTGCAAGCTGGGGAGAACAGGTTCCCATTGAACGGAAATCGATATGCCCATGTGGTGCACATTGATTTCTCTTCAATTGATCCCCGATCAATCACAGCATGGTGCCTAGCTTAAGGAAAAATCAGCACCATCTTCTACCTAACTTCCTTTCTCTGCTTTAATCGGTCATTACAGTCCAGTGTTGGTTTCCTAGCCAGTAGTTCTGTGGTTAATGTATGTTGCCTTCCTTTCCTTCAATGGATGTATAAAAAACATTAGCATATTAAATACAGAGGAGGCGGAGAGTCGGAATAATTTAGACCCACTCCACAGCCCTGATTATCCCATTAACCCATTTATGACTAACAAGTTAGATGCAACAAAGGATTCATGCAGCTAGGTGGCAATGTTGTATAACTTAAAAATATTTAAACCAAGAAAAACAAGGCCATAAATTAAATCTTTGAAGGTCTGTTTTGACATGTCCACCAATTAGAACTAGAGTTTCTGGTAGTAGACACAATATTATCACACAACGTTATGTGCACTATGGCTTTTATATATATGCCAATATACACATTATAACTAAAAATATATAAAACATTTTACCCCTTATAAAAAGCACAACACTGCAGGCTCACGGAGTTCTTCCGTCTTCAGCATCATCGGTGACGCCAAGGGGGTGGGGGCACCATAGACCCTTATGTTAATGGAGGGGGTGTCGCTTTTCCCTGCACACATTGCCAGCATCTAATTGACACCGGCATTGTGTAGAAAGGCGGGGACAGCAGCAGGGTTAAGCACAAGGCTCACAGCCTATGGAAGCCCTGAGGAAAAGGGCAATGTGTTGAAAAATACACATCAGGAGCCTGATTAATATTTAGCAAAGATTGTTTCCTTGATTTTATCCGATTTTGTATTTGTATTGATATTTTTTTAATATCTCGGTCCTTTTGTGGACAAAGACCTTTTAATACAATGCAAATTTGACATTAAATTGATTTCACCACTGCCTCAAACCCCAATTAGTCATAGGTGGAGAAGGGTTGATCTTCGGACCCCTGCTCTGCTGTTGGGTCTTATTTTCTATATATAACTGGGGGTTGGCTAGGACTCCCTGAGCAAAGCGTAACCCGTAGTTGACTGTAATTTAGTCACTTTGAGTAACTGTAGACAATAATAGGTAATGCAGATAGGGCACACAGATATTGAAGCAACTTTTTTGCTTATTTATCTCAAGACTGTGAGGGTTTAAGCAGCAGGAAAAAAAAAGAATTGACAAATTATATATTTGCCCAATTACCCATGGTAAAGCACAAGGAATGCTCTTCTTAAACGGTGGTCACTGGAATAATACTGAATCTCCCTAGCAGGGGCACAGACAACAATAAAGATCAAAAGTTCTAACTCTTTCTTGCCAAATCCAACATTTTTAGGCTGGACGTACACTTTAATATTAGACATGGTCAATGGGATGACGTCATTTCAACATTAGCATGCAAATTGTATGTAACCAAGAAAATCAAGTAAAAGCTGCGGTGCTTAATTGGTTTAGTTTTAGTCTAAATACAATTTACATGAAATCGTAAAAATTTTGCATTTTGTTCACCATCTCTATTTACTATATCCCTCAAATTGATGAAAATGGTACCTTGCTTTGCAGTTTCTAGGCCTACACATCACCATGAGTTTCTTCAGCCTAAATCTCCTCCTTCTCATCTCCAAAAATCTAACTTTATCAGTAAATAAAATATCATAGCTGGACAGTCTGGCCTTTTAAAGAGGTGTAAATGGCTATCTTTTATTTACCAAGAAAGAACGATGTTTTGCCCATGGCCTGGAAGCAGCTGCTGCAATCTTCATATACACCTTGATCGCCTGCTGCTATGATCATCAACATTCCATCATTGGATAACTGTTGGTTACCAGACACTGGAGCCTCTAAGAAACGCCCCCCTCGAGACACGATAACCTGAATGTGGAAGAAAGTTAATGGCATTGACCATAAGTTAATGGCATTGACCATAGACACCATAGGACATAAAAATAGTATAAAAAAAAATAAAAATATAGAAAACCTCTTTAAAAAGCCAACAGATGACAGTCAGACAGAAATGATAAACTAAAACTTCATGTAAAATTCACTGAGAGCTTTCATCTGCAACAAACATTACCTGAGCTAGTTCAACAACGGTTTCTGGATCCACAGTGGACATATCAACGTAACATTTTCCAGGACGGATGCCCTGTAGCACCCCGCTGGGTCCCAATACCAACTGGTAGAAAGGTAGAAACAGGGCGAACATAAACTTGTTAAATTAAAGAACTGCAACTTTATCAATATAAGTCACTAGATATATGCTTTCCGCAGTAAAATGCAACCAGTAACCCAGAAAGTAACGTTTGCTTATGTTCATCTGAAACTCTATAAAATATAAAACCTTGCAAGAACTGAAAGCGAATGTATATTCAAGATCTAAACAAAATGATATGTAAAATTATAGTTAGACTTACCTCTGAGCTGGTATGATGGTTGTGTAGCAGTCCAAAATCCTGAAAAAAATCTACCTATCTGCTGTTCTACCTTTATGTGCAAAGCTTCTGGGGTTAACTTAGGGTGAGATTAGGATCTTTTTCAGCTGTCACTGCGCTCCGAGATCAGGTATTTTCTAGTCCCGCTGCAGGCCACATTTTAAAAGCCAGGAAGAGAGGAGTGGCTGCCAAGGGACCTTTTTTAATTACTCATTACAGGTAGTTTTTCTTCTCAAAATGCATTAAAAACAAAGAACTCGGTATGCAACTTGCCAAGCTCTACCTCTAACCAAAATAATTTAAAGTTATTAAGAAAAAACATATTAACTTACATCTTTTGCTGCTTTGGGATCTGCCACACATGCAAATGTGATATCACAGGTAGAAACCACTTCTGCTGGAGTTCTGCCTAAATGTGCCCCCTCTTGGATAAACAAGTCACACTGAAAGAGGAGAAAAGAGCAAAATAAACCAAGGGAAATATCAACAAATCAGTATCTATAGTAACATTTAGGTTTAGTATTCCTGCTCACAAAGTGTGCATACACTTAATTGTCAAATTGCATTTTCTTTACTGAAGAACAGCTAGGGGACTATTGATTAACTAATAGGGTCACATGGGGCCCACTAAATACAAGTTTGATATAACCCAGAAGACAGCCTTGTGATTTTAGAAAGTTCATATTTTCCCTTAAGCAGGACTGTTCATGTTTCACTGTCAAATTTCCTGATAAGTTCACTTACAATACAGAAACCAGAACATGGCATAGTCCAGAGTAATTACCTTCTCAGCAGTCCTATTCCATACAGTCACTGTGTGTCCCATCTTCAGCAGGTTGGAGACTATACCACTTCCCATCAATCCTAATCCCAGAAAGCCAATCCTGCACAAAGATAAGAAAATACACATTGTTTATACACTATCAGCCTAAAGATCACCCACCTTATTAGAATCTGTACTAGAATACAACATGGAGCAATTAATGCTTACATTTTACAGGGAAAAAAACACTATAATTTGCATTAAGCTTGTCAATAACGTACAGATACACCATACATCCTACTTTAGTCACTGTTCAATGATATAACCCTAGAGCAGGGGTCCGCAAACTTTATAAACAAGGGGCCAATTCACGGTACCTGAGATTGTTGGGGAGCCGGACTATAGTTACTGAAAAAAGATAACTCCCATGCATACTGCACACATTTTATTGGTGGTGCAACAAGAAAAGTGAAAGTACAGTAATTTAAATAAACAGTATTAACCAACATTCCTTTGATTGATCCTGCATCCACAGGTTATGGTTATGTGAATCCCCTGGTGGTCTGATTCAGCCCAGTTCTCTACACCAAAAGCTTAACACAGGCTTTTTATGAATATAATTTTATGTTGGAGGCCTGTAACTTCAAATGTCCAAAAAAGGATCCAGTAGTTACCCTGACTATAATAAACTTTAAAAACGTGCCATAAAGAAAAAAGATAATTGCCAATGAAATAAACACAAATATCACCTTAAACAAGAATGGTAGAATTGCTGTGTTCATCATTATATCCAATAATGGTAGAAGTTATTCAATAAATATCATTGCTGTCCAAATGTTATATGTTTCATAAACTGAATTCAAATTGAAGTGGAAAGTTCAACTCAAACATATCACCTTGACTTTGAACTTTCTGAAAAAAAATACTTTATTTTTTGTAATATGCATCCAATCCTTAACATATCCATCAATTTGGGGGGATGGTAGCATGTTCAGGGGCTTTGTGATTAACTCGAATAAAATTCCACCATCTCTAGAAAAAAAATAGCCCATAAAATGGCGCTGACGTGTTTTTACATTTCACCAGCCGAGTCCAAGTCAGCAATACAGTCCAGGAGGCTGGCAGGAACAGAGAGAGTGGAAAAGGGGGCGGGAGGGGAAGGTCAGCAAATAGTGCTGGGCTCACAACACACAGAGGAACACAGGGGGCAGGCACCAAAGGCTGACAGGCCCCCAGTCGATCACGCATCACAGGGTCCCAGGCAGCTTCCTGACTGCTGACTGGGTATCGGGAGCAGGTGTGTGATGATGGGCACCCACAGATGGGCATGCTGGGAGGGCTATATCCAGCCCTAGAGTTACAGAATCCTTTGCTTTATGTTCTGACAGCTCCAGCAGTGCAGACTAAACTGTGCATGTACCAGAGACAAAGAACACTTTGGGGGAAAAAAAATAAATAGAAGCAAGAGATGAGTG
This sequence comes from Ptychadena robeensis, assembly GCA_036250615.1. Lineage (NCBI taxonomy): Eukaryota > Metazoa > Chordata > Amphibia > Anura > Ptychadenidae > Ptychadena > Ptychadena robeensis. The sequence goes on from CM070039.1 coordinate 59,978,592, forward strand.
TTTTGTGGCAGAGGAATCATTAACATTGCAAAAAGAAAACCCTCTTTTTCTCCTTTCCATTCTGGTGTTCATCGTCTATGGAGGATGGGTAGCAAAAAGTAGGGTAAAAAAACAAAAAACAAAAAAAAAACACACTAAGAGAATTAACCTCTCCCCCGTCAATCTACACACTGTCAGTGTTAGTAAGATGCCGGTGGTGCGTGGGGAGAAAAGCAACGCCCCCTCCATTAACATGGAGGTCTATGGCGCCCCCTTCAGCGTCACCAATGACACTGAAGACACAGGGCTGGAAAGGTGTGCCTGCAGCTATGGAGAAATGCTACAGGCTCACAGAGAGCCAGAGGTTGCGCCTCGATCACGGCAGGGGCACAGTTTGATTCACAATCAAACTGCGCCCGTACTGGCTTCGGGCATGACGCTAAGGAGGTTAAGCCATCCCAAAATATAAGTGGAGTTACCAAATTTTAGCTAAGAAACCAGGAAAAACGGAAGGACTCAAGAAGTTGAAAAACAAATTTATATAATAAAGTATCCTCTGAAGATCAGCCTCAGTTGGGGGGGGGGGGGATTCTTTTAACCTCCTGGGTATTACAGGCTTTTCATGTCAATGTTCAAATGTTTTTCCCGACCGAGGCTGATCTTTAGAGGACACTTTATTATATAAATCAGTTTTCCACACACATATGAAGTAGGGCCCGTTGGAGGGTGTTCCTTTTTAGGCTCCCTGTTCCTCAGTGGCTGTGTTTCCACCCGGTAGAATCTGCTTTCCCACATTTTAGGAAGTACAGTATAAACGCGAGTATAAATTCGACCCAAAAAGAATGTAATTGACAGAAAAAAAACTGGAAAATCTGCAAAAAATATGCTTTTGTTTCAGGATTTGTGAGATGTTGTGAAATTTCCACTATCTGAATTTGTGAGTTACCATACATGCATGAGTATAAGCTGACCAAATATAAGCCGAGGTACCAAATTCTGTAACAGAGTTAGAGAAACACACATCAAAAAAATGTTTGAGATGTTACCATTTAATTCAGCAGATCTGTAAGTTAATTACAAAGACCCTGAACATGATATCGTTACCAAAATTGCTGGAGATGTGGAGAAGAGATGTGGAGGTTTTTGCACAAAATAAGTTCAACTTAAAAACTGCAACTTGACTTTAAACCTAGTTTATGCAAAAACTGCTAGAACAATAAATTTTTTTCCATATGTTCCTCTATGAATAAGTCCCAGATTTGGGGATAAAACGCGTCAGAGTTCGTGGTGACCCCCTGAGGGTGATTTGATGCATGTTTGTGTATGCAAATATTTGATTGAAAACTTTTGGATTTAATAAAGCTTGTGGATATATGTTCCTACAGCCCTCTTCTACATCTCCAGCAAATTTGGTAATGATAGCATGTTCAGGGTTTTTTTTTTTCAATTCCCTTGAAGTCCACCTACAAAAGTTTGTGATTTTTTGACCCAAAGATGAAGCTGAAATTTAATTTTGGAGCACATTTCAGGTGCTGAAAAATTCAGCTTATATACAAGTATATATGGTAACTACAATGCCCCTGAACATGATAGGATCACAAATTGCTAGGGATGTAGAAAAGAGTTATGGGAAGATATGGAAACATTTTATTGCTCTAGCAGTTTTTCCATAAACTAAGTTGTAGGAACACTGCTCCAATTTTTTTGTAATTTTTTTTTTGTGCTACAGAAAAACTTTTTAATTTTCTATAAGTGTTCCTACAGCCCCACTCTACAATCTGGTGATGATACCATGTTCAGGGGCAACCAACTCACAGACCGCCAGTTTCACAATTTTCACAACTTTGCATTAAAATTTTTCAACACAGTTTGGGTATGAAAAATATGGCTTATACTCTTTCTTTATAGCCACAATAACTGAAGACAGGTCTAAGAAACTCCCTCTAACCTTGCCTACATAACAGTTTGACAGCATCATGTATACACAGAGAGCAGGATTAGCTGTCTGTATAGACAGCAATATTTATCTTTCAGCAGTTGACATCTGAGAAAACTGCTACACCCAAAAAAAAAAAAAAAAATACTTACCTTCCTCCTTCCTGGCGCTAGCATGTTTAGTACTGGCAAAGAGAAGCTGGTTCCACCCATTCTTCAGCAATACTTCATTTTGACGATGGAGCTGTACTTTCACAAAATGGAGCTGCTTTCATTACATTACGCAGATGTGATGGTGCCATCAAAATCCCACTGGACTGGGTACTTGAGTCACATACTGGGTGCCCTTGCGGTATTTACGAAACACTGAGGGTCAATCCTGGAGAAATTGCACCCCTGCTGTCAGCATTGATTTGCCCTAATTATCGGCAGCAGCACTATATATGGTTCTGTGAGGTGCTAGGTCCGCTTTTAGTTGTTAATGCCCCAGTCCATACAAACATTGAAATTTGTTGACAGTTCCAAATAAATCCTTGTTCACACATTAAGCAGCTTACAGACCAGTGAAATGCCTCAGCTGCACTTGCATGATACCTACTTTTTATCTGTGGGTGTGATACTGCCATTGATTGCTGTGCTGTCAGCTGCTTGGATAGAAGTTGAGCCAGTGTCCTGTACAAACAGAAAACAAAATTCTGTTATGTGCCCTAAACTTCCTGTTTAAGAAATGCCCCACCTGCCTATACAAGGGCTCCTTCCCAAGTGCCCAGAGCACTTGTGTTCCAGTTACTTTCTGTGAATGCACACCCAGTGGGCCTCCATAAATTCCCAATAGCTAAGGTAGCCATTGAAAGATAGAAAGTGCCTGGTGCATGTATTTAAACTACTTAATAACCAGGGTTCTACACCAGGGTTTCATAACAAAATCAATAAATGGCAGTAAGTGGAAATCTACATACCTCTTCTGATACCTTAAGTCGTTTGCTGATTGCTTGGTATGTGATGCTGGGCTGAGGGCAAAGAGAGCCATGTTATTCGTCACCAAAATGGAAACAAATTAAATGTGCATCACCACCTTCAAATACAATTTATGTAAATTGGAAGTGTCTTCTTCCTTTCAGTATTACCTCAAAGATTATATGTGACACCAGGAAAAAAAACGAAGGTGAGAAGTGGGAAAGCACAAAAAACAAAAAGGATGTTTCTGCTCTTGAAAAAAGAAAAAAAAAAAAAGGAAGCGTATGGCGGTGACTTCTTAGATCTTTCACAATAGTGTTCCTCACAGTTTAGCTGTTGGTATCGGCTCGATTACTTGCCTAGGCGCCAACAGACCTATAGATGTGGAGGTTTTTTTTTAGGACCCTTGGGGTTTATGTCAGGTTCTTAGGATGGGAATGGGCACTCTTGCTTGCCTCTGGGAGACCAAGGGGGAACACGAAGAGCAATCTCGTTTCTCATTTCGGTGTGTAATCAGCTAATTCTGAGAGTATGGATTGTTCCCCTTCAAAAGGACTTTAGGGCTTGACCTTTGTGGGAGAATCTATGTCGGACATTCCACAGATTCTCCCACAGAGGCCAAGCCCTAAAGTAGTAGTGGATTTATTCATACGGGGCACTTCCTTTTGACTGGGAACAATCCATACTTTAAATACAATTAAAATGGTTTTAATATATCTGTTTGAGAAAAGAATGGCTGGATATTTAAAGATTTTTTACTAGTGGTGCACCAATAAATCGGCTAGCGATTTATACCAGTACCAGTATAATCGGCCCAGATCGGTGACCTGCTGATCGGTGAGCAGCAGATTGGCTACTGATATGCCGCCGATCTGCTGATAAGGATGCCGTGTCCCCTCAAAAAGAGCCTCTCCCCTACCAGCATCACTGACAGTTCATTCTGCTATGGATAGGGGACATATCGAGATCAGCCTCCCCCCTCTGGGTCCCGTCCATAGCAGAATGAACTGTCAGCGTCACTGGTACGGGTACCTTTCTACTGATGACTCCGTCGCCTCACTCTCACCAACACCTACCTACCTGCCTGCCTGTTAGTACTCTGTATGAAGTCTATATATCTATACTGGGAGTTTATGGCAGAGATGTGCTTATATGGTAGTGCTCATCGGCACCTACTTACAGTACCTGTCAGTACTCTGTATGGAGTGTATATATCTATGCTGGGCACTAAAGGCGAAGGTGTGCTTATATGGCATTGCTTCCCTTCACCTGTCTGTCTTCTGTACTATATATGGAGACTATACGTGATAGTATACGTGATATATATACCCTACTACTACTTACACTCCATGTTTCACCCCCCTAGCTACAACACTGTCATGTAAAACTTCAGCTAAAAGTCCAGCTATCAAATAATGCTTAGAGGGGTGAGGCTCGGGGTGCAAGTAGGAGTAGGGGACCATTACTGACCCTGAAAGTTTCATTATATTTCACTATTAAAGGTTATTATAATATGAATGTTCAAAGGTATAGTGTTACATGGCCATTTTAGTTTAATTTCTACAGCGTTATTGTTACAGTGCAGCTGCAGATTTAAATAAGATAGATTAGAAAATAAATTTAAATGGATGACATGCATTCATTACATTATTACAAAAATCGGAGCCTGCAAACATTGGATTCGGCAGGTCAAATCTCTAATTTTTACTTTGATTGCATTTTCAATGGATTATTTCCTTGAAGAATATTTGGACCTGGGAGCCTCATTTTAACAAGTTGTAGACACTTGGGGAGTGCACACGTAGTTCCTGATGCCAAGATAAAACCCTCTTCAGGCAATCAATTCACATAATCCTGAATCATGCATATGCAACACCCACACCCAAATGTATGTAAAAATGTTGTGTAAAAGACAACCATATAAAGAAATATAACAATGATACAAAGCATTGTATAATGAAGTTTTCTTGTAACCCAATTCATTCCATGTGTATGCAGGGTTTTGTATTGGTTTATGGCATAGATGCCATTACTGTACCTTTTTCAACACCATCTCTGTGCCAAGGGTTCTATGCCCATGAAGCAGCCAGCTGTCACCTGCCGAGTCCTCCTGCAACATTAACAAATTACATTCATTATAAAGTCACAAACACCACATCGATTGTATGCAAATATCTACCAGCAGGGCAACTTCTGACCAAACTGAAATTTGGAATGTAAGAAAAGATTCCCAGGAGAGGAAGTGTGCCTGTTTCTGGGTGTGATCATTACCATCAGTTCTTTCCACTACCTGTCCTGGAGACCACACAGCAAGAGAGAAAATATTTCAATATTACAATTTTATAAAATAGTGTATTACTTGCCTATTCTCAGAAAAAAATCTAAAGTTAGACTTACTGGTAACTCTTCTTCCATAAGTCTTTTCCAGGACAGCAAACATGAGAGATAGGGCTCCACCCCCAGAGGGAGAAAATACAAACACCCGCCAAAACTTTAAATAGTCAGCTCCCTGACCCCTTGGCAGTCATACACAGAGAACCCAGGAGCGGAACTACCCTCAAAAACCCCATAAAAAACTAAACTCCATAATTAACTAAATATAAGGGTGGGAAGTCTGCTGTCCAGGAAAAGACTTATGGAAAAAGAGTTACGGGTATGTCTAACTCTAGATTTTCCCTAAGGACGTCTTTTCCAGGACAGCAAACATGAGAGGATAAACAAGCACTTACCGGACTTAAGGTGGGACCACCGCTTGCAGGACCTTCCTGACAAAAGCTTGATCCTAGACTGACAGTAAGTCCAACCGGTAGTGTTGAAGGAAGGTACTGAAGGACGACCATGTTGCAGCTTTGCAAATCTGTTCTGGGGTCGCCCCTGCCCAGGAAGAGGCCCAAGTTCGAATAGAGTGTGCTGTGATACTAAGGGGACACGGTAAGGCTGCTCCTCTATAAACTATGGAGATTGCCTGACAAAGCCAACAATTGAAAGTGGCCTTGGAGGCCGCCTTGCCCTTCCTAACACCTGAGTGCAAAAACAAACAGCGAGGAGGAGGATCTAAAAGGGTTTGGTGCTCTCAATGTACTCCAAAACTGTCTCCCTAACGCCCAACAGGTGAAACTCAGATAATTTAGGTTTGGATGGGTCAGCAACCCCGGATCGGTGCACAACACCACCCTATCTGGTAAAACTTGGAGATAGGGGTGCCCAACAGAGTGCCTGTATCTCGCTAACCCTTCTGGCTGACGTGATGGCCATGAGGAACACTGTCTTCAGGGTAAGTAATTTGAAGTCTTGTGGATGATCGAACAGAAGTTTCGTCAGAGAATTGAGGACCACTGACAGATCCCATTGTGGGAATGGTGCAACAGAGGCAGGTCTGGATCTGGAGATCACCCTTGAGGAACCTAGCTACCAAAGGTTCATCTGCTAACCTAAAATCTAGGAAGCTACTCAGGGCATATACTTGTACTTTCAGAGTACTGACTGACAAATCTAAATCCATTGCTTGTTGCAGGAAGTCTAAGATGCCCTGTAAAGAGTGCACGGCCTGCTGCTCTGCACAGTAAAGGTCACCATACACGGGTCCGATTCCCAACCGATTCCAGGACGATCGATTCCGGGCGCGGCCAATCGAATCGTCGGGAAATCGCGTGAAAAAGCCCAACCTGGACCGATTCGACATACACGTCCGATCGATAGGGGGCCCAGAATCAGTATCTGCCAGAGTAACCAACATGCTGGTCTTTTCTGATCCCACTTCAGCACACAATCAGGGGGAGTTAACCCATTTGTGAGTGAATCGATCGTGCACTAATCTGTCCAGGAATCGGTGCCGCAGGTGGTAGGCGACAAGGCTAATTGGGCGATTCGATCGGACATCCGATTCCGCTTATCTGGCATCACTTGGATTCGATCGTAATGGTGCAATCAGATCGGCCATGGAATCGTCACCTGTATAATGGCTAGCCTTTGCTGGATCTCTCCTCATGCTTTTGACACTGTTGACCACCCTCTTCTTTCTACAGACCGTTGAGGCTCATCGGTATTCGTGACTCTGCTCTTTTCCGTGGTTCTCCTCCTACCTGACTGAACCGCTCTTCCAAACCTCCTTCAATGCTTCCTCTTTCTTCTCACTATACATGGAGGGGATATGTAGAACGCCCAAGACTGAAATCCGAAATAATGTCCGGAGGAAGGGGTGATAATCGTGAGATCGGGAGAGGATTGCTGGAGGAGCAGAATTGGAGAAGACGGGGACGCGAAGTGATTTGAGGGAGGGGTATGGGAAGACGAGGGCTTAGGAGGAGTTCGGGGAACGGCGGGAGGAACGCAGGAGAGGGCGAAAGGTACACGGAGTGGGAAGGAATCGAATGGCAGGTGGACATGGGGGGTGAGAGAGCGTCGGAAAGCGCGAATTGGGGAGGAGAAGGGGGTTTCGGGAGAATGGAGGGCTGAAATTGCGGGTGTGGAGCCCAGACTGACTATGAAGGGGGCGGGTGAGGAGATGGGGGTGTTGGGGATGGGGAAAAAGGAGTAAGTGTAATAGCACGAGGGCAGCTGTGGGGGTTGGGGGGGCTGGTTGGAGGAGCGGAGGGTGGGTGGCAGCGGTGACGCCACGGTGGCCCACACTACGAACCGGTGCCGCGCGTTTCATTCATTTCTTGCCTCGGTCTTGTTCCTGGATAAGTGTTTAAGGTGGGTGGAAGAGAAAGTAGAGGGATCCTTGGCCCATGTCGTTTTCTCCCCTCTATACCTCCCTCCCTTGGCAAAACGTCATCTCCTCCTTTGGTCCTGCAATAACCATCTATAATCTATGAACCACGCCAAATCTACCTTTCCACACCCGCCCCTTTCACTCCCTCTGTCCTGGACAACATCTCTCACTGGCCTATCTGCCATCTCTTCATGGATGGCTGACAGATTCCTTAAACTCAACCTTAGCAACAGAACTCATCATCTTTCCCCATCACCTTCCAAGAAAGCTTCCCCCGCAACAATCTACACTACAGTAATAACACCATCATCTTCCCCCATTCCACAAGCTCGCTGCCTGTGGGGTGTCAACCTTCGCACTCTGCGCTCAACAAAATCCGTTACATTCCCCAACATTCAGACATCGCTAGAAATCCTGCCCACTTTCATCAGCTCCGCCACTTCTCCAAAAATCCGCCCCTTTTCTCTCCCCAGAGACACCACCAAACCTCTAGTACACGCCTCATCATCTCTCGTCTGGACTCTGGTAACATCAATCCTCTCTGGTCCTCCCTCCTCTAGACTTTGGCACACTCTTCATCCATTCAATGAATGGCGCTGCTAGACGCATCTCTCCCTCAAAAACCGAGCCCTCATCTGCTGGCTCCTCTCGTGCAAAATCTCTCTTCACTGGCTTCCAGTTGTCCAAGAATCAAATTCAAAAGTCCTGTGCCTTGCTTTAAATCACCTCCACACTCCTTGTCCGCCTTACTCCTCCAACCTGGTACACAAAATACACACCTAACCCCGCCCCCTCCGCTCCTCCAGTGACCTACTCATGACATCCCCACATCATAACCTCATCACAATTGCGGTTCAATTCTTCAGGACTACTCAAATGTCGACATATTCCTCTTTCCTACTCTCTGCCCTCCTCCATCCCTCGCCCCATTAGACTTGCTCCTACTTTTTGGCACTTTTAAAAAGTCCTAAAAAAAAACCCACTCTTCAGTCGGGCCTAACCCCTCCTCTCACTTCCTAACATCACACCAACTTGGAAGCCAGTACCCATCCCCCCCCATTGTTACTCTGTTCCCCAACATTAGACTGAAGCCCAACCGGGCCGGGTCCTCTTATTCCCCCCTGTGATCAATTACTTTACCTGTGCTGTGCGTTATTTGTGTGTTGTATCTCCCCTCTAAATGTATTGTAACAAATGAAGCGCTGCGTAATATGTTGGCGCTATATAAATAAATGATAATAATAATAGCTTTAGTCAGGAAGACTTTCCAGATCTTCTGGTAAATGTTTTGCGTGGACAATTTGCAGCTAGTCAGGATGGTCGATATCACCTTGGTGGAGAACCCCTTTCCTCTCAGGATCTGTGCTTCCCACCACCCAATCCAAGATCTTTGAAAACCAGGCTCTCTTGGGCCAGTAGGTCGCAAATAAAATGAGATCCGTGCGCTCTGTCCTGAATTTCTGAAGGACCCTAGGGTCCCCCCCCCCCCCCCCCCCCCCGGTAATGGAAAATAAATTAGGACATTTCGCATTTTCCCTTCTGGCAAAGAGATCCACCTCTGGAGACCCCCACTGATTGACTATGGATTGAAAAACCTGTGGATGTAGACCTTAATCTGACTCTTTGACCTTGTGTTGGCTGAGAAAGTCTGCTTTGGAGTTTAGGACTCCCGTCAGGTGGATTGCTGAAACTCCTCTCTCTGCCCAGTGGCAGATTGATAAAGGGGGGTTCTACACTCCTTGGTGTTTGGGGGAATATGGCCACCTTTGTTTGTTATATAACCTGGTTACCCTGTCCGACCATCCAGTCCTTCATGTATTAGAAGAGTAATATACAACCCATACAGATGCTTATATATTACAGAGATGACAAAGCAATGGACATTACACAAAGTTACAGACACTACTAATAACACAATACATAATCAACACTACTAAACACAATACATGGAATACAGCACACCCAGCAGCCTCGGTTCCTGCACCCCAGCTAAACAATATGGCTTATAAGGTGTATGTATATACAGTATATCCAGACTATACCATGTATAATATATACAGGATTAACACTTCTACCCAAAACTGACCATTAGTAAATGTACATATAGAGACTTGCATAAAAATATGCATAAACAGCATATATATTTATTAGTCTATCAACAGGTATACAATAGCACACTACAAATATCTATATGTACACATATAACCAGATGTACTTAGCTTGCTCTTGAAGCCATGGTACCACTGGGGGTCCAGGAAGGAGAGAGAGAGAGCTTCCAGGTTTGTCCTAGCATATATATCGTCCCAGCCCCCACCAACTTAAATGCCCTCCCCCATCACTGAATGTTGACTAACTGCTTACAGTGTGCCCTATCCTAGCCTTTGATATGCTAAACGAGGGACACACTGATTACTGGACATATCATATTTGAGTCTGGGACTGAGATATATATTTCCCCTGTAACACAGATTTAACCCATCAGTAACCTGTGGGGCTGGCATCTGGTAACCCACTGATTGGTAACATATGCCATGGTGGCATTGTCTGAATACACTTGCACATACCTGCCTGTTATGGCTGGCTGAAAGGCTTTTGGTGCATAGAATACAGCTAATAGTTCTCGAAAATTCGAAAAGCGGTTGGCTTCCCTCTTGGTCAATTTTCCCTGTGAGAAGCTGTCTCCCAAATGGGCCCCCCATCCCCATGCACTGGCATCCGTAACCACCGGGCAGGGGTTGGGAAAGGTCCATAGTAAACCTTGGGAGAGAATCCTTACTGGCCTCAACCACCAAAGTGACCTTAGGACCCTGGGTGTGGGGTAAACCCCTGATCTAGGGGACAAAGTCCTCCCATCCCATCTGGACAGAACCTGCGTTTGTTAAACTCGCATGTGCACCTGCACAGCTGGGATGGCCAACACCATGAGTCCTATGACTCCCATTGCCTTGTGGATGGATATGCGACCTGCATGCTGAAGGTCCTGTACTGCTGACGTCAGCTTCCGCTGACCTTCTTCTGGGAAACCGAATCAGATAACCTAGAAACTGGATAGACTGAACTGGTTGCAAACTGGACTTGCTCCAATTTATCAACCACCCCAGTCCTTGGAGGAACTCCAAAGCCAGAGTCAAATCCACCTAAAGACCTGCTGCTGTCTTTGAAAAGAACAGCAGGTCGTCCAAATACAGAATCAAGGAACCCTGTTTCAACCTGAGCAGAGCCAGAGCTTCCGCCATCACTTTTGTGAAAATCCTGGGTGCTGATGAGAGGCCGAAAGGGAGCGCCCTGAACTGGAAATGAAGGAACCTCCCCTCCCAGCGCACCGCTTACCTCAGGAACCTTTGGTGAATCGAGTGGATGGGGATGTACAGGTATGCGGCCTGCAGGTCCACTGAGGCCATGAAACAGTTTGCATTCAGAAGATTTTGTGAATATCGTCTCCATCCCAAATTTTTGGTACGCCAGATGGAGATTTAGGAGGCTCAAATTCAGTATGAGTTTGAAATTCCCTGAGGGTTTTAGTACCACAAAAATGTGGGAATAAAACCCTTAGACCTGTTCCCCCACTGGGAATGGTGTTAGTACCCCTTGGTCCAATAGTTCCAAAACTTGATCTATAATCTGCAGGACGAACGGGTTTGGGGCAATCTTTCGCCAGGCCGTGCAGTACTGGCTTAATCATGCCCCCACTAGTCCTGCTGAGTCAGTTGGATTTACTGGCCTGGTAATCCTGGTCAGTAAACAGGATACCCCGCTTTTCTTTGCCTTTGGAAGCCTGCCAAGGTTTCTTTCTGGGTGGCTCCTTGAACTTAGGGTCCCCAGATCTACCCCCCAAAAGGGCAGCTTCACTGGGAGCTTTGATTTCTTAGTGGGGAAGGCCTTCTTCCTATCCACTGTTCTATCCAGAATCTGTTCTAAGTCTGGGCCGTACAAAAGATTGCCCATAAAGGGGAGACCGCACAGCCTAAACTTAGAGGCTGCATCTCCCAGCCAGGTCTTAAGGCACAGGGCCCTTCTAGATGAAATGGCCAGGGCCCCTGATCTGGCGGCGAACCTTACCGACTGCACGGAAGCGTCTGCCAGATGTTTGAACAGAGCTGACATTGCCTCCAAAAGTTGCTCCCTAGGAGTCCCTGCTTCCAAGTGAGCTTCAGCCTGTGCCAGCTCAAACCCTACACAGGAGGATGCTAAGGCAGGCTTGAGGGAACCTCTTCCTAAGACTGTTCCCAAAAAATGGCTTGCGCTCTGGAAGCTGCCATTCTTTCTGAATTATATCCATCAATAGGGAATGAACAAGAAAGACTCTACCTTTATGGCTTCCCAACCCCTGATACATCCTGTCATAAATATAGGAGACAATCCTTTCTTCCTGGATGTCTAAGGTTTCATAGATAGCTTTCAGGAGATCATCTACCCCCTCCTGGGATAATCTATATCTGGGAGCTAGGCTACCCTGCTCACCGCCTTCTTCCATACCTGACTCCACAGCTGAAAGATCTTGCTAATTTCTCTCTTAACATGGATAGAAGCTCTTTCCCTGCCGTAGCTGCTGAGGCCCCTTCCCCCCTAACTAGCGCGTCCAGACACTTAGGGCACAAGGGCTTGGTGGTATCCAACAGTAACGCTACAAGTGGCACACTTCTTTATAGGGAATGGGCTTGTCTGTCTAAACCGTTATCTTGGCCTACAAAAAAAAAAAAAAAAAGGGTCAAAGCTAAAGCAGGGCTGTGTAGTCGGAGTCGTGGAGTCAGAGACATTTTTGGGTCCCTGGAGTCGGAAAAAAATGGACTGACTCCGACTCCTACTAAATTTAAATGGGAATTAAAATTCTTATTTTAAATTAAATTTTTTTTACTTCAAATGTTGCAATTAACAAACAGTCATAATGAACATAATGACTTCTCTGCTATAAGAATAAATGCATGCAGCGCATAACATTACAGCCTAAAGGCCCCCACACACATACCGAGTGGGGGCCGACAGACCAGCTCAGATGAGCTCTAGAGTGCAGAGTGATGAGGTCATCACGCTGCTCTCCAGAGCTGACAGCAAGACGCTGGTCTTCATTGAGACTAACAGCATCGGCCAGAGATTATCGGACATGTCCGTTCTCTGGCTGGCCGAACTGTGGGGCGTCAACGATCTGTCACCCCATGTGGGCTCCCCCGATTGGCATACACACACGCCCATCGGTCGGCAGCAAAATCGGCCGCCGCTCGGTGCGGGTATGGCCTTAACTCTCACTGATAATGAAGTAAATGTTTGTTGCCGGACTAGAGACGCTTGTATACGTGATGGGAGAGGATCGCCAATAGTTCAGGACTGAACCATAAAGCATTTGGAAAACCGCTGTCATTCAGCTGAGGCGACAAATACTTAGATTGTTAGCTTTAACCTTACACATGACTCTGGGATTCCAGGAAAATCATGAATCATGTTTGAAGTGCCCCTTCGCCCTGCCTCTTCTTGGAGCCTTCCACTGCCCTATCTTCAGCAGAAGATCAGAACACTAAAGCTTTGCACACACGGGTAGATCTGTAACAAGATTTCAGTACAATCTCACGGTGATTGATCGTACTCTAATCTGTTTACAAACCTACCCGTGTGTGCCTTCCTTCGGGCAGGATCAATAGAGCCGGCTCGAAGGAACTTGATTGAACGGGGTTCCAACATGTTGAAAAGACCCCGTTCAATCTCCAATACTTTGCATGGAGACATGAGTCTTCATGGAAAGTATTAAAACAGCTGCGGCTCTTGCCTCCTCCACAGCCGTCGGCTGTCAGTGTGAAGGGGACCGGAGCCAGCACTCCTCACTTGGAAGCTGTGTGAGACAGGCTGCTTCTCCCCAGCTTGTGGCATGTTGTAAATCACACACTGCAAGCTGGGGAGAACGGGTCCCCATTGAACAGGAATCGATGTGCCCATGTGGTGCACATTTCCGTTCAATTGATCCCCGATTAATCACAGCCAGGTGCCTAGCTTAAGGAAAAAGCAGCAGCATCTTCTGCCCAACTCCCTTTCTCTGCTTTAATTGGCCATTACAGTGTTGGTTTCCTGGCCAGTAGTTCTGTGGTTAATGTATGATGCCTTCCTTTCCTTCTATGGATGGATACAATACATTAGCATATTACATACAGAGGAGTCGGAAGAATCTGAAACTGAGGAGTAGGAGTCGGGGAATTTATCGACTGACTCCACAGCCCTGAGCTAAAGTGACCTTTCCAGACCAATATAATACTACACCAAATGGGAAAGGAGGAAAATGTCCAGGACTAAAAGATACTGTAGCCTGGATTTCCCTTAGCTAGGAGACCCAGGAGAGAGAGGGGCTCAGAAAAACCAAGCATGGCCTTCTCTAGGCTCAGTCCTCCCCTCCCTGGGGACCTCTACAGGTAAGAGGAGCCTAAACTGCAGGACCCTTACCACTCACAGTCACCTCTGCTGCTCCCGCTGCATCCATCTTGCCAATCGGTAGATGCTGCTGCCCGTGCCAAGGCAGAGATACTTTTAAATCCCAGCAGCCTGCCTCTGAATTCGCGGGCTCCCCGCCGGAAAAACCAGAAGCGCTGGGGTGCGGCCACCCCCGCACCTTCACCCGCACCATCAGTCCCTGAAGCTAGCAACTAATGCATCAACTTCGATCGATGTTCGATTCCATCGGCCTGTGTGATTAAAATATGGATTGTCAATCTAACATTGATCAATCATACCACCACAATGTCAATTCAAAATGTTTGATCCCTTTCCAAAGGCCTGTGTGCGTGCTATGCTGCATAGTACCATAAAATCAAAAATGTATTAAAACAAACAATAAAAAAAAGTTCTTGAACAAGATACTTGAACTGCTCGATAAATTTTATGTTCAATTTCCAGGAATTTTAGTCGATCGATCCAGGTAAAAAGTGTTTTCAGGTCATCAAGTAAAGAGAAGCAGTCACAACCAGGCATATGTAATGTGGTGGTCAATCATAAGATAATAGCATAATCATGGCAATTTGGGATAGGTGCTGACCTGTCTATATAGAGCAGTGGCTGCCAAACTTTTCTTACAGGGTCCCCCTTTTCTGTTTAGAACCTTATCGAGCCCTCCCTCCCTATTCAAACACATTTTAGGAGGGTCCACGCCCCCCCCCCCCAGAATAACTTTGCGCCTGCCCCCCAGTTTGGGAACCACTGACAGAGGATGGTTTCAGCTAGAACAAAATAGGACATATAACAGAGAAACAAGACTAAAGCAGTGGTCTATCAGCCATTGTGGACCCCATTGACCTGATAATAAGGCACAGGAAGTCTCATTATTAAATGCTTACAGCTAAGGGAATACAGTACAAGAAAACAGTATACAGTATAATACAGTACAATACAGAAAACAATATACTGTTGATGCCAAAATATTCAGCCCCCCTTTTGAAATTAGACAAACTTGATTTCTCCATGCAAATGACCATTAACAATAAGTGTTTAGTTTTAAACAAATACACAACAAAACCCAATATACTTTTAAAGTGTATTTGTTTCCAAAAAAACACCTGTTAATAGGAATTTTAGGAAGAAATCGAATTTCATAAGGGAGCTACCTCAGGCAAACGCTGTCCCGTTCATTTAAGGGCTTGTCTCTACTTGCATGGCCAGCCCCCTCCATTCATGTGTATGGGCTTGTCCCCACTGAGGCGGGGAGCATGACGCGGCCAATTGCACCCAAAGACATGAATGGACGCTGTCAAACATTATGCGCAGACGCAACAAAACAAAAAAATGAGACGGCGGACACGACCACTCGTGCTGTGGGGTCAGCTGTGGCCAGCCGCCAATGTGGGGACAAGCCCTTAACCTTCTGAGCGTCTAGCCAGAGTTAACTCGGGCTGAGTTTCATGCATCATGAAACTCAGCCCCAGTTAACTAGAGCTGCGCTCTAGGTCTCGCCGTCTTCCTACGGCGGTCGGGAGCACCGGCATGTATGCCGATGCTTCCGGGTCCGCCCCCGATCGCGTCACCAGTGACGCGAAGGGGGCGGGGGTAGGCGGCGCCATAGACCTCCGTCAAACTGGAGGGGCGTCGCTTTTCATCAGCATAAGTCCGGCATCTCCAGTGACGCCGGGCTTATGTTAATGACCTCCAGCTGAGCAGGAAATCACAGCGGAGCATATTGTGCTCCGCCGTGATTGCCCGTGGCATATTTATGAAAAAACCGTGCCACGTGGCAAACGATCAGAGGGTTAATGAGGTGGCGTCTCTTTTTTTCAACACATCCCTGGGGTCGAAGGGAGGAGAGGGAGCGCCACAACCTTAACGTCCATGAGGTCAAAGACCATTTCATCAACGATCAAATCATGTTTCAGACACTTAAATGTTCCAGACAACCTTGGTGTGGGTGTGTCCCTTCAGGAGTGCACTAGACTAACCAAAGATAATGAATAACCATTTACAATTATCTACAACATGCAGCATAAACCAACTGCGATTGGACAAAAGCTCAATTAGAGAGGTTATCCTAAAAAAAATGCTACGTACACAATTTGCCCACGATTACTGTATATACTGGAGTATAAGCCTAGTTTTTCAGCAAACAGAATGTGATCAAAAAGTCCACCTTGGCTTACACTGTAGTGAGGGTCCAATTTAGCCCCCGCGTACCTGTGTGATCGACAGTGACTGGTGAACATCCACACCCTCCAGCATGGCCTACACAGAGGTTGAGAGTGTTCACTGGGCACTGTGCAGCAGCACAACGCAAATTGTGTAGGTCACAGATTTGGCCGCAGCAAAAAATAAGTTAAGATAAAAACAAAACCAACTCCAATCTCTGCCCAGAGACTTCCTGACAAACATAGAATAGCAAGTCCGCAGGTGTCTAATTGTTCTGTACCCTCAAATTATCACATTACACAGTAAGAAAGATAAAGAACAATATTGACAGGAAATAAAAAGAGCCCCCAAATAAAACCTCCCTAGCGGTTGAGACGAACCCTGTTTGTTCGCCGAACAAGGTCCTCTCAACCGCAGGGGAAGCCGCCAGCGGGGAGACCCTATGCCTCCGCGGAAAGCTGCAGCGATGGTCTTCACCGCTGCAGCATATCCGGGGTTGCGTCATCACGCTGCTGCCAGATATCGGAGCAGTTGAAGACACAGCACTGTAAAACACAGCCGATGCTTTGACCCGCGGTCTCCATGCAAAGCAATTTACATCGACCGCGGTTTACAGTCATGTCCGATATCCCGGTTTTCAAGCGAAATTGATTGGTCCCACTTGAAAACAGGGATGGCCGCATTTGATATTGGCCAGATAGATGGCCGTGAGCATGCACAACGCTAGAAGCAGCCATCCATCTGGCCCATATCTACACGTGTGTATCCTGCTTAACAGCCTCAAGTCTCCTCAATCTATTGTTTGGCCTACCTTCTCGGTCTGACTGAGCAGGAAGTGATGAAACGGAGGATCATCCCAAAAGCACTGCCATGTGGCGACCACTTACACTCACAGAAATGCCTACATTGCACCATGAGATGCAAGAGGGTCAACAAGATTAATGTCATGAAGTATAATTTTTTTTTCTCTTATGCAACATGAAACTCTCGTCTCTACAGTTGTTAACAGCCGAGCATGTTAATTTCTAAATCCTTCACAAGAACAGTATAACAAGTTCTGCTCTCCTGAACACTGCTGCGTGACCTGAAGTCTAGATAAAAAGACATCACTCTTCAAATAAAGAAATGTTTTCTGCATTTCATATCAACAATTCAAAGCAGTCAGGCCCTGCCTGGCAAGTTTGCAGAGAGAGTATGTGATCAACAAGCCTCAATTATGTCATAATCTAAAGCACTGTTAAGTGGCAAATCTAATATAAAAAACGCGCATTCACCATTGAAAATGAGAAGTTATAAGGGCGCAGAATCCGGTCACCAAGACAAGTTTTGGGAGACCTAGAGTAACTACTGGATTTGGACTATGGCCTCCTTTATTCTTCTAGTGATACATCTCAAAATAAATGATAGATCGTCTGCATCAATGGTGCAGGTGGTTGCCATAATGGCCAGAGACGATTTTCAAGTCTTCTGTTGTTGTTTCCATAAGAAAGCCCAGTGACCAGCTCACTTCTAGAGCTATCGATGAATGCTAGGAAACCAAAGAGCCAGGATGAGGGACATGGAGTGTAGCCTTACCTCACTGGAGGGTGGGGGCCAGCTGAAGCGAGATACTGTTTTCATGGCCAGCTTCTTCAAGGAGCTGGGCTGGGGAGATGTGCCATCCTACGAAAGAAGAGAGATATTAGACATGTTATGTAGCTGAAATCATTAGAGACCTCTGGCTAAACAGTATGAAAGATACTAGAGGGGGTGGCCAGACAAAGTGACTACTGGATGAATGAGTGGATGAATTTTGTATAAATGCTGGCAGTTTAAGAATGTAAATAAATGCTCGCAGAATGTATAAGCTGCCATCAAAGCAACCAAAAATGCAGTGTTTATAACCCAAAGCAAAAATTGCTTAAAAAAGATGGAATTTACTAGCTTTTCAAACTTTAAATTCCCGCTTTGCTGATCCCCAGCTGCTGGATTTATTGAAAAAGATGCGTTGACCAGTATTGTACAAAAGGCAACACAAGCCATTGGGAGACAACACAGCTGGAGGAGGGGTAGTAGGTATCTCAGACACTTAGAGAGCAGTAGGGTTACACAATTTATGAACATGTGCTACCAGAAAGGCAAGTGCATCTCCTTTTCTATTAGCTGGTATACTGTTCTGAATTGTATGCAAGGACAAACACAGTCCACCCACAATTAATGATTGACAGAAGCGCTGAAAAACCCACCCGCCCCTTCCGCGTCACCATGACGTGATCGGTTGTCGTTGCGGCTGGAAAGAGCATCGCAGTAGCTTTCCAGGGATATGCGGCTTTCATGGGAGCTCAGCTCATCCAGCGTTTGTTCTTCACACAAACTCTGGATGGGCTAGGCTCGTCATGCCCGCGAGGGAGGTTAATGGATCTGCAACTGAAGACATTGTGTTAAATTGCATCAACTCACCTGTTAAGTTGGTGGCAAGAAGCACACCGATGGCTGCAGTGAGTTATTCAATACCCTGTTGATATATATGGGTATGGAGGACCACTGGCATGGTCAGAGGATGGAATAATGAAAACTTATTTAAAAATGACAAACTCCCTTCACCATTTTTAGATCTACTGATGACATTAAGGTAATTAGTCAATGCAATGGTAACATTATCCAGGAAATTGTAAAACTATGCTGAAGTCAAACACACACTTGCTTGTTAAAACCTGCATTTTCAGAAAGATTTTGAAACCACCAGCAATTTTTCATGCGTTCATGTTTAAACTAATCTTACAGTACAGTAAAATTACAGTACTCATGAGGGAGAACTTCTGAGTGCAGACATGGGTTCTAACCCATTTTTTGTAATCCAAACAAAATACACCAATAAGATTTTGGATCTTGCTCTGCCTCCAGTTAAATTTGTGTTTTTTTTTTGTTTTTTTTACATTTGGATGATGATGATGAATATGTTATTCTGTATAAACATAACTGGATGCTCTTCACACCTTGTCATCTTTGGGTGGCCTTCCTCTTTTGCGTGGGCTCTGGTCTCGGGGCTTTTTAGGGGATGAGTGTGATGTGGACTCTGAGGACTTCCTCTTCTTTTCACCAGTAGTCTTTTTTGTTTTGCCCTCTATTTTCTTGCCATTGGCTTTGTTTTTATCATCACTTGAATTCTAAAAGAAAGTTTAGCAGGGAATGGTACAATAAACACAGAGCACAGTAAAGATAACCACAAAAATATAAAAAAGTCTATTATAACTCAAGGCACCTTACATAAATGTAGGAAACATTAAGAGGAGCCAATATATACAAATGATTTGCCCTAACTCCCATTCACCATTTATTGTGGGGTTTATCATTCATGCAAAGTCTTGTACACATAGGTTTAAAATCACTTGTATAAAATCTACATGCAATATTGAATAGCATAAAAGGGCATTTCTTTTACAAAAACAATCTCTAAGCCCTGATGAAATTATGACACCACTTTCTAGCAATCCTGTTGTCAAGGACTCTGGATGAATTGCAACACAACATTATATTGCCAGTCCCATTGATCCAGCAGCCTCCAGTCCTTGACAACAGGAGTTGCATCATGGAGCTTGTGTACCTGCCGGGATCTGCCATCTTGAGGAGCTTATTGACTTGCACTATTCATACATTTCATTAGTTTAAATCATTTATATTGATGTTTTATTTATTAAATTTTAATTAATGGACTAGGAGGTGTGCCCCTCTGTTTTTCGCTCTAGTTTGAGTTAGGTAGCACTGCCTCATCACACTTCTCTTGTGGTATTGTTACTATTTGGAGCCATATTTTCTGCTGCCCATGTATGGTGATGTTGCTGTCGGTACCTTCAGGGGATCTTTTATAGCATTTGTGCACCTATTTTTTTCCTGGTTTTACGCATTACCTAGACTACATTTCCCAAAGCACACATTCTAACAGTTACTTGCTGTACATGCATGCATGGAACATGATGTGATCTGCTCATCTGGTACATGTATAAAGGTTGAATTTTAAAGAATAAATGCATTTGGTCTTAGTCTCCAGAATAAAAACTCCCATGTTTGAGGACTGGCGCAAAGCTTTTCATTGGACTCTTTCCCAAAAGTGCATCAGCATCACTTTCAAATCATTTGTTCAATTGTAACATGGTTAACAGTGTTGGCATGTGTAGAGGCGCATTAACTAGTTCATTGAAAATGCATTGACAAGACAAAACATGTCCGTTACTTTCGTACACATTTTTGTTGATTATGCTAGGTTTCCTAGGTAAGCATATCTATCTACGGGATAATTCGCTGTCAGTTTAGATGTCCGCATCCAGCTGTACGAAATTAACAGTATCCCACTCCTTGAGTGCATGCCCCATATAGTTTTTAAAAAATAATTTTACAAAAAAGGTAGAAGTTTAATATTTGATTATGAGGAACTCTGTGAAGCAAATTTGCCCTACAGTACCTGTTCCTTAGATTTGCCTTTCTTCAAGAAGTCTTCCACAGCATCCACAGCCTGCTGAAAACGTTTACCCTTGTTTGCTTTTATCATCTCCTCCTTGTGGGGGTGGTAGGGCTTCAGCTGCTCCATTTTTATCCAAGCACTGACAAAGAATACAAAATGTTTAGTTAGGAAACCAGAAAACTACCCGCAATGCACTTACAAAACAATCTTGAAGTGGCATGGTCATTTCCGTTTACTTAACAGTACTCACTAAGTACACACTGGCTTTCTTTGTAATTCCACTTTCCCATCAGACAGCTGCCATTTTTTAATTTTTTTTTTAAATGTGACATTTCCTTAAGTTTCAAAAGCTCTGTCTGCCCATAGCTACTTCTAATCTAATCATCATAATTTCCCCTAGGAGAATTTCACAGTGCCCAGATAAGTTGGCCTACACACAACCTGGAAAGTAAACCAAAGGGAAAGGCTCCAAATGAAGGATACATGATCATACATGGGAAAGTCACACTATTCTCAGACCAATTTTCAGTTGCTGCTAGCCACATCTCACAGCCACAAAAAAGGAAAGATCACATGGAGTGATTTTATTTCAGATTCAGTTCTTGCCATTGAGATACAACAATGAATCAAAAAAGACACAAAAATATATCAATTTAAGGTACGAAATTTGAATTGTTACGATACCCAGATACTAACAGTTGGTTAGTTGAGGTTTATACTAAATGCTACAAGCAGAAATATAACTAAAATCTAAAAAAACACTTTTTTTTTGGCAGAAAATGCACTTACTGATCTTCAGTCCCAAAAAACTTCACAAACAAGCACTTTTTTCCACGTGGCTTCTTTAAATCTTTGGGTGGGTTGACAATCTAAAGACACAAAACAGATTTGTCTAATGTCAACATTTTCTTCTTTGCATTTCTCCCTTTTTTATTACTGCTAATTACATTTTTCTGTTCAACAGAAAGTTAGAGTTTCCCAAAAACAGCTGATCTAATGTAAACAAACTCCACACTGCCATCTGGTGGCCGGTTACTAGTGGCCCATTGTAAAAGGAATTAAAAAAAGAACACTCAACAACCTATAATTCAAAAATGAAAATAAGTTTCCACTCCATGTACTGGTCCCGATAATAAAAAATACCATTTAAATGGAAATTTGTTTGAACATAAGAAATGCCTTGAAAACCCATCCTGTAATAACATTATTGAGGTTGTGGCATTAAGATTAATTCCTAGGGGCAATGGTGCTGTCTCTATATTTTTCTCATTTAGAAAACTCCATTATCTGACTTTGCATTTCCCACAATCGGCTTATACTGGAGTCAATAAATATTTCCAGTCTTTTTAGATGAAATTAGGTACCTCGGCTTATAGTCAAGTATATACAGCAATTTAATTTGCCTACTGAAGGACCCTCCCACCTCTTTAGGATGGGGGTATATGTTATGATTTGTAATATAACACACAGGGTTGGGCGATATGGCCAAAATTTCATATTCCGATGTCCCAATAGTGATATACATTGCTACATATGTATTTTATTTGTTGATTCTAATAAATTTTTAGTTTATATAAAATGTATATGTGTAAATGTAGTATGAAATTATACACTAAACTTTTATCAGTCAACAAGACAATTAAAACAAAAATAGGCGAATACCTCGAATGTATATGCAAAAAAAAGTGGGTACAGTTTAAACTGCGGCAGACAAGGCACACAGAATGATTCAACTGTGGTATACAAATGAGAACCCAGTCATTATAAAATAAACACATTAACTCATTAACTGAGATCCAGATTTCTGCGCCAAAAGAGGTACATAGGTTAAGTAACTCAAAATTTTATTCCACCATCTCTAGAAAAATTAAATTACCAGTAATGTCTACAAGCTGGCACTGCCACCTGTTCTGTTTGCATTTCACCAGCCGAGTCCAGCTCTGGAAAACAATGTCACCCCAATCTCAAAATATCACCTTCCCTTCCCTGCCATCCCTGATCTAGTACGCATACCCGTTACACCGCAATCTCTGATCACAGACTGTCACATTGGGGAAGCAAGTTCCCCTCAATAAAGTGATTTATTGCAGTACATTATGCTGTCACTAGATCTCCAGTCAGGTGGCCTACAGTGGTGTAAACGATAGATCTTCATATAAAACGATAAACATTTTCTATCATCCTGACAATATACACTGCTCAAGAAAATTATGGGAACACCTAAACAACACATGTAACTCTAAGTCAATTACACCAGTGTTCTCCCCAGAGCAAATTGGCCGGGCGGCCCGCCCGGGAGATTTCAGTCCCCGCCCGGCACACAAGTCCTCGGCGTAGCAGCCTGACAGGCGGCGCCTCCCATTCTTCAGGAGCGCGCCACAACCACTGAATGACTCCGGCTCGCGGCACACTACCGGAGCCGCGGGCCGGAGTCTTTCAGTGGCTGCGGCGCGCTCCTGAAGAATGGGGAGGCGCCGCCTGTCAGAGGACTTGTGTGCTGCCGCTGGCCGGCAGCCTATCAGAGAGGCCGCCGGACCGGAGCAGAATTTTTTTTCAGCCGGGCGGCGCGATGACGTCATCGCGCCGCCCGGCTGAAAAAAAATTCTGGGGAGAACACTGTACACTTCTGTGAAATCAAACTGTCCACTTAGGTAGCAACACTGATTGACAATCAATCTCACAGGGCAACAACCCAGCATCAGGACCACTACCTCTGCGCAAGGAGGAACACTGCCAGAGACCTGCCAAACGGCATCCAGCAGGCCACATATGTGCTGTGTCTGCTCAGAAACACACAAATTCAATTGAACACATCATGTCTTACTTTATTCACCAACGCTACATTGCACAACAGGCTGTCCAGGATTTGCGGGATGCTTTAGTCCATGTGTGGGAGGTAATCCCTCAGGAGACCATCCACCACCTCATCAGGAGCATGCCCAGGCATTACAGGTAGGTCATACAGGCACACAGAGGCCACACACACTACTGAGACTCATTTTGACTTGTTTTAAGGACATTACATCAACGTTGGATCAGCCTGTAGTGTTTTTTCCACTTTAATTTTGAGTGCGACTCAAAATCCAGACTTCCATGGGTTGATGAATTTGATTTATAAAATCGCATTTATAAAAGGATGTCTTATTTTTGTGTTCCCCTTAATTTTTTTGAGCAATGAATATAGCCATACCAAACAGCTCTATTTAGACATGCTATAATTATGCTCCTAGGCGTTACGCCCGAAGGCAGTACGGGCCTGTGCTGGGAAGGGTGCAGTCGACAGCTCTCCGTAACCCGCAGCATTTCTGCATAGCTGCAGGCTCACTGAGCTTTTACGGCCCCGGGGCATGCCATAGACCTCCGTGTACTTTCCCCCGCACACACCACCGTCAATTTGATACCAGCGGTGTAGTGAGCCGGGAGGGCAGCGGGCAATCACTCCACCACAATTGCCGGGAAAGCGGTTTTTTCGTGCCATGAAAAATTACACTTAAAGCTCGTAATGCCCAGGAGGTTAAGGCCCTACTGGGCTAAACTAGTAAACAATAAAATGGATAAATGACAATGTGCAGATAAAATGTCCAGAGTTCATTTCAAGTTTTCCCATTTGTATTTGGAATCTGTTGCTGTCAACTCTCAAAATGAGAGCCATCATTAGGCAAAAAAAGAAAACAAACCCATCAGAGACATGGCAAAAACATTAGCTGTGGCCAAAACAACTGTTTAGAACATTCTTAAAAAGAAGGAATGCACTAGTGAGCTCAGTAGCACCAAAAAACCCGGAAGACCACGGAAAACTGTGGTCGATGACTGAAGAATCCTTTCCCTGGTGAGAGAGTTGGCCACTCTTCAGCAGGTAGGTGTATGTGTGTCAAAGTCAACAATCTAGAGAAGACTTTACCAGAGTAAATACAGAGGGTTCACCACAAGATGTAAACCATTGGTGAGCCTCAAAAGCAGGAAGGGCAGATTAGAGTTTGCCAAACGACATCTAAAAAAGCCTTCACAGTTCTGGAACAACATCCTATGGACAGATGAGATCAAGATCATTTTGTACCAGAGTGATGGGAAGAGAAAAGTATGGAGAAGGAAAGGAACTGCTCATAATACTAAGCATATCATGTTTTAGGAACCAAAGCAGAAAAACAAGAACAAAAACACAGACTCAACTCACCTTTCCAGGCCAGGGAGGATAACGACCCAACTTTCCCCTATGTAAAAAAATATACAAAACATAAGCAGAATTTAAAATGTAAGTTGTAACCAACTGCTACCATTGACAATGCCTATACTTAAATTAGTACCAAGAAGTCATCAAACCCTAAAACAACACAGCTGCTTGGAGAGACCAGGCCAGCTTTTACAGATGTGAAAGGTTTATATCAGATTTAACTTTCAGATCTACATGCTGACTATAAAGACTATGAATGCCAGGATTGTACTGGTCTTATTATTGGTTGGCATAGAAATAAAAACAACACATAGAAGTAGAAAACCAAAGCATCAACTAATTCATGAAATCTGGAGTTCTGGTCTCTCCACAGGCTTCTGCATAAAATAATTTAGGTGACCAATAAAGGATTCTCTAAAATCAAAAGGAACAATTATTTCTTGATCTAGAATATTAGTTCTCTCCAACCTACCAGACCATGCTGCCCTGATCCCCAGACAAAATTTTTCTGTGACCACCTACACCTACAGATCATTCCAATGCATCTCACAAAACCCTTCATTGACCCGTAACATCAGATCCCTACCGACCTGTCACACACATCTAAACACCAGATCCCCCAACCTACTACACACAATTCTAAACACCAGACCCCCCCCCCCCACACACACCTAAACACCAGATCCCCCAACCTACTACACACAATCTCTCACTAATTTCCAATCCCAGATCCCTTTAACCCATCACTCACAATTTGTTTTAATCACAAATGCCTCCTGATTTTCGAAATCATACAGAATGTCTGGATGATCCCAAACACCCTCAGACGGTGCAGATCAGTCACAACTCCAACTCAATAGGCAACACCAGATCTTTTTAACCCGCCAAACATACCATTCTAGGATGCCAAATGCTAGATGTTTCAATCCTTCCCTGATCTGCAACATCAAATATCATATAGATCATCATTAAGTCCTAAGAATCTATCAGCCACAATTCTTCCCAAAACTAGATCCCTCCATCCCACCAAAAATAATCATCCTCTGATCCCTATAATCTACCTCACACACACCTCCCCAGATCCATCCAGGTCATATGACACAGGAACCACCATCAGGTGAAATACACCCTTTCACAAAGACCCTCCTCCGGTCTCCGTGTTGGGCAGAATTTACATCACTCACCACACCAAGTCTCCTTGTCGTAGACTTACTGCCGCCATCTTACCGACACAGCCAGAGCGGAAAGAAGGCGGGGTTAGGAAGAGAGGCACTGCCCGCGCGAAGGACGCCGGGAACAGGAATCACCCCCCACCCGCTTCCGTGCGCGCACACTGACTGCCCACTTCGTGCTCCTCCTCGCGTCAAGAGCCACCACGTGACCGGATACAGCCAAATTACTTAGGCACAGCCGCTTGCCAATTGGTTAAAAGCCAACAGAAGCATGCAAGTCCCATCCCCGGCTGTATCGGGTGAAGCGCGATCCCGAGATTTTCCGCGGCATAGATTGGCCGGGTCGATCACGTGAGGCGGCTGTCACTGCTTGTTGTTGTTGTTGTTGTTGTCGTCGTCTTCTTCCTCCTCCTCGAGGAGAGGGCATCACCTGACCTCGGAGGCAGCGCAGAGGTTTCTCCGGACCACGTGACCTGCGTGGCTGACGTTTGTCTCTCGGCGCCTTTTAAGTCTTGTTGCGGACGGGAATGTGGAGTGGAGAAAACAGAGGTGAGTCGGAACCGGAGGGTTCTATTATTCCGGTACACTTCCGGGTAGTTGCTTGTGCTGTATAGAGTCTGCCCCCTTCCTTGCTATCTGTAATGGGGGCAACTGAGGGTCAGTCAAAAGGCTCTGGTAACCAATTTTAACCGTCTATAATTTGAAATTCAAATCTTAAATGGATTGTATCAACCAGCAATCCAGTATCTGAGCTAAGAACTGTGCGGCAGCTTCATGCATGTCGTGAATGTAGTAATACATACCAACACATGGACACAAATAGGAGTTTTGTTTTGAGAAGGACTTCCTAAGATCAATTAAGTAGGCTTCATCTACTTTATCTCTGCGTCTATCTGGCCATTAATGACTGATTGTGATTTCAGACTGTGTTTTCTTGGTGTTCCTTCTTTTTGGTTTCAAAGATCCTTAAGATGGTTCCCCTTTATTAGATCACTACTTTGTGAGGAACCAGTTTAAATGCCCACAATGTTATTTATGTGAGGACAAGGTGTCATTTCCCTGCCCCCCAGGGTTGTGTCATTAGGACTTGATCACAGGAGATCACCCTCGCACGGTGTCAAGACCAGTGAACAGGGTAGGTTCTTTTTCCATTTTTAATAAGACTATATTGTTCAACAGGACTATACACCCCGCATTAAGATAATACTCTTTAAAATATATATGAGCCATTGTTATCTTCCCCGATGAGAAGTCTTGCTTGGCCCATAAGATTACACACAAAAAAACATGTATATAGAACGTGCTATGATTAGAACTGCCTATTTATTTACTATGTTGTTTATTCACTTCTAGAACATCTACTCCATACCCCCTTCAGACCTTTCCTGAGGAAGCCCGTAGGGGCGAAACATGTTGAAAGGAAGAGAGTTTGGAGGTTGCATTATAATGTGTCATTGGTAATTGTACATGTATTGGAATGGTGATTAATTCACCCCTGGTGTTCATGTATATTGTTCCAATTTTTATATACTCTGTATTGTACCCATGTTTGGGGTTTTGTCAAGTTGTAAATAAAGTATACATTTTATTCTGATTTTGATTTCTGTAAGCCCAGTGCCTTAAAAACCCTATCTGCTGCCTTATTACATAATATTTTTTCTTGATCACAGGAGACCCTTGCATGAGACTTGCCACTTTGCTTTCTTTCATTTGGGTGTATAAATTCCTCTTTGGTCTCTTTTAGTGAACCAAAGTATATATGCTCATGACAACAATAAAGCTATAAAAAAATCCAGTAACCAGTTTAATCATTCTCTTCTTTATTTGGTTGTGTTTACAGAATTTATGAACAGTATCGCACCATAAATGCTAGTCGTCTCCATGCCAATTCCCCATTGAAGCTACAGGATAGAACATCTGTGTAAGATCTCAGAATCTTTTCATGTGTTTTCAGGTTGATGGTCGTCGCCTTTAATTTATTTAAACATGGCAGAGCCACGGAGGGTTCAGTTGTCCAGTATTCCTTCCTCGCCCACTTTTCATCCCTCCGCACCTAAGAGGCAACGTTCAGACACCCAGGAGGAGGAGACTCCTGAGGCCGCCACTGTCCGCATCACGCTATCCCTCTTTGAGCCGGATCAGAAAAAGTGCCCTGAGTTTTTCTACCCAGAATTACTAAGGAATCTACAAGGGAACAGCAAGAAGAACCCACTCGCAGAGAATGTAAGGGGAAGAAAATTTGAGATTGTTCCCCAGTGTGGTTAATGTCAGCAGGTTAATGCTTTTTAACCCTGGTTCACATGTTTTTTGTTTTTTATTACAGAAAGTATCTGTACTTTTTTATCTGCGTGTTTGTTTCTTCCATGTGACTGAAACTACTGAACAGGGCTGTGGAGATGGAGTAAAAGAGACGGAGGCAATTTTGAAAACCTGGGGTCGGAGTCGGCAAAAAATTAACCGACTCCTACTAAATTTAAATAGGGATAAAAAAAAAAGCAAGTGCAAATGTCCCAATTCACAAACAGTCGTAATTAAATACTTCTCTGATATAAGACTAAAGCCCAATGCATGCAGTGCATAACGTGACCACAAAACGAACACGCTTTGAAGCATGCTATTTATTGACTGTATGCTACACTAAATAAGAACATAATGCACAGTTAAGGTGCAGCACAACTTGCCATTGTGTTGTGTTCCGCTGTTACAGGGAACACAATGCACACTGTGAACCTAGCCAAACTTTCGCTAATAATAATAATGTAAGAGCTTTTCCTCATTAGGGAAGGTTCCTGTTCCTGCTATTACTGTTCAGCCACTTGTATAAAAAAAAGTTTTCATTGTGTTTGTCTTTTGATCAAATTGGGTATTACAGTAGAGAAAAGTTAATAAGAATTGATGATTAAAAAAAAAATTTCTAAATAATGAGGAAAATATATTACCATCCGAAGCTTATTGCATCATGAAATAAAGATACGTTTTTTAATTGTGTAGAATGAGGCTGTATATGTTAAATATTTTGGTAAATAAATTCCATGAATCCATTCACAATGTCATGCTCTTCCAAAGGTTTTTGAAAGATTATTGGGCAGTTTCTCTGCCTACTAGATATTATCACAGATGCTTGGTTTACTTTTGCAGTTCTCAAAACTGAATTTGACTCCGTATAGATCACATGTCTCTTCTTCACAGCAAAATAGTTATAACATGAACAGAGTTGAGAAAAATACCTTTTTTCCTATTGTTCTACAAACCTATGAATACAGAATCAACCCCTTCAGTGCTAAGTTTCAAGAAGTTCAGTGAATAGAATAAAAAACAATATTTTTCTAATTGTTCGGAGTGGTATAGAGCTGCAGAAGAAAGTGAAACCAAGTGTGAGGAGAAAAAAAAGTTGTCCAAATATGAATGATTAACCCAAACTGGGGAGAAAAAAACTAATATAAAAAGTAGTTGTTAAAAAATTCTTCATCTACTTATTCAATTTATACCAGCAAAAATTGGTCTTTATGCAGAAAACTATGATTTAAATCAAGCCTTACTGACAAGTGAATTAAATTGTGTTTTAAATCAGTTCGATTTATATCAAATTCACCCTGCAGTAAATGTGTTGGCTTTCTAGCCAGTAGTTCTGTGGTTAAATGACATGTATTTTGCCTTCCGTTCCTTCAATGAATGTATAAAATACAGAGGAGTGGGAAGTATCAGAAACTGAGGAGTTGGAGAATTTATTTACCTACTCAACAGCACTGCTACTGAAACTAAAATATTTACATATACAGTAGATAATTCACATTTTTTGAATCGGTTCAGTAAGAGCATCTTAAATATTCTCTAGCTGATGGCTCTGTTCGAAGGCAGCCCATATTTTGAATAGGCTGCATGATGCCATAAATAGTGCATGCAGTGGATAGTAATGCACCGTTTTGGAATATATATTATATTTTATTTTGTTCAGTATTTAGTTTTAAAGTAAATGTCTGTCGTAGGGGACAGACGGATTCAGTGTAACCATTCTTCGTTATGTTATTTTTCTTTTCTCCAAAGAAACCTTTCAGCCCATTTGATGATGAGGAAGCAGAGAGGAAGGAGTTGGAAAGTTTAGCTAAGAAATTTGAAGAAAAATATGTAAGTGTCTGTAATATATAACAAGTACATTGACAAACATGCGTCATACTTTTCAATGGGTCAATGAGATGCTGAAATTTTAACATCATGGAAATTGTATGTGAACAAATTCTGTGCCTATCAAACACAGCCACTGTTGTACTTAATTGGTTCAGTTTTTCGCCTGCATGCAATTTGCATTTTATTGTTAAAATTTCATCTTCTTGAGCATCTCTATTGTTTAAACACAGTTTTGACATTTACCAACATGTCTAGTTTGTTTTTTTTAGATGGCACATGACCTACAGACCTTGACCGTGAGCTGCTTTGGATTATCAGTTTACTACCTGCAGATTTAGAGGACAGATTCTCTTAATGCACTGTAAAGATAATAACGAAAATGGTCATTTGGCATAACCCCCCCCCCTATATATATATATATATATATATTATTCTTAAGCATACAATGAAAGCAATGCAGAGTCGTTTTATTTTTTTTATCTACAAATGACTAACTGACAACTACAATACATGTTAACAATACCAACCCTGTAGGTTGGTAAAATCAGACTCTGATCTGTGTGCATTGTAATCATGTTGGTGTTGTTTTTTTTACTTTTCTAGAACAAGAAGAAGAGGAGAGACCGCATGCAGGATCTGATGGACATGGGCTATGGCTACGATGATTCTGACTCCTTCATTGACAACTCTGAGGCTGTAAGTAGTTACTACTGATCTGTAGGAAAGGCATCTGATTTAAAATACGTCTAAACCAGGGGCACCCACACTTTTTGGCTTGCATGTTCCTTTTGAAATGATCATGCCAAAGGTATTAGAATTGTATTATTTTTACCAATTACACATTATAGACAAGCCTTGTGTTAATAAAGTGTATAAATAATGTGTACAAACATCAAAGCACTAGGCTTGGTCTACACTCGGTGTAGGATACCGTATTACCGACATGGCGAATACCCCGCCCTGAAATGGAGCCTGAACAGCGGGTGGCCGCTTTGGACAAGCCATGCAAACGTGTCACAAAGGGTACCTGCCCATCCTCTAGGCAACTGGCTGCAGCGTGATGACATCCTCACCCTGCATTTGGTCTCCAGAGAATCCCTTATCCATCGCTGCATGTATTGGGGCCTCAGCTCTGCAGGCTGTAATATGAAGTAAACAAACAAAGCGGCGAGTCTACAGTGGCTCATCCGCTCCTCACTAAACTACTACCAACCAAAATAGCAGAACAATGGAAGAACCACACCCACCCCTCCCCTACTATACCAGAATCTAAATTGATTTGTGAACGTGTTCTATCCACAGATCAATCCAAGACATAACTTAAGCTGGACATACAGGTAGATTCCCGCGCAATTGATTGGCGATCAATTACAGCATGGTGATGTCACCCCCTGTGATTGATCGCGGGTCAATCCATACTGTAATCAATGGGCAAATCAATTACCATACAATGGGGACCTGGTCCCCCGGGACCCCTTTCACCAGTCGGAGAAGCAGCCAGCCTGCATGCCCTCCTCCTCTTCTGGCAAAGCTGGGTCTGTGCTGGCCATGCCCCTTTCTCACACATACAGCCGTAGCTTATCACAGCTGCCTGTGTGTGCGGCTCAGCTGTCAATCCCTCCATTACATTAGATGGTGACTCGTGGTCCCCATTCAATGTAATGTATTTCCACCAAGGTTTTCCAACAGTGGATGGCTCAGATAAAGAAACAGATAAGAGGAACATAGGGAGCTGCCACACACGGTCAAGTAATGCTAGCCACACACGGTCAAGTAACAGATTAGAGGAACATCGGGCGCGGTGCGCGATAGCGATGTTCCTTTAATCTGTTACTTGACCGTGTGTGGCTAGCATTAAGCATAAACTAGGATTTCTAGGTACCACACTGAATTTGCAAAAGTGCCATAAAAATCATCAAGCTGAGGGGTCATTGAAGCTAATGGCCGGCACACAAAGGGTGCCGGCCGACTGAAGGGGCCCCATAATGCACCAGGGTGCAAACGTGATGACGTCATCACGTTTGCATCCCGATGCAGATTGGGACTGGTCTGCCTGCACCCCTCGGGGTGTGTATAGCTAGCATTATCAACCCCTTGTAGAGGGGACTGCCACGCATTAAGCTTATCTATGCACATTTGATGCTGGAGATACACGGACAGGTCAGTCAGGAACAGAAAAATAGCATAAATCTAATGTTTAAGAATGCTTCTCTTGGCCACCAGAAAGCAAAGGTGAATGAATTTGTGATTGAGAGGGCGGTGTCAAGGTCACTGAATCAGGGAAATGACCCGGGATATGGAGCAACATCAGGGCCAGGTTGAGGTCACTAAATGAATGAAAGATGCCACCTCTTCCCAAAAGCCCCGGATGACTGGACAAAGCCAACATAGATGACCCAAGTCGCATTCGGCAAGGAATATTTCGCACATTCCTGGAGCAAGGTGAGAGGCCTACGTCACTTAAAAGCAGTATTATAGGCATGGTAGGCACTATGAATTTATTTAAAAAAAATGCCAGGATTCACCAACAATGTGGAGGCACCCTGTGCCCCACCCCCGCTTCGACGATTGTAGGAAAGAGGCCAAGGACCGGACATGCGATAGGAATATAGATGTTACACTCTTATTCCGGCGTACATACGCATAGAGCCCTGACGGCTATTTTATATGTCGCTGGGAATAATGTTTTTAACCTTAACTGGGAGAATTTAGTGGTAGAGCCCCCATAAGCATGCAGAAAACCCTGACTTTAAGTATAACACAGAAAATGCATGGGTGATATATGGTAGTGTGAGCACAGGTCCCAGAATGGTAGGATGACTACCTGGGACCAGTATGTTGGCCAGGTAAGTTATGCCCCAGTCCTCCCACAACCTTAAAAATTGGCTATAGCAAACCTGTGGAAAAGCTTGTGGTAGTTCTGGGGCATCAATGTTCTCTCAAAACACAGTAGCTTTCAAACTTCTCGCCATGCTAGGATTGTATCCCACAACAATAAATTTTATTTGATATTTAGGGCAGGACACGCAAGGGGGTGTGGAGCTCCCCTCTAAGAGACCCCTTACCAATTGGGCTTCCAAGGAGGAGTTGGTGAAATATCCCTGGTCTATCAGTATAAATGAGTTGTTATGAATCCTAGCTCTACCTCAACCCCAGTTAAAATGTTCTTAATCATAAGATCTGGCCAACTGCTACTACAACTGCTAACAAATCGAAATATGTTTTTGATTTATAAAATCATTTTACACCTTGAATATCAACTGTCAGTTGATGGCAGTTGGAAGATAAGAAAAAGCAGGTCTGTTTTTACTACTAAGGCTATGTTTCCACATGTGCGGCCGCCCACCGAGCAATTCTAATCGTGCCCATGTAATTGAACGGGGCTCTTCCCTGGACCGTGATGGGGGGTTAATCCTAAGCGGCCGCTCTGTGACCTAAAAGCACGGCTCGCTGCGTTCCTGATCACGTGCCATGGCCGCTTTCTCCTCAAAGGGAAGCTCACTGCTTACATCAGGGTTGGGTACTTTTGAAAAGCACATTCAAGCAGGCTCCTTTTTTTCAGGATGCTGTGTAGTTATCGCAATCCTGCTTCCTAGTTTGTTGACCTTTCCCTTTGCTCAGAATGATTGGAGCCAATGCCACAGATGAGAATATTTTCCCCATAGCATGCAGAGCTCCCTACAAGATACAATTGCCCCACATCCTTATCTTCTCGTTTTAACTGGTTTAAACTTTTGCTTTTCAGTTTTCAGGCCCTAAGGTTTATTCTGTTCAGTTAAAGCTGCATGTTCCTTTTATATCTGAAATTTATATAAGCAAATTTTGTGACATGATGGTTAAAAGGCCCCTAAATTGTTACAATGGTAGCCTATGTATAAATGAAATATGCCTGTGCCATAGAAAGACAGGAAACCTTTTAAACATTTATAACAACTTAATGGCTTGTCTTTTCCTCTCCATAGTACGATGAACTAGTCCCAGCTTCCCTGAACACAAAGTATGGAGGATTCTACATCAATTCTGGAACGCTGCAGTTCAGACAAGCTTCTGATTCTGAGGATGAATTTGTCAAAGAAAAGAAAAAGAAATCCCCAAAGGTGCATTCATTTCTCTTAATGATCTAAACCCTAGGTGCCCAACCTGTGGCCCGGGGGCCGCATGCGGCCCTTTGGGCGTTCTTCGGCGGCCCCCCTTAGTCCTCCACTTGTGGCCTCCAAAACCTTACTGTTCATGCATAGGAACCCATATGACATCACATAACCTCTGAATCAAATGTGCATCACCATACTACAGTGGGTTACCCAATGCTTGAAGTATCATTTAAAATACATTTTGTTATTTAAAACTGAAAAATAATGTCTTCTAGCTATGCCTGCTGTCATTTCCACATTAAAAAATGTTATGTGCGGCCCTTTAGTGATGCCGAGGGCCGCACTTGTGGCCCTCCATATCAACTCAGTTGCCCACCACTGATCTAAACAATAATGTATAAGGAAAAGTTGTGTTGACAGAGAAAGGTATGGAGGCCCTCTCCCAATTGGCAATTTTTTTGTTGAGAGGGTTTCCGTCGCCTTGAAATAATTTCCTTTTGCTTTATGCTGTAACCACAGGACAGGAAGTGAAGGAAAACATTCTCCAGGAGTTAATGAAACAAAAAATAATTAACTATTTCATTTATTCTACAGAAAATTAAGGAGAGGGGAGACAAAATGAAGAAGAAAAAGCGAGAAGATGAAAAAAAGGGAAAGAAAAACAAACACCCAAAGCCAGGGTAAGCTATATTTGTTTTTAATATACAATTATATCTTTAAACCATAATTATAACTGATGCATGAATTACACTTAAGCTGGCCATACATGGGCAGATAATTGGAAGATCACAGTGCTGATCTGTGCAATTATATAGATGAGGGGGTCCATCATCGCTGGTACCACCACACAGCATGATCAATGTTAGATACCATCAATAGAAACTGCATGTTCCCTTCTACTCTGTGCTAGAAGCCAGAGGAACTGTACATATGCGGCTGTATTTTTAATTTAGAAAGGCATTTCTGCTTTTCAGGGGGGAGAGGGGTTATTTGGCGGCGCCATAGACCCCCATGTTTATGGAGGAGATGTCTCTTTCCCCTGCACACACTGCCAGCGTCTAATTGACACAGGCGGTGTGTAGTGAACTGGGAGGACAGCAGGCAGTCACTGTGGAGTGCAGTGTCGGTAAGCGGCTTTTCGCGCCATGAAAAATGCTTGAAAAGCCTGTAACTAGGGAGGTTAAAAGTATAAAAAATAATCAATAATAAAATTTTGAATTCGCCACAGCCCAAAACCCCCACCCCTGATGATCATCGTGCACACACTGGAGAGATCCCAAATACCAGGATCCAAAGATTAGACATGGGGGGTCTCGCTTGTCAAAACAACCGGCAAGCCTCCCTGACCGAAAGGCTGACTGCAGGTTACCTAAACCCAAGTTTTTTTTATCCCAAGTTACTCGGGCTAACTGCCAAGGAGATTAATATTGCTTTTTAGCAATGAAAAATCAAGCAATGCATGTCCAGATTTACACAGATGTTCAAATAGGTAGGTATTGGCAAATTGTTATGACTTCCTTGAGGCGCCACCTGCCAACTCTGCATGGATGATTGCAAAACCCATTTCCTTGCTAAAGTATTAAGAAAAGAGAGAGACCAGATTAGCCAATATAGGTGCCACACCTTGTATATATTAACAATTAATAGATCCCTAGCATCACTCCTCAACAACTAGGGTTTTTTAGGCACCAAATTCAATATATGTACATACCACAGGTTATTAAAAAGGTCTTAAATAAATACAGGACCATATAACAAATAAGTAAAAACATATCATGTGCAGTAAAAATTTCATACTTGTCAGTACACAACAGTTTTTTATTTTTATTTTAACATAATTGAGTCTCTATGGTTAATATCACCTCTAGTTGTCACGTGGCGAACCCCGATGCATTTCACTGTTCACCGGGCTCCTCAGGGGGCATAGCGAATGCCAAAGAAGTGATCCTAATCATAGTTGTACTGCATGGAAACTGGACCATATTCAAAACAGGTGACCCCGGGTCAGGCTGGGAGGGGAACAGGTGACTGTTTACCCCCATCCAGAAGGAGTCCTTCCAGGAAAAAGATGACAAGAGGGGAGGGAACGGACTCACACAGGCCCCCTGGGTACGACCTGGTTCAGATAGAACCGCAC
>CM070039.1:60023870-60035084 GCA_036250615.1 Ptychadena robeensis
ACAGAGATGCACATCACCTAATATGCTTAATTGGTAGTAGGCTTTCGAGCCTATACAGCGGATAGAGGATGATGGGGGTCAAAATACTCATATGCCTAATAATTCTGGACTCCCTGTATGGATGGTAATGAATGTAAAAGGGCTCTTGGCTCTCTCCTGTGCTGTACAGTACAGACAGAAGAGAATTTTAAATTAATCCAACAAGATGATTCAAAGAAGAATTAAATGAAACGACCACTCAGTGTAAATTGTCATTACCTTGTCCACCACTTTGCACTTGTTTGATATTGAAATAAAAAGGGAGAAAAACTAGCCATACACAAATAATTTTCTGGTAGATTGATCTTGTGTACTCGCTTTTCATGAGCTTTCCAAAGCTCCCTCTCCTGCCTCTAGCCCTGACCGGCAGAGATGTGTGTGAGGTTGACGGCATGTGCACTTTCATCTGTCACTTCATTGTTTTTATCAGAGTGGCTCTGCTGATCTAGAAAAGATCGCTAATCTTGCCGGGCGCTTGTGATTGCGCCTTCGTAATATAAGATTCAGGCATCCCCCAGCCCCCCGGGATTTTGGAATGGGGGGGGGAGGGTTGTCTTTTATAGTCTGAATGGAATGACTAGTGGGGTCATTTTAAAGTGTTAAAACCCAGCAATAGCCGCTAATAGCAAAAAAATTAACCATACACAACATAAACATTACACAGCACTCTTGAAAATACCCCCCCCCCCCCATTGTTTTTATATGTAATGAAAACATTCCTGAAAATAAATGATAGCAATAAAACATAGCCACTTTTAAAAATTCATCTCTTTTTTTAATAATAAATTTTATCTAATCTAATCTAAAACATCTATAAAAAATACATGCACACGCCATTCCATCATCAATCTTCATCCTCTTTCTTCAAATTTCTTGCTTTGTGCATCTTCTCCTTTAATCTTCATTCTTGCCATTTAAAATATTACTCCAGTGCACAACAGAGCAAAAAGCCCCTGCTCCACTGGCTCAGAATCCCATAAGCTACCCTTGGGCATGTGCGGCAATTGTTTGCTTACAAAATTTTTGAAAAACATACCAATAAAACTTTTGTTAGTGTATTTATTTTAAAATAGCTACAGCTCCGTATGTTTTATCCTTTGAGAATGAGTAAGGGGTCAATATGACCCCTATATTCATTGAATTTAAAATCTAATTTATTTAGTTATTGCATATAAAGAAACAAATCTATTCAAATTGCTAAGTGCATCAGATACTTTTTTGGAAATTTACCAATGCATCTATCAGATCACGGCTAGATTCATTTTATGTTTGATTTGCACCACTTTGGTCAATCTAGACAGGATTCGATTCCTTCTTCTTTTTTTTTTTTTTTTTCTTTTTTTATGTAAGTTTGACTTTAACTTGTGAACTGTGGAGATGCAGGTGTTTCATTGACTCTTTCTTTCTACAGACAACTCTTGAGGCAGCTAGTCCTTATAAAAATGGACATGTTTGAACCAGAGGGCAGTGGTGGAATGTTAAGTCTGGAAGATTATTTCAAATCTTTTCTGGATACAGAGGTGAAACCTATCTGGCCCCGAGGCTGGATGCAGGCCCGGTATGTGAATAAAATCTAGTACTGATTTTTATTTATTGAATAGTTGCTTCATGTAAAAGCGGATGTAAACTCCATATGTAAAAATTACATATGTTAAGTTAAAGTTTGAATTGCCTCTGAGCTGGTATGATGGTGGCTTAAGGCTCCTGGATCCTAAAATAATATTCTTACCTGCTGTTGAGTGGAATCGTATGAGAAATTTCATATTTATTCGCCAGGCTTATGAGGGTTTACTTCATGTGCAAAGTCAAGGGTGGCCACTGGGGGCATTCAACGTTTTTTTTTTCTCAATATGCTTTGACCAGGAAGTGAGGGGATGGTACGAGGGATCTTCTTAAATTACTATTTGCAGTGTTGCACTGCAATGATGTACTTCTGGTGGTAGGTTTGCTTTAATTGCAAGAAAATCTGACCCAACCCTAATGGTTTAATCCCATATATTATAAGTGCAGGTGCAATCAATAAATATTGGATCCAATAAATATAAATAAAAACAAATATTTTGAAGTAGGCCCAGAGATGCAGAAGATCATTTATCTAACCCTACCCCCTTTCCAAAGCATTGCACTGGTCATTTGCTTTGTTGAGTTACTAATATGGGGTCAGGTAACAATACTGCCGCTCAGTTTTTAACAATCTTAAAATTTGTATAGAACTTAATCAGACTTTTTTTTTATATTATATTTGAATCTACTAAATATTTGAGGTGTTCCATTCCATCTCTAGTAAATAAACAAATTTGTTACAGTTGTAACATTTCATTAATCTGTACACTGTGTGTCATTTCAGGACTCTCTTTAATGAAAGTCGACGCCTTTACCCACAGCTCAGCTCTATAATGTAAGTTGGACATATAACATTTATTACAGTTGACTGCACACGGTTGATATTTACGCTGAAATGTAGTTATGCATAACGGCTTGCCTGCTATGGACATTTGTATTGGGTGGCCTCTGCAGTTGCCATCTGTTCTGTTTCAATTGTTTATTTATAAATTTATATATGCATTTAGATAACCTTTTTTTCTAAACTAACAGGTCTAAAAACAAACCCATGGCTCCTTCTAAAGTGAAATTAAAGGTAAGTTAACATTTGTGGTTAAGACTATAATGCTTTCACAACATATAAAGCTGCTCGGTGTGCATTAGAAAAGGTGCACCAAAAGTACTTGCCTAGAGCAGTTTACAACCTTTTTAAATTGCCCAGTATTTTCCTTTTTTAGCCTTGCATCATTGTGGAAGGATTTTGCAAGGAGTACTGAGGCAGGGTGCTGTGATATTTTAATAAGGTTGTGTACAGCACAATATGGGCTGCTCCCACCAGCCATGATTTTTCTGCATTGCATGATTGCAAAAAAAATAATTTGTAGATTTTTTACCAGTCCCCATTTTATCTAAAATGGAGTGTTTGGTTTCCAGATATAATTGGAAAAAAAAAGAAATACAATAAGTTACTCTTGTTACCAAATGTATGATTTTTGGTAAATTTATTTAGCAATTTTAGCTTTCATATTCCTGTTAAATAACTCCTTATTTCTGGTGGTAGGAAACTTCAAACAAGGCTGAGAAGACTGCAACTCCTTCCCCTGTGGAGGGCCAGGGAGTATCTGTCTCCTCCACTCTTACAGCTAAGAACAATCCAGCTACTCCATCTGTCCTCTCTACTGGAGGGTCTCCAGGCTCTATTTACAACCAGGATAACTCCCTGGACGGAGATCTTATTCACAACCCCCCATCTTTGGATACAGTATCAGAACATTTAAATGCCCTCTCCAGTCGAGCACCAGCCTTTGATTTTAATGTGCTGAAATCATCTGGGTCTGACACACCTATAGAGGAGAAAAAGAGGAACTCTTCACTAGTATCTGCAGCAAATGGTTCCCATTCATTGCCACGTCAACCAAGCTTTGCTGACAAACCATCACCAGTCCAAGAGAAGAAGCAATTGGTACAGGGCCACAATTTAAAGATGGTGTCTGAAGTCCAGCAAAAGGCACCGCAGCAAACACATGGGCAGATAAAGGTTAACCAGGTCACTAGCCCATCTCTACAGCCCTCAGTGAAACTGTACAACATGAATAACCAACAAATTAAGGGGAGCTTCACACCACTGAGCCAGAGCAGTGGCCCCAGAGTTACTGCTTCATCACCTCCACAGAGGCCTCCGACCCCACAAACAAAATCTCCCAAATCCCAGTCTTTTACTTCCCCTCCACCTAATGTGGGCATCCATCACAAGTCTGTAGTATCACCAAACGTGTTAGGACAGCACTCAAGTGGCACAGTAGTTCCTATATCCTACAGGCCAGCTATACCAAGGCTTCCGGTTTCTCCATCTAGTAGCACTGGAAACTCAATTAGCCTAAACACAGTCTCTGTAAACCAGACACCACCATCTCTCCTGCGTAATCCAGCTATTGTTTCTTCCAAAAAAGCTTCTCACCCCTCTCAAAAGTTAACTTTGATGGCACTCCAAGACTCTGGAAAAGGAACGCAAGGAGTGGCTAAGTTGCTAACCTCCTCTTTGGCTGGAGGAAATGCAGGAACAACACCCAATCTGAATGTAAGTATAGCATTCTATAAATTTAAAGGACCTTTTTTGGAACATCAGGCGCTTCTTTATGACCCCCCCCCCCCCTTTAGCGACCCATCTTATGTTCTTTTCCTGCTTGCACTTCATTTTGCTGCCCACCAAAAAATGCTGCTTTTATGTATAATGGAGCATCTACACTAGGTAAATGGTCCAGTAAAGGCAGACAGACTACAGGGTTTACACATAAATTCCTATATTCCTTTCACTGATGTAAGTGGCTGAAGGAACAGAAGAAGGCTAATGTCTTCACACCCCGTTGCAAAACCATATTTTTATTTTTTTACAGAATGAAAGGAAGAACCTTCCACCACAGGTAAGATTTCCCCTGTGGGACCAGGGGCATGGGGCCTTTTAAGGCTTCGGTAGTAAGATTCTGTGTTTTGAGGATTGGCTACCCATTCCTTTCAGTGTTGTTTGGACTATGACCTGAAGGTTTTATCCTTTAAGCTCTTGACAGATTATTGCCATATTGTTGTGGCCTTTCTGGTCTATATTGATGAGCTCTCTGTTCCCCATGGAATTTCCTGGCTATGGTTGTATTCATTAGGCTGGTTTTATCAATTGTTACCTTATATCGCTTACTCCAGGTAGATAATGGTATTGTTGTGTTATCAAAGAACCACCTGAGGAAGTCAATCAGGATGAAACGTGCATCAGGGTTGAACCTACACATTATTATTGGATGCTTTACTATTATATCTCTGTGCATTTAGATATATGGTTGGGATAGCTCATTCAGATATAAGGTGTTATGTCTGATGCTCATTTTATTGTTGTGATTAAACCTGTGAATTTTTACTACGTTATTGTTCTTTACCAAATCTTACATCCAAAGCCTTAAAAGTCCCCATGCCCCTGGTCACACAAGGGAAATCTGACCTTTGATGGTAGGTGGTGCTTCCTTTCTTGTCATAGTTGGTAAGTTGGCTTCACAACACTGGAAGTGTAGAGACTTTTTTTTTCTGTTTTTTTATTATTTAAGCTCTGAATCGTATGTTTGTGGATTATTTATACACACTTATAATTATGGGCTTTTGTTTCGGCAGCAGTCCGCAAAATGCAGTACTGGCCCTGGTCTCCTTACACCCACCGTTTCTCCATCATTGACTGTACTGACCCCTACATACAAACAAAATGGAGGAAAAATTTCTACACCAACCTTGGGCCTTCTGCCTGCCATCCATTCTTTCCCTTTACATGTAATTTACACCACAGAAACAGGCCAAAAAGCCTCAAAGGATGCAATTGTCACAGGGCCTGCTCCAGGCACTTTTAACCATGGACTTCAACGAAGTAAGTAGTCTCATTTAAATGTATATTTTACTGCCTTTTTTATATCTGGTTATTCATCCCCAGAGAGAAATTGAAATCAAGGTTTTGTGGAGATGGTTCTATTAGATATCCTAAGCTGTCAAGTATTTCCACATGAATAAACTACTGTAATGGTGCCCCTGGAATGGTATTGGGCTGCTCCACTTGCAGGCCAACAGTGTTATAGAAAATGAGGATATTTGTAATTGGGGGATGTAAAATGTTTATCTTGTTCTTGAGTATCCATAACAAAACTTGTTTACACTAGTTTTCTTTGCTCATGTTCAGGCATAGTACAGTCCTGGCCAAAAGTTTTGAAAATGGAACAAATATGTTTTCACAAAGTTTGCTGCTAAACTGCTTTTAGATCTTTGTTGCAGTTGTTTCTGTGTTGTACTGAAATATAATTATTAGCACTTCATACATTTCAAAGGCTTTCATTGATAATTACATGAGATTTAAGATTCAAGAGTCAGTATTTGCAGTGTTGGCCCATTTTTTCATGACCTCTGCAATTCGACTGGGCATGCTCTCAATCAACTTTTTGGCCAAATCCTGAGTGATAGTAACCCATCTTTCATAATCACTTCTTTCAGTTTGTCAGAATTAAGCCAGGCATACACGCGCCGATTTTGCCGCTGACCGACGGGCGTGCGCGCTCGAGCCGCAAAATTGCCCGCCAATCGGCGTGTGCCCACATGAGGCGACAGATCCCTATCGCCCCACAGCTTGGCCGGCCAGAGAACGGACATGTC
This sequence comes from Ptychadena robeensis, assembly GCA_036250615.1. Taxonomy (NCBI): domain Eukaryota; kingdom Metazoa; phylum Chordata; class Amphibia; order Anura; family Ptychadenidae; genus Ptychadena; species Ptychadena robeensis. Next base: position 60,030,126 of record CM070039.1, read on the forward strand.
CGATGTTCTCTGGCCGATGCCATTAACTTCAATGAAGACCGGCGTCTTCATTGAAGTTAATGGCTGGCACACAAAGGGTGCCCGGCCAATTAAAGCAGCCCCAGAATGCACCGTGATGACATCGTCACGCTGCATTCCAGAGCTCATCGGAGCTAGTCTGTCGGCACCCGTCTGTGGGCGTATGGCAGGCATTAGTTGTTTTTTGTTTGTCCACCCGCCTCTTGAGGAATGACCACAAGTTCTTAATGGGATTAAGATCTGGGGAGTTTCCAGGCCATGGGCCCAAAATTTCAACGTTTGGGTCCCCGTGCCACTTAGTTATCACTTTTGCCTGATGGCACATTGCTCCATCGTGCTGGAAAATGCGTTGTTCTTCACCAAACTGTTGTTGGATTGTTGGAAGAAGTTGCTGTTGGAGGGTGTTTTGGTACCATTCTTCATTCATGGCTGTGTTTTTGGGCAAAATTGTGAGTGAGCCCACTTCCTTGGATGAGAAGCAACGCCATACATGAATGGTCTCAGGATGCTTTACTGTTGGCATGACACAGGACTGATGGTAGTGCTCACCTTTTCTTCTCCGGACAAGGCCTTTTCCAGATGCCCCAAACATTGGGAAAGGGGCTTCATCGGAGAATATGACTTTGCCCCAGTCCTCAGCAGTCCAATCACCATACTTTCTGAAGATCAATCTGTCCCTGATGGTTTTTTGGGAGAGAAGTGGCTTCTTAGACTGGTGTCAAGAAGGGCATCAATCTTCCACAAGTTCTTGATGAACCTATAAATTGTTGATTTATGTGCAATCTTAGTAGCCACAATATCCTTGCCTGTTAAGCCATTTTTTTGCAACGCAACGATGGCTGCAGGTCACCATGGTAACAATGGAAGAACAATGATTTCAAGCTTCACCCTCCTTCTAACATGTCAAGTCTGCCATTCTAACCCAATCAGCCTAATAATCTCCAGCCTTGTGCTCTTCAACATTCTCACCTGAGTTAACAAAACGATTACTGAAATGATCTCAGCAGGTTCTTTAATGACAGCAATGTAATGGAAAGGTTTTTTGGGGATTTTGTTAATTTTCATGGCAAAGAAGGATTATGCAATTTATCTGAACACTTTTCATACCATTCTGGAGTATATGCAAATTGCTGTTAAAAAAAATTCAGCAGCAACTTTTTAAATTTCAAATATTTGTGTCATTGAAATGCTATGTTAAAATGATAAACAACCCTAAGGTCCAATTCCTGGACCTTTGCTCAGATCATGCATATTTCATCAAGGGGTTTAGGTTTTCAACAACGGCTTCTGGCAAGATTATGTAAGTTGGTAGGGGTAAAGACTGTTCCTTTTGCAACTTTGGTGCATGTTTTACTAAAAGTGTCCCTGCCCCTCCTTTCTCTGTAGATCTCCTGGGTGGTCTTCATCCATCTGCTTCAATCCCACACCCTGCCCTGACTGGACACTCACAACCAGCCCAGCCAGGTAAATCCTGTTCATTTTAAGTCAGATTTTTCCTGATCTCTGGCCTTGTTGTATAGCTGTTTTCCAGAAAGTTTTTTTATCTTTTCAACTTGGGGTGGTTTGTTCCAGATCTGTGCTCGAATCCCATAAAAAATAATGCTTCCATGCAGAAGCTAATTTATTAAAGACTGCTATTCTCTCCTTGTGCAGGGTGATATACAGCACCCTGCCAGCCCATCCCAACAGCAACAAACTGCCTGCTTTTCATCATTGGTTTTTACTTCAGCTGTGGTGGAATATTTACTGGCATGCCACCAGACTTTTTACACCAACGAAAAAGAGGAAGAGTGTAAAAACCTGCCTCTGCTTCCAATATCTATTTATTGCTAAGTTCACCTGTATGTTCTATGGAAATGTCACTAGTATTATAAGACAAGGGGGGGGGGGGGGTTTGCCCCAGGGTTGTCTACCAAACCTAAACATTCTTTTTATTTTATTATCTCACGCAACTCTGTTATTCTTTTCTAGAAGATACTCCTCCTTTTTGGTTTTGTCAATTTTAAAGATTTTTTCCCATAGGACATCTTTTCCAGGACAGCAGACACCTGAGAGATCGAGCTCCACCTCCAGTGGGAGGAAACAAAAAACACCCGCCAAATCTTTAAAAGGTTCCCTTGCTCTCCCCTTGGCAGTCTTTTTTGTTTCCTCCTTCGGAGGGGAACGGAACACCCTGACTCCTACAAGACATGTTGAGGGCAGGGGGGGCCGTGCGGAGGTCTCCTTGCCCGGTGTCTGGTCCTGGAAAGGACGCCTAAATCGAGTGCTGCACCCTCCAACCAGTGGGGAACTGGGTCAGGAGGGGGTCCCTTTCCTCGGCACCTTAGCGGTGTTTTCTCCCCAGGGCTGCACGTGTAGCAGGCAGAAACACGGCAGCGTTTGGGGGCGGGTTCTTCCTCTGTGCAGGAAGCACGGCGAGTGCCTCTCTTATTGGCTGGGGGGCGGACCAATGGCGTCAAGCCGGGAGTCAGGCTTGATTGACGCGAGGGGAAGGGGAAAAGGCGGCCGCTCACCTGCGCTTACGGTTTCCGGCAGGGAGCCCGTGAAATCGGAGGCATACTGCCCTATTTAAAAGGGACAGTGCTGTTCTGACTCGAGGCAGCAGGAGAAGCTTCCACTGGCGTGAGCGGCACACAGGTAAGGGCCCAGCGTGGCTTGGTTAACCCTTACTTACCCAGGGGCACAGGAGAGAGGATCTGAGCATTTGGGGCAGGAGCCTTCCTGCATCTCCTCTCTGTTGTCCCCCTCACAGGGGTGATGTTGTTACTGATTTAAAGACAGGCTGAGGCCGTTCAGTCCTGATTCTTTGTTAGTTTTACCATGGTTGGATTTTTTCCTATTGGTGTTTGGTGGTACACTTAGTTTGTTTCTCTGTTTGTTTGTAGGCCACAAAGTCAACGGCTAAGACGGACAAAAGCCCTGTTCGTCAACTTTACGCTACATGAAGCACACTTCTTTTTAAGAACACCAACAGGCCCCTATGTCCCAAGTGTATTGAGTCACTAGTAAGGGAAGAGGGGGCCTCTGCAGCAGCAGCCTCAGGGAAAGAGTTGCTGTCCATGGTTAAGGAGGAGCTCTCGAGCACCTTTACCTCATTCAAAGGGTTGCTTCAAGATCTCCGTCCCCATCTCCTGAGCCAGAGGGATTCTGTCCCCAGGGGGTCCCCCGCTAGGGAGAGCGAGTTAGGGGACCATGACTCGCTGGCAGAACTTTCGGCTGAGGAGTCTGCAGGAGAGTGTACCAGTGAGGCCCCATCAGCGCCCAGATATGGATTGTCTTAGGAGGGGGTTGATGAACTCTTGAAGTCCATTTACAGCACCCTGGACATCCAGGAGGAGAGAGTTGTGGCCTCTCTCCATGATAAGATGTATCAGGGCCTGGAAGGTCACAAGGGTAGAACTTTCCCAGTACACTCCCTATTGACTGATGCAATCGCAAAGGAATGGCAGTGCCCAGAGAGGAAGCCTTTCTTCGGAAATAGCCTCAAAAGGAGGTTTCCTTTTGAGGAGGGGGAAGAGTTCCCTTGGAACAAGAATCCCAAGCTGGATGCAGCTTTCTCCCAAGTAGCCAAGTCCACAGACCTTGCCTTTGAGGATATGGGGGTACTTAAAGATCCAATGGACAAAAGAATGGAAATCCTCCTAAAACGTAACTGGGAGGCCAGTGCCTGCGCTCTTAAGCCAACCCTGGCTTCCTCCTGCGTGGCCAGAAATCTGGACTTCTGGCTCACGCAGTTACAGACCCACCTTGAAGCAGGAACACCTAGGGACTTGCTCCTGGACGGTATGCCAGCACTCTTGAACGCGGCCAGCTTCCTGTCTGACACCTCTATCGAGTCAGTCAGACTGGTGGCCAGGTCTGGGGCCCTCACCAACTCAGCCCGGAGAGCTCTCTGGCTGAAGACCTGGTCAGGGGACACAGCAAGGTGCGTCTCTGTGGTCTCCCATTCACAGAGGATCTCATCTTCGGTCCGGATCTGGACCGCATCTTGGATAGGACCGCTGATAAGAAAAAGGTTTTCCCTTCCAAGAAACCAAACCCTCCAGGGAAACGGCCCTTTCGGGGGAACATGTTTGGGGATTCTCGGTTCAGGGAACCGCTCAAGAAAAATCCTTGGCAGGCCAACAGGGGGAAAGACAAGCGGGGTGGGCCGTTTACTGCCCCAGCCCAGAGGAAGTCGAGTTGACTTCCACAAAGTAGGGGCAAGGCTGAGCCAGTTTGTGGAGGCCTGGCGCAGCATCCCCCCAAACCCCTTCATCATGAGGATAGTGGAAGAGGGCTATGCCCTAGAGTTCACCTCCCTGCCCAGTGTTCTCCCCAGAATTTTTTTTCAGCCGGGTGGCATGAAAAAGTAGCCGGGTGGTGAGGGAGGGGGAAATTTCGCGATCGGGAAAAATTAATTTTTAATTTCTAAGGAAATAAATCATACAATGCTCTTTAGGACATCCATTTTAAAGGTTTGACACTCGTATTTTATTGAACAAAACCAGTAAAACTGTCAAAAAACACAGTAACGTTTTAATTAGAACAAAGAGAACACAGCAGCAGTGCAATGTACTTCACTGTAATATTAGCCCACCTCACTGTAATAATAGCCCACCTCACTGTAATAATAGCCCACCTCACTTCTTTTATAGTGAAAACCTTAACCGTTCCCACCTTGTAACAAGCTAACTTACCCAGGAACGTCCCTCACACTAACCCTGCAGGTAAGTGACCGTTCAGTAGGAGATCTCAGGATGGTAACACAAGCTATACCATACAACCATGAATAGACACACACATATACACAACAGCCACACAGCACAGTGATCACATTTACTGTGTACACGGAGAACAGAGCCCACACCCAGCATACCCCTCTCATACACACTATGACATCCCGGGTCCTCACCCTCAGCTCACAGCCCCGAGTGTAGTGCTCACAGCCTCCCGGCACCT
>CM070039.1:60035109-60051522 GCA_036250615.1 Ptychadena robeensis
AGAGCTTTATGGTCTTGGGCCTATAACCCACGTGTGCCGGCTTTCCTTCATGGGTGCCCATATGTTTTTGCGTGAGACAGTTCAGGTTCAGGCTCTGTGCAGGCAGTTTCTTCATTTTTACGGGCACACAGGTGTGTCTGGCGGCCGTATTTGATTGGAACGTGTTACATCTCTGCGCACTGCCATTTTTTTGCACTCGGTCGGCGGCCTGCTCTGGATAGGGTGCCAGGGGGCCAAGCGGGGCAGCACAACAATAAAAGTTTCCTCTGCTGGCGGAAAACAGGCCTGGTACAGGCGGCGCCTCCCCATTCTTCCGGGAGCACGCCGCAGCCATCTTAAAAAGGACCTCCGGGCCCGCGGCTCTCCGGTGGTTTTAAGCTGGTGCCGCGGGGGGCAAGACACAGAGTCTTTTCAGTGGCTTGTGGCGGCGGCTCCTTGAAAAGGATATGGGGAGGTAAGGCGTAGCCTGTTTAAGCCGATGCTCGCGCGGAGGGACTTGTGTGCTTTGTCCGGCTGGCCCGGCAGGGCCTATCAGGAAGGTTGAAGCACGCGCCGAGGATTGAAGAAAGGAAAGCCGCGGGGTGCCGAACCCCTTGGTTGGTATAGCGGGACGGAACTGCCGGGCGGGGACTAAAATCTGCCGGGCGCCCCGCCCGGCTAATCTGCCCTGGGGAGAACACTGCTGCCTCCCCCCAAGTTCCTCCTCACCAAACCCCCCAGAGACAGGGAAAGAGCGCAGGCCCTGCTTTCCGCCATCTGGGATTTGGTCGATCAGGAGGTCCTCATCCAGGTTTCCCCAGAAGAGCAGGGTTTAGGGGTATATTCGCATGTTTTTGTAGTGAAGAAGCCATCAGGCAAGTTCCGATTAATTTTCAACCTCAGTTTCCTGAACCTTTATCTAAAGTACCGAAGGTTCAGAATGGAGACCATCTTCACTACCCGAAACCTTTTACACCCAAACTGTTTCATGGCGTCGGTAGACCTGAGGGACGCTTATCTGCATGTTCCCATCCAGGAGGCGCATCAGCGCTTCCTGAGGTTAGCGGTCCTCTGGAGAGGGAAAGTCCTTCATTTTCAGTTTCGGGCACTGCCATTTGGCCTGGCAGCGGCACCCCGAATCTTCACCAAGGTGATGGCAGAGGCCCTAGCCCCCCTCAGGTTAAAGAAGATCAGGGTAATACCTTACCTGGACGACCTACTATTTTTTGCCAATACAAGGGCGAAGCTACAGGAGGACCTCGCCTTAGCGCTAAAGTTCTTGCAGGGGTTGGGTTGGATCATCAACTGGGAGAAATCCAGCCTCCACCCAGTGCAATCCATTCTATTCTTAGGATACCAGGTGGATTCAGTGGTCCAAAAAATCTTCCTCCCGAAAAGATTTCAAAATTGGTGTCGGCGGTGACAGAACTCCTACACGGGGAGTTAGTTTCAACGGTCTGGGACGGTCAGACTTCATCTCTGGAAGCCACCTTACGACCCACTCCCCAAGTTCTAAGGTCACTGTGGTGGTGGCACCAGACGAAAGTTCTCACACAGGGTTTACTCTGGCAGTTCCCAAACCCGGTGGCGTTGGTCATGGACGCCAGTGCCTGGGGTTGGGGGGCCCATTTGGAAACCAGGTTAGCACAGGGCAAGTGGTTGAAACAGGAGGCAAGACGCTCCTCGAATTTCAGGGAGTTGCTAGCCGTCTTCTACGCCCTGAAGTTTTTCCAAACAGACCTACAGCGAAGAGCGGTGCGGGTATACTCGGACAACGCTACGACTGTAGCGTACCTTGCAAAACAGGGGGGAACAAGATGTCAACCCCTCAGAGTATTGGCAGGCCAGATCTGCCGCTGGGCGGAGACGCAAGAGCTTTTTCTGTCAGCAATCCACCTAAAAGGTACCTTGAATACGAAGGTAGACTTCTTGAGCAGGCCTTAAGTGCTTTCCTGGGTTCCAGGTTGGCCGAACTACCCATTGTGGCCAGGTTCCTCAAGGGGGTATCCAGATCTAGACCCGTCTCAACCACCCCGTTCCCACAATGGGACCTCTCCGTGGTTTTGAAGGGGCTCTCCAGCGCGCCATTTAGCGGTTCCACGGACATTAAGAGGTTGACGCTCAAGGCGGTATTCCTGACAGCGATTACCTCAGCCCATAGGGTCAGTGAGCTGCAGGCATTATCGGTAAGGCATCCTTATATGCAGATCTTTCCAGATAAGATAGTTCTGAGAACTGGCCCTGGTTTTCTACCAAAGGTGGCATCACTGTTTCATCAGTCACAGGAGATAGTGCTGCCCTCGTTCTGCCCACACCCCTCTAACTCCAAAGAGGCGGATTTTCACCAGCTAGACATGAGGGAGACCATTCTCCAGTACTTGGAAGCCACTAAGCCGTTTAGGACAGCGTCCTCCCTGTTCATTGCCCACTCGGGAGTTAGGAAGGGGAAGGCAGCCTCCAAGGCCACGATCAGCTGTTGGGTCAAACAAACCATGTATCAGGCTTATGTAGCAACAGGGTTGCCATGTCCCCTGCAGGTTAGGGCTCATTCCACCAGGGCTTGGGCCACTTCTTGGGCTGAAAGGGCAGGGGCTACCCTGAACAAATTTGCAAGGCCGCCACATGGTCATCCTTCAACACTTTCCTCCAACACTATCGGCTAGACCTGTTGTCGGTTCAAGACCAGACCTTCGGCAGGAAGGTTCTGCAGGCGGTGGTCCCACCCTAAAGTCCGGTGAGTGCTCGTTTATCCTCTCAGGTGTCTGCTGTCCTGGAAAAGACGTCCTATGGGAAAATCTAGAGTTAGACTTACCGGTAACTCTCTTTCCATAAGTCTTTTCCAGGACAGCAGGCTTCCCTCCCTATTGTTGCTGATGGTACATATATCTGATGATGTGTATTGTTATTATGGTTCCACTCCTGGTTGTGCTCTATTTCAGACTGCCAAGGGGAGAGCGAGGGAACCTTTTAAAGATTTGGCGGGTGTTTTTTGTTTCCTCCCACCGGAGGTGGAGCTCGATCTCTCAGGTGTTTGCTGTCCTGGAAAAGACTTATGGAAAGAGAGTTACTGGTAAGTCTAACTCTAGATTTTACACTACAGTCTAAATGAATATGAGACTTTTTAACAGCCTATATGTTGGGGTTCTGTACCACCAGTCTTTATCATGCATGCTCCCTCACCATCAGCTCCACTGTCATTCATCAAGTCTTGCTTCTCCCTCAATCTTTCAAAATGCTTTTGTATATCTATCTGATGCAGTGCATCCGGAAAGTATTCACAGCACATCCCATTTTACACATTGTTATGTTACAGCCTTATTTCAAAATAGATTAAGTAAATATTTTTCCTCAAAATTCTGCACCCAACACCACACCATAATGGCAATGAAGAAAGTATTGTATATGAGTTTAATTGTATTTTTTAAAAAAATATTAAAAATTTTAATGATTAGTAATTTCTTGTCTTGCAGATGGCTCCCATGCAAAGACCCCAGTCCCCCCTCACAGAAAACTTTAACTTTCAGACCATATATTGTGGCACAATCCTAAGGACAATGTCTGCACACTTCTAAATTGAAAATTATCAATGTTTCTCTTACACAAGCACTTATTTTCTATGCCAGCAGAGATTTGTCAAAATTGTTGTGTTTTTTGTTGTTGGACATGACAACTGTGCATCTCCAAACTGCCCATTAGATTTTACCAGGTTTAAATGTGGTCTTGACCAGGGATTTATTTTCAGCTATGTGTGATTGCTGGTGGGTTGTTCTCCTGCTTCGATACCCTAGCAAAGAGATCAGAACAATTTTCTGTCATTCTGCACCCTTTTTTCGCGCCTTCTCTCCTGTTGTATTTTCCAATTTTTATAGTGAGCTGCTATATGATTAAGCTTGAGGGTAGCGACTCTAAACTAAACTCTTTGTGGATGGCGTTCACCCCAAAAGTGTGTTCCTATGCACTTTAATTCTTGCAGTAGGGAAATTATGGAACCTTTTTATAGAATTGGTATATTGTTGAATAGACGTGGGAGCCGTATAACTATTAGCCCACATTGTACAATACAGGCAGGCATCTTATTTTCTATAAAATGTTCCCTTCCTGATCAGCTTAAGTAAATGACTATAGGAATAAAAAACGTGATATCAAGGGGATATTTGTAAATATAACTATGTTGATATGATATAAAAAAAACACCTTGCTGTAGTGCTGTATCTTGCAGACTGTCCATTTCTGAACTCCCATGGGGGAGGGACTGGTCCTCTGTCCACAACCCAATTGCAACAAAATTCTCTGCATCTCTTTGCGTTTTAAATACATCAAAACAATCATGTTCCTCCAAATTTAAATCCTGGAGAAAAGTGATGTTTCCTAAAAATGTACAGGGGTCTACAAGGCCAATAAGTGCTCTTTGTTGGCAGAAGATAAAAGGGCAAATTAAAGCCTCCCTTGAAATGTATTGGATGTACAGTATGGACTTTGTAATGGAATTAATAGCCTATGCATCATTGTGGTGGAAATGCTGTTTGTTTACCTCCAGTGATGTAAGTTTTACTACCCTTTGCTTGATATTACAGCCCAAACCAGAGACATCTACAACCATATAGGTTTGAGCCTTTGGCTGTAAACCGGAGAATCCTGGCCATTGGTTAGAGGTAAATTTAGTTGGGCCACCACATGTCAACCTGAAGCTTCTTTTTTCTTTTGTTGTATGCTGTATTACCTTTTTAAACATGAACTTTACATCAACATTTTTCTTATTTATGTTGTGCGTTTTTTGTGACACATTTTTTTTGTTTTATGGCCAGTATGGATCTATTTTGTAGTGGGGAAAATGGACTGTAAACTCTTCTGTTTAAGTTCTACGCTGATCAGGTTTTGTTTACCAATTGATGATTTTATTCCAATCTTCTTGGGAATGGGCAAGGGTTTTCTGATATTGACACATGATCTAATTCTTGAAGTTTTTACTTGAAAAACATTTAAGAGACATGTAAGACTGAAAAGAAATTTAGAAATTTTCAAGGATTGTTGTTGGACCTTGGAGAGAGCAAAAGGTTCCTGCAAGAAAAAGCAGACAAAGAAAAAGTCTTCCACGTTTTGACAATCTATGATCAATTATTTTACTTTGTTGATGGCACCTAAAGTGTAACCCTTGGCATAAACTGGTAATTGCCTATATGCTGAAGCCTAGCTGTAGTATTTTCAAACCAGATAGCAGAGCGGTGGAGTCCATATTGGACAATGTAGTTTTGGTGATTTATAACCTAAGCCCAGTTCCAGTGAGTGAACATTTAGATTTTTTGGGATCGTTTGTCCCAAACATAACTTTTGCTGGACAACTAGAGCTTTTAATTTACACAAGGCAGCCCCAAAAGCCAAAGGTGGAGTTATGGACATGTCGGTGTGACGTGTCAATGGCATCCGCCCACAGTATGCCTGCTGTTGGGGCATTCTTTGTCAGTTTAGGGTGTGGTATTCATGAGCAAACCACACTGAAAGTGTTTTCTTGGTGCCTTTGCTCATGTTACATAACGTGCCCATTGTTCACCAATGGGCACATTACATGACTCCAGTGCCTCTGTGTGAAGCCGACGGCGAGGTGTTGTGGATGCATCTCATCTGCTGCGACTCACCCCTGGCGTCTGCACTTTGTGGGTTTTTTTCGCGGAGCTCGTGGAGAATAAACCATAGTGTAGACCCAGCCTTAAACATTGATGAACATTGGGACAATCAATACATCTGCTGCCTACATGAACAGTTACATTGTACTCCACTGTGATTGCCCGCTGTCCTCCCGGCTCACTTCACTCCGCCGCTGACGGCGTGTGCGGTGGGAAAGCGTTGCCCCTTTGCCACTACTGATGACGCTGAAGACTTGGGGTTGGAAAAGCTCTGTGAGCCTGCAGCTATGCAGAAATGCTGCAGGCCAATGGAGAGGTGCCGATTGCGCCCGGTCTTGGTACTGGCTTCGGCTGTAATGCCCAGGAGGTTAATGTGAGCATTATCTATGTAATTTTTCTTCTTCAAGGACAGCCAGACCTAATAAGTTTTGGACCATTTAACTCCCTTCTATGCGGAGATGCTTTAGATAAATTGTAATAATCGAAATATGGTCATGGGTTTTTTTTTTTTTTTTTATGGGAACATTTGAAAATATTCTACTTACCCCCCCCCCCCCCCCCCCCCCCCCCCCCTCCCCCCACCCACAGAACTGTTGTATTTTAAGGCATAGATTTATTCTGTTAGTTTGATGCTGTAGATACTTGCAATTCTTGGATTTTGGATTTCTAAATCAAATTTTAATTAATGTTGGTTAATAGCAGCATCCAGATTTAGACATACAGTTTTGGAAATTTTCATGTTTTGTAGGTATATTTCATGATTTGTAAATGCTTTGCTGCTTTAGCTATTGACTTGTTGTGCTTGGAAACCATATGGTGTGTGTGTTGAGGTGGTTTAGTACTGTAAATGTAGCCATAAAGGGGTTGACTTTTTTGCACAAGCAATCTTCAATTTGATTGTCTTGTGTGATTTTAAATATTAACTGTCAGTCTAACATTCATTGATTGTACTACCACGCAGTGTTTCGGTTCGGTTGATTCCTTTGCATTCACATTTACCGTTTTTCAATCACGTTTGGTCAATCGTACTAGGTGGGCAGGAATCCATTCCCCTTCGATCAACTTTAGAAGATTTTTTTTTTTTTTGGGTGGGTGGGTGTCAATGGAACGGAAATATTGAGCATAGTCGGACTGATGTCACTTCTCTCTATATGAAGGAGAAACAAAGAGCAGGCAAGCACTGTGAAGATGGTGGTATAATTAGAGGCTGATTTGTGTGATATCTTTGTTATGTATGTTTGCTGAAAGCTGAAGTATTGTCTAAAAACTCTGATATGAAATTGTCTGTAATAATCTTAGGCCACCAGAGAAAATAGAAATGCTGCAAGTGACCCTTGGCAGAAGTGACCTCCTGGACAAGTTTTCCTCCAGGTAGTGGGATACTCTATTTGCAGTTAATGACTAACGTGCCGTTTTCCTGTCGACTGCTCAGCAGACCGGCTGGATGTCGTCATCATGCACGGCCACTAGTGCAAGAATCGGCTGGGTGCCATTACTTCGGATCGAGACTGCCATCCCCATCTAAACTAATAGGATTGGCCAGGAATTTACCGGTATGTCAGATCACTGTGTGATCCGACATGCGGCAGATTCCTAGTCAATCTGACCAGGTGGGCGCATCCTACAGTTTCTATTTCTTCGGCCTGATAGATGCTTCCTACTCCTAGTATTTCTGTATTTCATTGTAGTTTCTTACAGCAAGTTTAGAGTTCAAGTGATACCGTTTATTGGCTAACTGAAGTCATTAGAGAAGCAAGCTTTCGGGATATCGCAGATCCCTTCTTCAGGCTTAAATTTCTTCTAGTAGTACAGGTCCCTCTCATTGAATATTTTAATTTCAGTACTGCTTTGCTACTGAGCCATGCTTGTACTGCAATATTCTAAACCAGGAGTGGGCAAGCTTTTTGACTTGTCCACAATGGGTTCTTAAATTTGAGAGAAGGGCTGAACAGAAAGCCTGTAATGACTGCCCGCCATACGTGTCCTAATTACTCATCGGCCTGGCTTTATTAATGATGCTGTCGGCCTGCAGCAGGGACATTGATCTTTTTTAATTTTCTGTATGCTTTAAAAAAATAAATCGTACTACCAGGAAGCTAAAAATGAAAAATATAGAAAAAAAAATAAACTGCCATATTTTTGTGAAAATATGACCTTGGTAACATGATGCTCTGGCTCCTCTCCACACGGTAAGGTGGAGGCTTAGACTCCTTGGCATCATGTATGCTAATTGCAGGGAACAAGCAGAGGGGATCCAGAACATCTTTTCATCAGGGTGACAAGGGGTCGGAATAAAAAGCTAAGTGGGCCGGTTCTGGTCCCTGGGCCTTTATTTGACCTTGTCTGCTCTAAATAGTCCTACAGTTTTGCTTTCATTATATACAGTTATATATAGGTGAAAAAGACATGGCTAAATAGTTTGTACTGACATACTTCATGCAGAACTGGAATGAAAATCAAAAAAATTGTATCCGTACTTACCCTTATTTTCCTTTCTTGTACGTCTCCATGTCTGTGGAGCTAGTATGTGCTGACTGAGCTGTCAGAAAAAGGAGCCCTCCAGTTTTTCCACTTACACACCTCTGTTGATGGTATATTGGCATTGAGCTGGTTTACCTGCCACTTGATTGATTCAGCTGTGGACTCAGCTGTGGTTTTTACATCATCCCTGGCATGGACAGTAAGGTCTTGTGTCAAAAATGGGACAGTGTACACTCCGTCCATGTCATGGATGTGTCTCCAAACTGCAGAAAAGCAGCACTGTTTTTCTGTGTCTTTAGTATGCTTTGGTATCAATAGCCACTGGTAAACTGCCAGCAAGTCGTGGGGAATCCGCCGGAATTTTGTTTAGAAATGCTTTGGTGTGGCAGTCAAAATTTCACTTTGAGTTAGATATCCGGCAATGAGATGTGTTACTTGTATTTGTGTTCCGGGAGTAAAAATGAATTTGGTCACTCTTAATAGTCAGATTTACTGAACTCATTCATGTAACAAGTACAGAGAGGTTTGACTGTTACATAGCTCCAATAGATCATTGTAAAAATGTTGACCTCAAGACATTTTCTTTCAAATATCTGGCATATATAGTAACGGAAATTGTGCAGAAACAGAAAATATTTCAGGCAGCCATACTGGACAAAGACAATTGTTACACATGTGCTGCTTGGTGTCAAGTAGGTAGATGGTCATTGTTAATTTACCACAACGCCCTGAGCAGGTGTCTTCATATTCTTCTTGCTGTTCAACAGTGCTTAAATCCGTTTTTATTTTTCTCAGCTCTCCTTGTAGAAGCAATCCAGAATGGGGTATATTTAGCTTAAGACTATAGACACTAGTCATAAACTTAATGCGAAGCCATATACAGTCCGATATTTCTGTTTGATCGACCAAAACATAGATCTGCTTATGTCCACTAAACAGGAATTGATTTCTGCCCATCTGGTATGATCAACCAAAAGTGATTGATATTGAACAGAAAATAGATCGAGCAGTGATCAAACATGTTGGTAAATTTTAGTCCATCGTGTACATTTACATGTTTATGCTTTCCAGACACCCTCTTGTGTGCAGAAAGCATTGACTCTAAAACACAGTTCAACTTCTGCAAATCGATATTTAAAATTGATAATCAACACGCGTATGGAGGTTGAAACGTTTAGCATTGCTATAAAATTATCATGGATGTTATAGGTCTGTATTTATACAAAGGTTGACCATCCAATATTATAATATAATGGATGCAAAGGGGGCTATATGAGAAAAGCCTCTTTAAAGTGCCCCCAAAAAGCTGATTTTCAGTTCTGTCCCACAAGTGGTATGCAGAGGACTGCGGGACAAGTGGGGAAATTTTTCAGGCACATCCAAACACAATGTGTGTGCAAAGTGAAGCAGAAAGGAACCCTAGCAATCTGTCATCAAGGAAGTTCTTTCATGTGTCATTCTTTGAACTTGGAGACTCTCTTTTTAAATAACTAATGATGCATTGATAAAACTTTTCTTTATGCTTTCACGCTAGCTGTGGCCAATATTATTGGAAGATATGGAAACCTTTGTGGTAACGAGCTGCATTGTGTCTTAATCCAAATGTGAGGCTTGTGTAAGAGGTACAAATGGCATGAAGCCTGCATTTTTGCAGGTGCTGCACAAGTGTCTCCCAGGTACTACCCAGGTTTTTTGCTGATAACTGACAAGGTTAGCTAAATTGAGAGGATTTTAATGTTGAATTAGGCTTTACGGCTGTGGGGGGTTATTGTAACACGTCTCTGTTGTTCATTTTAAGATACAGCATTTAGAACCCTCCTGCATCCCAATCATTACTATTACCCTTGTTATCTATAAACATTATTTGCATGGTGTAGTAAGAAGAATGTATGTTCATGGGTCGTTCAGTGGAAGTTCTGGAGGTCATTCCTGGTCTTCCCTTTTTAGTTTATCTGCATTTTTACCAGCAGATGGTTCAGTAGATTGTAGCTCATATAACTGAATCTTGGCAGCCTTTTGCCGTGGATGGTGTCTAAGTATAAGGTGATCAGTAGGTAAGATTTTTATGTAAGAAAGTTCCTAGGACTAGAATGGTGTGGTTTTGTTCTATGGTGCAGTTAAGCTCTTAAGGCCCCCATACACGGGTCAGATTCCTGTCTGATTCCGGTCCGATCGATTCCGGGCGCGTGCACGCCAAACGATCGTGCCGGAATCGCGTGCAGCCCACCTTGTCCGATCGATCAGGTCCGTCCGTTCCTGGGCTCAGAATCGGATCCGACAGAGAACCAACATGTTGGTTCCATCAGATTGATTCTGCACAGATCAGGGGGAGTTGCCATTTGTGAGGTGGACAATCGGACACGGATCCGTCCCGGAATCAGCTGGACAAGGTGGTATGCAGCGATCGGATCACTTAATTGGCCGCTCGATCGGAGCTCCGAGTCCCGCTGAGATCGCCGGAATCGATCGGATGGGTGATCGAGCGGACATGGAATCCGACACGTGTTTGGCTAGCTTTAGTTAAAAAAGACAAATCCGTTGATCATGATAAGTGAAAAAATATATACAAGGATATCCTCTAATATACAGACCTTCACATCTAATTGGCTAGTCCTGCTATCCAGAACCCCTACTCCTAGTTTTTGCTCCTTTTTTTTCCTTTTTCAACTGCAACTCCATTTTCTTAGAGGATATAGACCTGAAGCTTTTGTTTTCTAACAAATGAATATGGAATTGTGAGCATAACAAATGGCTGCATGAATGCTTCGAGTTTTCTCATCTCTGTTAGCATTTGCAACTAGTTCTAGAATTGTTTTTAAATGCCAATACGGTAAAGATCACATGCTCAGTGCTGGAGATTTTGTATTTCACTTGTTGGCTTTTTTGTAAATAAAATTGTATGTTTTCTCACCAAGGTTTTCGTTTGTATGTTTTTGGATTAAAAAAAAGTCTGTAAAATCCAATTCAACAGTGGACCTGAAGTTAAAAAGTGAAAGTTTTCTAGATTTTCCCCAGAAAACATTGCTGTTTAAGCAAGGCATACACTGTTTGATTTTAGTTTTTGATCGTCCTAAATCAATTTAAAGTTTAGATTGATCGGATTTAAATCGTATACTGCATACATGGTTCGATCGCAAAAATTGTTCGATACCGATGAAAACATTGATCGGAAAATGATCGGCCATGTTGGAAAAATTTCATAGATTGTACAACGATCGAAATAAAATTGTAGCATTGTGTTTGTTGGTTGGGTCGATTGTATTTGATGAACACATTTATATAGGACTCTTTCCTGTGTTTTGTGATCGAAACTAAAAATCTGCGATTTTGGACATATTCCGATCAGACCTTCCATGTGGGATCTACTTTGGATTCGTTGGGGATCGGTGTCTGAGCAAAATATCAAGATCGGGAATCAATTGTACTAAAATCGAACCGTGTATGCCTAGCTTTAATTGTTCATATGACACCCTGGTCTCTGGTCTTAAATTCCTCCTGAAACAAAGTAGTAGAGAACACTCCCTGCTATGTATTCATCCATCCAAGACCAGCTATATGTTGGTAGATTAAAATTGAAGGACCTACTGTCTCAAACGATTGAGAGGTTACCACTGCATTGCTCACAGCTTTCCGAGCTGAAGGAATCAATATTGGGAAGCATACCCAAGATAGAACATACAGAACAATGCTAGGTTAAGCTGGGCATAGACAGGTCGTTTTCCCGTCAACTGCTCAGCGTCCTCACACACGGCCGCTAGTGCCCAAAATCGGCCAGGCACCCTTTTGTGTGCGGGCCATCAAACTAATGGGATTGGTCAGGAATTTACCGGCACATCGGATCACTGTGTTATCCGACATGTGGCAGATGCCTTGTCAATCTGACCAGGTGGGCGCACTTTATTTTCTGCCGAGCGGCTGCTTCATCAGGCAGGAATCGGACAGTCTGTGCCCACCTTTACTTGTGATATGGGGATCTGATCAGCTGCACAGAGTTTATAAGCCATGATTTTCTTATTAAAAAGAAAATGTACTACTAGAGCCGTGCTGCAAGCAAAAAGGTCAATTTTGAGCACATGGTAAATTTAAAACCTCAGAAAAGAAAATTAGGTACTTCAATTTAAATGTTTGAAGGGATTGAGTGACACCTCCAAAACATGATTACATTTCAGAATGATAGAGGGAGCAGAACAGTGCTTTTAAAAATCAGCTTTAATGAAGTTGACCAACAGCCCCAATTCTTATGGAAAAAAAGTTGATCAGAAATACAACTTACAAGAGGTTCAAAACCACCACATCTTTATTTAGCAATACCATAAATAAAATTTCCATAATTGCCCTAGCCCCCTTAGTAATTAACAAAAGATATACAGAAAAGAGACCATGGCCTGTATGCCACAACCTTTTGTCTAAAAAGGATTAGGTTAGTAATGTACCACCATAAACATGTAACAGGACCGCAACTGTGCTTATCTAAACCATACACCAAACCATATAAATCACTTTTATCTTCTAAGGCAAAGAAAGACACCAAACGCATTTTCATGGTTTTTACATTCGCAATATCTGTTCAGAGCATAGGTTGTAAAGATGCATTACTTTGGTGTTTTGGCATATTAATTGCATAATACAACAAAAATCTGGTAACAAAAAATACATAGGCACTTTATATAGCAAATTGTTCATGAACTTGTGTCTCGTTGAGCTATATTAACTAACATCTTTCTTTGAATGAACTGTAAACAAACAAAAAAGAATACACCTTTTGTCTGAATTTCTGAACGCTAATCATGTTTTACCTTCTTGACAGAAAGCTCCTTGATCAGACTTTGGCCTGTGTCAAGGGATGTTACAGCTCCATATAAGAGCCACAATCTCATTAAGTCTGGAGATCAGAACACAGCATTGTCATAGAGAAAGAGCTCATATACGTGGTTTTGAGATAGTAACAGAAGCAAGGAAATTTTGCTATTGGTAAAGGTAGTATAGGTATAGTTTGCTTACCATCAGTGGAATGGCAACAGCTCAAACTTACTTCTTTCCAGAAACCAAGGCTGCAAATTCTTGGATGGACATCTCTTTGTTGAGGTAACTTTCGTATTGACGTTTGGTAATGCGCCCACTCTTTAAACCATCTTCTATGTCAAATTTCTTGCCTGACTTTCTATCGTGGATAACTGAGGAATCACCATTTGGCCCCTTAATGGTGGTCTCTTCCCAGTCACATTCTTGGCTCTGTAAGTTGACATACATTTTCCAGTCAATCAAGCCCAAGTTTCGGGCTTCCTCCGGTGACATTTCTCGACCTGTGTCTGGATCAATTACAACAATAGAGCGACGGAGATGGTTTTCTCTCTGTTCTCTTTTGATTTGCATGGTGTCCAGGCGTTTTTGAAACTGTTCAATTTCCGCATCTTTGTCTCTAGATATTTTCTGTAGTTCTTGGAGTTCTTGCTCCAAAGAAACTAAGCGAGAGTCTAGGTTAACACCACTGTCAACTTGAGTTAAACTTCTCAGGCCCTGAGCTTCCTTTATGGTAATCTCAATCTCTGACTGCAGGTGGCGGGTCTCCAGCTGTAGGCTTTGCTTCTCCATCTGAAGCTTATGAACTTCCTCTCGCAAGTATTCCAGTTCCTTGTTGGATTTGGAATTGCTGAACTCTATTTCTGAAAGTTGTGCATGGAGGCGGTCAACCTCTGCTTCTAAATCTCGCTTACGCCTGCTCTCTTCCTCCATCATGGACTTCAACCTCTGTATTTCTTGTTCAGTCTCTGCATCTTTCTCAACCTCGATTTTCTCTGTGAAAACGACCTTTTCCTTCACCTCCATCTTTTCCAATGTAATGAGCTTTTTTCTCAGTGCCTCCAGCTCAGTCTCAAGAATTTGCCTTCTGTGCCTCTCCTCTTCCACTTGAAGTTTTAGCAGGTTGTGCTCCTTCTCTTGCTGAGGATCTTGTTGTAAGACAACCTTTTGTTTGAGTGTTACCTTTTCCTTTGTCTCAACCTCTCTTTGCTCTAGCTCACTGAGCCTGATTTTCAGTCTCTGGATTTCCAGCTCTGCTTCCCTCCGGGACTGTCGTTCCCTTTCCAGTTCCTCAAGCTGACGTTCTATCTCTGATTTCCTCCACTGCAACTTGCGTAACTCTTCTTGCAGAGAATCCTTTTGTTTAAGCTCAGTTTCAATGCTCTTTGAGAAACTGTTGACCTCAGACTTCAACATTGGATCTGCTTCATACTTCACCACTTCCTGCTGCACCACTTTTTCCTTAACCTGCAATAGCTCTATTTCTTTCTGCCTAATCTTTTCTTCTTGGGTCATTTTTTCACTTTCTAAGTCAATACGCTTCTTCTGCTCTTCAGCCAACTTGGCTCGTAACATTTCAACCTCCTTTTTAGTGTCTGGGTCTTCACGATATTGTAGAACCTCTTGAACTACCTCTTTAACTTGTACTTGAGGTTTAGTATCAATCCAGCTCTTGATCTCTTGCTTAAGCTGGTTGATCTCTAGCTCAGAACGTTCCACCACCCTCGTCTTATCCAGAATCTCCCCACGCAGCCTTTCTAGTTCAGCCACAACCTCTGGGTCTGTTTTATGCTTGATTACTTCTTTAGTTATTTCTTTTACTTCCACCTGTGGACCACGTGCTTTTAGGGTTGCTAATTCGCTCTGGATGCTTTTCAGCTGCTCCTCTGAAGCACGATATTTCCTTTCTTGCTCAATCAGCTCTACCCGCATATTAGCCAATTCGCTTTCAGCTTTAGGATCTGGTCGAACTATCTCACGTACCTTCTCTTGAACTACAACTTTGGCATTTTCCTGCTCCAGAAGGCTTATCTTGCGTATTAGCTCATTTTTTCCCCGTAGGGTGATGCGTGTCTTGGAAGACTCTTCCTCATACTGCCTACGGAGGTCAGATACTTCCCTCTCAGTCGCAAGGTCCTTCTCTACTTTCAACACTTCTTTTACTGTGATCTTGCCTTCAGCCATAGCTCTTTCTTTCTCCAAGCGTTTTAGCTTCTCCTGCAGGAGCTGCAACTCTTCCTCTGCTTTTTGCCTTTGGGCATTTTCTCTTTGCATATTTTCCTGAAGTAGCCTATATTCTGAAGCCAACTGAGGGTCATTTTGAAGCTTAACAACTTCCTTTTCTGTGATCTTTTCTTGAGGTTTGTTCTTTTCTTCAGTCAAGATGAGGATCCGTTGCTTTAAGCTAGTAATCTCATTCTGTTTTGTGCTCTTTTGACGATTAAGTGTTTCCAATTCTTCTTTGAGTCTCAAGAACTCCTCCTGCTGTTCCTTGTCCTTCTCAATTCTAAGCACTTCTTTAACTAAATACTGCTGTCCACCTTCATTTTGCTCATACTCCAAGGTTCGAACTTTTAGTCTCAGGGTTTCCAACTCCTCTTGCAAAGATTTATTCTTACGCTGTTCTTCAGCAACTCTTTCAAGGACCTTATGGTAGTCATCTTCCAGTTGAGGATCTGGTACTTTCTTCAAAACTTCCTTCTTAACTACGGTCTCTTGGGGTTTCTGACTTTGGAGATAAATGATCTCTTCCTGTGTGCTCCTGATCTCTGATTCCAGTTGCTGCCTTCTTTGCACCTCATCATCCAGCATATTCTTAATCTTCCAAGTCTCTTCAGGTGGCTTCTCAGAACGAACAATCTGCACTGACTCATTTCTTATTTCCACCTCTGGCTGCTGTATTAACAACAATAAAAACTATTAGTTTCTAGATTTGTAATTTACAGTAACATACCATGACCACATAATTTCGTGTTATAAACCAATCCCTCTTATGTGTCTATTTACCTTTTAGTCTAGGTACATACAGCATTACCAAAAAGAAAACCCAAAACGAAAACCCAACCCCCCCTATAGACCTTTAGATCACTCATTCCATTTCCATTGGATCTACCAACAACTATGTAGTACAGTGGTCTCCCTGATAGAATGCATAGTGTTTAGAAAGGTCCTCATATTAAATGGTTTGGGTAGAACAAATGTTGATTGTACATGAATTGTATGGTGTATGGGCGGGGCTTTACCGTCTTACAAAAAAAAACTTCTACTGCTGGGAAACTGTGCTTCCATAAGGCTTCAGGCTCCTACTGGATCCTCCCCTGCTGAAGAGAGTAGTTACAGTACAAGCTGTTGTAACCAAAGAGACTACAGCTCCAGAAGTGTACCCTGTCCAATGGAATTTCACAGGTAACTTTTTTTTTTTTCTTCATGGCTTTCTTCAGTTTGGTTCAGAGAATAATTATATTAATTACAGTATAAAGTGGAGGAAATAATTATTTGACCCCTCACTGATTTTGTAAGTTTGTCCAATGAC
>CM070039.1:60076508-60088042 GCA_036250615.1 Ptychadena robeensis
CACAGTCAAAAATAAATATTCAGTTCAGTTAACAGTTGTGCGTGTTCTTAATAATAAACAAAAAATCAACACAATGCCAATACCCCATGGCTGACAAAAAGCTGGGGTCCACAGGTGATGATAGGAGTAACCCCCTCTCGGCACTGTGTAGGTGGGCTGCTTGCTGCTGCAAGGCTGGCCAGATGGGGCAGAGGTGGGTCCCACTGGCAATACAGGATGGACCAGAGCCGTCCGGGGGTTTTTAGGGGGGGCCAGCGGTCCCTTTGCTGCCCTGTTCACCACTTCCGTAATTAGGTCCTGGAAGCTGCCCGCTGGGCCACAGATGCCCTGCGCAGCCTGGCAGCAATGTACAGGACAAAGTTTTCACACTCGTGCCCTTGCTGCCAGGATCTGCTGCCGGGTCTGGGTCAGGCTGTTCCTCACGCCCAGGCACAATCTCCCTGCGGGCCACGTGAGGAGCGCGGGGGGGCCATAGCTGGTGGACGGCTCCTCCTCATATGAGGGACCAGGATGCTCCTCCTCATATGAGGGACCAGGATGCTCTCCTCATATGAGGGACAAGGATGCTCCTCCTCATGATGAGGACCAGGATACTCCTCCTCATATGAGAGACCAGGATGCTCCTCCTCATATGAGGGACCAGGTCGTCCTGGAGGTGAGAAAATGTAGTGACAGCATACAATACGGCGAACAATGTGCATTACAGAGTATCAACTCACCCCACTGCCAGGGAAGCTCCGGAGTGGAACCATCCTCATGGGTAGGCTCAAGTTCCCTTGGCCTTCAGGCCCCCCACCCTCAGATCCCTGCCTCATCGAGGAGGAGGATGCCCTCGGCTGGTCCTGCACAAACGACAGGAGGTCGTGAGTACCAAAACCAGGCCCAACTCCTCAGCCGACCTGCCCTAACCTCCTGTCTCCACCACCTTCCTATGCGCCTTTTTGTATACCGACCTCAGGTTGCCGATCTTGTTCTGAGGTCAGTCATGGTGGCGGTGGGCTTAAAGGCCTGCAGAAGGTCAAGCAGTTGCGATACGCCCGCTGCTGGACGTGCTTGTTGGAATAGTGGGGGGTAAAGAGTGCTGTAAGAGGGCACAATGTCAGCACATGGGAAAACAATTCTAGTAGGTGCAAGAGTCAATAGCAACCCAGATTGCTCATGGAGGAAATCCCTGCCTCTCCTCCACTGCCCATTCTACAGGGATCCCTGAGTCAGGGCCATGCTGGCCCCCAATGGGGAAATGCCTACCAAATACTGAGATACAGTGGGCCAGGTACATGACACTAGAGCACCCCTGAACATCATCAATCATGAACAATCAGTCCCAAGTTCTACTATGACGTCTCCGAGACATGCATGCTGTATTATATTACCCTGCATATTTGATTGATGTATGTGCGGCCCACTGATGGTATGGCGGCCAGGTTGCACAGGCCCCCCCCCCCTACCACAACTCAGTTGTGCCCCATGGTCTCCACCAATACAAAACATCTTGCACATCTACATGGTTCAAGGGAAAGGCACATTAACAAAGGATCTGCATTGACAGTGAGTACATATTGGCCAGGCAACCCCCCAACCATGTCATATCACCACATCCCAGCTGGTGATGCACCAAGACATGATCCACCACCCCAACAGACTATGGCCAAAGGTAACTCACCTATGCGTCAAGAGTTGAGCCTACACAGAGCCGCAAGCAACAGCGTATCAACAACCGAGAGGGGGGACAAAAGCTGGGGAGCAGAGCGCACCATTGGCAGCCAGTTACCCACCATCCACACGCCCCCCCCATGTGAGCGAGCTTCCCTTGCGTCGCGCTAAAGGCATGTTCTGCTACTCACGTGTGAGGGGGTGAAGGTTCGGGGCAACGCCTGAGGTACAGGGAAATCGCGACCTTGGCTGTGGGAATCGGCGGCCCCCCCCGGTGAGCCGGAATCGGCACAAACAATCGCGGCCCAATCTGCAAAAAAAGGGACTGAAGTGTGCGAATAACACTTTTGCACACTGGGACTTTGCAGGAGGACATGGGCCGCGACCCCTACGCTCCGGTAAACAACCTGGCTGCCCTCGAGCTACTACATGGTCAGTGTGATTTGTGTGGAATCGGCGACGGCCCTGTGAGAACTCGGGTGAGCCGGAATCGGCCGCCACCCACAATACGCGCAATTGCCAAACAAAAGGGACATGAACGTTGCGCCAACACACCTTTAGCACAGGATGCAGCGGCAACCCCTGCGCCCGGCGAAGTCTGGGAAACACATGGTGAGCTACCCCCTACCATGGTCACGTGTGATTTGTGTGGACCCATCGGCGATGGTTGCTGAGACGACGGCGGCCGTCGTGTTGAGCGGAATTCGGCGCAACAATCAGCGGAACTCTGCAAACAAACAGGGACATGAATCGGGCGAACCCCCTGCTAGCAGAGGCGCCCGCCGTGGGGCAAGAGACACTTGGGGCCCCGAGTCGGCACAAATACGGCTGGCTACTCACCCATGGTCTTCCGGATTTGGCGGGACCCCATACGTCGAGCCACGGAGCAGCGTCGGGGGGGCCCCCCCCGTACTGCGCTTAATGTAGACCCCGTCGGGGGCCAACGGGCCCCGCCCCCGGGGAACTTGGCCGGAATGTTTGTCTGCAAAAACGGGGCGCCCATGGGCAGGTTGTTTTTTCGCATTGACTGGCGAAGCCGCAGCAGAGAGAGGCAGAGGACCTTCCAGGTGGAATACCGGGAAGGATGAGCGCGATTCGGCGACGCCGGCGAAGGTAGCGTGGGTGATCGGGGGCACAGGGTCCTGGTTGGGTCATGAGCCGTGAGAACCGGTCGTGACTGATGTTTTCAGGGCCGGTGAGGAGGAGGAGAGGGTCCAATCCGCCACCGGGGTCCCCACGGCGAGCCCCAGCCCAATGACCAGCCTGGGCTCCTCAGGGCGGTAGGGACTGTGAGGCCTCGCAGAATGTAGGTGCTGATGGTGCTCAGCCGGGTGGCTCATGCCTTTGTAGGGCCAGAGTTGTGGGTGATGCCGGGGGCACAGGGCCCTGATGCACGGTCCCCCCTTTTGGACGTTCTGTTCTGAAATGAGGTCCTGATGTGTTTTCCAGGGCAAAGAAGACAGAAGGAGAAGACCCCAAACAACAACCAAGGGGTCCAGGACAGGAAGCCCTCAGACAGCGAGCAGGCCCTGGCCACGGCTAAGGTAGGCGACTTGGGGGTCTGTGCAGGCACTCCCATGGTTGTTTTGGTTATTGAGGCGTCAGGCCTGGGGTTCTGGGTTGCAGTAAGATTACGGAGGACAGCGGGTGCGCGTGACATCAGACACGTGCAAGCCTGGTTGTTCATTTTCGTGACTGATTCCATGAACCTGCCAGAGTGTATTGGAGGCCTATGGAACCATCTTGAAGTAGTGACATACTCAAATTGGTGGCCACCGTGTTTTCTGTGTCGTTCACTGCTATTGTACGGTCAGGGTGGTCAATGTCGCCATTCTCTGTCATGCCCGGTGCCCAGGGAGCGCCAAAGCGGGAGGAGGGCATCAGGGGCACAGACGGCCACGCCAAGCCAGCTGGAGGCTAGGATTTGGGGACCAGGGCCCCGGTCGGGTGGAGGGCGTGGGACTGGTAATTGCGCTGAACACAGCACCCATACCTTGAACACTTTTCGTTTTCACAGGATCCCCAAAGGGGGCGTCAGGCCCCCATCGGTGGCCTGGCGGCGAGGAGGGTACCGTCATGCGCACCCTCCTCGGGGAGGGCTATGTGACAACACGAGCCACCACCACCCGAGGAGGAGAAAGCACCGCCCACCCACCACAGGGCAGACCTGAGGTGGGCCAAAGGACACCAGAGGGACCCAGGGAGGAGCGGCCACTCCGCCCCACAGCAAACATGGGGAAGCCCACAGGACGGTGGAGCCAGATGTGCCACACCCCGCCCACCAGCAAGGACAAGTGTGACCCCCAGGCTGCACTCGGGACCACTGCGGGCTGGCCGATGACACCATGGCAACTGGTATGACATCCTGGTTGCAGAACTTCGACGCTGGGGACCCCTATGCATGGCCCCGAGGCTGCGACGATGGCATTGGCCAGGAGGAAGCCGGGACCTCCAATGCCAGCGCGTCCAGGCGAGAGATGAGATCGAGAAGATTGGGGTGGCCAGCTGTTTCCCTACCCCTGCCCCGGTCATGTTGACCTGTTTATACAGTTTGGTAATCCTTGTAATTTTTTATATGTGTATGGAGCGAGGGCCAACCATGGCTTTTTTGTAAATTTTTCTACTGGAAAAATCCCTTGCCCTGCATTCTCTTGTGTGTTGTCTTTACTGCTGCGCAGGGGTGGGAATGGTGGAGGGTGGGTATTTTATCCACAGTGGTAGAATGTGCAAGGGCTGCCAGGACATGATGTGGGATGTGGTCCTCTGAGCAGATCTCCTGGTGATCGATCTGAGTGCCACCACCAACGTGCACGATCGGCCCTGAATCAATCTGACAGAACCAACATGTTGGTTCTCCGTCGGATCCGATTCTGGGCCCCCGAACAATCGGACGTGATCGATCGGACAAGGTGGGCTGCACGTGATTCCGGCATGATCGTTTCGCGTGCACGCGCCCAGAATCGATCGTGCCGGAATCCAGTCGGAATCCGACCCGTGTATGGGGGCCTTAAGAGATAGAAAGGGGTCCCCTCAAAATTGGGACTTTGGTTGGAATGTGGGGATATTCGTATTTTTCTATAGCATAAACTGTATTGATGCTTGTATGTTTGCAATATATACAAAAGTTTTATTAAGGACCCGTAGTCCCTATAAGCGCAAGCAGAAAAAACAAATATGTAAAATGTGTCACAGACAAAAAGCATACAACTTCAAGAAAAGTTCTGCTAATAACAATTATGTAATAAAAATCAGACATGCATAAGAATATACGTGTGCTCTGATGGTTATAGCGACATGTTTCGCCCCTTATAGGGGCTTTTTCAAGCTGCACACGTTGTCCTTGTTTAAAATCGCTGACAGAAAGTCAGTGCTGGATAATCTTGGCTGGGATATCCCTCTCAACACAGAAAGAGATCCAGGAAAAGGGGAGCCCCTTCCTATGGGCACTATATAGTGTCCAAACCCCTGAGTGGGGGATGGGCAAGTGATGTGGTCAAGCTACAGAGTTTAGACTCGAGAAGACAGTCTTTTTAAAGCGTACTTGTGGTGGTCCCAGGATTCATCTGTCTGGGAGTCGATCATAGGAGACCGTTTCCTGCTTTGTGCCTGGGCACCCTGAGGACTGCAAGGGCAGCCTCTATCTGCTAATCCCTGTAGCTTTCTTCACACCACAAATACGCTTTAAAAAGACGGTCTTCGAGTCTAAACTGTTGAGTCTAAACAAAGTTTATTAAAAGCGGATTCTTATTTATTAAAAGCCCCCATTTTTGGAAGCACACTCACAATCTCTGGGCCAGGCCAGTAATGGTTAACAATGACAGTTGCGCCAAGTAAACAGGTGATGGATAACACAGCCCTCCCTTTGCTCTGTAAACAACTAAATTAGGATATGCAGAATTAATAATTGAATTCCACCCTCCCTCCCTATTGCAGTTCTTTATCCTCCTACGTACAATGTCATCAGCAGCTGGTTGAGTTGTCATTACAAGCATCATGCTGCACATGTCGGGCTGACAAACCCACACATCCATATGCTTCTGGGTGGAGCATGGTTAGCTACATCCTAAATATATATGATATTGGGGACACCAGGAAATGGGTATGGGTCAGATTGTTGGGCCACACTCATATATTCTAAGTCTATCCCCAAAAAAGTGTGGCTAGCAAAAGAGCCAGATTGGACAGCTCTGATGGGAAGCCACAATGCAGCGGCGTCTAGAGAAGTCGAGATTTTTGAATCGAATTTGAGATCACAGAGCAGCAAGGTGTTCAGAAACCAATGCCTAATCTGAGAGGTTTGGATGCTTCTTAAGCTTTTGTTTAGCAGAATTGCCTATCTCCTGTATTTGGCAGACATTTTTACCTGACTATAGCAAGAAAAAGTGGCACATTGTATTTTCCCCAGGGCAAAAATTCTTCCTGCTCAAGTTTCTTTACAAATATCTCCACAATAATCTCCCTTTATAAATCACACCTCTGCTGACATCGACATCTGAGAAATGTTGGATTTGATGGACCTGGGTCTTGTTTTTCAAAAATGTTCTTTAGTCCACAGCAAGTTTGGGGCTGATCCAAGTTCGCTAGGGATCTGCAAAATCGAGGTAGGACCCATATAGTAGCCTGAGGAGCTAACAGGACTTGGGGCAACAGGACTTGGGGCAACATGGTGTTTGCCCCCCTGCCGTTCCCGACAGTCCCAGCTCGTCCAGCACTGACCTGTGAGAACAGCAGTGGATGAGCTGGGCTCGTCAGGCAGAGATCTGAGCCACAGGAGAGCAAACTCACTGATCCGTGTCTTGCCGATCTGATGTTTACAAATGTTTCCAGCATAATTCCACAGTGGTCCCCAGTCTCATACAAGTAGTGACTCCCTAAATGTCAATGAATAGCCACACCCTCCATCCCACAATGCCTTGCCATTTGTCTGACACACCTTCTATAATAACGTGGAATTGCCATTTGGAATGTGGAAATAGAATTGGTCTAAACGTACATAGTATGCATTGGCATACGAATTCTCGGGGGCATCTTGGAGGCAATCTAGGGCTGGTGTGAAAAATAAAAAGGTACGGTATTTAACTTTTATTTATTTGCATTCAGTATAACAGGGCTCCTTGAGGTTGGGCCTAGTTAACAATATTTTCATGTTCAGTACATGCTAACTAATGTTTGGTACCGATTACCTTCCAAAGGTACACCCACTGGCAATGTCTTAATCTCTCCAGCAGCACTGCATCGTTGTCTACACATAACCCACGGTCACTGACTATTTCCAAGACTGAGACATCATCTTAGAGATGACACAGCCACCTCAATGTTAATATTGGACAACTTCTTTGTTTTCACAGATCAATGTTGCAGTTTTATCCGTGTACAGAACTGAGGAAATGCTTCCTCTTGACTGCAGCACACTGACCATCTCGGCCAAGGCACACTGGCCTATGATGTAAATGTGTAACCTTTATGGTTTCCAGTAAATGCTATAAGGTTACAAAACATTTCTAGAATCATCTAAATATTCCTGGAGACACATTTACAACTCAGACACCTCTGGGAGTTGTTCCTAGATTTGCCCAGTGTTGGCAGAATATTGGGATTTGTGGTCCTTCCTGGGAAGGATGACCAACTCAGGTAGAGCTGTGGTAGAGTTGTAATCCTACACTGTTTTAAAGAGTCTCTATGTGCACCAGAGAACATTAGAATGTCCACACTGGGGTCAAGGAAACATTTATGAAGCAGATTACTCACTCTGCTGGAATGTTTATGGAGAAATAGTTACTTATAATGGAAGTGTTAGCACACAAAACTGGGCACTGCACAGGGAGGGTTATCAGGGCATCAGGCACAGCAAAAAAGAGGACATTCCTGTTTATCCTGCTGTAAATCTATTTAAAGGAGAGTCCACCCAAAACTGGAATTTTCAGTAGTGACAGGTGCCAGGAAGTTAAAGGTTCCTTGGCATGTGTCCCTGTAACTGCAGTGGGAAGACCTCTGGTTTCCTGTTTTGTGCCACTGTAATAGAGTCATAAGGTAGCCATACACTGTTCGATTTTCCTGTTGAATCAGCATACTAAAATTCATAGTTCAAGTCGATCGTTTGATTTCAGGTAAAAAGGGACCGATTCTCAAATAGACCAAAAGTTATAGAAATAGAACATAAAATCTATATCGAGCAGCGATCGTCATGTTGGTAAATTTCAGTTGATCATTGAATTATCTGATGGGGTTTCTTGATATTTCAATAGATTTTGTATCTGAGGGTACTATAAAGCACAGGACTTTAGAAAGTTTTTGGATCAATCCCATTGTGTGGTGGTACAATCAATTTAATGTATGTGTATGGCCAAATTTTTTCTTTGAATCTGCAACTTTGTAAATCATGAATGCAGAAGGGGGAAGTACGGCCTTGAGAAGAGGACATGGCTAAGGGAAATTCTTATGTTCACTCACTGATATTCCAAATAACTAAACCAAGCAAGAGGAAAATTACACTGATTAATTAAATATATCTTCTGAAATCACGTTTTAACAGAGAAATCAAGCTGACAAAAAGACCATTTGATGCAATACTTGTTTACAATCCAAACCCGTCCCTGAAGTACTCATAGTAAGCCACTAGTAGTCACCAGTATATTGGGTAAAAGAGGATCATGACCATTCAACCACCTTTTGCTGAGCCCAGCCTGTGACTAGAACAGTGGTTCCCAAACTTTCCCTGCAGAGCCCCCCTTTTATAGAAAGGAACATTATGGTACCCCCCCCCCCCCCCCCCCCCCCCCCCCCCCCATTCAAATTACACAGGTTCAGTTTGAGGGACATTTTACACACGGCCTGTTTGAGGTGCAGGACCACAGCATGGATTGAGTAACACAAAGTATACAGGTTTCCATAGGACATTCCTTGTACCATTCACACTGGCCCATGTTTGCATTTTGCTGTTAAGTATGGTGCTATCACAAACTGCCCTACGGCATGCATTTTTGGGGCTGTATCTCTTATACACTTGTATGGGAGGCACAAGCACAGCGCAATAAAGAGAAACCTGGGATCCTATAACCACTAAGGGACACAAAAGCATTACCACTAGTACGTGCATTACCGGTATAAAAAAATGCGGCTAGTATGAAATGGCCCTCAAAGTTCATTTTAACTACAATTCCCCTATTCACACACCAATCATGCAAAAAGATGCATCATACACACATCAATCATGTAGAAACATTCATCATTCACACACTACGATCATGCAGACATATGAATCATTCACATAGAGACAAACACACACAGACAAGCACACATTACTGTCTGCAGATAGTTCCTGCATGGTTGGCTTCCTGCTTATTCCCCCCTCAGGCTTCCTTGATTGGCTGGCAGTGGTAGGGGAGGGTGGATGGACTGTGTGCAATCCATAGTGGAAGAAGAGTTGCATATTTGCTCTCCCTGCTGTCAGCCTCACAGCAGGGAGAGCCAATATGCAACTCTAGAGTTCTGCAGTTCTCTCACTAGCTGACTGTCACAGAGAGGTTCAAGTGCCAACTTGGCTGCCCCATGAGCTGTGCCCTCTTGGAATAGCTGTGCACCCCACCTAGACAGCGCATTGATCACACTTCCCCAGTCAGCATTCTCATTGTCAGCATAGAAATGGATTGGCACTTTGTGCTGCTTTCTCCTCTGACTAATACAAAGTGGAATCTACCAATGTAGGCTGCTTGCATTGACAAAACTCAAAGAAATAAAAACGAAATACCTATCTTTTATTAAATGTATTACTTTAGCAATAATTCTTCTGTAAGCTAATTTCCCACAATGCACCATGTGCAGTGGGCAGTGTATGGATGATTGTTACAGTACATGTTCTCTTTAACTACTTGGAAGAGGGCACCCTCGTGGTTAACCTCCCTAGCGGTTGAGACGAACCCTGTTCGTTCGCCGTTCAGGCTTGCCCCCAACCGCAGGAGAAGCCGGCATCAGGTACACCCGATGCCTCCCTGAAAAGCTGCAGCGATTGTCTTCATCGCTGCAGCATTTCCGGGTTTTCGGTACCGCCCCGATCGCATCACGGTGACATGACAGGGGGCGGCGCCATAGACCCCCATGTTAATGGAGGAGCGCCGGCTTTCCCGCCCACACAGCCGGAGTCAATAATGACACCGGCTGTGTGGAGAGCAGCGGAGGGAGAGAGCGTGTGGCAGGCAGTGTACTTGATTGCCCGTACCAGCGCGATACGGGCAGTGCGCTAGGAAGGTTAAAATATCTAATTATCAGGGGTGCACATAACTTTTTTAGCTCTTCAGGTGAGTACCAGGGGATGGTGTTTGGTACTCACCCCATATCTGCATCAGCTTCCTGCATAGAAGGTTCTGCTGCAGGTGGACCTCCCTGTTCCTGATTGAGCCTCTGATTAGCTGTCTCCATCCACAGGTCACCAGCTGGCTTTGGGTCAAATGTAACTCTCACAGTACAACACATTTGAACCCCCAGATCTCATACCTCAGTAGTTTATTCCTGAAATTGAATTTTTTTTTCTCTCTCTCTCTCTCTCTCTCTCTATATATATAAGTGAGCTTTTAGATTTACCCCTGCTGCCCCAGCATATAAATGCTACACTATATCAGAAGTTAGGAGTACTTGTAGGAACTTGTTGCTTTCTTTTACTAATGCTATAAATTCTCGCTCATATTTTTGCTGCAGGGAAAACATTTTAATTATTCTGAAAAAAACTGCACTTGGAAACATTGCATCAATTTAATTTACTAGTATCTAACAGACACAAAGAATTTCCAAAGCTATCCTCCGGGCCAAAGCAGATCCAGGTAGTCAGATTCAAGGTAGTTGCCTGTTACTGCTGTACAGCTGCATAAAAGGTAAATAGGAATGTTGGTTTAAAGGTTTAAAATAGTTAGGAATTAAATCAGAGATTTTGTTGTAGAGCAGAATTGCGTGTCATTGTACATTAAAGTATATTTCACTTTAATATAGATTGATGATTAGAGCAGTGTTTTTCAACCTTTTTTGGGCAAAGGCACACTTGTTTCATGAAAAAAATCGGAGGGCATCGACGATATGCATAATCGCGGCGCACTTACGGTCCCCGCCGGAAGTACGTCATCAGCAGGTGCCCCGCTGGAACGCAGATGCGTACCAGCAGAGCAAAAACACCACCCCTGGTCTGTGGGGATGCTTGTTGCTAACACGGATCGGCTGTATAAGTCTTATAGTATAGTGTTATACACGGACCGACTCTGTGAGGATGCGGTTGCTTAGCCCTCCTACCTAGCTGCCTCTTATAGTATAAGACTTATACTATAAGAGGCAGCTAGATAGGAGGGCCGAGGGTGGGGTCAAAAACCCACGGCACACCAGGCAACATCCCGCGGCACAGAGCAGTGGTTGAAAAACACTGGATTAGAGAACCACAGTCATGTTTTTATTGCCATCTGGTTAAACCTTTAGGAATTCTTTGACCAGTTCAAGTGATAAATTGTCTCTTAAGGTGTACCTACACCTGACCATAGCCACTCGATAGATGGCCATTTTGAGTGCCATCATCACGCCATGCACACTCAAAGCCATCTATCTAGCGCCCATCTTATGCGGCTACCCCTGTCTTCGAGTGGGATCGTTGGATTCCGCTTTAAGACAGGTCTGTCGAACAAGTAATGGACATTTCCGTAAATCCTGCTCTAATGTCATTCCTTAAGATGGGGACCAGGGCACCTAAAATTGTGCGCCTTGATTTCCATCCAATTGACGGGCGCCCGCACACATCGTGGTGACATTACCACGTGGCGCTTGAACAGGTCATCTGTCGAACACCTGTCGATGTGTGTATTGGCACCTTTAACCTCCCTAGCGGTTGTGACGAGTCCAGCTCGTCCAGT
>CM070039.1:60093241-60104253 GCA_036250615.1 Ptychadena robeensis
GAGGATGATGTGGTCAAAATACTCATTTGCCTAATAATTCTGCACTCCCTGTATATTGTTCACCTGATTTGGCTTAAAGTACCCTCAAATTAAAGCTGAGAGTCTGCAGTTAAAGCAAATCCATTGTGGTGGTGTAAAGAAACCAAATATTTTTTAATTGTTTTAATGTTCCAATATTTATGGACCTGACTGTATGAATGGCTGACTTTTATTTTAATCTCCTAAACTATGGAGTATGTTTTATGGTCCTGTGCATCTTATAGTGCTTAAACATATGGTACTACTATACCTTATCTCTATTTCACAATTTAATCAAAAGAGTATTCAGCATGCTTTTTTAAATTTTAGTCAGATGTTTGCTATCTCTCCACCTTTTCTTCCTGCTCTAGGTAACAGCAAAAAGTACCGTATGCAGAAATCCCATGGTCAAGTAAAGGGAGCCTCTGTTTGGTTGACATCTTAAGAAGCTTGGATTTTGAACTATTTTCTAAAAATGGTTATCAGGATGCATACCAGGGACAACAACAAAAAAAATCAGAGCTCAAAATCTTCTAACTGTAGCCCTAGAAACTATTGTAAACTCTATATACTGAACAATCCCAAATTCAATCAACACTGAGCTGGGTCACCTATACTAGTCCCCCTCCCATTATTGTGGAAGCAGAAGTTGGATGGTCATGTTGGATTGGCCACTAATGGGATATGCCTATGATGAGGTGACATAAACCAAAAGCCAGAGAGAAGGAGACCTCCTCACTAACGAAGAAATAACTTTATTGATGATGTGAAGGAGGACCTGAGGCTGGAGGCAATACCAGCAACAGGACATACCTGTCAAGTTTTCACTTTATTAATAGGGGAAACAATTACAGAAAGTGACATCACAGATGGGGTGCCACTTCCGTGTTCAAAATACAGGCAAATTTTGGTATTATTATCCTTAATTTGTATAGCGCCAACATATAGTGCAGCGCTGTACAATAAATTACAGTTCAGATGCCACACAAGGTTACACACAGAGGTTTACCGTCCCCTCCATCCTATTTACAAGCGGATAATCTTAGGAGGCAGGGTAACACCCCTCCCTCCTAACTTCCCACACATCATCTGCACAAGCAGGATAAGCAGGATGGTAAGTTAGGAGGGATTGTAACACCACTCCCTCCTAAGTTATCCCAATTTCAAAATCTCAGGTATTGAAATCAGGATTTGTCTGGGAAAGTCACAATAAAAACATGATTTTCACAGCCACAGAGGGTTGACAGGTATGCAACAGGATGGTTGAAGAATGGTAATGGTGGAGCAGCCAAGAGTTCTGAATATATTTTACGTCTGTATGGTAGACAAAACTATGACTTAGGAGTTTCAAGCTGATGCCTTCTGAAAGTTATTCTATCCATATTTCAAGGCTTCAAGCTCAAAGCTCTTACCCAGGTCTTAAACTACAGGTTAGGGCCTGTTTTCAGATTCTTTACAAATACTCTGGATGAGTCTTTCTGCTCAAGATCAACAGAAGAAAGTGTCAGAGAATAATGCAACCTTCAGATCTCTAGTCAATAAGTTAGCCCTATAATAATGTCACTTTGTTGTCAGGAGATCAGAGAATTCCGCCACATCAAAAAACATTTATATTAAACATATTATGTATCCTTTATTTCACGACACCCTGATCAAAGACCTACGCTGTGTGTCTTAAATAAAGCTTGTATCAGATAAACTATTCGTAGACAGACCATTCTGTAAAGCTAGGCATACATGGATTGATTTCAGCATGATCGATCTTCGATTTGATTTTAGATCGTGATCTTTTCATAAGACACTGATTGTAATTGAATCCAAAGTCGTACCACATGGATGGTCCGATCAACAATTTTAGTTTTGATCACAAAACACAGGAAAGAGTCATATATAAACGTGTTCATCGCATACAATCGACCCGACCAACAAACAAAATGCTACGATTTTAGTTCAATCGCTGTACAATCGACAAATTGTACAACACGTTCCTAAATTTTTAGATCAATGTTATATTTTCAAAGACAATAAATTTTTAATATGTCTTTGAAAATCCAGATGTTGCCACATAAAATGACTGATAATATCACAGTGTTTACTATACAGTAAGGGAAAAAAAATCTTTTTGTAAATTTGCCCACAAAGTAAGAAATAATCAGTCTATAATTTCAATGAGAGGCAGAATAACAAAAAAATATCTAGAAAATGCATTTAAAAATGTATATATTATTTAGCACTTTAATGAATGCGTATTTGATCTATCAATCAATTAATTTCTGCCTCCTAGGTGTATTTTATACAGGTAATATGCCGACATGGGGATTGTAGGCCTACAAAGAGCCTACACCATTGCCAAGCAACTGGGTAAGAAGATAACAATTGGTGTAATGATTATTGACAAATGGAAAACCCTTGTAGGGTTTCATTGATGATGATAAGAATGGTGTATAATACGCCTAGAACTACTGGGCAGGAACATGTCAATAATCTCAAGGCAGCTGGGACCATAGTCACCAAGAAAACAGTTGATAACATACTATAGCCCCCCCCCCCCCTACACCTTAAGATCGATCCATACAATTTCCAGATTAGATCTACCAACAACTATGTAGTATAGTGGCCTCCCTGATAGAATACATAGTAATTGGAAGGATTAGAAAGGTCCTCATATTACATGGTTTTGGTAGAAAAAAAGTTCATTGTACAGAAATTGTATGGTAAGATTGTAAGGTGTATGGGGGGCTATAGTATGTTAGCAACTGTTCTATTCTTGTTGACTATGGTCTGGCTGGGAAAAACTAAAATCCTAAAGTGCCTGCAAGGTTCTCCTGCTCAAGACAGCACATGTACCCTTTTGAAGTATGCCACTGAACATTAAAAAAACTCAGAGGAGGACTGGGTGAAAGTGTTGTGGTCAGACCAAACTGGCATCAACACGCCATATGTGAAGGAGAAAGAATGCTGCCCATGACTTCAAGAACAATGTCCCCACTGTCAAACTTGGAGGTGGAAACATTATGCTTTGGGGTTGTTTTTCAGCCAAGGGGACAGGACAAGTGCAATGCATGAAGGGAGGATAGATGGGTACATGTAGCGTCAATTTTTTTCTTTTAACAAAGCATTGGCTCAAGAACAAGGTTCAAGTGGCCTAGTCAGTGTCCAGACCTTCATCCCATAGAAAATCTGTAGAGGAAGCTGAAGGTTCAAGTTGCCAAACATCAGCCACAAAACATAAATGACTTGGAAAGGATCCCCCACGGAAGACAGTTTCACTAGGGCTGCAATGGCAGGATCACCAAGTGTTATTATAATAAATTTTTTTGGGAAATCTAGTTCTATTACCCTTCTAACATTTTGTATATCACGAATATGACTTATGCCATTATGACTATTAGGAGCTGGATGGAGAGATATCCGGTTCTGGGGAGGATTTGCATAGCACTCTTTCGATACACCTCATCTATATTCATCTCCCACCGGATCAGCTGGTTCTGCAGGGCGTTGGCGGAAGGAAGCTCTGTCTGCATTATTTATTTTTTTAACTCTGTCACACAAACTCCCTTAAAACATTCTATTTAATAGATAAGCCTCCTTCTATAATGGCTCTCCTTTGTATTCCATAAATATTATACTAAAACTGTCTCGTAATCCTACTGTACTCTTTACTGAGAGTCAGGCTGAGGGTTTTTTAAAATTATTATTTAAGCCCCCCCCATACACCTTAAGATCGATCCATACAATCTCCATTAGATCTACCAACAACTATGTAGTGCCGGGTCCTCCCTGTCATTTTTTAGTAAAATTACATATTGTAGCTTTCCCTGGCTGCAATCAATCAAAAATTTTCTTTTTTTCAGGCACTTCCCTGAAGCTTTGACATAGGGATCCTGCCAGTAATGTACATCTGGTCCTAAGGTGGCACTAACATGCACTCACTTTGCTGCATGTATTAAAAAGCAGTGTAATCAGCCTAAAGCTAGCCATACATGTGCCGATTCCATGACCGATCGATTCCGGCGATGCCAGAGGGATGTCCGATCGATCGCCCAATTAAGCCTGTCCCTACCACCTTGGGCCACCAATTCCTGGACGATTCCGTGCCCGATCGATCACTTCACAAATGCCAACTCCCCCTGATGTGTGCTGAATCGGATCAGAAAGACCAGCATGTTGGTTCTCTGGCAGATCCGATTCTGGGCCCCCTATCGATCGGACGTGATCGATCGGTCAAGGTGGGCTTCACGCGATTCCTCGATGATCGATTGGCGTGCACGCGCCCGGAATCGATCGTCCTGGAATCGGTTGGGAATCGGACCCATGTATGGCGACCTTAAGATCACAACATTCGCTGTATTGGTACAGTACTGTCTCTACAGAAGCAGTGTTGTGACAGCCTAGGAATACAACATTCCCTGTATATGTACTGCATCTATTAAAAAGCAGTATAATCACCCCAGAATTACAACAATATTACCCGTACTGTACAGTTTCTATGAAGAAGCATAGTAATCATCCTAGGATTACAACAGCATTTTACTGTATTGGTACTGTACTCATGTGCATGCTTCATGGTTTGGTTGGATGCAAATTGATTAAAATACCTCGAAAACCCCAACCCCCAATTTAACAATCAAATTTTTTAAATTAGATAGAATGAAAAAAAAAAACACGAACATTGTTTGACCACTTTTTTCGCCCACCAATTTCCATCTATCTTAGCACTCATGTATTTGTAAATTAGAAAGATCCATACACAAAATGGTTTATAAACCACACAGAATATTCTGATTACAGACTAGACAGACAATAAACAATGATGGCTCATTTACAACACACTATGTCCTGTGAAAATCCTTTCTAATTTTCATAAATAAACTTTATTCAACAGTGAACAATTCATTCATGTAACATATTGGACCTTGCTTCTCCACCAATGCATTTCAAAATGAGATACTTTATCATAGAGGTGGAGAGTTGCCATTATAATTCCTGTAATAAAAGGGACACAGGACCGGTTATTTCAACTATAGCAATGGGGGGCCCATTAAAGCTTCTGCAAGAAAAAGAAAACCAGGCGGGTATTGATAGACTAGGGCAGTGGTGGGCAACTGAGTTGATATGTAGGACCACAAGTGCGGCCCTCGGCATCACTAAAGGGCCGCACATAACATCGATCCTAACCCTCCCCCTGTCGATCTCAGCAGGTGGTGGACCAGATCCCGTTAGGCAGTCAAAACCCAACAGCATTTGGAATTTGGAATTCAATGCAATACTTTTCTTGGCAACCACTCTACATTTTTTACCTCACTCTGTTCCACGCCCATTGCAGATAAAGGCAAACAACTGTACAGCAGCCACATTAAAGATGGCCTGTTCCTTCTTTGAAATCTGGCAACATTAGATGTTTAATAAAAATGTACTGACAAGCTAGGCTGGCAAAACATGATTAAACACGAGATGCATGCTTGGTGCCAGGCTCAGGTAATGCTGCATGCCATGGAATTCTTATCAAAGTGTGCTGCTAGCTTCCCATAACTCCACTGAAGAGATGCTGGGGTTACCCAAAGGCACAGCGTTACTGTGTGTCCAGTGTATACCATGGTACAACTATAACTGCCAACAACAATACTATTCATGCCGGGAA
Organism: Ptychadena robeensis; assembly: GCA_036250615.1. Classification (NCBI taxonomy): domain Eukaryota; kingdom Metazoa; phylum Chordata; class Amphibia; order Anura; family Ptychadenidae; genus Ptychadena; species Ptychadena robeensis. The sequence goes on from CM070039.1 coordinate 60,098,901, forward strand.
AATCCTAGCAGCTACATCAGTGCAGAAAACCAAAGTGTTTGCCATACTGCTGGGTGTGTGCTGCGTTTTCAACTTCCTTTTGTTTCAAAGTTTAAATACAAACTTGCATATTTTGGGGTATATGGATGGTGCTTAGCCAGGGATAACTATGAAGGTGTAGGAAAAGTGGAGCTGGAGCTATGCTCTGAAGGTAACCAAGCCTTTGTGGAGAGTAGAACAAATGTTTTATACAAGGTGTTGCTTAAACTTTAGATAAACCTGACCACTCCAGATAAATGAGCTTGTTGAACATCCCATCTAAAAACCATTGCCATTAATTTGAACGTGACCTCTTTTAAAGCCTAAACAGCCTCCACACCAGAATTTTGCAGTTTTTCTGAAGACATTTGTGAAGTTATGAAGTCAAGTACAGATTTTGGATAATATCTTGTTTACAATCAGCATTCTACTTCACCCCAAAAGGCATTTAATAGGGTTGAGTGTTCTGTGCAGGTCACATATGTTGCTCTGCAAATGTCTGTCCCAGTCATGACTTTGTGAAGCTGGCTTTGTTCACCAGGGTACAATCATGCTAGGACTGCCTTTGAACTTTGTCTGATTTTTTTTTTTTAAGGTGGGCTGGGATATGCTGGAGCACAGTGGTATTTCCTGTTACATCAAGGCTATATTCTACCAGAAGTCCAGCATTGTATAGGAGAGAATTAGATAAAAATATGTATTTAACTTAAGTTGATGCATAACCCAGTGTAAGGATGTGAGCATGCACACCTCAAAAAGCCTGTGGCCTAACTCCGAACTAGTGATGAGCGACTAGGCAATATTCGAATTCGCGTAATTTCGCGAATATCCGCCATAATATTCGATTCCATATTCGTAATCTCGAATATCCGCACTTACGACATATAAAAATCGCAATTGCGATCAAATATGCGCAATGCACGCAAGTCAATGGAGCTCGGATATTCGACTGGGAGAATATCCGTCATTTCCGTTTTAAAAAATCGCATTGCAATTATATAATCGCGATCCCATTCATTGCAATGGATCGCGATTATAAAATTGCGATTATAAAAGCGCAATAAATCGCGAAAAATCATGATCGCGTCGGATATCCGATGATATATTCGCGAATATTCGTGAAATGGCGAAATAGCGATATTCGAGCTAAATATTCAAAAATCGAATATTCAAGTTCAACACTACTCCGAACAAGCCAAGGAGAGTGTTCCAAAATAGAGCCTGTTCATTCCCACCTGCCGAGACTCCACTCCCACATCAACAACAAAGGAGTCTCTGAAAAATGATTAATTAATCTCTATAAATAAATCGACCATCATCTAGCTAATATTTTCTGAGAAAATAACCAAGGCTGTTCTCTTATACTGGAGTGCAAAAAGAAAGGATTGTAAAGATATTACAGCACCTCAGTCACATAACAATCATTGAGGGCTGTCAATCTTTGCCAGTCAAGATGGCAGCAGTTGTTTTAATAACAGCAAGATGAAAAGGGATCTGTAGTTCCTAAACATTATTTGGTTTGGGTTAGATCTGGAACATCTACAAGGCTACCCAAGGAGCCTAGGTCCCAGTGGATGTTAGGGAGCTACAACAACAACCTTCTATACATCCACAAATTGGTGCAGTTGGGTAGAGCTGGGTGCCTACTCGTCACTTGGAAAATATATTTGTAGATAGTTGATATCTAATAAGATAAGGCTTCTTCTGTGCTTACTACAATCGACATCAACTGACAACCAAACTTACTACCTTACCTTGAGGCCCATTCATATATAAAGTGAATCATTCAACCTATTAGGAGAGGAATACCCAAGACCTTAGGTGCAGCTTAGGCTCTCTTTAACATATACTGTAGAATCTTATCTTTTTGTGCTTAGGTCCACTTTAGGCCACCCACCGCCCCTTTTAATTTGGGGTGATCCACTGAACCCACGATATATGCCCCTCTGCTGTAGGCCTTAGAAATCTGCACCTGTTATGAGTAGCCACTACCCACCATAACTGATAAAGAGGTGGAAGAACTTGCCTTTTACTTATTTAGACATAAAAGCCTCATTAGATCTCACTGCAAAATATTTCTGCTGCAAACTCATATACAGTCAGATCCATAAATGTACTTTAACTGCAGATTTTAATTTGAGGGTAAATCAGGTGAACAGTGTAGGAATTACAAAAGTTTGCATATGCGTCTCCCACTTGTTAAGGGACCAAACGTAATAATCATAAATCATAATGCTTGGGTGCAAATCCTGAAGTCTGGAACATCACATAGACACTGGGTTTCATCACTGGAATTGCTCTGCTAGGCCTCTACTGCAACTGTCTTCAGTTCCTGCTTGTTCTTGGGGCATTTCCCTTTAGTTTTGTCTTCAGCAAGTGAAAGGCATGCTCAATAGGATTTAGGTCAGGTGATTGACTTGGCCATTGCACAACATTCCACTTCTTTCTCTTAAAAAACTATTTGGTTGCAGCTATTGCTGTATGCTTTGGGTCATTGTCCATCTGCACTGTGAAGCATCCCCCAATAAGTTCTGAAACATTTGGCTGAATATGAGCAGATAATATTGCCCAAACCACTTATCCTGCTGCTTTTGTCAGCAGTCACATTGTAGCCCTGCTAATTACTATAAGTTATATGTGGGGATGTGCTATGCATTTTGGACACTGGATGGCAGCAGGGAGACGACTGTATGAGAGACAATGGGGAGGAAGTGATGGAGAGGACACACAGGAAGGAGGAAGTGAGGGGAGTTCCATGCAGCCTCGTGTGAGGGAGAGACGAGCTGGGAGTGTGGTGAACACTGATGTGCTGTGAGAGTGACTACCAGACGAGTGGAGGAGCCGGAACTCGGGTGGAGAGGATCCTAGAGACTGGATTGCCGTTCTGCTGTGAGGATCTTGGACCCTGATCTGTTGAGACCGGATTGGCGGGATCGCATTGGCGCCATTCATCGCAGAGGATCCTGCACGCGGCTTCGTATTCAGCGAAGTACCCTTAACCTTTACCACTTGGATTACAAATAGAGCCAGCGAGCTCTCTATCGTTCCAGCAAGGGCCCCTACGTTTTGGTACCGGACGGTAGTCAAGGGAACTAGCTGGCCAGCTAGGGGAGGGGGTGCTTATTGTATGTGTCTCCCTCAGAGTTGCTTCACTGTTCTTTTTGCTAGTATTGTGTTAGTCAGTCAGTGGGCTATTTAAAGTTAGCGAAGACTGTTCACCTGTGTTAAACCGTGTCATTTGCCATTTTCTTGTTGGTGCTTATATTTGCCTGCGTTTACAGGGCCAATACCAGGGCAGCCTTTGTACCCCGCCTTTGGTCCCTAATAAATCTTATTTAATTAATTATTATTGCAACCCTATCTCCTTGGTGTGTCGGGCTAGGGTCTGGGGAGGTGAATCGCCTGAAGCTGCCGCAGGAGAAGACCCGAAGGTACACACTTACAGCAGCACCCACGGGTGTCAGTGCTACATTTGGAGGCTCGTCCGGGATACTCTCCCTGTTTGCAGCTGTCCAGAGCGATGTCATCACCCGGTAACGCCGGCCAGGACGAGGTCATGGGCCCAGCCAATGCCAAACAGTGGTGTCGCGAACAGAATGGTGAACCGGCCCGCAGTGTGGTGATTGATGTTCCACAATTAGAATGGTCAGATGACAGGCTACGGCACACTCTCTCAACATTAGTGCCTGACCAACGAGCTTTTATCCTTGACATTCGGGTAGACCAGGCCAGCTCTCACACGTATGCCCTGGTTGAATGGAGAAGAGATGTTCCTGCCACATTCCAGGGCCATCCGTTATGCTGATCCCTGATGTAGAAGCCAGAGTGGTGCACTTGGGCCCAGTTGATTTCCCAGAGGAAGAGTCTGCCCGGTCAGAACCAGACCTAGATGACCCTCCCACAGCCTCAGGTACCTCAGCTACAGTATGTCCTCCACCTTCCTTTTTCTCAGACATGGGGAAATTAGTAGAGACTCTGGTGAAAAATTCCTCCTCATCCTCCAGTTATGGTTACCGGAAACTACGTTTCTTTAGTGGACACTTGCCAGTGCCCAGTGGAGAAGAAGGGTTCGAGACTTGGGTGGATCAGGCCCTGCAAGCTCTGGGAGAGTGGGATGTCGGTGACCCGATTAAGGGGCAGCGCATTGTAGAAAGCCTACGGTCACCTGCTTCGGACATCATCCGAAACCTGAAGAGGAATAAACCTGGCTGCACAGCAGTGAATTACTTAGATGCTTTGAGGGGGATCTATGGGTGTGTGGAGACCAGAACCGAACTGAAATACCGGTTTGAGCATACTTATCAAGAAGAGGGGGAGAAGCTGTCCCTCTGTCACTCGGTTGGATCAAATCCTGCATCAACTCATTTTAAAAGAGGGGTTGGCCCCTGACGCCGCGAGTAGCATTCTTTTGGAGCAAGTTCTGCGGGGCTCGCAGCCATTGGACCCCGTCGCCGCCGGATTAAGAACCAGAGACGCCGGGGGTTTGAGAACCTATACTAACCTTATGAAAGCCATTCGAGAAGAAGAAGTCTTGTTGATTGCCAAACGACACCCCCATTCCCTCCCTCAAACTCGTATGGCAGGGACGGGAGTGTATGCCACCCAAGCGGAGTCCAGTGCCTCTTCAGAGGAGAGGAACCCCACACCGGCTCCTGCTACAACCGTGAGTGAAGCCCCTTCGCCAGAGCTCATGATGGAGACGGTGACTAGAGTGGAGAAAGCCCACGAGGATCTGAAACAATCCATCATGGACATCCAGAAGGCTGTAGTCTCTTTGGCCTGGGAACGGGGAACCACTGAAGCCCCAACCCCTGCCAGGCAGTATCCCGAAAGACGACAGTTTTTTTTCCGCTGCGGAAAGACCGGCCACATACAGGCCCAATGTCCAGAGAGTAGGGTCTCCCCTGAACTCATTGAGGAGATTCTAAGAATCCTACAGAAGAGGTCCCCTGGATTCAAGCCGGCGGAAAAAACTCTCGAGGACCTCGGTGAGGGAGCCAGCCCAGTGTCCGTCAGCCCCAGTCTGCTCCAAACCTGTCCCTCCAAGAAGGCGGAAAAGAGCACAGCAGAGACCGTCCCCTGGCCATTCGGCATCTGACCCCATTGGGCAGGAACGAAATGTACCCCAGCTTCCACTCTCAACCCCGAAGCGGCAACCCAAGTCGGACAGGAGAAGGACACATGTCCAGTCAACAGAACCCACTGGTCCACGTCCCCACGAGAAGATTCCCAGGGATTTAATTGGACCTTCCCCAATTGTGCCCTTACAAGTAGTAGGTGTCTACACTCGGGCTCTCCTCGATTCTGGTGCTCAAGTGACTCTGTTATACCGGGA
>CM070039.1:60116716-60127056 GCA_036250615.1 Ptychadena robeensis
GTAAATAAGGTACCTGTAGCTCCAAGTGGTAACAGCTTCCTGAGGCTTTTTGTGGGCTCTCCATTCAGCAGCACAGCTCCAGATTACCACATGGAGACAGGCTGCCGACTTAAGAGTGCCCCAGGACCAATCAGGGAGAGGGGGGCGGGTATCACCAAAAGTGATCCACTCCCAACTCCCTTTCCAGACGCCCTGCACTGTAGAGTGCACTCTTTCACAAGGCAGATCCAGCAGAATGGATGGATTGCCTGGGGCCATACCCTCCCAACAACCAGGGGATCATGGTTCCCCCAACCACTACCTAGCACGCTCCATTGGGTGCAAAGGCGGCATCATGCCTCAGGAAGCAGTTACCACTTGGAGCTACAGGTACCTTATTTACCCAATTCACCACTTAACCCTTATCACGGTACCACAGTATCTGCTACCTTCTACCACCCTTTATTGTACTTATTACCATTGATCATTTACCGGCTACTGCTGAGGCAGTAGGACCAATCTAATGGGGGGGGGAAGGGTGGCTGCACCTGTGGGAGTGAGAGCAGGTTTTGCATACTGTTTTCTGCCAGATACTATGCCCCACATAGCTTCGTCCAGCACGGGTGTTTGAACCTAACTACCAATCATGTATGTTAATGCATTTTCACACTATTGCCTTACCCAGTCTCCACCCTGCGACGACATCCATCCATGATATAATTACCAGGTCCTTAATTATTTGAAGGCTGTTCGTACCCGATATTCCTCCGCATACATAGCAGGTAATAAGCAATTTATTCAAATGTTACTGTGTTTTGAAGAACGGTTGAATCCCTTCATAACCAATGGGATCAAAATGCACCAATCATAAATGTCAGATGTACAACCCAGATTATATGTGTAACTTTATAAATGTTGTAATTAGCACTAAGAAGCCAGACATGATGTCCTTATATTATATCATATCTTATGTGAAAGCATGACAACGTAATTTATTATGATACACAGGGGAATAATTTACCATTATTATCTTTTACTATAACCTTGTCTCTCCTATAGGTGGCATCTTCTGTGCCGTGGACTATTGGGCTGTTTGTGCAGCCTGATACTCCTCCTGGACCATTGGGTTGCCCCTACAGTCTTTACAATCCATTCACCTCTTAAAAACAGGCTCATCTATTCCCCTCCTGAGGAGGCCGGTGGCGGCCGAAACGCGTCGAGGGGCAGAGCATGTATACCGATAAAAGCTAAGACTCATCAACCTAAAGCTAGCCATACACGTGTCGGATTCCATGGCCAATTGATCACTCACCCAATTGATTCCGGCGATCTCAGCGGGAATGGGAGCTGCAATCAATTAGCCACTTAAGAGGATCCGATCGCTGCATACCACCTTGTCAGAGTGATCGCGTCCAATTGATCGGGGGCTCAGAATTGGATCCGACAGAGAACCAACGTGACAATTTTTGATATCTAAGTTTGTCTGTACATTTATCCTTGTGGTTGGTACCTCTGATCTGGGTCACACCTAAATCCTCAAAAATCGGGGACCAGGGCAGTCCCAAGACTCCTTCTGCTTATGGAGTCACTGTAAAATATATTACACAAGTATTTAGTTAGGTAAATTTTTCTGGTGCCGTGGAAAACTCAGGATTTTACGAATCTTTGGTTCCTGTACATAAAAAGACAACCTTAGTCATCTGGTGGCCCTGGTGTCGCTTTTCTCACACCACCTCCTGGTAATCCCCATACACAAGCCTGGGAGGGGTCCTCTCTGTGATATTATTCACCTAAGTGTCTTTTTACGCAGACAGGATCCTCCACTCACACCTCCACTGCCACACCCAGTCTCTTTTCACACATTATAATGGGGCATTACTTACACTGTGACCAAAGGGAATTTTATAGGGTTTAATAAATAAGTGGTTTTCCTTTCTTTCCTTTACTTGCTGAATGTCTTTAGTGACACACTCTACACTAGAGCCACTCTAGGACATGTTTTCCCTCTGTTTTCCCTCTTATAGGACAGATGGGTTTTGTAGTTCCCAGAGATAGCTTTTCACAGTAGTAATTGATAACCATACAGAACTGCCAGAGAAAAGAGTATGTATTGGCTCAATAGTATGTAACCATGGCCAGGTTTGTGGGGGAGGGGTGTAACAAAACAATTAGCATGCTAGCTCATCTTGCCTGTTTGCAATGTAGACTTCAAAGGAATAAATTTACCCAGTTCATAGGACTTTTCTGTATGACAGCAGAAGTGCCTTTGTTGGAAAATACCTATACCAGCACTGTCAGGAGGGAGTAAATACCATAATTGCCCCTAACTAGGTATATTGGCTATATCTATTAGATTGTAAGCCCGTCCGGGCAGAGTCCTCTACTCCTCCTGTGTCATTACCTGTACCTGTGTGTTATACTGTGTTGTATCTCCACTCTAATGTATTGTACAGCGCTGCGTAATATGCTGGCGCTATATAAATAAATGTTAATAATAATAATATATCTTTTACAACATTGCAAAGTAGAAGTAAGCATGAGCAGCTACAGAAACATTCGTGAGGGATACAAAATATTGTAAATCATCCCTTGCCATGCCAGCGTCACCAGAATTTCTTCAGAGCTCAATGACTTGTCCATTTTGTGGATGATTGACGTCCATGCACGTTTGCGCAGCTCTCTCGAATAGTCCTCAAAACAGAGGCACCCACCTGGAGGGATCAACCTGAATAGCACTGCAAGTTGGTCGCACGGCAATTCGCCTTGGCAGTTTTGTTCTGGTCGATCAGCATGGTGACATCACCAGGCTCTCTGGCCGAATGCACAGGCATCTACTGTATACCTGTATGACAAGCTTTAGCTATGCTTTGTCATTTCCAAACAATGTATCATTACTGTGTTTATTTTACCCCCATACATCTCTGTAAGGGCTTGATCCCACTATTGCGACAATCGCGGCATGGAGACCGCGGGAGATCACGGGGTGCTAGCGAACTCCCGCGGTCTCCATGCGGCGATTTGAATCGCAGGACCTGCAAGCAGGAAGTGTACCCTGCTTAAGAATTTTCAGGCAAGTGTCTTATGCGGTAGAGTGCATAAGAATTTTATTTCTTCCTCTGAAAAAAATGTCTTCAAAAGGACAAAACATAGCTAAAATCAGCTTTCTTATGTCAGTACATGACAGATTGGCTACTGGTACTGTCCCTCCCACACTGAATGTCTGTTCAGGATATTATTTAACCTGTGACCCTGTTGTGTATGTCCAAGGTAATCTCTAACATAGTGTAAGGATATTCTTTTGTTGGGAACAATATTACACTACCAGTATGGGGAAAGGACGCCTTCAGTGTGAATTGTGTTATGATAGATTGAATAATTAGCTACACCAATTATATTACACAAGTATTTAGTTAGGTAAATTTTTCTGGTGCCGTGTTCATTTTACCCCCATATATCTCTGTAAGGGCTTGATCCCATTATAGTGACAATCGCTGGATGGAGACCGCGGGAGATCACGGGGTGCTAGCGATCTACCGCGGTCTCCATGCCACGATTTGAATCGCAGGACCTGCAGGAAGTGGGGGGGGGGGGGGGGGGGGGGGGGGGGGGGGGGGGGGGGACAGGGCATCTTGCCCCACCGCCTGATCAAGCCCATAGAAAGTGAATGGACACAGTTAAAATAAGGGTGCCCGCCTATTCATATCTATGGCTGCCAGCAGCCGCCCGCAGGCCGCGATCAAAAACACGATGAGCCGCGTTTCGGATCCAAGCCCGGATGTGGGGATAAATCTATCAACCACATGGCAGCGATCACCCACGAACGTCTTAACGCGATTTAAATCGACACCCATTCTGCCAGTGTTAAATTCACACACTGTCAATTAGCGAGGTTCACATTATAATCTCCCAGCTGCATCTCAGGATGGTTAATCCTTGTTTAGGGGCTTTAATGACTTAAAAGTAAAAGTGAAAATAAGGTAAAAAAGGCAACATGCTTTTAATATACAGACAAGCTAATGTAAAGTGGAACATGTTGTTATATTGAAAGGATGCATTTGTTGGTATGACCAAAACAAACCCAAAGAAACAACATATAAGACAAGTACAAATCTAACATATAACATAAATATTGTTTTAGAACAAACTTCTACATAGTAAATGTGATGATGGACCAGCATAATAGGCATTGGAGGAAAGGAGAGTGTTTGTGACCAATCAGATATTGACAGAAAGGTAGATCTTATGGAATTAGGGTAGATTCATAAGGACGCTCAAAAAATGCAGCGTTTAGCAACCCCCTCCCCACTACAGGAGAATGCCTGGAAAAGACCAAAACATGGACCCTTATCTAGGACACCCCCTTAATGTAAAACTCCCTGTGTACATGCAGATGAAGCTGTGTTTTTTATTTAATTAAAGAACATTTTTGTGGGGTTCTCTTAAAATCTCTAACCAGGAATCAAACCTTACATACATAACCCTTCATTTGATCTGTTGAAGATTCCACAGACACCTGCAGTTATTGGTACTACTGGAAAGATTTTCCTACAGGACAGGAAATCCTATTTGGCAGACCATTGTTTATGGGGTTGGTTACCATTGTTTAACAATCACAAAAAGTACTTTAACATGTGGATATTAAATAGCAGTTATTTGTGTTACTCTTATTTGCTTAAATCTCTCTGATTGGATGATGGATTGCCCCATCTATGGCAGCTCAGATACTACCCAAAGTTAAACCATAACAGCCAAACAATCCTCAGAAATTAGATTTTTATTAAAAAACAAACATTTCTGCTGCAAAACCTGTATAACCTGAGTGTCTCCATCATCCACCCTTTGGATCCTAACCATGCATGCAAGGGCTTTTAAAGATAACCGTTTGCATGGCTGAAGTCAAAGTTCCAAGTAAATCAAAAGGACAAGACAGTCTCGGAGATGATTGGCTTGACCAATTCCAACACGTTCATACTCCATCAGAGCCTACGTCTATTGTGAAATAGGAATCGGGACAGATGGTTAACTTTTAAAAAAGTTTTGTACGTTTTTAGAATTTTTTTTTTTTAAAGGAGAGAAATTAGGACATAGCTACCTAAAACACATTGGAGGTCTACAGACTCCTTTGCAGAAAAACAATTTAATGTCGGAACAATCACTAGAGTCAGTCTCCAGTGTCCACTCCATACAAACAGTTCATACAGGACAAGCACAGTACCACCACCCCTGTGCCTGTGCGCAGTCCATCACTTATCTACACAAGAAAGAACTGCAGAAACATCAATCATGTACTTCTCAAGACCAACTAAATGGATTTACAATCAATCTTGCTGTTCCACAAACAAATCAATTTGGAACAGTGTTTCTACAGAAGCACCATTGATACTGCCTCGTCCAATCATAAATGACCAGATCGTCATCAACCTTTTATAGACCAGCCAGGAATTCTGAATGGTCAGAGCATGTACGCTGGATGGGTGGTGACAGGTGGTGGTGGTAGTGTGGTTGGCAGTTGTAAACACATCATACTCCAGGAATACACACAAATCTACAGAGGAATACATTCCATGGCACTCTACACTGTTAATATACACAGCAAAGATACAGCCAATATACTAACATTTCCTCTCTAGATTTCACTTTGAACATATTAAGCAAGAATGAGCCAAAGCACAATGAATCAATCAAATCTTAAGTAGCTTCAGATTCATGAACACTTATAGAGGATCTGTTTTTTATTACTTTTTTTAAAATCTTAATTCTTTTATAATTTTAATCGTGCACAACGATCGCGGGTAATCGCTTTGATTTAGTTGAATGGGCTTGTCCCCACTAAAACGAAAGATCCCGATCAGGGGCGATCGGGTGGGATCAGGGGCCCAGTTGCTTGCCATGAAAATCAGTAGCGATCATCACCCCATAATAAGAATCGTGGGAGATTGCTAAAGTGGGGACAAGCCCTTAAGGTCGGCATACACAGGATGATTTCACCCGATTGGGTGGGTCGCTCAGCTAAATAATTGGGTGTGCCCACTTGGTCAGATGGACCAGGAATCTCCCACGAATCAGTTCGACCTGTGATCCGACATGTTGGAAAATTCAAGGCCAATCCCATTACTTTGAAAATGGGCAGTCTGTCGCTAATTTATCGAGGCATTATCTAAACATGTATGCCTGCCTTAACAATCTTACCATACAATTTCTGTACAGTTAACTTTTTTTCTACCACAACCATGCATATGAGGATCTTTCTTAAACCTTCAAATAAGTATGTATTCTATCGTCAGGAAATTGTATGGAGTGATCTAAAGGTGTATGGGGGGCATTAGTGTTTTTAAAAGTTGCCACGGCTTAAAAACATTTTGATGCTTGTTTTTGCTATTCAACGAGCAACTATAATTAAACAAATATCTACCAAAATTTATGGGAAGATCACCAAATGTCTGAGGAGCAGCCCTGGTGAAAACATGAAAACATGATGACTCTTTAACAGCACCTATCTACACACCGACACAGCCCATGCCTGCAGCAAGTTCTATCTTGTCCTTTACTACAATGGCATTAGGGCTCTGCTCCACTATGCTTTGTCAAAACGCAGCAAAAGCCTTGCGTACTTGGTACACATCCCAGAGCTTAAGGCCAGGCCTCCATTATGATTTGCTGTAACATGGCTGAATCATAGTGGAGCCCTGGCTTTAAGCTCTCTACACCCTACTCCAGTAGATAGGAGCTGTCCCCCATTTCCTAAAAACTCCAACCTCTAATTATCACTAGAGATGGCGGCAAAAATGTCATCTACGGTAGCTACATATTGCTTAAGTACACTCAAACTTTTTTGACTTAATTTATGCAAACACTACATGTACCAAACCAATACTTTTTTGCTCTACATTTCTAGCAGTTGTGATGATACCATGCTCATGGGCTTTGCCATTCACAAAGTCATTCGACCATATCCAATAGTGCCTGATAGAACCCAAAGGTCTCAGAGGAAAAACTCTTCTGTGTAGTAAGAAACCATTGGTTGGGGGAAAAAAAAGAAACCATTGGATCTAGCTTCTTGGATTTAGCTGCAATAATTACGTCAGACCAGCAACACACAACAATTATTTATGAGTAATATGATTATAATGTCTGGGGGTGCTGGGATACAGTCGATTAACTTCACTGCAGAACACAAACCTGCTGTATATAAAGTGCAAATAACTAGAAACACACATCTATTGTCTATTATATGAAGTAATTTTTCTAATTACACATCAATGTATTACAGTATATTTGAGTACATAGTTGAGTATGAGTACAGTTGGCACATATCCCATCTGCTGGGTACTCACATTTGTTTGGGTTGCGGTGCATTCGGGCTGTATTTGGCAGTGGTCCTTTTCTTGAACAGGGAGCTCATTTTCCTCCTGCTTTCCTCGGGGTGTCAGTATTAGATGCAGGGACCCCAAGATAAGGTCCTTTTCAGAGATCAGGAGAAGTAAGTGCAGGAGTTACAGGCACTCAGAGAGTCTGGGGTTCCAGCTCTGCAGGTAGAAGGGAAGTGTATTCAGGGGGCGGAGTGACAGATGTGACAACCAATACCTGGAAGGAGGTGTGACAGGTGAGACACTTAACTACGAGCAGAAGTGACAGGTGAGACGGCTTTACTGGACAGAGTGACAGGTGGAAGAGCCAATACCTTGCAGGAGGAATTGGTTCAACGGACTTGGGAGGTTACAATGTGAAAACCAGTGACAGGTGAGACACACCTGGAGGAAGGAATGTCAGGTCTAAGAGGAGGAATGACAACTGATTTGTGACGCTAGAGATCACAGGTGTGACTACCATTACCTGGGTAGGGGAGTGACAACTATGATTGGGGCCACAATAAGAAATTTCGGGGCCCCATACTAGGTAATTTTTGGGGGCAATTGTGTGACAAGCAGCACACACTTCCATTCAGACAGCCAGTTAAATGCATCTCCTTCATCTGCGCAGGGCATCCTTGTCTGTAAGGCTATGTTCCCACATAGGCGATTAATCGCCTTGCGCTCGCCATTTTAGGGCTTGTTTTCACTGGTGCGTTTGTGCACGTTCCACATCCATTGGAAACATCATTATAGTTTCCACTGGTGCGTTTGTGCACTTTCGAATGCGGATGCGGTTTAGGGTGCGGTTGTGAACGCTACCTACAGCGTTTTCGTGCAGAAACCGCAACCGACCGCATCCCTTAACATGGGGACTGTCTCTATAGACGTGATTTTTTGATCGCGTCTACACGCAATCAAAAAATCTCTTCCATTCATGTCTATGGGAGCGCCACCCACCATCAGAACGCGGGGGGCTGTGCACGATCACGACCATCAGTTGAGTGGGGACAAGCCAATTAAACTGAATGGACACGATCAACGCCGATTTCCGCATGTGGGAACATAGCCTAACTATAGACTCTGCTACAATGTAATATAACGCATCATCAGACTTATTAGCTTGTGTATACAATGTACACTTTGGAGCTGTAACTATGAATCTATAATATATATATTACCAATAATAGTGGATTAATAAAATGATGCACACTTACCAAACATTGCAGCCTTTGATATAAGTATTAACTTCTGATTACATCAGAGTGTACAGCAAGAGGAGCGAGACTCTGTAGGAAGCAAGAGAATTGCGGGTCCTCAGAAATACAGGAAGACAGGTTATTCAGTCCACCATAAAACACCAGCATTAAGAATAGAATGCCACTGGCATGCCGCACTCTACTCTATATTAGATATAGACCCTCTCCTGAAGTCAAATCTGTAATTGGTAAATTAAGCTGATCTGCATAATCACATCAATGTATTACGACCATCTTTGTGTGTTCATATGATTTGCCAGGGAAGGGTTAACCTTGGTTCTATTTGGGGTGCCTCCGTGCACATGGAGGCGGGGTTAAGACTACACAGCTTCAGTCTGGGAGAGGGAGGGGAGCGGCATTCCACACACACAGGAGGGGTCACTTCTGACAGCACATTCGTCATGAGATTCACAGAGAGTGAATCATCTGCCAGGCTTAACACAGGTGGAGTGAGTCATTATATTCACCTAATGTGTCTCCAACATGGGCTACAACAAAATGGCAAAACCTAAAGGGGACCTCTCCTGACTAAGGACAGAAGTTTTTCAGATAAAATAGCTTACTATGGCATAACCAGATCTAAGGAGATCATATCTTCAGCATTCCTGATTACATATATTTTCCACTGCTGATTATCTGGCAACATTGTGATTGTTCTGCAACACTGCGATGTAGCTTACATCAGACAAATGTGATTTAAATAGAGTTACAGATAAGCAGAACATGGATCTGTTCCCATGGTAGGAACATTATGCAAATATGATTCATTTACATAAATCAATTACTTCATTCTTATATAAATACATTTACAGGTGCTTAAATTCATGGGAGCCTGCAACAGTGGCATCATCACAAAGTATCTGAATATATGAGAAGGAAACGTATACTGCTGGAAAAAAAATTCCACCAATGATGGGGCACCTAAAATGATATTTCCTCTCATTTTCTGTTGTGACTTTGAGACAGGAAGTGGTGAAGACTCATAAATCTATATTTCCTCACATTTTTCTAGATGATGGTTTCTGAACTATTGTCTTTTTATTTTAGTCAGGTAAATTTAAGGGATTGTTCACACTAGTGCTTGCAGTTGCGTTTTTCACTACCGTGTCAGCTAACCAAGTCTGTTACCAGCAAAAAAAAACCTGCATTTTGTGCTTGTGTCTCCCATACAAGTGTACGCACCGCTAGGCTGTTTCCTGGCTTTAGTTTTTGCTGCTCAGATATGGCTTGGTTTGACAGAATGTTCAAAAGTCCTCCAAGCCCTCCTAGGCTTTTTACATTAGCATGTTGCTCATTAGGAGAGAGTTGGACTCCATAAAGATTAAACAACTCACCACAGCTCCTACAGTCCGCACCCTCTCTCTGATCACTTGTGCTTATTCTGAGTTCCTGTATACCCCAAGTGAAGAGGGAAGCCCCACACAGTTCCTTCCCTCCCACTCCAGAGTCCAGGACCCTTTAAAACTAAACAAATGGCAACCAAGGTTGCCCCTGTCTATCCCCAGACTCCTTGCCTGCAATTAACCTGGGATCTTACCGTAGCCCATAATATGGGAAGATATACTGCCCATTCAGGATTCACCCTTAGCATATATGTCTCAGTAAAATCATATGTAATCTGAGAAAAATAGTAATGTAATCAATAAACAGTGTTGCCAACCTAAGTTAAAGCTACATTTTCTTCTTTTCACTGTCACATACAGTTGTGTTCAAAATTATTCAACCCCCACTGAAATTGAGTGTTTTGGCCATT
>CM070039.1:60127156-60151618 GCA_036250615.1 Ptychadena robeensis
AGAGAATTCATGGTACCTTGCACACGCTGAAGCTTCCATGTACCTGCAGAAGCAAAACAGTCCCAAAGCATGATTGACTCCCCGCCTTGCTTCACAAGTAGGCAAGGTGTTCTTTTCTTTATAGGCCTTGTTCTTCCTCCTCCAAACATAGCGTTTATCCATGGGCCCAAACAGTTCTAATTTTGTTTCATCAGTCCACAGAACACTATCCTAAAACTTTTGTGGTTTGTAAACATGACTTTTGGCATACTGCATTTTTTTCATTCTTTGGAGACACCATGGGGTGCGCCTGGGAGTTCTGGCATGGAGGCCTTCATTACGCAGTGTGCGCCTTATTGTCTGAGCTGAAACTTCAGTACCCGCATCTGACAAATCTTTTTTCAGTTCCTCAGCAGTAACACGGGGACTTTTCTCCACTTTGCGCTTCAGGTAGCGCACAGCAGTCGAAGTCAGCATCTTCTTTCTGCCACGACCAGGTAGGGTTTCAACAGTGCTCTTTGCCTTGAATTTGAGAATGATGCTTCCTATGGTGTCTCTTGGTATGTTTAACATCTTTGCCATCTTCTTATAGCCATTGCCCTTACTGTGAAGAGAAATCACCTCTTCTCTTGTCTTCCTGGACCATTCTCTTGACTTCACCATGTTTGTAAACACACCAGTAAATGTCTAGAAGGAGCTGAGTATCATAGTCATCTGCCTAAATGGTGCTTATTATGCTTGATTGCTGCTCGTTGATATCCACAGGTGTTTTCCAATATCTGATCGAAAACACTTAAATGAACCTCTGTTCTTAAGCGTGGTAGTCTTTAAGGGGTTGAATATTTATGTCAATGAAGAAATCCCCAATATACTGTATTACAAAAACAATTGATGCCATTTTAGTTGCATTTAGTTCTTCAAAAAGTCCTTGTAAGATTTCATTCTGAACACAAATACAAATGTACACTGAATTCCCTAAAACCCTTTGCAGCATTGGGGGTTGAATAATTTTGAACACAACTGTAGGTGGTTCTGTAGATTACATAGATTGCAGAGAAGCAGGATGATATCAGATCGCATGATTTCTGGCAGGATCAGGATAGCTGACCGATAAAACAAAATGCTTTTTGCTGCTTTCTGATGATGACTGCCAAAATACCTGAAATATCTGAATGCAAGGTGTATTGGGGGAAGTTGTTCTGGCAATGTCTCCATCTTCTCTTAACATAAGATTACTGACATTCCTCTCTGAGAGTCAACATTGCCCTGAGAAGAGGAACCTGAGGAGGTAGCAAGTCCCAACCCCTGGGTGAGTCACTCTTTAATGTCATAACTAAAGCTTCAGATGACAGACAGGCTGATGATTCTGGCCACAGCAGTCATGCCTTGCCCCAGCAACATTTACATAACAGAAGAGCCTCTTACTCCCAGCAGAAAACTTGCTTCTACCTCCCAATGTACAAGGAATGCAAAGAGATTCAAGGAAGACCTGATATGTATACAGCAGTCACAGTGCTTAGTACATTCTTTATAAAGCCATCCATTGTTTTGTTGTCCCATAGAGATCTAGGATTCCTTATTTTTAATAGATTATAGGTGTTCCAAGATACATCCACAGCAAAGGTGTCAAACTTTGGCCCAGGGGCCAAATTTGGCTGTGGAAGATCTGGTAGATCTGCCTTCCCAGCAGCCCCCCTACCAGCTGCATTCACTGCCCCCACCACGGAGTCGTGGCGGCTCAGGGGTGTATTTCAGTGACATCATAATGAGCCTCTATGTTCCGGAGTATGCTGGGATCCTTTTTTTTTTTCTGCCAGAGTTGAAGGATGTGGTGACTGCAGCTGGAAGGGGGGGGGGGGGTGCCAAGCTGGGGAGGTGGGTGCTAGGATTGGTTTAAGGAAGTTAAAGTACACCAACATAAGGATAGGAGCATACATGGACTACACACATTGTATGCACTGTAAAGTTTGTTATCCATGTATACCACCATTCCTGTCTATACATTGTGTGTGTGTAGTCCAAGGGTGTCAAAGTCTGGCCCATGAACCAAAAATAGTGTAAATTTAATTATAACAGTGTAATTATATTTTTTTATCAAAGGTGGCCTATAACTTTGTCCAATGTTTTAAATGTGCCCCCTGTGTATTTGAGTTTGAAACTCCTGCACTACAGGCTGCCTTTCAACATCAATAATGGCAACTGTCAGTGATAAGGTTCCCCATGGCCAACAAGTAAGGTGAGGAGCAACTTACATAAGGAACCTTACAGATGGGAGATGCCCCTGCTCAGTCACCACAAATCAGCAAAGTTCAACTTCCTGCTTCTAGGGCAGCTTAGATATACTGTATATAAAGAAAGAGGGGGTTTCAGAAGATAAAAAAGGGTCCTTACATCTTTCCTGTTGTCCCCATTAAAGACTTCTTTACTATCACCTCCTCCTCAGAAGGACATTGGTTCAGGATTGTTCACAGGTTGAAGCTTCTGACCTTACTAACCTAGTCTAGCTTCAGATCATGACAGTAAAGCTAGGCATACATGTATCAATTCCCTTGCGATTCGATGTGGAAAAACGATTGCACAGCTCTCGCATGCAGCCCACCTTGGTTCATCCATATTTAGTAGATTTTGTCTCTGCCAATCAAAGGCTAAAAAAAAACAGGTTCGATTCTTGTAATGCCTTCGATCAGCAATAGTAGCACAGGGCATATAAAGTGCCGAAACTAATCATTCCAAAAATGGTTACATGTAAAAATAAATATACCTTTATGCCCATCGCCTGCCCTATTAATTGCCTATAGAGGTCTTTGGGACCTCTTACACTATCCAAGACAATAAAAACATGTCCCTGAAATGACTATTGGGTCATATTAACCTCTTATTCGTTCCAAATCCATTAAACCCCTAGGCGTTAATAAGCGCATTAAAAACAAACACTTTCAAACCCAGAAATTATTTTTTTTCTTTTAAGTTACCTTTGAGTTACCAACACATATGCAATACACATATGAAATTTACAAACCCCCCAAAAGTCACATTAAAGTGATTCTTTTCAAACCCAGGTGCCCAACCTGTGGTCTTGGGGCCACATGAGGCCCTTTGGGCATTATTTACCGGCCCCCCTCAGTCCTCCACTTGCAGCCCCTGAAACCTAATTGTTAATGCATAGGAACTCACCTGTCTGCCGACTCCCCACTAACGAGTCTTCGGGACGATGGTATAAGATATGTATTGCAGCACATAACTTTAGATTACAGGAACAAAGCCTTTGAATCAAAGGTTATGTACTCCATCGATATCATCAGTGGCTTTAATCATATCTTTGAGGCACATAATCTTTGATGATATATTTGACACAAAATGTGCATTATAATATTACAGTGTTCCCTAATGCTTGAAGTATCATTTAAAACAAGCTTCTAGCTATGCCTGCTGTAATTTTTTCATTATAAAAAATTATATAAGTTAGTATAGATTGTAAATGAAAATTTTATGTGTGGCCCTTTAGTGATGCAGAGAGCCGCACTTGTGGCCCTCCACATCAACTCAGTGGCCCACCACTGTTTTAAAAAAACAAGAAAATTTACTATAAAAACTCAAATCAATCCCGCTTCCATCCAAAAAAATAAAGACATTAAAAAATAAATAAAAACATATTCCATCGGAATAATAAAAAAATGAAAATCCTTTAATAGCTGTTGGTGGTCTTATGTGATGTTTTACTTTATTGCTTTTGTGGAAATCTAGAATTGTTGGGCATATCTTATAATTGAGGTGAGATTATTAAAAATAAAACTTTCTAGCTGTTTTTCTGGAATGGAGGTGATTTTTTAATGCCGGCTTTTGCTGTAATCTGTGATAATTAATACAATTATTACAGATATCAAGCTTTTACTGTACTTGACAGGTTTATTTCTGGCTTTAGCGCTTATTGCCGCGCTGGAGTAAATGGCTTTGCAAGGAGTGAGGGGTTAATACGACCCATTACTCCTTCCATGTTATTATCTGTAATGATTTATTTTTATAAATACAGATAAATATATATTCCGTATGGGATGGGAGATGGTTGTAGGAAAGGGAGCTAGTATAAGGAAATATGTGAAAAAAGGTAAGGGAGGAAAAAGGAAAATAATGGGAGGGGATTGAGAGCCTTCATGTGCTTTTTTTTTATATTAACAGCAGAAGATTGACCCAAAAAAAAACTACATAAGGGATCACTGTTCAATCCTTTTATTGGGTTATTTTTTTAAGGTAGGTGGATCACCATGAATGCGCTGATCAATGGCTCCACTATGTTTTCCTAAATTATGGCAAAATGTAGTGGCTGGTGTCTTTTGTACACTTCCCATTCATTTTAGAATGCAGTAAACCATGTTCTAAAAATTGCGCCCATTCAAAATTGTGGAGCTTAGACCTTAGGATGAGGATGACAGTATTGAAGCTGAACAGCAGGTTCTATATTTATCTAGTCAGACTAGATAAATAGAGGAACGTGGACCTGCTCTGGATCAGGCATAGTTTAATGTATCTGTGTCAGCCTCCTGCTAGCCCTGGAGGGAATGCGGTGCCGTCGGGGTCCCCAGTGTGGTTAATGGGGTCCCCGGGCGTCATGGCTTCGCCCCCAGGATGATGCCTACCTGTGGGGTGGGGGATACCCCTGCCACGGGGTACCCCCAGTCTGGAGACGGCTCTGCACGCAGCCAGCGTGCAGAGCAATGGCGTCCGTAGAGTAGCGCATCTGCGCATGCGCGTGCCGGCGATACTAAGCGGGCACGCGCACGAGTGTGCACAAATTTAAAGAAACATACACCCCTCCTCTCTGCAATCACTTCCTGCAGAGGGGAGGGGTGGATAATCAAGGTTGACTATAAAAGATCTGTCTCAGCACAGAGAGGGTGCTGTTTATTGCAGTTCAGTTGTGTCCAAGTGCTATATGCGATTCCTTCTCCCCTCTCTTGATAGACCTCCGGTGTACCGACCCCTGGCTTGTTTACTCATTGACCTGACTTCTGGAATCCCGACTATAGCACGTTTACTGGATAACTCTCTGATTGCTGCCTGCCCCGACCTTTTGCTCGTCTCGACTTCGCTGACCTCTCCTGCCCTCGTGACCTCGGAATCCGACCCGACTATTCTCGTATCCATACCACTTCCACAGCGGGGTTGTCACACCCGTACCTCCGCCGCACATAGGGGTACTGGCGATAGGGGGAGACCTGGCTCAACGGACACAGACTCCTCCCTCTGTCATTGGTAACGTCTGTCAATACCCCTGTGGAGGCGTAACAGAATCAACAGCCCAAACATGACTACCCCTGGAGGTGATCCAAGAGTCGACTTACTGTGCAAACAGTTAGAAGAGCTCCGCGTTTCCATGACGTCCATACAACAAACTACCCAGACGTTGGTGGACCAAACTCAAGCCGCGGCTAGAGGACCTCAGCCTGTAATGTTTCCGAAGGAACCAAAAATTTCCATGCCCGAAAAGTTTTCAGGTGCACCTGAGAATTTTCGGTCATTTAAACATGCTTTCGAGCTGCATTTCTCTCTCTTACCCCTTACATATCCTACGGAAAGGTCCCGCGTAGGAACAATTATCACACTGCTCCAAGGAGAAGCTCAAACCTGGGCCTTCCAACTAATGGAACATGAAGACCCTTGCCTGGTTTCTGTGTCGGCCTTTTTTCAAAAATTAAGCGAGCTATACGCAGACCCGTGCCAGGTTGAAACAGCGGAAGAGGTGTTACACAACATCAAACAGGGCAAACAGACTGTGGAAGAATACATACGTGAGTTTAGACGTTACGCAGCCGACACCGCCTGGAATGAGCCAGCGCTCAAATCAATGTTTAAACAAGGCCTCTCCGACACGTTGAAAGACGAATTAGCCCAGGTGGGAGTGCCGGTATCACTCGCTGACCTCACGTCCCTCGTTACGAACATCGATCGTAGACTAAGAGATCGAAGGACTGCTGATCGTCAGACCCCCTCGCCCAAGCCGATCCTGAAGGGTCAGGGGGTTCAACCACGTTTTTCTTCTCGGGGGTTCCTCCGCCTAGCACCATCGTTTTCTACACCCTTGACTCATGAGGCTCCCACCCAGGAACCCATGCAACTAGGTATGACACGGCCCAGTCTCACACCGGAGGAGAGATTGAGGCGATATACAGAAAATCTCTGTATCTACTGTGGAAACCCTGGGCATTTTCTCAGGTCATGCCCGGTGAAACCAGCAGGTAATGTGAACGCCGTCTCTAGGGCCACCCCAACGGTGTCGAGACCCCAAGACACTCACCTCTCCATTTCTCTTATATTACAGGTACATGGAAACCATCATAACATCCCGGCTATCATTGATTCTGGTGCCTGCACATGTTTAATGGAAACAACGCTAGCAGCCCCATTAACCATCACCCTAGCAGACGGTTCTCCTTTGCATTCAGGACCCGTCCTAATGGAGACCTTACTTCAATTCCAGACACAGAACGGTCACTCTGGACTATTTTGAGTTTTTGCCTGATTCCTCCCTTCCCCATTGTTTCCTATCATCTTGGGCCTCCCTGGCTGTAAAATTCTCATTAACCCCAACCGCAGATCAAGCTGGTCCTCCGTGAGCGTATGTTTTCGCCTTCATCCATATTGTCCGTGTCCTCTCATAGTTTCCATACGTTGGATGGTCTCACGCAAGAACCCACTGTCCTCGAGGAGTATTAGGCCGGGACATTCGTCATCCTCTTATCATGACTTTCCTGGATGTTATTATTTGACGGAGCCTAAAAAGGCGGTGGAACTAAGCTCTTGCCTCCTACATCGGTCTCTAACGAACTGTGGGTCTATTGATCTCCTCCCAGGAGGCGGAGATCCGCCGTTTGGACCGTACTTACCCACCTGTTCCAGCGCGCGAAACAGACGACCTTAAAACGGAATCCTGCTGTAAACGCAACACTACGGCTAAAGAAGGGGTTCATTACTCGATCGTTCAGGCGTCTCCAGGTGCATGGGGGGGGCTGGTATATTTTTTGTAGTCACAACCAGGCAAGAGATTCTATACGTCCGCATATCGTGGACTAACAGAGAGTTGAATAATATCACATCACAAAACAGGTAGTCCACTGCCCCTGATCGACCGGACCTCATGAGGAAGTTTATCCCAGCCTGCACAGGTGTACACAAAAGATTAGAATCTCCGTAGGTGCTTATACACATAATCCGGAATCAAACCAGGAGATGAGTGGAAAACGGCCTTCAGGACCAGCCCCCCCCCCGCACCTCAGGGCCATTTGAGGAATATCTGGTCATGCATTTTTTTTTTGCGCATTTGGGCTCTTGTAACCAGCTCCCCGCCCCTGCAGTATAACTTCCAGGCGTTTCTTATGGAAAAAACAAATGATGTGTATAGCGTATATCCTCGCACCAATTCGTGATTATCTATATATCTGGACGACTCTATACTCACAATCTTTTCACCTGGGGAAAAAAAAAAACCCCCCCTCCCTTTGGTAAGACACCCATCGGGAGCGCATGTCTACGGTGGTGCCCTGGAAATGTCTTAGACGTTCACTACATTGTTTTGCCTAACCTTCCAAATGTTGAGTGGGAGAAGACAACTACGAGGGTTCTTGGGTGCCCTCATCCTCAGTCCATAAACGGGGTTTTTCCATGGACCATTCTCTAAAAGGTCACGCTGTCTGTTAAGGAGCTGGCTCTAACCCCACGACCCTACCCGCCGCAAGGGCAAGTATGCGCGAGTGTTTCCTATGGTTTTCCTTCTTAAACTTTTAGCCTCGCGTCGTTCTCTGAAGGACTTCTCTCCAAGATCGTCATCTCCACACTCACTCTACATTCAAACGGCAGATAGCAAAAAACCCACTTAAACTGGTGCGCTCGGTCCGCACAGAGCCGTCTTTTGAACATCCTATAAACAGCTCTTTACGCACTAGCTTCCTATCCTCAAGCACCCCAGAATCCGTCTCTACTGCTACCATTATTGTCTCTGAGAAGTGGACTGCTTCTGAGGATGCAATAGGGGCTATCCTCTGCCTTCAATAGATCGAGAGCGGCAAAACATCTACTGACTGTCCACGTCACCCAGTCTCATATTTTTCTAGAGAAGATGTGTCAGTAGGCTGCAACGTTCATTATGACGTCGGGTGATAAGAGAACTTCCTAAGCCCTAGTGAAAGCCGGCCTATAAGAAGATTGGAGGCATCCGCTGCTTGAGGGCGGCAGCGCCAACAACCTTCACCAGTGTCACTGACCTATCAATAGAACCTTGAAATAAGGGCCCGTTGGGCCTGTTTTTCTGCCCGCTTCCGTGTTCACATGTTACATACGCGGCCCCGGTTTCAAGAAGATGGAGAACGCTGAGTGCCCTCTCACCGCATTGGTATCTCCGCGGGACGCAACGACAAGTGTAAGCGAAGGGCCGCCATCTTACCTCTCGCGAGTACTGTTTTTATGTATTCTGCCTTGATCAAGAAAAAAAAATATCCAGTCATCCAGTCCTGCCATGGGTACCTGAGTCCAGGCTCCTCTCCTTCCGGACGACACCATCGCTCGTCGGGATCTGCTATTCTGGAAGGGTAACATGCGCTTTACGTGCCGCGATGGACACCGAGCAGACCGTCCTTGAGTCCTGCCATGATTCCGCATATCTGGGCGGGTCCTCTTCTGGTTTTTGAGAAAAACCAAGATCTCTCTACTACATATCCTTTTGGTGGCCCGAGCTTGTGAAGATTGCGCTGGATCAGGACTATATCAGCAGCTATGTTCTGTGTTGTAGCCGGTGCGAAGACTCGCCCCGCACGCTCCCGTAGCGGCCTCCTCCAACCTCTTCCATCCCTTACTAGCTTTATTGGCAGGCAGAGAGCGCTCGCATTGGACTTTCATTAACAAGATCCTTCCAGGCTTCAAACCCTAACGGTCTATAACAGTGAATCCTGGTGGGCCTGGTCGTACGTCGTCTTGTCCAAAATGGCAACATCTTTGTTCAGTTCCGAATCACCTTCCGTCTCGCATCGACCAGCTGCTGATGCCGTCTGGTTCGTGAAGTAGTTGGCGTCTAGCAACGGGTGTCCCTTCCCGCACTTCAGTACTTTCGACGACAGGGGTCGCAATTCACTTCCATAGTTCCTTGGAGGGAGTTTCTGTCAGTGCTTGCTGAGTAAAATCCGATACCGCTCACTTTTTCCTTCTGGGTAGCCTTATCCGGGCGAGACGAAATGTGGCAATGTGGAGCGGCACCAACGAGACTTGCCTTGGACAGCATATCTCGCCCGTCTGCTACCTCATCGCAAATCTCCAAATCCGCAGCGACATGTGGTACTCGCCTCGGTCATGGTCCATTAGCTGGAATTCGGTCTTTCAACAATGCCGTTGAACTTCGTCTACCAAGGTCACGTCCTATTTTTTTGGCCAATTTAATGTGGATACCCACACGCCTGGCATTGTGGCTATGCCGTCCTCCCTAGCCTTCCTCCTCGTCCTGGTGCCTGCGGCCCTTGTAATCGCAGCATCGGGTTACTGGCTGAACAATATACCTGGCGGTGCTCTCAGAACGGGATTCTGGAGGCTCTTCAGCGTGGAGGCAAGATGAGTGGTCCAGGCTGATCAGGGCGGCGGGCCGGCGACCTTTCTCCCCCATCTAGTGTGTGGGGGAGCAGGGTTTGGCTTTTCTATACACGGCTAGGCTATTGAGTTACGCTGTGCCCATCGACTCGTACGGATTGGGGCGCTCCCGGCGGTTCTTTGGTGCCGTTTTCAAGTTTTGAGGCTCCTGGTGGGTTCTCCTGACTCGTTGGCGGATCTCACCCAGTATTCCCATGTCTCGAATGTTACAAACCTGGTATGTCTCGTGGTTGCGCGTCCCTCTCTCGTGCCAGCCTGGTGCCTCTCCATACCCCTGGTAGTTTGGTTGGTGGTGTTTCTTGAGTATGTGTGTTCGGGATGTGTTGGACTTCTCGGTGTTGTGCCTGCGGGCACCGGCTTTCATGGGTATCTTCTGGTTTTTGTGGTACGGTATCGCTCCTCTGAGGATGTCTCCTTGGTAGACCAGGCCGCGGGGCTCATCCGTGTTTCTAGGAACTGCTGGATCTCTGGTGTCCAACGCACGTTTTCATGCGTGGCGGCAGCCCCTTTGAAGCCCGGTCGCATGCGGGCGTGGCGTCGGAGCGTTGGGCCGCCCCTTGATGAGGGGGGTGGGTCCTTGTCTTAGCCTCCTGCTAGCGCTCTGTGTGGTGAATGCGGTGCCGTCGTGGGTCTCTCAGTTGTGGTTCTAATGGGGTCGCGTCTCCTGGTCGCTATCATCGGGCTATCTCTCTCCCCCATGATGATGCACTAGCTCCTGTTGGGTCCGGCGTCCATTAGTAGTGAGATCGGCATGTGCTGTCGCTTGTGCGCTTGGCGATACTAAGCGGTGCAACGTCGCGCACGGCATGTTTGCACACCAATTTTAAAGTAGAACGCTACGCCTACACCTCCTCTCTGGCAATCAGCCTTACTCTGTCAGAGGGGAGGGGCTGGATGAATCAAGGTTGACTATAAAAGAATCGTGTCTCAGCACGAGAGAGTGCGTTGCTGTTGTATTGTCAGTGTCTGGTTAGTGTTCATTAGAGCTAATATGCTTGCATCCGCTCTCTTGATATGACCCCACGCCTCCGCGTTGTATCGCGACCCCCTGGGCTTGTTTTTACTCGTTGAACGGCTGACTTTCTTGGAATCCGCTGATCATCGCACGTTTTACTGGATAACTCTCTGATTGCTTGCCTGCACCCGACCTTTGCTCGTCTCTGACTTCGCTGACCTCTTCCTGCCCTGCTTCCATGCCCGTCTGTGACCCTCGGAATCCCAGAGCCTCGACTATTTTCTCCGTATGCCATACTACTTTCCACAGCGGGGTAGTGCACAACGACCACCGAGTGCGTACCTGCCGGCCGCACGATAGGGGTTACTGGCGATAGGGGGAGACCTGTCTCTTGCCTGCGTAGCAGTGAAACCGCACCACGTGTGCGCCGTTCCCAACCTCTCACCTTCCCTCAGATGAGCCAATCTGCCGCTACTCTCCGCATTATGGTAAATGAGGCTCTGGGTATGAAGTACGCAAAAATGGCTCAGACGAGACAACATACGAAATAAAACAACAATTCGAATATACCCAAAATAGTAAAAAACCCATTCTAAAACATATAAATTACCCCTGACTAAAAAGCTTCCTCCCATACTCCTCACCTAATCAGAATAGCCATTCTCAATCGTACCCCGACTTCCTCCCTTCTGTCGTTTTTTACTCTGTCCGCTACCCTGTGTGAGGCGTAAAACCATCTGCGCTAATGAATTCATTAATTATGGAACGTATACAGTTACCTCTTGGCCTAGGATTATTTTGCATGAATTCATAAATGTAGTCCTCCCTTGCCGTATCAGTGAGTTGCAACTGAAATGTGGGTATAAGAGTTCCAATGTATGAGTACAAGATTATTTGGTAGTTGAAGTGAACTCCAATCCTACGGGCAGACTGGAAGCTTTACATGCGCATACTTTTTTTCCACTTTTTTGTAATGGTTACAGCCGTATTCAAGAGGGAGTAAATTTTTATTTTTTCTTCCAGAATTCTCGTACAACAACCCATAATGGCAGCATGTAAAGAGACACTGGATATAAAACCCTGCTCCAAGCGCTCCTTAATCACCACTTGAGGTTTGCGGTCTGTGATTCCCTGACTGGCCAGCCGATCTCAGACTTGAATCATTAAAATATCTCTGGAGAGAAAGTAATGGCTGTGCCCTGACACACCAGGGCGTGCCCTACACGAGGCAAGAAGAGCTCTTGCCTCTGTGCTCTGCTCATTCCTGGGCCCTGCTCATGGTGTTAAACTATGACCATATTTACCCCCTTATCAGCGCACATCTCGCCCATGTCACGGCAAGAGATAGCGCTGCCCGCTTTCTCTCCGCTCATAGCCCTTACGTGCCAGTCAGGTTGCCCATCAGCATGGTAAGAAACAGGTAGTATCCTCTCTGCTCTGCCTCTGCCGCCGTATATTGCGCTAATGCGCTTCTTCGCCGCGGAGCCATTCTTTTCTGCAGTAGAGATAGCTGTTCAGCCTCTGGACTGGAGCTGATTGGCGGCAATTTATCAACCCCCAAATCAGCAGCAAGTAATGGACCGGCTCTCACCTCTCCTCCACGTTCCTGTGGCAAGGCAAGGTTCTGGTACCGCTTGGGTAGAGGCGCAGACAGTAAGAAAGCAGGTAAATACATATGCTGCCCATAAAATCCCGCACACAACAAATACAGGACCTAATTCAACTGCTCAGTATACATGGATGATAGATGATATGCTAAACCCCTGTGGCACGCTGATTGCTACGACGCTTTGTGTTGGTCAAATTAGTGACTTCGATTCTTTCACACCATACATGACCAGTATACAAAAAAATAGATAAATAAAGCTACAGGTGGGATAGTAGTCCTTATGGTTTAGGGTGGTGTGTGCCCTCTAGCCGCAAAATTGACTATATAAATAAATGGCAACACACCTAATGAGGGCAACAGATGGGACCTGATGTCCCATTTCAAATTCTAAGTGGACGGCATTGCGGGCACAAGTGATCAGACAAGAGAAGTCATTCACTATACTTAAAGGTAAAAGTCTTTATTGTGTGGGACTAGTGTACAAACATTTCATGAGTGATGAATATATCCACAGGTTAACCCTCCAAAATTGGGTGGTCCAAATGGAGATATTCTAACAATTTCCTTAAAAACGCGATAGGCAGTATAAAAGTATTAAAATAATCCAGTGACAGCTGTAGGTGTGACACATGTGCCCCTTCAATCCCCGACGCGTTTCGCCCTATCGGGCTTCCTCAGGGAGATGTACCAAGAAGAGGCAATCTACACACATATATAATACACATGTATTATATAAAAAACAAAATCATTACATACAGCACATTAATAGTCATGTATCGCAGTGTATCAGAGAATAATGGGGAAAGGGGGAGTGGTGCTGAACAAACCAAATGAACCAAAAGTAAAACCCATGACAAAGAATGTATAGCGGTAGCCATCTCACATATACCAGATGAATGAAAGTCTATATGCTCAAAGAATTTCAATACATTTAGATCAGGGTAAGCTGCTGGAATTCCACAGAGTCCTCAAAGAGGTGCCAGCGTAGCCACATTTTATTGAATACCTTCTACCTATCCCGTTTGCTATAGATCAAAAGTTCCATTTCATGCACAAACTGCAGCTGTTTGATCCATTCACCTATGGTCGGTGTCAGGGGAGTCGCCCATTTATGAGGGATCAAGGTTCTGGCGGCATTGATCATGTGACGCTCAAGTGACTTAAATTTGTGTGCAACCTGCTGCTTCCTATAGTGAAGCAGGAGGAGTGCGGGGGTGAACGGAAGATCCCTACCCAGAATGTGTGACATCCACCTGTGAACCTCTTGCCAGAAAGTTGAGATCTCCGCACAAGACCAGAAAACATGAAAAAGTGTACACGTAGGGTCTGCACATCTCCAGCATGCGGGGGACAGTGCCGGAAAAAATTTATGTAAGAGAACTGGAGTGCGATACCAATATGAGAGGAGCTTATAGTTGCTGGCGAACACTAAAGGAACTTTTATGTGCCGACAACCATACTGATTCCCACTGGACAGGCGAAAGCCTACTACCCATGTCACGGTCCCATCTAGTCTGAAGGATTGCAATCCTCGGGTGAGTAGGTTCCAGCATTTTGTAAAAAATTTAAATGAGGTGTCTGGTCTGACCCTCATCTAAACATATGGACTCGAAAGTGGAGAGGTCTCTAGTGTACACACTCTTTTGTGATGTATGATCTAGCCAGTGACGCAGTTGGAAATATGACCACCAAGGGACTGAACCCGAGGAGGACATATCCTTTAGATCTGAACACTGCAAAAAGTTGCCCTTGGCGAATAGATCTCTGATTTTCAGCTGAAAGGGGGTTTTCCAGAGTTTTTGAAAGTCCCATGAGTTCCCAGGGGGGAACTCTGGGTTGCCACATATAGGAGATAAGGGTCCTGGGGCTGTAGTGAGAGCTGAACGCTTCTGTGTATACTGAAACACTCTGAAGGTAGCACCAATCAACGGGTGGGATTCCAATACTCCAGGAGGAGTAACCATTTGCAACCAAATCAAGCTGGACAACGGTACCGGTGAGCGCAGGGACTCCAATTGAACCCACACTTTAGGTGACTCCTGAGCACACCAATCTTTTATTCTATTAAGGTGAACTGCTTGATAATATCTATGTAAATCAGGAACCCCCAAGCCACCTCTGTGTCTAGACAGCTTGAGCATTGTCCAGCTAAGACGCGGTCTTAGCTGGACAATGCCCCAAATGAAGGTGGATAGCATCCTGTTGTGAGGAGGAAAGAGGATTCCAACTTAATGGGTGCGGTCTGCATTAAATAAAGCAATCGAGGTAACACCATCATTTTGGTCACTGCTATCCTTCCCACCCAGGAGAAAGATATTACTCTCCAAGAGTCCAAATCCTTCTTAATAGACGTTAGAATGGGTTTAAAATTTAGCTGAAAAAGCTGAGTCAAATCTCTGGGGATCAGGATTTGAAATGGGTGTCGTGCCAATGAAACGGAAGTCTCCGCTGTAGTTGGCTGACCTCCTCCTGGGGTAAGGAAACATTCATGGCTACGGACTTAGAGGGATTAATTTAAAAAAATTAAAGTTCCTGAAACTCTGCAAAGAGGTTAAACAATTATGTCAAGGAGTCTAGTGGGTCAGAGATGAAAAAGAGCAGGTCATCCGCAAATGCTGCTACCTTGAGGTCCACCCCGGAAAGTTTAAGACCTTTTACGAGCCTGCTGCGTAGTACGGTGCGAATAAACGGCTCTAGAGACTAAATAAAAATGGTAGGTGACAAGGGGCATCCCTGCCTGGTACCATTGGTTATGGTGATCGATTCCGAAAGGATCCCATTCACTTTGACTCGGCTGAGGGTCGTGAGTACAGGACCCTAATCCAAGTGAGCATGCAATCCGGGAGACCTATGTATCGCATGACCTCCAACATATAGTCCCAGGCGAGGCGGTCGAATGCCTTCTCGGCATCAGTAGACAGAATCATTAGTCTTTTCGAGGAGTGCTGGGCCTTCCAAATCGCATCAATTGCCAGAGAGGTATTGTCCCTCGCTTCTCTGCCTGGGACAAATCCCACCTGCGCAGGTGAGACCAGGGTAGGGATGTATTGCAGTAGTCTGTTGGAAAGGATTTTGGTGAAGATTTTGAGATCTACATTCAGGAGCGAAATGGGTCTATAGCTTGCGGTTGGTTAGGGAGGGGTCTTTATCCATCTTGGGTATGACTGGGATCTCAGCCATTAGGGATTGAGGGGGAATACCTTCTTCAACGGACAGGGAGTTAAATTCGTTCAAAAAATGGGGCTGTAATGTGCTTTGGAACATTTTATAGTATTGGGTGTTAAAACCATCTGGGCCCGCTCATTCATCCAGATCATGGTATATGGAGGATGAGGACAGACATGAATGGGTTGGCACTTGGGCAGCTCAGCCTCTGTTGTTGGTGGACCTTGTCCCGGCCCTGCCTGACACATCCCCTCCAAACTAATGGAGCTTGAGAGGTGCTGCAAAGAGGAAAGAGGGGAAACTGGCCAAGGATAAGTGTGCCAAGCTTGTAGCATCATATTAAGGAAGACTTTACTAGATTCACTGGCCAGGAGGATTTAATCATTACTGAGTTCTCTCACAGAAGAATGTTTGCTTTTTCTCTGTCTCACCATCATCCTTCCAAAATAAAGTAGCCATACAAACGTTTGCTGGTCTATCCTCAATTAGATTGGCTTGTGCAATTGAAATATTTAGGGTACATTTACACTGGCGGTTTTTAACCGCCAGGTAAACGACCCTTAAATGTGACTGACCAGCGGACACCACATTGGGCGTCCTCTGGTCGGTTTTCGGGCTGCCGTGCCATAGGACCTCTATGGGGTCCTTAATTAGACGCCCTGTAATCGCCTGCACTGTTTTGCAGACGATCTCGAGACGAGCTCGAGAACCGACAGTCTAAACTTATACAGTCTAAAGCCTAATGCTAAGTTTACACTGGCGTTTTTTTACCGCCAGGTAAACGACCGTTTAGTGTGGCCGACGGGCGGACGCCACATTTGGTGTCCATCGGTCGGTTTTTGGGCGGCCATCCCATAGAAAGTCTATGGGATCCTTAATTAGATGCCCTGTAATCGCCTGCACTGTTTTGCAGACGACTACAGGGAGTCGTTTATCCCACGGCTGCGGGAGCGCCTTAGCCTAAATGTCAGCTTTTTCTCTGCGCTCTGCCCATGCTCCATACCTTTGGATCCAATTTGTCGAAATACCCAGAAAAACAGTACGATACAATCTATGATGATTTTTTGATTGCTTCCTATAGACCCACCATTCTCTGCCTCGAAGACTGTAGTTCCTCTGTTGATCCCTTATAGAATAAAGTGAGGGATCTGGGTAGTTTCAGTGTTTCCTGCATGGATTATTGATTTGGTCCCAGGAAACAAATGTCAACAAATTGGATAATTCAACCAATCAACATTTCCCCATGTAGGGTTGGCCAGGGTGTGTTGTGGTTTGGCCTACAAACATTCCATGAGCATGTGGATTGGGTAAATCATTATAGTGTCTGTTGATGTAGGAAGAATCCAGCACAAGTGGAAATTCTTCATTCCTAACATTTGTAGAATTTTGTGTTCCTAAGGGTGTGGCACTATGAGCACTCCTTTACTACCTTAGTAGTTGTATGAAGAGATGATCTGCTACCGAATATACCAAATACACATTGGGAGATGTACTAAAAACTAGGGATTAGGTAATTTATCCCAGTCTGATTTACTAACCGCACGTCACTTGTAATGAGCAAAGCTAGGTTCAAATTCACTTAAGATACAGACTGGTATTTCACTACAAGAAATAAGAGACTTCAGAGGAAAAAGTAGTGTGATAATGGCCTGAGGTTTAAGTGCAAACTGCTCCTTCACTTTTTACATTTTATTTACACATCTTACATTTTCAATCAATGATACTGAATACTGTTAACAAAATGCAGCTGTAAAAACAGATAATCAGTAACCACTAAATATTTCTCTATTGATATCATCTCTAATATGCTGTACTGCCTCTAAAGCTGCCCATGCATGTCACAATGGGTGCTTGATTGATTGATGGACGCTTGAAAACAGGGGTGGCTGGATTACAGAGGCTAGATCGATGGGCGTGGACGCGCACGGCATGACATCAGCGCTTGATCTTACACCCATTTATGCGTGTTTGGGCACCTTAACCAGGGCTGCCATCGTGGGGGGGGGGGGGGGGGGGGGGGGGGTTGGGTGGTGCAAGCAAAAATATCACAACTCCAAATCTTGCCAACCCCCCCCCCTGCATGCTGCCTTGATCGGCCGCATACAATCAGCCCGGGACATACTGACATCACATCGTACTCTCTGGCCTGACAGTGACAGCTGACTGCTGTGCCGATCCGGGGCCCCTACGTGCGGATCGCCGGGCCCCCCTAGCTATCTGGGCCCAGGACGGGAGCTCCCCCCCCTGTCCCCCCCTGACGGCTGCCCTGACCTTAACAGTTTACAGTGTCATCTCATCATGCTGGACAGCGCAATTTCATAAATCTAACAACTTTTCTCCATAGTTTAAGACTTGCGGTTACATTTCAATATAAAAAGTCAGCCACTGTACTTGGGCCACAAGGGGAGCAGTCAAGTATTCTGAAAATGTTTAAGACGTGAACACAAAATATAGATGTGTGTTAATTTGTCTATATAAAATAGTTAATGTACACTTTAAAATAGAAGTAGATAGATAGATAGATAGATAGATAGATAGATAGATAGATAGATAGATAGATAGATAGATAGATAGATAGATAGATAGATAGATAGATAGATAGATAGATAGATAGATAGATAGATAGATAGATAGATAGATAGATAGATAGATAGATAGATAGATAGATAGATAGATAGATAGATAGATAGATAGATAGATAGATAGATAGATAGATAGATAGATAGATAGATAGATACTGGAGACTGGATTACATCTGGCTTTGTAGCTGAAGCTATTATGTATACAAAAGTCTGTTGTCAGTGTTTGCAATCGTGGTGAAGACCTGTTGTTGTTGATCCGAGTAAATAGAGAAATTAGTGTGTTTATGGCTCTCCACTATGTACACACTGGCCTGGCTCCCAGACACTCACCCATCTCCCCCTGCCTAGGGGCCTTGGGGTCTGTGGGCAGGGAGGAGCCCCATGGCTATGCACAGGGTGTGTCTGCAATGTGTGCGGAGGAGCTGCCAGAGAATAATGGAGACAGTGACATTCACATAATGTGGATTTTTCTGTCACTGCATTGTCTTCTGTTTCTCATTCCTTTCTTTTAGTCAGTACTGTCAGTTCAGAAGGCAGTCTACACTGCCCATGATTTCTCCATGACCATCCTAGACAACCAGCTGACAATCCAGAAAGGTCAACGAGCTGGTGACACAAAATTCCTACGGGTAGTTCAGCTGGATGTATCGCCCCACTGCTATTGGAGAATTACTATGTAAAATGTGTATATAATTCTGCAAGCAGTGCCTATATGTCTATTTTCCTTGGTCAACCAGCATCTCAACAGATATATGTGTATAAATAATAAAGATATGTCCTTTATCTGGTAGTTTCTAATTGAATATTCCTTATTCATTCTTGGTATGGTAATGAACGTAATTGTGTCATGAATAAATATCAATGACATTCAATTCTCTAACAGAAACAAGCAAGGCGTTAAACACACACACACACACACACACACACACACACACACACACACACACACACACACACACACACACACACACACACACACACACACACACACACACACACACACACACACACACACACACACACACACACACACACACACACACACACACACACACACACACACACACACACACACACAGAGCCCTTACAGGTGGAGGCACAGACCTAGCCTCTCTGGGTGGGTGATGGGTCACCTAGTTAAGGGGTGACTCATAAGGTGTGCCACAACACAATTTGGGAAACCCATTGCAGTGCATTTTAATAAACAGGTAGCTGGATGTATTTCTTAGTATTGATAGGCCAATCCAAAAGAAGAAGAAATCAGATTTTGTGATAGATATATAAAAATGTGGAAGCATTTTGCTTCCCTTTGTCTGTAGGTGATCTGTCAAAGGTTTTAAAAACTTAACATTAAAAATGTTCTTTTACAGTCTGATACATCACCAGAAAGAAAATTTCTCTCATAAGAACATTCTATTCTAAATATTCTTTACTCATTTAGACAGACCACAAGAAATGTAGATAGCACTCTGTTTCCCCGATGATAAGGCACTTATATTTTTGAAACCCCAAAATATGCCCTAGGTATTATTTTAAGGGGGATGTCTTATTCTGATCACTCTGTGCCAATCATTGTCCCCTTCTGATCACTCTGTGCCAATCATTGTCCCCTTCTGATCATCCTGTGCCATTCATCGTCCCCTTCTGATCATTCTGTGTCATCCATTGTCCCCTTTGATCACTCTGTGCTAATCATTATCCCCTTCACTGACTCACTTATTCTGGGTTCTACAGGTACGGCCAGGTAACAGACTCCATTACGGCAGCTTGCTTGCACCTCCTGACGCGTAGGCGTGGGCCTTTGTAGTCACCCCCTGCTCCACTCTGCACTGCAGCTAGCCCTGACAGAGTCACACGGAGGCACACAGTTACCCATTATAGCACCCGAGTGGGAGATTCGGGCAGGTGCAGGGTGAGTATCTTATTTGCGGGGGGGGGGGGCTCATTTTATCGTTTTGGGCAAAAATCGGGGGGTGGCTTATTTGATGGGGATGGCTTATCATAGGGGCTCACCACCATGTATGTTTTTAGCCCAACTTTTTAACCCAACTGTTAAGGCCACATGGCCCCAGCATGGCTTGCTTTTGTAGTCATGCATCCACTCCCATCTCTCCTTATATCGTCAACTTTGTTGTCACTGCAGTCTATGGGTACAATAGTGTTCTCTGGTTTTCGTGTTCACCTTTACAAGCAATCAGTGTAATAAACCCTAGAGTTAGATACCTTTAGCACTTTCTGCCCTATATAAGTCCGGATGCTGCATGGCTGCACTCCCCATGATAGTGTAGTATGTTATACTGCTGGGTGAAATCTGTTTGGCTTATTATTTGTATCTGACAACTGCTTTGTTTCTGCTTGTTGCCTGCCCTGACCACTTTTGATAGGTTGTTTCGACTACCCTTTGTGTATGACCACTGGCTCTGTCCTGACTATGCTCATGCCTCATTGTATCTTGTACTGTGTTTGTGCAGTTGTCCTTGTGGTTAGTAACCACCCACCATTGTTTGTGGGCTCCTGGTCATTTGATAATCCCTGTTCCTAGATGTCATTTGCTAATCCTTGTTGCTAGATGTCACTCTTTGAGCACATACCTAGGGGCAACTAAGTGCTGGGATGGCACAACTAGCCTCCTGAGGTTGAGCAGGGTCTTGTCTATAGGTGAAGAGGGCGGCAGAGATTGGAATGGGACCAGAGCCTTAAATCATCCCTGGAGTGGCTAGGTTTAGCTAAAATCATGCATTGTGGTGGTCAGTTCTGGAAGCTGTGGTGGGTGTAGCTGACCCATATTGGCATTCTATCTCATTAATAGGCATGATATGAAACTAAGCTCTTTAGTACCTACTGCAAAACTCATTGCTCCAACTAGGTTATAGTTAGTTTAATGATCTCTATCCATATAAGCTTAATACCAAAAGCTATATACTGTAGCTTTTAAGTTGGGCATACATGGTTAGATTTTTCTATTCGAGTGACTTAAAAACTATTGTTTTAAGACAATAGTTTTAAAATCAATTCCTTTTAAGCTGAATCGATCAAACCAAAAGTAATTCAAATTGAATTAAAATCAATTGAGCTGTGATCAAACATGTTGGTAAATTTCAGCCCATCATTCAAGTATCTGACAGATTTTCTTGGTAT
The DNA here is from genome assembly GCA_036250615.1 of Ptychadena robeensis. Lineage (NCBI taxonomy): Eukaryota > Metazoa > Chordata > Amphibia > Anura > Ptychadenidae > Ptychadena > Ptychadena robeensis. The sequence continues at coordinate 60,148,209 of CM070039.1, forward strand.
TTCAATGAATTTGTATCTGATGGTACTATGAAGCATTAGTGTTGAGCTAGAATATTCGAATATAGGCTATTAAAAATTAGCAAATTTCGCCATTTTCTGCATTGGGATGCTTATGGCCATGGATTGTGAATATATATTCGCAATGCGAAAATAAATAGCACACGTGACCATTCACAATTATAATTGTGCATATATTTTCGATTATATTATCGAACATTAGTAGAATTATTCGCGAAATATTGCGATTTGGAATATTGCCTATGCCGCTCATCACTATGGAGCATGCACGCAGAACTAAAGAAGAGAATCGATCGGTTGTGAACCGATAACATTATGTATTTCAAATAACCGTTTTAAAACAATCAATTTTTTAAATCAATCAAATGGAAAAATCGATGTCTGTATTCTCAGTTTTTGATGTCCTCGACCATCTTCTAGGCTAAGCTTTCTATATCTGCTAAGCAGAACCACTGATCTTTCTTGTCCTGTATCTGTTGACAATAGACTGGCGTAAATATTTTCCCATGAGATTCTTTTTATAACTTCTTCAGATTTTAAATGAAGAATGTTTAAGTGAACAATAGGAGCTAAAGATGACTACTCCCTGGTGTCAGCTTTCATTGACACAGCGAACTGAACTGAACTGATGGATCACATCTTCCTATTTAATGGGTTTATGATGATGTTGTATAGATCTCCTCCTATCATGTCTTTGTACTGGATTATAAAACCATTTGGATGATGTCAGTGTAGATTTGTTGTAGCTATAAAGTCTTGTGACATTTTATATATTTTATTCATCAATTGTTCTGATGCATATCAACTTTTCAGAGGAATGATTGAGAGGTTGGTCTAACCAGGAAGAATCTTTATTATATGGTTTTTAATTTGTTTGTTGCATGTGTGGTCATTGTCATAGCTGTCCAACAACATTCCCAAAAAAACAACTACTTCTGTGCTTAAAGGCAAAAGCAGAAACAGATGTCTGAGGAAACAAACTGCTGTCTCGACACCTAATAGTAGTTTACATTGACTTTGTAGTGTGATGTCCTTCTAAAATCTTAATTCTACTGGGCTGAGAAATGTAATGAAGTTTGTCAAGGCTGTGTATCTGAAGTCCCTTCCCAATGATCCACTTACAGGAAGTTGGTGTGTATATTAAAATTACTATTAATGTCAGTGAATGGGGACCCTTGGTCTGTCCTGTTCGATCAGCATTTAGTTCCAGTGGGATTGAATGCTCAAGCAGTCGATTTCTGGACGAATGATCGCTGTGAACACACATAGCAATCAATTGTTTGGGAAGTCTGTTTTTTATTCTGCATTCATATAGAGAGTTTGGAGTTCAAGTGATACCGTTTATTGGCTAACTGAAGTCATTAGAGAAGCAAGCTTTCGGGATTTTGCAGATCCCTTCTTCAGGCTAATACAATTCTGGTTTTAGAAGCTCACATTTATACACAAAAAGTTACAAGGACATAAATATTGAAAAAAAGCAAATGTTTTCTCAAGACACACTAGACTGATTGAGGTGAGGAATTAGTGTAGATAGTGGTCAGAGTTAAGCAGCCCATACACGGGTCAGATTTTTAATCAATCAACTTAAAATGATCCATTTTTAAGTCGGTATAAAATTGTATGTCGATTGTATCATGGGCCATATGTAATACAAGATTTTTGATCGAAAACAAAACAATCGATCCAAAATAGTCCGACCAGAACCACACTTGGTTCTCAAAATACCAAACCAATTTTCAATCGACCGATCAAAATTTACCATCCAGTCCATCAAAAAACGACCGTTTTGATCGTTTTAAGTCGATTGATTGAAAATCTGACCCGTGTATGGGCTGCATTAGGAAGAGTTATTGGTGGTAATAAAGATAAGGGGTAGAAGCAAAATATTCAACTCTCTTAAAACCAGAATTGTATTAGCCTAAAGAAGGGATCTGCGATATCCCGAAAGCTTGCTTCTCCAATGACTTCAGTTAGCCAATAAACGGTATCACTTGAACTCCAAACTCTCTATATTTATCGATGGCTAACACGGTACAACACTCTACTATTCTGCATTCATGAAAAATAAAGAGGTTGCACGCATCTCAAGTCCATAGTCATAGGCTCCTTAGGTAACATGCTTTATGTTTTCTTGGTCCGGACTAATTTACAGTCTAACTTACAATGGTGCTTATTGGGTTATTCTGTAGGAATTTAATTTAGTACATTTATCTGCCAACAAGTAACAATAAAATTGGTGTACATCTTGTCATCCAGTTGAACTAAACTGGTTTGGGTGAGCAGTAAGCACATGAATGCGCAATAACAGTCCACATTTTTAAAGCCATCAATTAAGGCCCCCATAGACGTTTAGATTTGCTGTCGATCTCCGGCAGATCACCAGATCAAATCTCGGCACAACCGGCACTTGGCACTTACTTTGGATGGGGACAATGTATTAGATAAAATTTGGCCCTAAATCGGCCCCCAAATCTTAATTTTAGCATTCGATTTGCGGACGATTTCACAGCAGATTAATCGCCAAAAGCACACACGGCGTTCCATTCGCGGTGAAATCGGACGCAAATCAAACGTGTATGGGGGGCTTTAGAGGGAGTTTTAGAGCTCACATCTCAGGCCTAATAACATCCACATGGACTACTGAATTTATAAATATGTAAACTTTTAAGGATGAAGGGAAGTACAGACAATATTGACACAGTTGTGTGATCAGCTCACCCCTGCATTGTACCTATGGCAATGTGTGAAAGCCATTAAAGTGCTGATGGGCCTCAATAAAGGATCAAATATAGCGAGAAGCAAAATGTGGATGTTCTGCAACACCATTTTATAACTGTGCAGCATGCACATTAATGCAATAATGCATGCTTTGCCAGTACCCACTGCAGTGTGTGTAGTGTAAAAGAGGCACTATACATGCTTCTCCTATACAGACAATGCATACCTTCGTATTAACACTAATGCAGGTGGTGCATGCTTGCATGAAAAAAGGAATGCAGCAGTGTCAACACATACAGTAGGATAAGCGTAGAAGAGCCCTAATGCTAAATTTCTACTTCAGTGTTTTGATGCCTTGAAAAATTTTTCCATTGATAACACAGGTCAACAAAAAAATGTTTAAATCTATAATAAAAATGTTGTGTTGACCAGTGTAATTATTGAAACAGCATACAGGTCTCATTCACACTATGCAAGCTGTGTTGTTCCTGGCAATGCACATATTGCTCAGTACATACTAGAACAGTGGTAGCAAACCTATGGCACGCGTGCCAGAGGTGGCACTCTAAAGCAGCCATACACGCACCAAGTGCTGGACGATTTTGCTGCCCATTCTCTAGCCGGCCGAGCTGTGGGGCGACAGGGATCTGTTGCCGATCGGAGGTGCCCACATT
>CM070039.1:60159384-60169693 GCA_036250615.1 Ptychadena robeensis
TAATCACCTCCGTCTTATCCATATATTTACCTAGAACATCTTGATGCCCAGTGTCCTTACCGCTCCACATCTCTTGTTGCCTGGGTGAGCCTTTGGATAAGCGGGGGGTCCACGCCGTGCAGCCAATCTGCTGTCGATATTTCCGGTTTTTGTCTCCGTCATTTCACCTTGACTCTCTTAAATCAATTACTAACCTCCGTTAGTAATTGTATTTGGGACTCATAATAACAAGTCTATCGGTACATAGCCTGAGGAAGCCAGTAGGCAAAACATGTCGCGCAAGTACCAATACATGTCTTGATTATTTATTTATCCATCTGTCTTTTGTACCATGTAAACACGGAGGTTTTTTTCTTCTCTCTTGTTTTCTTTCTGTAATTCATTTACATATATGTATTGATTGCTGTTACAACTGTGCTTCTCTGTATGTATATGGTATTTTTCACCTCTTGGAGTAAGGGTTCTTCCAAGAGGGGTGACATCGAGGCAGTGCCCCCTAGGGGAATGTCCAATTATATTATTTAATTTGAAATATAACAAATAAAAAATTTTCAAGGAGATACTGCTTTGTTTGGTTCACTGTTCTAGACACTAACAAGATCGAGGCATTCCAAGTAGAGTCCCATCCGAGGGGACCTTCTTTTCTTTTCTCATACCTACAGGGATGGGAATGCCTTGATAAAGTATAAAAATACAGGTTCGGTTCTAAAAACTCTCTTCTTCTCTACATCTCAAGTTTAGTGATGATATCATGTTCAGGGGCTTTGCAATTAACTCGAAGTCGTCGAAATTGTCGAATTTTTTTAAAACAAATTAAATAAATAAAACATCTCTAATGATGATATCAGAACCAAAAAAGGCAGTTGTGGTCAGCAGTTGAAGATGAATATAGTGCTATTTGTTCGTCATCATGATTGTTTTGAGTTATTTTTACATCAGTACCCATGATTCCTCACTCCTTGTTGTTTGTGGGCCAATGAGAAGGCTGCAATATCTTTGTCTGAGCTTAGCAACAGCCTTAGCAACCAATAGCAAAGCAGCCTACCCCTTATTCATTAAGAAGAAAAGGAATATGTCTCCCCAATCAAATTGATAGGGGATTAAGGGATTTTTCAGGCAGAACCAATACAAGAAAAGTCAGAAAAGTCAAAGAAGTTTTTTTAAAATTACTTCAAGTACAAATTAAATCATGATTCTTTAACATCACCATATCATCAAATGACCATGGATTTCTCCATCTCAACATGTTTCGCATACAGTAGTTTGCTTCATCAGGAGATATACAGGAGATATTCAATTGTCTTAAGGCCCCCATACACGGGTCGGATTCCGACGTGCACGCGAAACGATCGTGCCGGAATCCTGTGCAGCCCACCTTGTCCGTCTGATCGCGTCCAATTGATCGGGGGCTCAGAATCGGATCCGACGGAGAACCAACCTGTTGGTCTTTTGGATCCGATTCTGCACTGATCAGGGGGAGTTGCATTTTTTGAGGTGGAGAATTGGACGCGGATTCGCTTGGACAAGGTGGTATGCAGCGATCGGATTCCTTAATTGGCCAATTGATCACACCTGAGATTCCCGGCAGTATCGCCGGAATCGATCGGGTGAGTGATCAATTGGCCAGGGAATCCGACACGTGTATGGCTAGCTTTAGATTCTAGCCAGATTTCTTGGCTTGTCCTAGATCCATGAAAAGAACTACTTGGGTCCCCTTAGGTGTTATATTCAGAGTTGCCACTTGCGGTGGGCAAGCTCTGGCTTGGGGCACGGGGGGGGGGGGGGGGGGGGGGGGGGGGGGGGGGGGGGGGTGTCCACTTATTTAGTTTGTTGATACACTTGTTAGTTATGTTCCAGGGCTTGAAAGTACATAGATATATTTTCAAGTCCAAAAGTATGATCCAAAGGTGTATAGCAAAAGTATAATCCTGTACCAAGCTGGGAGGACCCCTTATTCATTTACTATATATAATATTTGCAAAGAACCATGCATTGTGTTCGCAATGTGTACATGTACAAGTGCCGATTTGCACAATAAAGGTAATAATGATGAGTGTTGATCCCAAATATTCAAATCACAAATTTTAATTGTGAACATCAGGCCAAAAATGTGTGCTATTTTGTGAATCTGAACATTGCCTGTGCTGCTTGTGATGGCCGCTGCCCTTGCCAATTGTTCCAGGCCGTGTGTTTGTGTGCGTATTTCTTTGATGCAATTAGCAGCTAGGGGTGAAGTGGCCTCAAAGTTTTCTGTGTGGTTATCCCCAGCAGGGGCCCAGCCTGCCGGCTCCAATCTTATTACCCTTCCCCTGCTTATTTTAAGCCATTTAGGTTACAGCCAGTTAGTTCTAAAACCATATTTATATATCCTCCTGCTGATGCGAGATAGCCCTTAGCCAGTGGTTCCTACAGCCGCGTCAGTTCATCTGGAGTCAGGGCATATAAAACATATGGTATGTATTGCCTTCCTAGGCTGGGAAACACACTTGTACGTTTCTGAGTGAATGACAAATCCCAGCAGTGTGTGGACTCATTGGATTGGTTCTGGTCTGCTGATCCGTAATCTGGAGATCCAGCTCTCCCCCATGGTTCCCGACTCACCCAAGGTATTTCCAGCCTGAATTTGGGTTAGGGGGACCACCCCTAGTCCCATTGATTGGCCAGACACGCCTCTCCTATACTTGGTCACCACCTGGGGACACCCCCCCAATCTCCAGACTATAAGTTGGAATCCAACCAGGTGGGGACAAGCTCATCTTTTGAACATCTATGGAACCAGATCTCTGCCCGTCCAATCATTACCGGAACTTCCAATGATAAACCACCACTTCATCATCTTCTGGATGTTTTTGGGACACTTCATCAGTTTCTGGACTCTTTTCAAGGACTGTCTCAACTCTGGATCCCAGCGTTTATTATAAGTATATTCTCCTATTTCTCCCCACCATCCATCTCACCTTACAGGTGTGGCATATCAAGGTGCTGACTAGACAGCATGAATATTGCACAGGTGTGCCTTAAGCTAGGCATACACAGTTTGATAGTTGATTTTCGATCTTGATCTTTTCATTGGACACCGATCGTAAGTGAATCAAAAGTAGTACCGCATGGAAAGTTCTATTGTAATGCGATCGTTATACGTCCAAAATCGAAGATTTTAGTTTTGATCACAAAACACAGGAAAGAGTCATATATAAATGTGTTATCGAATACAATCGTCCCGACCAGCAAACACAATACTACGATTTTAGTTCGTTCTTTGTACAATCGTTGAAAATTTATCAACCTGTCCGGTCACCTTTCCATCAATGTTTTGATCGGTATGGAACACTTTTCGCCGATCGAACTATGTGTGTGCAGTATACAATTTAAGCTTAATTGATGTAAACTATGATTGTTTTGGGTCGATCGAATGCTAAAACCTAGCTCTAGCCTAGCTTTAGACTGCCCACAATAAAAGGCCACTCAGTGTAGATATTTAATACTTTTGCACTAGTTTTACAGCTATGACAGCAGAAAAAGTCCAAGTATTTCATCACGCCTGTCCGTTTCTAATTTCAGATTGTATTTATTATACTTATCCTCTTTATCTCCAACATCCGCCTCTAGAATCTCTGAAATTAAATCTAAAAACAAACTCTGCAAGGGTTAACCCACTCCTCTACTTTTATCCAAAGCAATGTAGGTCCTGGACCAACGTAGGTAAGGGTCTCCATACACATTTAGATTTCTCTGTCAGATTTCCTTTAGATTAAATTTTTCCAAAACCATGTAATATCAGGGACTTTTTAAACCATCAAGTCTACCTGTGTTCAATCGCAGAGGACCCGACACTACATAGTTGTTGGTAGATCTAAAGGATATCTGACAGAGATCTAATTGCCAGCTTTAAAATTGTAAAATTAAACAGTAAGGGGGGCGTGTCCTGACCATGGCGGCGTGAAGACGTGAGTAAGAGGAGCTCCCGTCCCGCTCCGAGCCACCAGCCTCTTCCGCAGCTCGCCTGCAGTCACAACCCAGACCGGGTATGCCCCCTAAGCGCAGGGGATCCTCCAGGCGCTCCACGACCTCCAAGACCGGCAAAGGCGCGCTGGAGGGCTACTTGATTGATTTCCCGGCCTCGCGGACTACAACTACTAAGATGGCGGCGACCACTTCCTGCACAGCGCTGCACACACGGGCGGCCTCTGCCTCTGTCGCTCCGGCTCCGGCTCCGCATCCGCAGGGCAGCAGTCCGTGTTCCCCAGCTGCATCCCCTCCTCCCCCTGCCCAGGAGACCACAAGGCGCATTTTCTTCAGCCTGTCACCCAGGCAGCACGAATGGAGACACCCCAGACGGTGAGGACCACTTCCGGTCCGGCGGCCATTTCTCAGCTGTCCCCCTCAGCACCTGTTCAGGCACTCAGGAGCGGCGGTCCGCCGGCGCAGATGGCCTCATCACCTCCTCTGCCCCCGGTATGGGGAGATCCAGGGCAGCCCCTCTTATTCAGTCAGGCGGTTGCGGGCGGCCAGGTGCAGGGGATGCCTCAGGAGAGCACCCCCAAAGCTAGCGGAGTCACATGTGGTGGCACCTTTGGGCGACCTAGGCCCTGTGACCTGTTCCCCCCCACCTGCTTCAGCTCCCCCACCTCACAGTGGCCCCGTGGACGATAATCTGGCAGCAGACCTTCGCAGTATTATCAATGACCTACTGGCTAAGCGCACTCCCTGCCATACTTACCAAGATTTTCAACCGGATTTTGGAACGAGAGGCGTCAATGCATATTGAGATTGACCGTGCACACCGCAGTCTACGTCCCCCTGATTTAGAATCGGAAACGCCTCGAGATGTGATCTGTAGGCTCCACAAGTACTCGGTGAAGGCGGCAATCATGCAGAAGTTATGAGACCATGATGGCGTGGATTTCAATGGCCACCAGTTTTCCTTCTTCCCAGATCTATCCCGCTCCACACTGAGAAATCGCAAGATCTTACGGCCGGTTCTTTCGGCTCTTCGGGAGGCGGGTTTACGTTATCGCTGGGGCTTCCCCTTCGCGCTGATATTGCAGACGGAGGACAAGACAGTGACATTGCGGTCCCGCCAGGACTTACCGCGTTTTCTGGAAGCTCTTCATCTACCCAAGATCCTGGTGCCCGAATGGACCACCGCGGGGGATGACCTGGGACTTCTTCATAGACCCCCCCCCCCCCCCCCCCCCCCCCCCCCCCCCAGTGGCAGACAGCACGTCCCAGACGCCGGCGGCAGAAGCTCCCCAAGCCTTCCTCTGAATCTCCGGTATCTGTGTCGCAGGAGGACCCTGATTGATCGACTTCTGGACCGTGGCGTGAGCTTATTGTATAACTCTGCATTTTATTCTTCTTAGAGCATTGCAGGGTATTTTGCATTTGTATGTGGGGGGTGTACCTACCGGTTCTGGGGTATTATACCTATCTTTAGCATTTGTGGGACTGTAGTTATGGTCTCTAAGTTGGGGGTTGGATAACAGGGCCTTATGGCTAATTCTGCATTTCCGTTGGCTGTGGTGGTTGGGGGGGACGGGGGGGTTGTGGGGTTCATGGTTAGATGCGTTCTACCAGTAGTATTGTCCTCTGACGAGGTTTTTTCCCTGCAGGGCACGGTCATGGGGGGGTGGATTCCTCGCTGTTTGATGGGGTACCACTCGCCCTGACGCTGTTAGTATACCGGTGGTTGCCACGTCCAGTCTTGGGCCTGGTGCCCGAGTCTGATGACTGCTTTTCTTTGATTGTAGTTTTTTTGGTTATGTTTGCTTGTTTTTGTCTGTTTTGTGATGTTGTTTGTGTTTCCCTTTATGCTGCTAGCTGCTCGGCCCTTGCGGCCCATTGTTACCCCCACCTGCCATGTCGCTGAAGATCGTAACTTTTAATGTTCGAGGACTTAACTCCCCATTCAAGTGTAACTGTCTGTGGCAGGACCTTAAGCAGCTCCGCCCCGACATAGTCCTCCTCCAGGAGACCCACTTTCGGCAAGGGCATATCCCTAAACTTCCCTCTCATTTATATCAACAGTGGTTCCTGAGCAACTCTGGCTCCTCCAAGTCCAAGGGGGTGGCCATCGAGCGGTTTACGAAGGCCTACTATCAGAAGTTCCAGCAGTCCCTGGTGCCCCACCTATGTGCCTATTTTAATACGATCCTCGATGGGAGTCCTATCCCCAGAGATGGCTTGACAGCGCATATTACTGTGCTCCCTAAGCCTGGGAAGGATCCTGCCCACGTTCAAAACTATAGACCCATATCCCTTCTTAATTTAGATTTGAAGATTTTTGCCAAAATCATCGTGCAGCGACTGCAGCCTTATGTCCCGGAGGTAGTACATACTGACCAGACAGGATTTATTCCCCGGAGGTAAGCGCGGGACAATTCCACTAGGGCCCTTCACATCATTCATGCTGTGTCCACTAGTTCACCACCACTCCCTTGTCTTCTCCTGTCCACGGATGCGGAGAAGGCATTTGACAGGGTACACTGGCTATTCCTGGAGCAGACGCTGGTTAGGCTAGGTTTGGGCCCCAAACTTCTGGGAGGGATCATGGCTCTGTATTCGCAACCCACTGCCCAAGTCAAAGTTAATGGTATGCTGTCGGCTGGTTTTGAGATTCGAAATGGGACTCGCCAGGGGTGCCCTCTGTCCCCTCTGCTATTCGCATTGGTGATAGAGGCATTCTTACGTAAGGTCCGTGCGAACCCGGACATTTCAGGGGTCACGGTGCGCACGAGCGACCATAAACTCTCGGCTTATGCCGACGATATACTGTTCTACCTCACTAACCCTCTGGTCTCCCTGCCTAATCTTAATGCGGAGTTGACATGCTTTGGAGCCCTCTCTGCTTTTAAAATTAACTCAACTAAATCAGAGGCCCTGCCGATAGTGTTACCTGAGCCCCTTACTTCCGCCTTGCAAGCATCCTTCCCGTACACTTGGGCCACGGGCTCTATTAAGTACCTGGGAATACGTCTGCCTGCCTGCCTGGACTCCCTGTATGAGCTTAATTATGGGCCTCTCTTACGTCAGGTGAAAACGGACTTGGCGGGGTGGAGTAAACTAACTCTGTCCTGGTTTGGTCGGATTAATCTCCTGAAAATGAATGTGTTGCCTAGGGTACTCTTCATTCTCCAGATGATACCCATTCGCTTGCCGAAAGCCTTTTTTACTCAACTGAGGTCCCTATTTATTTCTTTTGTGTGGAATAACAAGTGCGGCCCAAGTCCCAGGGGGGTTTAGGGTTACCGGATGTGTTGACGTATTACCGAGCAGTGATTCTGGCCCGTGTCTTGGACTGGCAATTTCAGGCCACTACTAAGGCTTGGGTTCCTTTGGAAAAGTTTCTGGCCGGACGGGTTTTGGCGCATGCCCCCTGAGTTCCTGCCCAGTGGCGGGGCCTGGCGTCATCTGTGTCCCCACTGACGAGGACAACTCTTGCCACTTGGGACCTCCTTTATAAGCAGTATTCCCTGGCGCCACACCCCTCCCCTTTGTTACCCCTTGGTGGTTTTCCATGCTTCGCTCCGGGAGAGGACTATATCTTCTTCCGTGGATGGCATGACACTAGCGATTACAGGTGCTTTCGATTCCTGCAGGGGACTTCTTTGCATTCCCTGGCGGATATCCAGGCTTCGGCCGGGTCACGGCTATGCGCAACTATGCGCAGCTGGGGGGGCTTAGGGCTGTCACCGACCTTACCCCATGGGAGGATTTATGTGTGGGGACAGAGGCACCTACTCACGCGATTGCCTTGCTCTACCGGCTGCTTCAGTCGGGAGGGGAGAATTCCAGACCTTATTTTCTTCAGGAGTGGGAGAGGGAGCTGGGTTGCACCTTTTCAGACCAGGCCGCGACGATCATGCAGCTGCAGCATGTTTCCTCGGTTAGCTCTAAGACGCAGGAGATGTGCTACAAGCAATTCTCTAGATGGTACTGGGTCCCAGTTAAGCTCTCTCGCTATAAGCCAATGGCTGATCCTAGGTGCTGGAGAGGGTGTGGTGCACTTGGCACGTTCACTCATTTCTGGTGGGACTGCCCCAAAATTGCCCCCTACTGGGCTCAAATTCGTAAGCTACTGTCGGAATTCATGGCCCACGATCTCCCGGGTGACCCTGCGTTCTTTCTCTTACATTGTTCCCCCATCCCTGTGGCGAAATATAAGCGGCACCTCTTGCCGCGCCTTTTGAATGCGGCAAAGGCACTCATACCTCTACACTGGGGTACACCCGTGGTGCCCACGTTGCAGGAGTGGAAGTCTAGGGTTGCCGAGACCATGGCTGCAGAGGAGTGGTTGGCTCATAGGGATGACAGACATAAGGGATTTATGAAGAGCCTTGATGGGGAGACTGGGTGTTGGGTCTAGCATGGGGCTCTTGAATGTTTCTGTATCTGATATGGTGGTATTCTACTGTGCGCTAGCAATATGTGGCTATAGCTGGTAGTATGGGAAACACATACTACCATTTAAACCATTGGTTTTTATTTTTTGTGTTATTGTTTTGGTTTCTGACTCTGCTGTTCTTTTTCTTTCCCCTCTTTGGAAACGGGTTTTATCGTTTATGGCTGGTTGACTTATGCTGTATTACCAATATCTTTTTCCTGTCATGTTTGGCCCTGTGGCCTTATGTATGTTGACTGCCATGTTATGTGACATTTATTTTTCCGCTTCTTCCTTTTGTATTGTGAAACTTTGTTTTTTGAAAAATCAATAAAAATGTATTATACAAAAAAAAATTAAACAGTAAATAAATCAGGCTGAAGAAGGGATCTGCAACATCCCAAAAGCTTGCTTCTCTAATGACTTCAGTTACCAATGAACGGTATCTCTTCCATTTTAAACTTGCTGTATTACATAAAGAACATACTTACAAATAATGTCCCCCGCTATATTCCATTCTGTACTTCCTCTTGATGTGATGCCCCTCAAAATTGGCACTGGCATTAGATAAAGAACAGCTCCAAACACATGCTCACCCCCCGGCTGTGTTCCCAAATGTAAACAAACATTCTGTCCACTATGCTGCTGGGTATGCGCAATAGCGTTAAATTTTTTTACCACACTACTGCACCTGTCAGTGACGTGTTGATAAACATGAGCACAGGCGAACTGAATTGGCATGTGCACTAGTGTTGGGGACATTGTAGATGAGCCAAATAGAGATGTCCCGAACTGTTCGCCGCCGAACTGTTCGCGGCGAATATCGCATGTTCGCGTTCACGCAAATACTCAAACACATGGCATAATTAGTTTGCCCCCTATCTTTTTACATTGAACAAACTTTGACCCTGTGAGTCTCAGTCAGCAGGCATAATCCAGCCAATCAGCACCCACCACCTCACGGACCATCCTACCCTCTATCACACAGCAAGGAGAGATGCCATTCACATTCTGCTGGAGAGAGTGGAGACACGGACAAAGGTCAGTGACACGGGCAATGGTGGTGACACGGGCAATGATGGTGACACGGGCAAAGGTGGTGACACGGCCAATGGTGGTGACACGGGCAAAGGTGGTGACACGGGCAATGGTGGTGACACGGGCAATGGTGGTGACACGGGCAATAGTGGTGACAATGCCATGACAATGCCATGAGCGACGCGAAAACGACGCGAAAACCCGCCAATGCGACGCGAAGATGACGCGAAAGCAGCCAACGCGACGCGTTCCATTGACTATCATTGCAGAAATCTTGGTGCGGATTTATAGTGTGAAAAATTTTTTAATGGGAGTTTTGCCATGGATCCCCCTCTGTCATGTCATTGTCCAGGTGTTAGTCCCCATGGATCCCCCTCTGTCATGTCATTGTCCAGGTGTTTGACCCCTTGAAACAACTTTCCCAACACTATTGTGGCCAGAAAGGGGTCCCTTTGTTTTTTAAAATTCGCCTCCCATTGAAGTCAATGGCGGGTTCGCGTGTTCGCGAACTTTTACAAAAGTTCGCCATTCGCGAACATTAAATTCCGGGTTCACGACATCACTAGTGCCAAAAAAACAAGGACGAGAACCTTTCAGAAGGATAACCGTCTCTGCAGCAATCCACCAATCACGCCTGTATGGTGTTCACTCAAATGTTAAAGACCTGTGGGATATTAAGTTGAGTAAAACAATAGGTGAAGACTAGAGATGGTCGACCATTTTGTCGGTTTTGAGTTAATTTCCAAAGCCCCTGAACATGATATCATCAACAAACTTGCTGGAGATGTAGAGAAGGGTTGGGGGGTATACTACAAAAAAGAAAGTATGCCTCTATGTCAGGATCCGGGCCCAGCCCGTCCTGCTGGGTTGGCCCCACCGACGATGGTACCC
>CM070039.1:60185977-60199955 GCA_036250615.1 Ptychadena robeensis
TTCTCTCCCTGGGGTGTGCCACCTCCTAAATCTCTCCCGAAACCAGCAGGCCTAGATCCACATTGAAGAAAGCCAGGAAGAACAATATGAGGCTGCTTCAATTAGACCTGGTGTACATCACCTCCTGCTGGCCTTATTTGTAGGCACTTTTTTCCATTTGTTTGTTTTTTGTTAGGTAATGTATGTTTATCAATATTGGTGTCCAATATTTATCTTACATTCACCCAAGATTTACAAATGTTTCTCTTTAAATCTCTTTTAGCAATAGAATTTGGAAATGCCACTAAAGGGATGATTATTTATTGAAAAAGGGTCAGATCCCCCTATATAGGTCTTTAGTTAGGCCTGTTTTAGAAATAAGAGGTACTGACTCCCCTTTAGATCTTCAACTTAATTTAGAGATTCATCAATAAAGAATTTCATTTAGAGCTCATTTAGAGGAAGGAGGTCCTGATTCTTTTAAATAGATAATTTGTTATTCCTCATCCTCAGGAAGGAGGTCATTATTCTATTTTCCACACTTTAAGGCCAAAGCTCCCGCCTGCTGTTTGGGCGCTGTTTAGGGCGCGGTATTTCTATTAGCAAACCATGGCTGCTGTGTCTATGGGCATGGTTTGCTAGTAGAAATGCTTGCATTGTTTACCAATAGGCGTGGTATGTGTCTGCGGAGCGTCCACAGGACACCCCTGGATCCACAACGCATGGGCGGGTGCTGTGAATCCACTCTCGCTGCACTGCGCGGTATTCCCCGCAGTTTACGTGCGTGTAGTTTTTCATAGTGTAGACGCAGCCTTAGAAGAGCCTGTGAAAAAAAAATCATTTTTTTCATATAAGTAATTTACACTCCCAATTTCACACCCTAACTGCAACCTTCCACATTTACCCTGTTTCCCCAATAATAAGGCACTGTCTATTTTTTTGAAACACCAAAATATGCCCTAGGTCTTATTTTCAGGGGGCTGTCTTATTCTGATCACTCTGTGCCATTCATTGTCCCCTTTAATCACTCTGTGCCAATCATTGTCCCATTTGATCACTCTGTGCCATTCATTGTTCCCTTCTGATCACTCTGTGCCATTCATTGTCCCCTTTGATCACTCTGTGCCATTCGTTGCCCCCTTCTGATCACTCTGTGCCATTCATTGTCCACTTTGATCACTCTGTGCCAATCATTGTCCCCTTCACTGACTCACTTTTTTTGGGTTCTACCAGTACGGCCCGGTAACAGACTCCATTATGGCAGGGATCAGCAGCTTGCTTGTCCTTCCTGGCACCGAGGCGTGGGCCTTTGTAGTCACTTCCTGCTGTGCCAGCCAGCCCTAATGGAGCCACACAGAGCACTGTATCACCCGAATAGGAGATTCGGGCAGGGGCAGGTATCAGTGGGTGTCTTATTTGCGGGGGGGGGGGGGGGGGGGGGGGGGGGGGGGGGGGGGGGGGGGGATTGGGCTTATGGCTTATATTAACATTTTGGGCAAAAATCGGGGGATGGCTTATCATAGGGGAAACAGAGTATTAATGTTTCCTTGCAGTTATCCAGGGTTTATTTACAATAAAAAAATGTGCATAACTATTCACCCCCCTAAAATCACTACTTTGTAGAGCCACCTTTTCGAGCAATCACAGCTTTGTGGCTTTGGATAAGTCTCTATGAGCTTGCCACATCTTACTAATGGGATTTTTGCCCATTCCACTTTTCAAAACGGCTCCAGCTCCTTCAAGTTAGATAGCTTGTGAGCAGCAATCTTTAAATCTGACCACAAAGTTTCTATTGGATTGAAATCTGGGCTTTGACTAGGCCATTCCAACACATTTACATGGTTCCCCTTAAACCACTCAAGTGTTGTTTTCGCAGTGTGTTTGGGGTCATTGCCTTGCTGGAAGAGGAACCTCTGTCCTAGCTTCCAATGCACAGCTTGGTATAGGTTTGCTCAAGAATATCCCTGTGTTAACACCATCCATCTCCCAGTCCCTGCTGCTGAAAAACATCCCCATAGCATAATGCTGCCACCCCATGTGGTGTTCTTTGTGTGATGTGATGGGTTTGAGCCAGACATTGTGTTTTCTCTGATTGCCGGAAAATTTTGTTTAGTCTCGTCAGACCACAGCACCTTCCTTCATACATTATGGGAGTCTCCCACATGCCTTTTCACAAACTTATAATGTGCCTTTTTTCAGCTCTCTCTGTGCTGCCTCTATCATTAATGCCATCCTTGCCTGTCCATGACTTTTGGTGAGTTTAGGCCAGTTCTTGGCAGGTTTTCTGTTGGGCCATGTTCTTTCCATTTAGTTATGATAGATTTGATGGTGGTCCTGGGGACCATCAAACATGTGGATATTTTTTTTATAACCTAACCCGTACTTCTCAACAACATTGACCCTTACTTGTTTGGAGAGTCCTTGGTCTTCATGTCAGTGTTTGGTTACTGAGGCCTCTTGCTTAGGTGTTGCAGCCTCTGGGGCCCTGGTCTTAGGTGTACTTTACCCTAACCTATTTAAGGTACAATTCTCTCTGTAGCTAGGGATGATAATTCTTACAGGGTAACCCATTCCTTGTCAACAGTATCACCCCGCTACACTACTACTAAAGAAGGTTGCTTAATTTTATTAAGCAAACCACTGTTTTCAAGCAATATGGGAAAGTAATATGATCTATGTGCTGCTATTCAAGCGTTAAATAGTTGAATGCCTTGGACAAATTATGAACATCCAAGATATTTCATATAAACTTAAGCGGGGTCACAGTATAGGAAGACTTATTTTGTTTAACTGATGAGTGCCATGCAACCCTGGATGGTCCAGATGAATGGGTTTGTGAAATTTTGTTGTACGGCCACCATATCTAAACATGGCTGCAATGTCAGCAAGGAGGAGTCATGTTTTCATCCAGAATCATAGGGATAGAGCTGGTAAACCTTATAGGTTACCTTATGAAGGTGTGAAAATGAACTGTGCTTTCCAGTAATCTTCATACATATAAATTGCAGCGTTGCCCTACTGAGGTATGAGATCTGGGGGTTACTGTGAGAGTTACATTTGACCCAAAGCCAGTTGGTGACCTGTGGATGGAGACAGCAAATCAGAGGCTCAATCAGGAACAGGGAGGTCCATTTGCAGCAGAATCTACCATGCAGGAAGCTGATGCAGAGGACTGTAAGGGAGACAGTGAGTACACATCTGAGGAGCTCATTAAAAAAGTTATGTGCACCCCTGGCTATACACATGTTTATACCCTTTGTGTGTATTGGAACAAAACCAAAAAAGGGAGGAAAATCAGCAAATTGGACATATTGTCACACAAAACTCCAAAAATTGCCTGGACAAAATTATTGGCACCCTTTAAAAATTTGGGATAAATAAGATTGTTTCAAGTATGTGATGCTCCTTTAAACTCACCTGGGTAAGTTACAGGTGTGGGCAATAATAAAACCAGGCACAGCTCACACCCCAATAAAGCGAAGGTCCACACAAGCTGGTAGGGGGCTATTTACAGTTTGTTTGAGGAGTATTTACATACACAGCTTCAACTCCAGAGAAGGGGTTTAATCTAACCTGTGGTTAGGGTGCTGTGGACTTTCTCCGAGATTTAATACTGAAGGCTGTCAGTCAGGGTGTCACACTGTTGAGTAGTGGAGATCACCTCACCCAGGGCTACTTGGCTGGGGACACCACTGAGAGAAGCTGTAGTTATCAGGGAAGCTAAATCAGAAAAGCCCAGAATGTTCTAAGGAACTTCTATTTATGGCCTTAGACAGGGGCAGAGATTGAATGATTTTCTTGGGTTGTTTTGCTGTCTCTGGCACTGGGTGCCTTGAATGTGTGCATGGCATCATGAAATCTGAGGATTACCATTGGATTTTGGGTCACACTGTAGAGCCCAGTGACAGACAGCTGGGTTAGAGTCCAAGATCTTGGGTCTTTCAACAGGACAATGACCCCAAACATACGTCAAAAAACACCCACAAATGGGTGGCAGCAAAGCACTGGAGAGTTCTCTAGATCCAAATCCCACTGAACACCTGTGGGGAGAACTCAAAATTACTGTTGGGAAAAGGCGCCCTTCCAATAAGAGAGACCTGGAGCAGTTTGCATAGGAAGAGTGGTCCAAACTTCTGGCTGAGAGGTGTAAGAAGCATATTGATTGTTAGAGGAAGCGACTGATTTCAGTTATTTTTTTCAAAAGGGTGAACCAAATATTAACCTCCCTAGTGATATGCCCGAACCGGGCAAAGGGACCCAGCAACTATCGATACGCCCGAACTGGGTTCGGGCACAGCATGGGAGCTCACCTGGTCCGGCTGCTGCGTCCGTATTCTTCGTCGCCGGCTTCTTCCAGGTCCCCGAGTGACGTGTGACGTCACGGAGGCGGGACACGGTCTTAAAGAAAAAATAATAATTTATTTTCATTTTTTTAATCTTTTTTTTTTGGACTGGGTTATAGAAATGTCTTTTTCTAATCCAGTTCAAAAGTAGATCCAACTAGCAGAAATGTTCCCGCTGAGCGTTTCTGCTAGTGGGATCTATCTCCGGCTGCACCCGAGTGCCTCCGGAAATAGCCGATGTCTCCGGCTATTTCCGTGATCGCCACTCGTGTCCTGATGACGTCACAGCCCAGGCGAAATGAAAAGAAAACAAGTGTAAACTTTGATCAGCCAGAGAACAAAAGTTTTTCTCTGGTCGATCACCAGTACTTTGAATGGGGACAAGGGTCCCCATCCAAAGTATTAGTTGTTGAACCGTAAATGGTGTATTTCGAAAGATTGACCATGGCATGACCTGCATACAGGTGTAAAAAGGAGAGAATATCGAATGACATAAATCTGTAAGGCACCTTACTTGGTGGGCAACAGGTTGTGAAAAGATGCGTGCATGTGTTCTGAATCCCCTATTAAGGCAGGCCAACAAAGTATGCATGTCTTGGGCTGGCCGTCCTGCTGCCTGAGAATCAGAGAGATTGACAGCTAAAGTGGAAGGAGTAGGGGAAATAGTTGCAGAGGCTGCACACTAGCTCCCTCTTTATACCCGCATCTAAAAGCACACATTGCCCAAGAGATAGCAGTTGAAATTAATGTATAAGTGCACCTAAACCTACCAGACAAACTTTTGTCCCTAGCTAGTCAAACCCTATTATTGGGGCAATCTGTAGATAAAAGATACTACAGAGGAGATAACAGTGTCTAAAGGGGAGAATGCACGGGTCTATTTTTTCATTCAATAGACTCAAAAAGATTTTTTAATCGTTCAAACGAAAATCTAAAACCAAACAAAGATTTCGTTCGACCAACATTGAACAAAACTGAACGATATCGAACAAAAAATCTTTTGAAAGCTGATCGGACATGTTGGTAAAGTTTCATCTATCTTTTAAAAAACGAATATAAATCGAACCTACCATCGTTTAATTTGATCATTTTTGTTTGATCCAATTAATTTGAATGAAGCTATTTTTAGTTCAAAATTTAATGATATTTAGTTTGAGAACCATTGGAACGAAATGTCATTTGGTTGAACATAAATACAGTGTATACATTCGATATAGGCACAATCGATATTCGATCAAAATATCAAACATGCTGATCAAGTCTATTGTCGATTGTGCAAAAATCTATACGTGTATCTTTAGACAGAACATTCTTAATCCACAGCTCCTCACATCTATTTATCTTTCTACTGCTTTCACTTTGTGTCCACTGAAAGACATTGTATCTGGCAGCCCCTGGTGGCCATTTGCATTACTGCAGCCTTAACCCATGGAAGACTGGTAGCTGCACAGAAACCAAAATTTTGAATTACCCAGAAGACAGGAGGGTAGGTATGTATATATGTTTTAAGATTTTGAGCAACATTTAGAGGTTAGTAAAAATGTAATTACGTATTTTTTGGAGTTTAGGTGCACTTTAACCTAACCTAATAGAGGAACAGAACTGTGTTTTATACAACTTTGTGTGCCAGACAAAGCTGTTAATGTTCAATTAATTCCTATTGGTTACATTCTGACATCTAATATATACATAAATGTTGATCACTGGAGGTATTATCCATCTGCCTAAAATATATAGAAATACATACCACAGCAGTACAGTGGGTCCTATATAAATATGTTACTTGACCTTTTAAGATGATTTTTATTAAAACAGCTTTTGATCTAAGTAAATATGACTTCCCAATGCTGCAACTATAACAAATTACCATTTTCATTTATTTACAGCTTATAAAATGGTTTGAAACTCATCATCATTAGGAGGTTTGTTCACGAACATTTGAATGGCGGAGATCCAAGGTGACACTTCCCAGTTTTGGGGGTGCGTCTTATGGTCCGAAAAATACAGTATCTAGGTTGGCATAGCATCATAATCATTTTAACAAATGTTTACTGCTGCAATATTAGAAAAAGAATTTTGCAGGTGAAGGTCATCCCGACAAAGATTTTTCTGCTCTAGGCCGTGCCGCACCCCAGTAGGGTAAAAAATATATAGAAAGAGCTTTTTTAGACTAAACCAACCACCTTTGATGAGGAAGGTCTAAAGATGGGATTTTAAGGCACTACACTCTGACAAGATTTAAAACAAATACATGATTTTATGTAATATACAATTATTTAAAAAAAAGATACAGTTTAACAATTAATATCACAGATTTAGAAATGCATGTTCAAAGCCAAACTAGAAAAGTAAACCAGTTTGTTTTTATAGTATGGTAGCATCTGTTCATTGGAAATATATGACCAGGTTAAAATGTGGTGGAACATGAGGGAGCTTGCTCATCATAAAACCCTAAGGGGTGGTTGTATATATATCTATATATATCAACATAAATAATAATTCAATGTTGTTTGGTAGTCCATAAAATCTATAGTTTAAATTTACCCTAATTTACCTTATAATAAGACAAATATAAGATATAAAATAAGGGGCACTATATTAGCGTTTGGGAGAGATATATCACTTTGTTCAATCTAACCAACGGCGATCATAAATTATGAATCTTACTTCGATTGTAGGTAAATTGAAACGTGTATGGGGGCCTTTAGTGAAGTTGTCTTTAACAGACCTGATGTAAATCTCTCCCGCTGTTTGCTTGGTCTACATGTCTCTTCATGAGGTAATGCCCTAAAAGGAGTGCAGCACTCCAGACAGAGTCTAGGAAATAATGGGAGTAATCAACGATAAGTATAGGGTAGAAACGTGTCCATTAAATGGTCAAACCTCACAGGAGCTGAAGGCTCCTGAGTGATGGTAAAAAGGGTATTGTTTCTTACCCTAAAATGGTGTGCCCCCCTATGTGGCAAAGTTCTGGATACTCTGACTGCCACGTGCACTGTTGCGTGCTGTCTGTATCTGCCGCCATCTTGGTGCATGCTCTTAAATGCTGCACCAACCCCCCTGGGGAGAGGTGTCACCGAAAGTGCTGGGAGCTGGTGCTTTGTCTCTCCTAGACGACTGCACTTATGCTTTTACGGGAAGTGACGGAGCAGTATGATGTCGCGTTAACTCCTAGCACCAACTCCCTATGTGGACGTCCTGCTATTGGGGGTGTAAAAAGGCACCACCCACTGGTATGCAGATCCACTAGCGGATGGAGGGGAGGGCTGAATGGGGCGGGGTAAGTATCCCAGCCTCCGTCAGTTACCTCCTCCTCAAATCGCCGGTGGATTCCCTAGATCAGTGGTAGGCAAACTTATTCGACCAAAGAGCCAAATCGCAATGGTGTAGCGATTGAAATACATGTTGAGAGCCGGAGGGGGTATGTGCTGTCAAAATAAAAAAATTCCATCTTCTTTCCCTAAAAACATTTTCTAAAATGTACTTAATAAACTTAATAAGTCTTAGTGAAGCTTAAAACTTTATATTATACTTAATAACAATAAAGGTAGCCCAACAGCCCCCAGTAGGTAGCCATAGAGCCCCTCCTTTAATGGTAAACAGAGAGCCCCCACTTATTAGTAGCCACAGAGCTCCCCCTTACAGGTAGTCACAAAGCACCCCAAAGCAGGCATATTTAGGGGTTGTTGGTGATGGCGCTGGGTTTAGCTGTTGGGAGTGGGGTGGGCAGACATGAATGAAAAATATTAAAGAACAGGTAGCAGGAAGGACAAGTCCCTACGCCACTGAGCCGGACTGAAGGGGCTAAAGAGCCGCAAATGGCTACCGAGCCGCACTTTGCCTACCCCTGCCCTAGATGGAACAAGATCCGCTCATTTCCCTCATTTAGTTCACACCTACAAAAACCATTAATGGATTTTTGAAGGGTTTTGGAGAAATTCATGAATACGAGCTAGTGTCCAAATGTCGGTCAGTGGGTCTTATGTATATTATGTTGGTACCATGCATTTCCATTACATCGAACACAATAAATATAACAGTAGTAGCTGAAACAGGGCCATGCTTGGTCCAAAATTCTATTACACTGAAGATAACATAATCAAAAAGCATATACCTTATGCTGCAGTATTAGATTGTGGCATAAAGAGTTAAATAACCTCAACTGATCAATGTATATATTCAGCTGTACAGGTGCAGATTAGAGGAAATTGCTTCCTTGGCCAAGCATAGCTCTCTCCCTGACTCTCTATTGCACTGAGAACAGATGTTACCATAATCCCGGGTAGCAGAAGAACAAGGGCACAGCTGAGCTCCAAGGTCTCGGAGTGGTATTATCTCTAGACACAACAAGAGCTCCATGTGGCCAAGAGGAGGGACCACGCATATAGCGTCACAGCCCATTACAATATCCCACCATGGAACGAGCATCATTCCCCTGACTTTGCACACCTTCCTGTCCAATTGTGAAAAGAACAATAGCACAAATAAGGGAAAATGAGCTGATGAAATGCTGTAGCTAAAAAGTTTGATTGGATTCATTGCTGTCTCCATGCACTTTGCATGCTTGTGTTGAACTTTTTGCATCTCCATGGTCATCTTTACTCATTAGGACTCCAGTCCTTTTATATCTATGGTCCCATAAGGAGGGAGAATTCTCATCCAATCCATTGCTAAATCATTTATTCTGTGCTGACCACTGTTTCGGGACAGCTTAACTCCAAGAGATGTGGAGATTAACTTTCTCTGACAATCGCCTCATCTGCAGAACACTGAGGCTGCTGTGCCATTACCTTTAATGGCCCCCACACACCGGACGAGCGTGGGCCAATAGATGAGCCACAGGGTGCAACATGATGACGTCATGAGTGCAACGTGATGACCCTTTGTGTGCCGGCCGGAGACGCCGGATTCCATTCAAACTAATGGAATTGGCCAGAGATTTACTGACATGTCCGATCTCTGGCTGACTAAACTTTGGAAAGACAGGGATCTTAAAGCCGATAGATGCTGCACTCCATCGCTCAGAGTATCGGTGGGCACCCTTTGTGTGCCAGCCGTAACTGAGAACAGGGACGCCGGTCCCCATTCAAACTAATGGCATCGGACAGAGATTTACAGACATGTCTGTTCTCTGGCCGACCAAGCTTTGGGGCTTCATGTGGGCACCCCCGATCCGGGGCTGATTTTGCATGCACCCAAGATCGTTACAACCCAAATCACTACTGATTTAATATTAGATATAATAAAGGAAGACTTTAAAATTGCATTGGTTTTAATTAGAGATGAACTGATCGGCCGCCTAGAGATCGGAATCGGCCCATATTTTGTATTATCGTCCGAAATCGGTGTCCGGCTGGTCTCAGGCTCACGGCTGCTGGTCTTCAATCAGATGCTTATCCATCAGCTCCTTACACTCAGGGCCGCCGTCAGGGGTGTCACAAACCCCCACCAGCAGCAATCAGTATCCTTGACACATCTTCACAGTCGCAGTCCCGATCCCAGCCACTGGGAGCCCTCGGACTGCCTTCCTCACTGGGAACAGGCCAAAATGCAAACCGATTGGTTGGAGGGGATGTGAATGCAATACACTATACAATCTCCGTACAATCTCAGTGATTGTATATGTATATATCTCGGTATAACTGCCACCAGTCTGGAAAATGAGCCAGACGTCTCCTAACTAAACTATCCCTGTGGGAGAAAAAGTTAATTCAAAATAAAAATCTATTCTAATCTAATCTAATTCTTTGTGGGTCATTTGGAACAGGTACAGACTGAAATGATTAAGATCATTTATGTTAAAAGATAAAATCGTGCATAAGCCGCCAACATAGCTCTTGCCAGGTAGTAGGGTCATTGTGTCGTCGAATTGGCCGAGCCCGGGCGACCCACCGCTGTTCGTAATAGTGGTCCCCCAGTTTGGCAAAGTCCGATTTGGACAAGGGAATTGCTGTCAGTCCAACCTCGCATTAGCCCCGGTCATGTACGTGGCAAACTAGGCAACTTTTTGTGACGCTCACCTGTGCCAGCAGCTCAGCTTGAATGATCTATAGTTTGTGGGTTCCTTCGCTCTCGTGCAGGCTCTGACTTGGTCACCCCATTCTTATTGGAACAGATCCTCCCAGGCCGGTTACTAGGAATCAGTCCAGGAGGCAGGGTAGGGTGAAGTCCTGCAAAAGCAAGATGGAGCTGTCAGTTTCCTCAGGAGTCAGGCCTTTGTCGAGGGGAGCCCCATTTCACTCTTCTTGACCCATATTCGGTCACGCCTTACAGCAGCTCTGTAATGTTGCAGCGTGTGAAGGTCGCTGTTGGGGGGTCACAGCCTTGCTCCACTTGCACTATTCTATTAGGCAAGACCCCATCCCTGGATGGTTCCAGGTTAAAACAAACCATGTTAAACAAGGTTCCCCATGACGTCACAGACATGCAGTAAGCAATTTTTAATGTCATTGGGGTGGGGGGGGGAGGGGAGTGTCACTGCAAAAAAAAAGAGAACACTTTCTAATAGATTTTCTAGACCGAGAATTGAACTTTATTATTAAAATATCTGTCTTTACGTAGTTGAATGTGCTTGACACAAAATCAAAAAATTGGAAATTTATCAACCTGTCTGATTGAGTCACACTTAAAGTTAAATTAAAGTGGAAATCAACCGACTAAGGCTGATCCAACTTTGATATAAAGAGGCTAATAGTGTTTGTGGCCTTCTGTCCTTATGATTCCTTCAAAGCTTGGCATGCTCCTGATGAGGTGGCGGATAGTCTTGAGGGATTTACTCCCACACCTGACAGTCTGTGGTGCAAGTGCAATTGGTGATGAGCAGACATGATGTCCCATTGCTCATTAATTAGGTTGGTAACGGATGGGCCAGTACATAGCATCATCCTTCATCTTGCAGTACTGCTAAAACACCCAGCACATGACGTCTGGCATTGTCTTTCCGTAGGAGAACAGGGTCAAAGCACAGCTATAGTCTCAAGGATCTCATTCGGTACTAATGGCTGTCCTCAGGCTACTCTGGAGCACATAGAGGACTGTGTGGCCCCCAAATACGCTACCCCCACACTATTACTGACCCCTGCAAACTGGTCATGCTGGAGCATGTTGCAGGCAACAGAAGCTTTCTCCACCGATCTCCAGACCTCGGTCACATTGTCACCTGTGTTCAGGTGGAACCGCTTTCATCGTGAAAAGGCACAGGGCGCCAGTAGCAAATTTGCCAATCTTGGTGTCCCTCCCTGGCAATGGCAAGAATCCTGCATGTGTTGGGCTGTAAACACAATCCCCACCTTTGGATATCGGGCCCTCATAACCACCCTCATGGAGTCTGTTTCTAACCGCTTGAGCAGGCACCTGCACATTTGTGGCCTCTGAAGGTCATTTTGCAGGCTCTGGCAGTTCTCTCTGCACAAGGGGAGGTAGCTCTTGATGCTGGGTTGTATCCCTCCTATCGCCGCCTCCACATCTAATGTTTACTAGCTTGTCTCCTGGTGTGCATCTAGCTGTAAACACTATGCTGACAGACAAAGCAAACCTTCTTTGCTTAAGACAGGTGTGGGGAGTAGATCCCTCGGGAGACCATCCGCCACCTCATCATAGACATGCCCAGGCATATAGGAGGTCATCAAGGCAGATGGCCACACACACTACTATCCTTGTTAACTTTGTTTTATGTTACATACACCAATTTGATCACCTAAAGTAACTCTAAATCAGACCTCCATGTGTTAATAAATTTTGAATCCCATTGATATTTTTGCATAATATTTTTTGTCAGCACATTCAACTATGTAAAGAACAAGTATAGTTCATTCATTCGATCTAAAATAATTTATTTTTGTGTTCCCCTAATTTTCTTGAGCATGCATATTGTTTGAACTTACCACACTTATGGACACATGTATATAACATATTTATATCAGTTACTTGTAATAATTTTATTATTACATGTAACCGGTATTTAAATGTATATGTATGTTGGCTATTTTAAATTATGGATTAATGCTTTCGTGAGGTTATATCACCTGTTTTTAAGCACAATGTTTTTTATATATATAATGTAGGTATGGGATTAAATGCGTTTGTGGGGGTTTTTTTATTCAAAAGTGTGAATTTTGCATTGTCCCTTTGTGATTAGCACGGTTTGCTAATTGTTATCGGACGGGAGTGCAGAATTATAGGCAGTGGTATTTTTGGAATAATTTTATTATTGAACAACAACCATGTTCTCAATGAACCCAAAAAAACTCGTAATATCAAAGCTATATTTTTGGAAGTAGTTTTTAGTTTGTTTTTTTAGTTTTAGCTATTTAAGGGGGATATCTGTGTGTGCAGGTGACTATTACTGTGCATAATTATTAGGCAACTTAACAAAAAACATTTATATCCCATTTCAATTGTTTATTTTTACCATGAAACCAATATAACATCTCACATTCACACA
This sequence comes from Ptychadena robeensis, assembly GCA_036250615.1. Classification (NCBI taxonomy): domain Eukaryota; kingdom Metazoa; phylum Chordata; class Amphibia; order Anura; family Ptychadenidae; genus Ptychadena; species Ptychadena robeensis. The sequence goes on from CM070039.1 coordinate 60,198,743, forward strand.
TTACATTTCTGACATTCAAAAAACAAAAACAAATCAGTGACCAATATAGCCACCTTCTTTTGCAAGACACTCAAAGCCCTGGCATCCATGGATTCTGTCAGTGTTTTGATCTGTTCACACATCAACATTGCGTGCAGCAGCACCCACAGCCTCCCAGACACTGTTCAGAGAGTTGTAATGTTTCCCTCCTTGTAATCACACATTGATGATGGAACCACAGGTTCTCAATGGGGTTTTCAGATCAGGTAACAAGCCGTGTCATTAGTTTTTTCTTCTTTTATACCCTTTCTTTGCCAGCCATGCTGTGGAGTACTTGGAGACCGTGTGATGGAGCATTGTCCTGCATGAAAATCATTTTTTCTTGAAGGATGCAGACTTCTTCTTCCTGTACACTTGCTTGAAGAAGGTTTCTTCCAGAAACTGGCAGTAGGACTGGGAGTTGGCTTGACTCCATCAACCCCACAAAGGCCCCCACAGACTCATCTTTGATGATACCAGCCCACCCAAACCAGTACTCCACCTCCACCTTGCTTGGCATCTGGGTCGGACTGGGAGCGCTCTGTGCCCTTTACCAATCCAGCCACGTGCCCATCCATCTGGCCCATCAAAGACTCACCTCTCATTTCATCAGTCCATGAAACTTCGAAAAATCAGTCTTGAGATATTTCTTGGCCCAGTCCTTGACGTTCACAGCTTGTGTGTCCTTGTTCAGTGGTGGTCGTCTTTTATCAGCCTTTCTCTCTGTGAGTATTGCACACCCTTGTGCTTTTGGGCACTCCAGTGATGTTGCAAGCTCTGAAATATGGCCAAACTGGTGGCAAGTGGCATCTTGGCAGCGCATGCTTGACTTTTCTCAGTTCATGGGCAGTTATTTTGCGCCTTTGTTGTTCCACACGCTTCTTGCGACCCTGTTGACTATTTGATGAAACGCTTGATTGTTCGATGATCACGCTTCAGAAGCTTTGCAATTTTAGAGTTGCTGCATCCTCTGCAAGATATCTCACATTTTTTACTTTTCTAAGCCTGTCAAAGTCCTTCTTTTGACCCATTTTGCCAAAGGAAAGGAAGTTCCTAATAATTATGCACACCTATATAGGGTGTTGATGTCATTAGACACACCCCTTCTCATTACAGAATGCACATCACCTAATATGCTTAATTGGTAGTAGGCTTTCGAGCCTATACAGCTTGGAGTAGACAAATCATAATAGGC
>CM070039.1:60245262-60255822 GCA_036250615.1 Ptychadena robeensis
CAGAGCTCCAACCCGGCCAATGGGCAGCGGCAGACCACCCCCCTCCTCCCAACCACCCATGTCCCATCAAGTAGAGGGCCTCCACGGTCCACTTACAGCCAATACATAAAATAATTTTGTATATAAAAAAGTTTGATAAATCATTATTCATGAGGCATCATGATAAAGATATTAGTTAAATAATATAAACGTGTAAGTATAGAATTTAGGGGGATTTAGGTTTTTTTTTAGAGAATTAATTTATTTTATATATAGGGACATCGCTCTATAAATTAATAGATTATATCTAGTGAACAAGTATCCATTAGAAAAATTGGTTACAATAAAGTTAAGGGCTTTAGAGGGGTCCAGTAAGGCCCCTCAGACCACCATTTTGTGTTCACAAACCTCCCATGGTGGTTGTCTAAACAGCCTTTTATTGATTACAAATAACCAATGGTGACTTGGATGTATAAATCTACCCTAGATGAATCATAATTCAAAACCCCCAGTATTACCCATATTTTTGGAGTTAACCCGAGTAAAAAAAAAAAAAAAAAAAAAAAAAGGAGGGTTCTAAGTATACTATGATGCTTGTTTGTAAAAGGGAGAGAAGCTAGTTTGCCCTAAGTGGGTGTCTTCCACCCTAATATTAAATTGTATATATATTTTTGTATCTAGCTTCCCTTTCAGTAATAGTATGTAATGTGCCACATCCCGTAATAATTTTGAATAAAAAAGCAAAGTTAAGGAGTAACTAATTAATGGTCTTCCTGTTTATGTTTTGATTATGATTTCATGAATGTGCCCATACTGAAATGCTAATTTTTATATTTTACAGGACGCTAATGGGTCCTTACGGAATAGACAGAACTGTGTACTGCATGGAATTCAATGACTGCGCCAATGGACTGGGTGATGTATTCACTTTCCTAAAGAATATTACTGATCTTTTTTTTGCCAAGGAAGTTGAGTTAATTTTACACACAAATAGGACTGTGGTGCCTAACCTCTGACCTAAGGGCCTAATTCAGTACTTGATTTGTTGTGTGGATTTAAGGCTAGATTTGCAATGAAACCCACTCCTGTAGCAAGTCCCTGATCATCTCATCTATCTATCTGCAGTCTCTAACTATCTGCAGTCTCTATAAACAACATGAAACGAGGGAGAGGGAGGAAGATGACTAAAGCTAGCCATACACGTGTCGGATTCCATGGCCAATTGATCACTCACCCGATCGATTCCGGCGATTCGGCCAATTAAGAGTATCCATCGCTGCATACCACCTTGTCCAACGGATTCCGGGACGATTCCGTGTCCAATTGTCCACCTCACAAATGGCAACTCCCCCTGATCTGGGCAGAATCAATCTGATGGAACCAACATGTTGGTTCTCTGTCGGATCCGATTCTGGGCCCCTGAACGATCGGACCTGATCGATTGGACAAGGTGGGCCGCATGCGATTCCGGCACGATCGTTTCGCGTGCACGCTCCCGGAATCGATCGTGCCAGAATCCGGTGGGAATCCGACACGTGTATGGGGGCCTTAAATACTGACCTTATATTTCGTTTTGGTCAAATCCCGGGAGGGCTAGGCTCCATCTTGGGTGTGAATTGGTGGGAAAGGTGTTTCTGTCATCCTCCTCCCTCTCCCCCGTTTTATGTTGTTTATATTGTAATATAGGGATGTTGGCACACTTAGGCTTTGTTTCCATTGCGTTGGGACCCCTACGCTAAGCATACACGCTTAGCGGGAGGTCCCAACGTAACAGATAGACTTACCTGCTCGGCGGAGACTCTGTCTTCATTGCGCCGAGCCGATCCGCCACTCGACTACGTTCAGCCTTTACACCGGCGTATGTGTAAACAGACCATCCGCCGGCAGGCAATGTCTGTGGGATACCTCGGGACCCCAGCTAAGCGTATACGCATAGCGTAGGGGCCCCGACGTATAATGGAAACAAGCCCTTATACTTTTTTCAATAAGAAAGAAAGGGAATCAATATTTCGTTTGTATTATCTGCAGTCTCTGGCATTACAAATACTAATATATATATATATCTATATATATATATAAAAAGTCCCCATGGTGCTTAGACAATGAAGTTTATTTCTGTACTCATTCCTACAAAGTAATGGCTATGTAAATGATGAATGTTTCTGTATGATAAGTGTGAAAACAAAATAAAGTTGTGAGTTGTATTTCAAATAAAGTTTGAGGGCAGTATAACACCAGCATTAGTACACATGGCTAGTGTGAAATGGCCCTCAATCTGAATCTGTGTATTTTGAATGGGGGTGGGGGCTTGATAATACTCCTAAATTAAAAAGGGGGGCCCTGCAGGGAAGGTTTGGGAACCGCTTGGTTAACCCCCATCCATACACCCTTTCCATTCAGGACAAAAAAGGCATATAGAAACCTTAACAAACAATTTGTATCATCTTTACAAATTTCTATGCATGCATATTAGTTTAAATATTTAGACATTGAGTAAGGCTTTGTTTCCATTGCGTTGGGACCCCTCCGCTAAGCGTACACGCTTAGCGGGGGGTCCCAACGTAACAGATAGACTTACCTGCTCGGCGGACGGGTCTGTCTTCATTGCGCTGAGCCGATCCGCCGGTGTCAGGCTGAACGTAGTCGAGTACGTTCAGCCTTTACACCGGTGGATGTGTAAACAGACCATCTGCCGGCAGGCTGAGTCTGTGAGATACGTCGGGACCCCAGCTAAGCGTATACGCTTAGCGTAGGGGTCCCGGCGTAGAATGGAAACAAATTGATGAGGTGGGAAGAAGTGGGGGAAAGCAAACTATAAGCAGATTAATCTCTGGATTTTATGTCCCTACATTCAAGGTCAGTATAAATGTTTTATCTCAGTAACATGGATAGGAATAAAATAAAACAAAAAAATGGTTTTTAATGTAGGGAAGGCCCTTTGTGGTCACAGACTTTAATGTGCAAAGTTATGCTGCATCATTTTGTAAGTGGGCTTCATGTTTTTAGGACTATTTGTACAGTGGCTTGCAAAAGTATTCCACATTTTGTCACATTACAGCCACGAACATTACTCAATTTTATTGGAATTCCAAGTGAAAGACCAATACAAAGTGGTGTACATGTGAGAACTGAAGTGGAACTAAAATCATACATGATTCCAAAATTTTTTACAAATAAATAACTGCAAAGTGGGGTGTGCGTAATTATTCAGCCCCCTTTCGTCTGAGTGCAGTCAGTTGCCCATAGACATTGCCTGATGAGTGCTAATAACTAAATAGAGTGCACCTGTGTGTAATCTAATGTCAGTACAAATACAGCTGCTCTGTGACGGCCTCAGAGGTTGTCTAAGAGAATATTGGGAGCAACAACACCATGAAGTCCAAAGAACACACCAGACAGGTCAGCAATAAAGTAATTGAGAAATGTAAAGTAGGCTCAGGTTTCAAAAAGATTTCCAAAGCTTTGAACATCCCATGGAGCACTGTTCAAGTGATCATTCAGAAATGGAAGGAGTATGGCACAACTGTAAACCTACCAAGACAAGGCGGTCCACCAAAACTCACAGGCCGAACAAGGAGAGCGCTGATCAGAAATGCAGTCATGAGGCCCATGGTGACTCTGGACGAGCTGCAGAGATCTACAGCTCAGGTGGGGGAATCATAGGACAACTATTAGTTGTGCACTGCACAAAGTTGGCTTTTATGGAAGAGTGGCAAGAAGAAAGTCATTGTTAACAGAAAAGCATAAGACGTCCCGTTTGCAGTTTGCCACAAGCCATGTGGGGGACACAGCAAACATGTGGAAGAAGGTGCTCTGGTCTTTTGGAACTTTTTGGCCAAATTGCAAAACGCTATGTGTGGCGGATAACTAACACTGCACATCACCCTGAACACACCATCACCATATGTGAAATATGGTGGTGGCAGCATCGTGCTCTGGGGTGCTTCTCTTCAGCAGGGACAGGGAAGCTGGTCAGAGTTGAAGGGAAGATGGATGGAGCCAAATACAGGCCAATCTTGGAAGAAAACCTCTTGGAGTCTGCAAAAGACTTCTTTTTATTATCATAAAATATTTTTTTTTTTCATTAGGCCACATACAAAAACCATAAACATTATATAACTTCATGTACAAAACAAAAGATATATAACAAAACAAAATGATTTAGGGCTTGTTTCCACTAAATGCGGCCACCGGCGGCACGATTGCCGACGCAAGATCCCCCGCAGCTAATAACCGCATCTCATGTGGTTTTTAGCTGCGGCCATTCACCTCTATGGCCGCGGTCAGGGGTGGGTGGCCGCGGAAGAGTGCGGACTGCAGTCAAAAGCTCGGTAAACCGAGTTTTTAGGCGGCGGAACGCGCCGCAGCCGCCCCCTTAAATTAAACAACATGGGCGCAGTGATATCCACCCGTGGGCAACCGCGGGCTTCCGCATTAGTGGAAACAAGCCCTTATAACTGACACCGGCGGTGTGTAGAGGGACGGGGGAGAGGCGGCAATCACGATGGAGTACAGTGTACTCTGCTGCGATTGCCTGGGCAGCGGCTTTTCGTGACATATGATTGTGTTTGAAGACTAAAAAAATAAATAAATATATCCGTACACACTGTGTATATATATGTAGATATACAGTGTGTACGGAAAGTATACAGTGTGTACGGAAAGTATTCAGACCCCCTAAATGTTTCATTCTGTTATATTGCTGCCATTTTTTTCTCATTAATGTACACACAGCTCCCCATATGTACAAAAAACACAGAATTTTAGAAATTTGGCAGATTTATAAAAAAAAACTGAAATATCTCATGGTCCTAAGTATTCAGACCCTTTGCTGTGACACTCATATATTTAACTCCGGTGCGGCCCATTTCTTCAGATCATCCTTGAAATGGTTCTACACCTTCAATTGAGTCCAGTTGTGTTTGATTATACTGTTTGGACTTGATTAGAAAAGCCACACACCTGTCTATATAAGACCTTACAGCTCACAGTGCATGTCAGAGCAAATGAGAATCATGAGGTCAAAGGAATTGCCTGAAGAGCTCACAGGCAGAATTGTGGCAAGGCACATCTGGACAAGGTTACCAAAATATTTCTGCAGCACTTAATGTTCCTAAGCGCACGTGGAAGACGTTTGGGATGACCAGAACCTAGTGCTGGCCGTCTGACCAAACTGAACTATCGGGGGAGAAGAGCCTTAGTGAAAGAGGTAAAGAAGAACCTAAAGATCACTGTGGCTGAGGTCCAGAGTCAGGACATGGGAGAAAGTTGTAGAAAGTCAACCATAACTGCAGCCCTCCACCAGTCGGGGCTTTATGGCAGAGTGGCCTGAAGGAAGCCTCTCCTCAGTTCAAGACACATGAAAGCCCGCATGGAGTTTGCAAGGAGGAATGGCAGAGGATACCCAAATCCAGGTGTGAAAAACTTGTTGCTTCTTTCCCAAAAAGACTGGCTGTATTAACAGGGTGCTTCTGCTAAATACTGAGCAGAGGGTCTGAATACTTAGGACCATGTGATATTTCAGTTTTTCTTTTTTAATAAATCTGCAAAAATTTTGTGTTTTTTTCTGTCAATATGGGGTGCTGTGGGTACATATGTACATTATATAAAGGATAAAGTATATAAAAGATATATGTAAATAAAGGATTTCCCTGCACGATATAACCAAGTGTGCATGGTCTGCTTCCCTCTGTGCCAGTCAGGATTTGGGGGTTGCAGAACCCACAAGGTAGAGCATTAGCCCCTAATCTAATCTTCCTAGATTTCCCTGCCTGGCAGAACCAAGGATATATAAGAGGATTTGTGATTGTTTGGGTATTGTGAAACCATTATTTCAATTGAGGCAGCAATAGGAGAATGAAAATGGGATATATGAAAGCAGGTATTAACAAACATAACCTAGAAAGAGGAAAGATGAAAATCTAAATTAGTGGCCCCATAGCAGGGGAAGGACATATAAAGAGATTATACAGTGGGGAGAGCAATCAGTGCCCAACAGTCAGGAAAATGATATAGCATTCTCTATTACATTACTATAGGTTTACACAGATATAGATTCTATACTATAGGATTTAATTTAATAAAATAGTTTATCAGCAAGAAAGTTTAAAATGAAAAACAAACTCCAACTGCAATTCTGATGGCTCTGTTGCAGTCTCCTTAATTTTCACCAAATAGATGTCCTCAGTATTCTGAAATGTCATCCAATCTGGAAGAGTCCAACATTGGGTGTAAATGTAAAAATATTACACATTAGCCACTTTCCAGATTGCCATGATGAGCATCTGACTTAAATACTCTTCAAGTGGTAACTCAATATCAAGTTGGCATGGTCCCTGCTGCTAATCTGAATGCTCACTAGTGAATTAAAATTTAGTGAAGCCAGAGGATTAGCATGACAACCAACCAGTCCATATTTTTAGGAGAGGGAAGTAATCACTGTTGTAACCTATGCCATTTGCTTACAGGAATCAAAGTCATTGGGGGATTGCAGGAGTTTAGCAGAGAAGAATATGGTGTTTATGTGAAAAGAATTCTTCCAGGAGGCGTGGCTTATTCAGATGGTAGGTTTTGCATATTACATAGTCCCAGTGTGTTCCATGTTGTCCAGTTGTAGGAGGAACCAAGAATGTGTCCTGCAGACATTTGAAAGCTTTTATTTGGACATTTCCTTCTTCTTTTAAAACAGGGTACAGACCTGCAGATATGGGCCAGATCGATGGCCACTTCGAGCGCTGTGCACGCTCACAGCCATCTATCTAGCCCATATAATATGCGCCCATTGCTGCCATATCGGACATAACCGTAAATACGGCCAATGTCGATGCTTTGCATAGAGACCACTGTTCTCCAGGCAAAGCTTCGGCTGAGCTGGGGAGAGCAGAGGTTTTCTCCCCAGCCCCGCCGATATCTGACAGACGTCATCACGCTGCTGCAAGGTACATCGGATGGCTCGAATATTGAGCCGCCTGTACCCTGCTTAAGTCTACTCAAGATAAAGAGAATTGAGTCAGATTTAAGTCTAAATAATAATAAATTACTTTTCCCTAGGCAGACCCAGTGCAGCTTGTAATCAGCATTCAGTAAGAGGTCTGCTAAGGAGGGGTGTGGTCAATACTTAGCTCTGCCAGCATAGAGTGGGTGAATGCAGGAAGCAGCATTTTATTGATGAAAAAGGAAGTGGCAGGCAGCCAGACATCAATATTGTGTTAAGAATGCTGATGCCTTGTGTGTTTTCTGTAGGACGGCTCCAACCTGGAGATCAGATTCTGGAAGTAAATGGAGAAAGCCTGCTGGGAGTGTCCAATGAGAGGTAAGGTGCTGGGTCACATTGCACAAATGTCCTACAGTTCAGGAAACTGTCACTATGCTAATGTTACTTTGTCAAAATGGTGAACAACAATAACAAACCACTTAATTGTTTTATAAATTAAAGACATTCCCCTAACCAAGGCTGGGGAGATGGGCTGTCAGTAGAGGCAGCTGCCTTGGGCTCATCAGTAAAGGTAAGTACCTCCTTGGAAGGTGGCATCTGTCTGCCAATTTGTTACTAAGTCAGCAAGTCACCTGGCCCAGCCTTCACCTAATCATATACAGTGGCTTGCAAAAGTATTGAACTTTTCCACATTTTGTCACATTACAGATACAAACATTACTCGATTTTATTGAAAAAACCAGTACAAAGTGGTGTACACTTGAGAAGTGGAAGGAAAATCATACATGATTCCAAACATTTTTTACCAATAAATAACTGACTGGGGTGTGCGTAATTATTCAAAATACTTTGTAGAACCACCTTTTGCTGCAATTACAGCTGCAATTCTTTTATGGTATGTCTCTACCAGCTTTGCACATCTAGAGACTGAAATCCTTGCCCATTCTTCTTTGCAAAACAGCTCCAGCTCAGTCAGATTAGATGGACAGCGTTTGTGAACAGCAGTTTTGCCACAGATTCTCGATTGGATTTAGATCTGGACTTTGACTGGGCCATTCTAACACATGGATATGTTTTGTTTTAAACCATTCCATTGTTGCCCTGGCTTTATGTTTAGGGTTGTTGTCCTGCAGGAAGCTGAACCTCTGCCCCAGTCTCAAGTCTTTTGTAGACTCCAAGAGGTTTTCTTATGCTTTTCTGTTAACAATGGCGTTCTTCTTGCCACTCTTCCATAAAGGCCAACTTTGTGCAGTGCACGACTAATAGTTGTCCTATGGACAGATTCCCCCACCTGAGCTGTAGATCTCTGCAGCTTGTCCAGAGTCACCATGGGCCTCTTGACTGCATATGTGATCAGCGCTCTCCTTGTTCGGCCTGTGTGTTCGGCCTTGTCTTGGTAGGTTTACAGTTGTGCCATACTCCTTCCATTTCTGAATGATCGCTTGAACAGTGCTCCGTGGGATGTTCAAGGCTTTGGAAATCTTTTTGTAGCCTAAGACTGCTTCAAATTTCTCAATTACTTTATCGCTGACCTGTCTGGTGTGTTCTTTGGACTTCATGGTGTTGTTGCTCCCAATATTCTCTTAGACAACCTCTGAGGCCGTCGCAGAGCAGCTGTATTAGTACTGACATTAGATTACACACAGATGCACTCTATTTAGTCATTAGCACTCATCAGGCAATGTCTATGGGCAACTGACTGCACTCAGACCAAAAGGGCTGAATAATTACGCACACCCCACCCCACAGTTATTTATTTGTAAAAAAATTTGGAATCATGTATGTATTTATGTATGTATTTTCGTTCCACTTCTCACGCATACACCACTTTGTATTGTTCTTTCATGTGGAATTCCAATAAAGTTGATTCATGTTTGTGGCTGTAATGTGACAAAATGTGGAAAATACTTTTGCAAGCCACTGTAAATTATATCACCCATATTTCGGATCCTTGCATGCTTATCCAAGTCACTTACTGTTGTTCTCCATTTCCAGAGCTGTGGACGTTTTGCGAGCTGCATCAGCCACCAGCTATATGAGGCTCATCATTGCTCGGGATGATGAGGCAAGGTAATGTAATCCCTTTTTCACAGATCTTCTTTTTATCTTTTAGCAGATAAAAATTAACAGCCCAGTAAAAAAAGTTATTAAAACAGAAAGTATTTACATGCCCAATCCATCACAAATCCCAAAAGTTAAGGAAATCCTCACTTCAGGACAGTGGGTGGGGCCATTCAAATCATTCCTTAATGTTCCATCAGCCAAATGCACATCCAGAACCGCTGGTGAACAGTGCAAATATAGCCTTATGGTACAGAGCCGTTAATTCCAAATTGCATACAGCTGTTTCAGGCTTGTTGGCTCCAGCCACTGTCCTGAAGTGAGGATTTTTCTCTTAACTTTTGGAATTTGTAAATACCTTCTGTTTTAAGAAGGCTTGACTGTGCTATGCACTGATTGCGCTAAGGGCTTTTTGATTCCTTTAATCCCTTCTCGCCATAACCTTCATGCAGGCCTGTTTCTAGCCTTTCGGTGGCCCTATGAAAAGTTTTAGCATTGGACCCTCCTGATAGCCAAGTTGTTGAGCAGGGGGGGGGGGTGCACTATGGTACGGCCAGCAGAGTTGTTGTGAGGGGGGGCTGCTGTGCTAGTGGTGCATCCTCCACCACCAAACACCCCCCTTCCCGCTGGCCAGCAATTGGCATGTGAAATAGGTTGTGGGGTAGAGCACCGCCCCCCCCCCCCCCCCCCCCCCCCCCCCATGCTCTGCATAGTGGGAGAAACATCCCTGCCTTCATGGTTGTTCCTCTATAATCAGTTGTATTACTGAGTGCAGTGGTCCTGTGTATGTAATGTACAGAGTGCAGGGGACAGGTTTTTCTATGTATTGAGTGCAGGTGTCAAGTGGACATGAGTGCAGGGATCAGGTCTATGTCATGTATTTAGTGCAGGGGTTAGGTGTTTGTATACAGAGTGAAGAGGTTTAGGTATATGTAATGTACTGACTGCAGGGGTCATGTATATGTAATGTACTGACTGCAGAGGTCAGGTATATATAAAAAAACACAGAGTGCAGGGGTCTTGTGCATGTAATGTATTGACTGCAGGGTTGAGGTATATGTGATGCTACCAGTGGAGGTGTGAGTGAGTTCAGAGGTTAGGTATATATTATGTACTGTGTGCAGGTTCCAGGTATTTATAAAGTATTGTATTGAGGGGTCAGGCACAATCATATGTTCATCATTGCCATGAGAATCTGGGAACAGCAAGATCTTATATATGGGTTGTTTGCTGTCCAGAACCATGGAGGTCCTATCACGGACAAGAATGTGAAGCGGATGGGTGCATGGGTATAAGGCCCAGGGGTCAAGGAATCCCAAGTGAAAAACTGCTGGCAGGAAAAGATTAGAGAAGAGTACCCAGCTTGTGTTGCCTCCCCTGCCATCTTTATATGTAACATAGGTATGACCTCCCCTTATATTAAATGGTTTGTGTGTTTTAGCTCTTTCTGCCACCTTATTCAGGCTGGCAATTTTCTGTGCAGAGTTGTCATTAAGCATAGTAAAGAAAAGAACAGCTGTTTCCCTCCTTATGCTAGCCATACACAGTCCGATAAATAGCCCGATCAACCAAGCCCGATCGAAGTT
>CM070039.1:60267661-60278479 GCA_036250615.1 Ptychadena robeensis
CCTCACCTCTGGCGTGTTTCACCCTGTTTTCATTGGGCTTATTCGTAGAGATATTGTGTGCTATTATACACAGACATCTACTCAATGTTGAACCCCCTTGCAACAGAAAATTTACAGCAATCTAGACAATGTTTCATATTAAGGAATAGAATATAAATGTTGCCTTATATATGGATTTGGTTGCATTTGAAGGCACTGCTAGTAGAAGTGGAAACCAGTAAGAAAGTGACTGAAGAAGAACTCCAACGGATGAACCAGGTAAACACAAGCTTTCTATTGCTGTCTTTGACTTTGTTTGGAAGATGTTCTTAACCTCCCTGTGTGGAAACGTACCTGTCCACTGCATTCCCCCAGCGATTCAGGTACCCTGATGCTTCCGGGTCCGCCCCCAATCGCATCACTGGTGACCTCCATGTTAATGGAGAGGCATCGCTATTTCCCAGCACGGCTCGTGCAGGGAACCTCCAAGTGAGCGAAAAAAATCGCGGCAGCATTTGATATGCTCTGCCGCCATTGCCTGTGGTGTGCTTTTTTAAAGAGCGCCATGTGCACAACACTCAGGGATGTTAAACATCTGACCAGCTTTAACCTCCCTAGCGCACTGCTGCGGTCCAGATTTCTGTTCCAAAAGAGCACCATAGACTTCAATGGTAAATTTTTCTTTATGTTGTAGGCCTGAAACTTCCCAAAATATGTACGTACAAGGGTCTAATAGACATCCTGAACATAATAATGTTTGAAACACACAATTATTATAAAAAAAGTACATAAAAAAATATAAAATGTATCATTTGAATGCTAAAATCTCTTGAATACTTATTTGGTATGAAAGATTTCAAAACAGTATTTATGTTTGTTTATAATAAATTTTTTATTACAATTGGAAATGTGTTTTGTTTTTTGTTTTACTTTGAATTGTATTGGATACAGTTATCACTGTATCCAATACAATGGCATTTGACACCCTCTGAAAGGGTTAACTTCAAAGAGCACATCTGGGAATGACAATGGGGGTGATATTCCAGGTGTGCTTCTTGAAGATAGCCAAATTTGCATATGAATGTCCCGACCGCTATGGCAGTTAAGCCCTGTATACTGTTAGGAGAAAACATTAAGAAAGAGGACTAAACTTATATACCCTTGGCCAATTCATAGAAAGTCCTTGGACTTCTGTCTGAGAACCGCTGTCTTCACAAAAAGCTTGACGTGGCTGACGCTGCCCGACAACAAGCACGCAGTGCTGAACATGACTACGAGGAGGTCATCCATCTTCTGGAGACCGAGATTACAGAGCTTAAGCAACAGTTGTCAGGAAAGAAGATGATGACTCTAGAAGTAAATGAGGTACTGATGTGTCATAACTAATGAAGATTTTTAATACCATGCATGATGCATTTACATCTAATTCTACTAATTTTTAATGAATGAATTAAAATGCAAATTCTGATCAGATATAGATCAGATATCACAATTTTGCAATTTTCAAAAACCATGTTGCCATACATCTGTGAAGGTTTCCATTTTTTAAGCAATGGTATAGTGAGTAGTAGTAACACCCATTCAACTGGACTTGATTAGTTGTGTTGAAGACACTCCAAGCCAGTTACATTTGTTCTATGAACCTTCTGTGGTAACTGGTTTGATGTGTCTGTATTGTGTGGATATAAATACTGGGATTGGTTCCTAGGATTCAAATGAGCTGAAGTGGCTAATTCAGCTCTATTGCATTCTCCATTGAATTTTATGGTTCAGAGATATCTTGATATTTATTTCATGCCAGCATACATATCTATAACCACATGAAAAATGTTTTACAAAATGTACATATTAATCAGTTCAAAAGATCCTTTAATTAGGGAACTATTGTGTTTTGGTTTTAGGGTCTGGATTTAAACAGGCGGTTGTCACTATCAGACTGTCAGCTGCGTAAATCTGAAATCAATCGCAAACACCTGGAAATGTCCAATAAGAAACTCCTCAACTTTGTACAGGTAAATAAGTTGACTGCTATCAGGATTAATTTTCAAGTTCCATGGTAAAAGCTCCCATACACAGGTCGATTTTTCACCTGTTTTTTGTGGAATTTTGGTGATTGGCTCCTGTAAAAATCAACCACAAATCGGATTCCCAAGGTGGTGTTCCATCGATTCCAAAACAATCAATCGATGATTCCTCGAGCGCAGGGAATGATTGGATCGTATGGCTGAAAAATAGAGGCAACTATGGGTACCTTTACACTTGGAACTCCATAATGTACTTTCTATTGCCCATGTTATTACCATGTTCATCATCCCAATGTCTATTGTGGACACATGCTGAGATGTTGCGGGGATATTTTTATGTCACTGCATTTTTCCATAATTTCTATCTAAATATCTTATCCAGTGAGTACCTCTGTCTTCACCCAGCCTGTTCAATTAATAGTTCATTGGTCGCCTCCCAACCAATCCAATTCACAGCATCTCTGTCCTCTTCCAACTATTACAATTTTCCAAACCAGTTCATTAATAGCACCTCTGTCTTCTCCCAACCAGTCCAATTCATAGCACCTCTGTCTTCTCCCAACTGTCGAGTTTATAGAACGTCTGTCTTCTCCCAATAAGTCAAATTCACAGCACCTAGGGCTTGTTTCCATTTTGGGTGATTAGAATCACGGGAGATCACGCTTATGCATTTGAATGGGGTCACCTAAACATCTGCGGTCGGCCGCGATCGGGTGCGGATGAGATGCGGCCACGATCCGTTTTGGATTGGGGACCGTGGGTGGGGGACGTTCAAGTAAAAAAATTCACCCACCCCTGTCCTTACCTGTCCAATTCAAAGAATGCCTGTCTTCTCCCAACCAGCCCAATTCATAGCACCAATGTCTTCTCTTAACAAGTGCAAATGTTTGCACCTCTATCTTCTTCCAACCCAGGGGTGGGCAAACTTTTTGACTCATGGGCCACAATGGGTTCTTAAATTTGCATAAAACTAAAGTGGCTCTTGATGATCCAGAAAGGATGCCACATCTCAACTAACAATACCAAAGAAACAACAACATTTGCTCTACCGTGTCCTATTTGTATAGGTACATCGGTAGTGAGGGGATTTTTTAGGCATTCATAGACCACATAGATCTAAAATTTGACAGAGGGGCCAGACCACAAGCCTGTAACAGCTGCCCACCATAGGTGTCCCTGTTCCTCATGTGCATGGCTTCATTAATGATGTTGGGGCCGTGTAGCAGGGACATTGTTGAAAAACTACAGGAAATTAAAAAAAGATCACAAAGAAATCATACTGCCAGGAAGGTTAAGAAATTATATACCGGTATATATTTAGAGGGGAAAAAAGCCTACTGACAAGACGCTCTGGCTCCTCTTTGCTTGTTTACTGCAGTGAGCAGAGATTAGGCTGACCTCTTGGCATTATGTACTCTCATTGCAGGAAACAAGCAGAGGGGACCCAGAACATCTTTTCATGACGATGACAACTGGCCAGATTAAAAAGCTAAGCAGGCCAGGTCTTAATTTGCCCATGTCTGTTCCAACCAGTCCAATTCACCGCACTTCTGTCTTCTCCCAACCAGTCCAAATTATAGCACCTCTGTCTACTCAAAATCTGGTCAATTTTACAGCTTTTCTCTCTTCTCCCATTTCATAGCACCTCTGTCATCTTCCAACCAGTCCAATGCTCAGCGCCTCTATCCTACCCACCAGTTCAATTAATAGCACCTCTGTCATCTGACCTCTCCCAACCAGTCCAATTCATAGTACCTCTGTTTGTGCTTAACTATACTAATTCACTGCACTTCTGTCCTCTCCCACATGTCCAATTCATAGCACCTCTGTCTTCTCAAAATCTAGTCCATTTCACAGCACCTCTTTCTCTCCCACCCAGGCCAAATCACAGCACAACTGTCCTCTCTGAACCAGTCCAATTCACAGCACCTCAGTCCTTTCCCAACCAGTCCAATTCACAGCATCCGTGCAGTTCCATGCAGGGATATAGGGCCCTCTTTTTGGACTATAGTAAATAGCCAATGTGCATTGATTTCTACCATAGATGAACTTTAGCTTGCCATACAAAAATTATCTAGATATCACAATTTATCAGATACATCAAAAATTCATGTACATCAATAAATAAATGTATGCGTAATGGCTTCTTACATGCATGTATGTTCCTGGCTCAGGTGGTAGTTGGACTTGATGTAGGGGAGCGTAGGCAGCTATATACCACTCCAGACTGGGGTTTTTTGGGAGTTTTGGGTGGTCCGGCTCTATGGAGATCACAGTGGGTGCTCCCTAGCTGTCAGCCTGGTGATGGGTAGCATATGTATCATTATGGGGTAGATAGTGTCTCAGGTCTATTGAGACCACTAGTCAAAATCTTTGTGGGGGACATCAGCTGATAGACGTCATTAAGATACGCATTTAGAAAAGGCATATCAAGGTTCCAAAGGTGAGATAGAGTACTAACTCTATCTCACCTTTGGAATGTATTCCTAGTGGTTTATGGGTCCAGAGGGGTCTATTGAGAACGCTAGTCAAGGTATCTAGGAGAAGGTTTAGCCCCCAAAATTTTCGTGGAGGACATCAGCTGATAGACCTCATTAAGATACACATTAGAAAAGGCATATTAACCTCCCTAGCGCACTGCTGAGGTCCAGATTTCTGTACCAAAAGTGCACCATAGACTTCAATGGTAAATTTTTCTTTATGTTGTAGGCCTGTAACTTCCCAAAACATGTCCGTACAAGGGTCTAATAGACATCCTGAATATTAAAATGTTTGAAACAAACAATTATGTAAAATAAAAATAAATTTTTTTTTATGAGAAAACACAAAAATCAGGGCACAAAGCTATGCTGCTATGTACTAAATCTCGCCCAATTAAAGTCTCTGGTGCCCCAGATGTGCCCATTTGTGCTCTAGAGATGTGCTCTCACTTGTTGTGATGGATGTGATAAAACCACACCAGGAAAGAGAGGGTTACTGCATATGGTCACATCTGGGGCACCAGTGACTTTGTATTTGGGCGAGATTTAGTACATAGAAGCACATTGAAAGCAGTTTTCTACATAGAAAACTGATTTCATGCACTGTACTTTTGAATTTCCCGCCGCCTCCCCGATGTGACGTCATACGTCACTCGGAGGGGGGGGGGGGGAGAGACGGAGGATATGCTGCCAGCCTGCCTGTGACATCGGGGACACCGGGACAGTGCAGAACTGTGAGTATGCGCTCCCAGAGCCCGATGTGTACTGGACGGCAGCATTTCGTCCAGTGCTATAGTAGCAGTAGCAGCGCTGGACGAGATGCTGTCATCCTGACCGCTAGGGAGGTTAAGGTATCTCCCCTTTGGAATGTATTCCTAGTGGTTTATGGGTGTAAAGGGGTCTGTGTGAAAGTTAGCAGGGATTAAGGTGTCATCAGTACACAGGTTTTCCAGATACGGATGCTTGTGTATAGACATACAGTTGCAAGAAAAAGTATGTGAACCCTTTGGGATTACGTGACGTTTTGCATGAATTGGTCATAAAATGTGATCTTTAAGTCACACCAATAGAAACAACTACTTAAAAATACCACACAAACATTATATGTTTTCATGTTTTTATTTACAATAACATGTAAACATTCACAGTGCAGGGTGGAAAAAGTATGTGAACCTTTGGACTTACCTGGTTCACCCTCCTTTGGCAGCAATAACATCCACCAAACGTTTCCTGTAGTTGCAGGTCAGACCTGCACAATCTGGAGTGATTTGGGACCAATCCTCTGCACAAAACTGTTTCAGTGTAGCAATTTTCTTGGGATGGCTGGTGTGAATTGCTCTCTTAAGGTCATGCCACAGCATTTCAATCGGGTTGAGGTCAGGTTGTATTTTGTTCTGTTGAAGCCATTATTTTGTTGAATGATGTGTATGCTTTAGGTCATTGTCCTGTTGCATCACCCATCCTCTGCGGAGCTTCAGTTGGCGGACAGATGTTATGTTTTCCTGCAAAATGTCTTGAAAACCTCTGGAATAAATGTTTCCATCAATGACAACAATCCGTCCTGGCCCTGAGGCAGCAAAGTAGGCCCCAATCATTGTGTCTTTTTTTCTCCACACATACTGTTGTGTGTTTTTTACAAACAACTCAATTTTGGTTTTATCTGTCCACATAATATTTTGCCAGTAGTGCTGTGGAACATCCAGGTGCTCTTTTGCAAACTTTAAACGTGCTGAAATTTTTTTTTGGACAGCAGTGGCTTACTCACTGCACCTCGTCTTCTCCCAACCAGTCCAACTCACTGCACCCTTGACTTTCCCCAGCTAGTTCAACGCATTGCACTCCTGTCTTCTCCTAACTAGTCAAACTCACTAGACAGACACACTTATTTTTTTTTGCCAAGAAGTCTACATCAGTGCACATTTGTGTTCCCTTAATGTATTTACATCACTGGAAATTAGTCCATACCATATCTCTGTCTTTTCCTAACTGGTTTGCCACACTGCACAACTGACAATATATGTAGGTCATGGCACCCTGCTTACATGATATTATATACCTTACTACATCACATCTCTTTCTTGTCTCCTGCCAAACCACCTTTCACATAAATGAGATCCCATTGGCCTCATATTTTTAACAATTATGTTGATCTCTGTACGTTTACACATTTTCTTATCTTTTTAAAGAAAATTCAGAAGCTTTTAACTTCAGTCCAGTTAAATGACGAGAAAAGGTAAGATAACTCTTTAAAAAAATATTTATTTATGTGGCAGAGGTGTGTTGATGTACATTAATTTGCAGCTTCAAATGTTATATGTATTAATGCATTTTCCCCAAACATTTAGGGATTACATTCTGCTTCTATTCAAGTGTATATTTGTAGTGTATATGTCCACATTACAAGTTCCTCTATCTTGTAGGTGGGAAGACTTGGAGACCAGCTATGATGGCAATGCCCTGAATTCCTGCTTGCCCTCTGCACAGTTGTTGGTAACAGAAGTCAGTGATATCCTAGAATCTTGTAATGGTGAGAGCCACAAGAATGTGCTATGTATATCCTGTAGGGATCACTAATCCAGAGGGGAGGCCAGGATGACAGCTCCTTCACTGTCCCATGAGGGTGACACCATTCCTCTTTAGTAACTGGCCAGCCAATTAAATACTGAAAATTGTTACTTGCCTTGCGTTATTTTTCTTTCCTGACACTTCCTGACACAGCAAATACTAATATTTTTGCTGCCATGCCAGCGTCAGAGAAAAGGAATTTTTACATACGGTATGTAAAAAACCTTCCTCAGACATGTAAAAACCCTTCCTCTTCTACATAGTGCTACAGATTATAATGTTTGCCTCCCTTGTGTGTGATATTTGGACAGGTGATGGTTAACTGATATTATTGTTAACATGATATTGTCATTTCAGCCTGCCCACTTTCATGTTCTGACCCCCAAAAGAACAGACGGCGGTCACATCAGTCAGGGTGAGTCAGATTTGAAGTCTAACTTAAGCATAAAGTATAATACATTTTGCTAAGTTATTATGCCTGCTAATTTTGTTTTAGTTTTGCCATGTCCCATTGGGGAGACTTCTCTGTTTCAGTCCTATGCAAACATCAGTAAGTGAAAGTAAACATCTCCAAACGGTTTAAAGGGGAAAGGAAGAGTTCATCTTATGGCAATGCTCTGTGTATCATGGTTAGGATGTACGTGGAATTTTCCATTATTTTCCATAAGGTTGCACCGTACAACAGATAAAAGTCGGAATGCACACAGCAGTGCATTATGCCATAAGACATAATGCAGTGTAGCCAAGCATAAGGCTAAGTTTCCATGGTGTTATAAGGGGCTCCAATACCCCCTGCGTTAATCGCAGGCCGTGATGAGGATGTCGGTATATTCCATACATATGCATGACTTGTTTCCACGGAGTTCATTGGGTCCACCGTCCGAAAGGACAACCAAGGTTGACGTAGTACCCTACGTTAAACTCATGGCCAGCGGACCCTCTGAACACCATGGAAACAGGCGGGGCAGGATGGCATGCATATGTATGGGAAACACAGATATTCCCATCAAGGCATTTGATTACCGCAGGGGGTTATAGGGT
This sequence comes from Ptychadena robeensis, assembly GCA_036250615.1. NCBI lineage: Eukaryota > Metazoa > Chordata > Amphibia > Anura > Ptychadenidae > Ptychadena > Ptychadena robeensis. Next base: position 60,275,751 of record CM070039.1, read on the forward strand.
TAGGGCACAGCCCATTACACAGTGGAAACTGAGCCTAACAAACAGCTTACTTAGAGTTCAGCCCATAATTATTCATAACCCTGGCAAATTTTTTATAAAGTTACTTTTGTTCAATCAGCAAGTTATTTTTTGACTGTAAATGACATAGGTGTCTCCCAAAATATTATAAGACGAATATACAGCATTTAAGAAAAGGAAAAATTGGGAGGGTATGGAAAAGGTAATATCTTTAATATTTGATAATTATATTTTGAAATAAACCAAGAGTTTTTGAACCATCTATACCAGTTACTTAACCGCCCTAGCGCTTCTGACGGCACTATCTCGTCCTGCACTTGCTTATGCAGTATTGCAGCTGACGAGATAGCGCCGTCCAGCTAAGCTCAGATCCTTCGGCTGCACACTCTGCTCTGTGCTGTCCTGATCTGATGCAGCAAGCTGGCTGTGTCACTTCTCTACAAGCCTAATTTGTACATGAATGTCCCAATTTGCATATAAATATCCAAATTTGCCATGAATGTCACACGCCCCCTCCCCCCGCGGGACATTCATGTGCAAATTGGGATATTCATATGCAAATTGGGATATATTCAAAGAGCACACCTGGAATATCACCCCCATTGTCATTCCAGATGTGATCTTTGAAGTTAACCCTTTCAGAGAATGCCATTGTATTGGATACAGTGATAACAATTCAAAACAAAAACAAAATAAAAATGTTATTATAAACAAACATAAATACTGTTTTGAAATCTTTCACCAAATAAGAATTCAATAGATTTAAGCATTCAAATGATACATTTCATAATTTTTTTATGTACTTTTTTTTTTATAATAATTGTGTGCTTCAAACATTATTATAGTCCCGATGTCTATTAGACCTGCGTACGGACAGATTTTTGGAAGTTACAAGCCTACAACACAAAAAAAATTCAATTAGAGTCTATGGTGCGCTTCTGGTACAGAAATCTGGACCTCAGCAGTGCGCTAGGGAGGTTAAACTATCTTTTTTTTTATCATATAGTATAGTGATGTAAGAGATCACAAAATGTCTTTTTGAAATAAAGCCCATCATTGTACAAAAATATGATCATTATCTTTCATTTCAGCCATCTGGTTTTCCATTCTAATATAAGATAATTTATTAAGCCATTCTTCAAAATGTGGTACTGTAGTTGAATTCCAATATCTAGGAATAACAGTTCTAGCAGCAGATATAAAACATTTTGTTAAATAAATACTTCTTTTAGAGACCGTACTAGGAAAAATAGATAGTAGGGCAATAGGTGTCTCTTGCATCCCAAAAGAGTATCAAGGTTGGGCAAGACCACCATATATGTAGCCTCTTGTGCTTAAACATCTTCAACATACAGAAGAAATCTCCTGAAACATGGCAAGAAGTTTAGTTGGTTATAAATACCATCTTGCAAGTATTTTAAAACTTTTTTCTTGTGAAGCACAAGCTATATTTAGAGTGACAGTTAAAGCTTTTTTAATGTCTTCATCATCTTACTCAATCCCTAAATCCTTTTCCCATTCAGCAAAATCATGACGATGATGATATAATCATTTAATGAGTAATCTGTAAATAAGAGATATCAGATGTGTAGGTCATAAATCTAGAAGGCATAGCTTTTCAAATTCAGATAAGGGTCTGTGAAGATCAGTCATAGTCATAGACAATAAGGTATTATAGAATTCACGTAATTGAAAATATGACAAGATTTTGATTCAGGCAGTATATAATTCAGTGGTTTAAGAGTTGAAGAAGTAATTGCTTGAGAAATAGGTGAAGGAGTTTTCGATGTCCATTGTCCAAAAAAGATTTTAAAAAATTACCTGATGGAAATAATGGATTATCCATTATTGGTGTCATATGTCCTAAATAAGTGGACAATTACGTTTTTTGGAGAATGCGGGTTATGGTGAATGTTTTGAGTGTTCACTTTGGCTGCACGTCCTGGAACAAAGCCTACTTATTCAGAATGAATTATTGAAGGTAAAAAGATGATAAGACTATGTATGATGTAAGAGACATTATTGTGGGAAAAAAATTCTCAGCTTTTATTTACATTTGAACAAAAAGTGTCATGTCCAAAATTATTCATACCCTTCTCAATAATCAAAAGAAAAGCCTTTATTTGCTAATACAGCAATCAAACACTTCCTATAATTTCAGACCAGCTTTTTGCATGTCTCCACATGTATTTTTCCCATTCACCTTTAGCAATGAGCTCCAAATTTTTCAGGTTGGGGGTGTTCTTGCATTACCCAGATCTTTAGCTCCCTCCACAGATTCTCAATTGGATTCAAGTCAGGACTCTGGTTGGGCCACTCCAAAATGTTAATGTTGTTGTCTGCTAACCATTTCTTCACCGCTCTTGCTGTGTGTTTTGGTTCATTGTCATGCTGAAATGCCCACTGGTGCCCAAAATTAAGGTAACATCGATGTGGCCAAACAATTAAATTTTTGTTTTATCTGACTTTAACAGAGAAGACCAGAAGTCTTATTTTTTGTCCGCATGAGCATTTGCAAAAGTCAAGCAAGCTTTTGTGTGCCTTATCTGGAGAAGTGGCGTCCTCCTTGGTCTGCATCCATGGAACCCAGTAGTGTGCGTGCAGTGTCCGTTGGATTGTCTGCCTTGAGACATTGCCACTAGTGATGGCCCGAACTGTTCGCGGCGAACATCGCATGTTCGTGTTCGCCCATGTTCGCGAACATATGGCGA
>CM070039.1:60293630-60311717 GCA_036250615.1 Ptychadena robeensis
TGTTCCTCCTGTGACCCTCGGCAGCAGCCCCTACCCATAAATACCTATTGGACCTACCTATGGTAGGTTTGACTTTCCTATTTGGACATATTTACCTTTTACCTAAACAAACGGACCTATATCTAACTTGGCTCCTCCTTCATTTTTCACTCATACTTAGTAGCGTGACATCTCCTAGAAGAAGAATTTTGAAACGCGCGTCGAGATGTCTTCATTTTCTTTAACATAATTTCATTGGAACACCCTATGAACATGGTGGCTGCCCGGCTTCATTGACCCCAACATCCGGGTCCCAGTCCTTTGATGATTTTAAGACAACTCCATTAAAGATGAACATTTTAACTCAATAACCTGTCACCAAGGACTTTTTATCATATACCAACCTTATGATTTGTTGGTGATTTTGATTTATGGTTTATGTTTTCTTTGTTGACCTTATACTGTTTGTTCTACTAACATTGAAATCCTCTACCTAGAGGTCTCCACGTAAATAGAGGACGGCCCCGCTTCAAAGTCCCCATGCCTTGTTCATTCAAGGGAAATTGGTAGGCAGTTGTACCATTACTAATGGCCTTTCTTCCTACCTTCTGTAGTTCTAGATTATCTTTGGGATGGGGGCCTTCCCTCTAGGGTTTGAGTGACACGCACCATTAATTTCAATTGGGTTAATGCAATGAATTCAGTGAATGCAATATTAAATTCAGCTAGTAGGTGTCACTAGCAGCAGTACATTCTCAGCAGAACATGTCATTCTCCACACTGATCGGCAGGATGGGGGGCCGGGCTGTCTCCTACTCTCCTCTGCCTGCTGTGTTGCTGTGCCTGTGTGTGTCCTTGGGAGCTGCACAGTGATTGCAGTTCCCACTGACAGGAGAGAGAGATATAAATGGAAATTCATCTATATCTCTCTCTTTATTGCCTATGGCAGAAGGGCTCTGAGCTCTGCTGGCATAGGCAAATACACAGTACAGATGGGAGAGCCGGACACCTGCCGGCATCTCACATCTGACAGCTCCTCCAGCTCCCTGGCTAATCTCCATGCCGGGAGAGCTGGCGGGAAGCCAAGGTGCGACCACCAGTGGCCAAGTGGCCGCGCACTCAGACCATAAGACACAGGCACTTTTTGCCCCCAATTTTGGGAGTGAAAAAGTGCATCTTATGGCCGGAAAAATACGGTACTTTAATAAAACTTCTGGTTCTAAAACCACAACAGGAAGCAGCGGAAAATCCCTTCCTACCTGTTTTGTTTTCCCCTCCTCTGTACTGTAATTATGGATTTCTCATTACTCTCTGCCCTGCAAACAAATTATATTAAGCTAAGCTCACCTCACAACAGAATGTGCCCCATTCTCTGGAAATGTGTTTTCTATAAAAATAAAAAAACAAACAAACTAATTTGCAGAACTGTGCACTGTACATACCCCATAATTACTTTTAATTTTAGATATATTTTGGGCAATCTACCTTTTGCAGGGCCTTTAATGGATCTAATCATCATCAATAAGCTTTTTTTATTAGCAAATAAAAACTAGTTCAGTTGTAAGATCTTTCCTATAGCTAAATCTCATACAGATGATAGAATGTTGTCACCAGACAAGATAGACACAGTCAAGTGACAGTAAAGATCCGGGGAGTGTAGTTTCAGTGACAGCAGAGAGAAGTTGAGCTCCTAAATCAGGGTACAGACCTGCAGATATAGGCCTAATCGATGGCCGCTTCGAGCACTGTGCGTGCTCACGGCTCTCTATCTGTCCCATATAATATGCAGCCATCGCTGTTTTTGAAAACAGCCATATTGGACATGACCGTTAAATATGGCTGATGTCCGTTGCTTTGCATAGAGACCGCGGGTCTCCTTGCAAAGCATCGGCTGAGCTGGGGAGAGAGCACATCATCATCATCACGCTGCTGCAGAGAACATCTGATGGCTCAAATATCGAGCCGTCTGTACCCTGCTTAAACATATCACAGATAAGTCTGCTGAGCCCCAAGGCCAAAAGTGATCTGTAACCAGATACCTTTTACAAGCAGACCTCCTTTCACCCACCCACCACACCCTAAGCACTTAGCTAGCCTTTTGGGTGATTTGGCCCTGTGAGCAGCTAAAGGCTTGGTCGATGCCTGTGAGATGGATCAGTCTTTGAGCTCAGCGTGACGACGTCATCATGCTGAACCCAATATCGAAGGAGCTGGAGGCGCAGCACTGCTTTATCATCCAGCTCAGCCAACCTGCAGTCCCCATCCAAAGCAATAGAATTCAACCATGATTTACTGTCATGTCCAATATTCCTGTTTTCGAGCGGGATTGATTGATCCTACTCAGATCTGAAAGGTGCTGCAATGTGAATAGCATTAAGACCAGACTTGTCCCATTGCCGCACCACCACTGTTTATAAGCAAAGTGACATAGAATAGCAAACAAGAGGTTATCACACTAAAAGTGTTTACTTACACTGAAAAAGTCAAAATACATCACATCTTTCAAGAAAGTTTAATTTCATTAAGAAATAATGGCCTGAGATAACTCTCTGAAAAAGGCTTTGCTTAAATAAGTTAAATAAAGGCAAAATATTAGAAAATAGCAAAAAGTGCTGGTAGTGTAGGTTGGCTTGTTCATAAAACCTACACATCAGATCTAAGGCCATCCTACAAACCAAGAGGTCGTAGTTACAGTGATGGTTTGTCCGTCATTGTCCTTTAACTGCCAACCATATCTGTCTTTGGCTGGGGCTTTTTCGGCCAACCACCAAATCTGGGTTTGCAATGGTAGCTGAATAATAATTTAGTACCAAACATATGAGGTAAGTAATTCTTCTGTTGCTTCTAAGTATTTGGTTTAAAAGATAATACAATCATGCCTTGGTTGCTGTCCTCTAAACACAAAGACCCAGATGAGTTCAAAGTTTCATACTGCCAACAGATGCTCATTTTTATGTGCTTTCAGCTTGCTTTTTGGAGCTGGTGATGCCAGAATTCACCATGGCACATTCAAGGATTAAGTGTAGATTCAAACATCCTCTGTTCATATAAATAAGGCCTGGTGTGGGCATAGGGTAAGGGAATCAAAGGGAGCAAAGCCCCCAGAGTCTTCTGTTATCTAGAGACCATAGAGCCACTCTGGGACTTGTTAGAAGAGTTGGTGACCCCGCTTAGCTGAGAAAAGCCACTGCAAGATTCCAGGCTGGACATTGACCCCCTGCAGAAAAAGAATAAGACAGATAACTAAAATGTAATTTTAACATAGGATAACCTTAATTTACTCCACGACAAATGTACTCAACTGCATTAAAAGGCCTGCTAAGCTTGCATGTGTTGTGAGTTTAGAAGAAGATATATGGAGGAAGGTTATTTACTCTGTGTGACATTGCTGGTGCAAGGTGATTGGTCTAGTACAGGAATCAGAAACCTTTTTAAAAGAGACATTTTGCACAATATTTTACAAAATAAAAGTCTGGAGCTGCAAAACATGAAACATTCACACTTATTCGTGCTACATTTTGTGTCACTGCGCACCCTTAGTGTTGGCGGACAGCTTACTGCCATCCTGAGCAGTCATGTTGCTTAGGTCTGTTTTCTCTGGTTCCTTCCTCCAGACTGCTCCTCATTCACCAGCATCTGTGTCCTGGGCTGGAGCTGACATCACAGTAGAGAGATCTAGTCCTATTGAGCAGATCTCTTTAATGTGGTGTCAGCTCAAGCATTGGAAGGCATGAAGAGGACAAGGCTATTAGCAGTCTCTTCCATGTCTGCATTCTTCCTTCCAGCTTTTATGTGATAGCGGGAGGGATGAGGCTTGCTGGCAGCCAGGGAGCCATAACAAGGAGGCTTAAGAGCCACATCCAGCTCTGGAGCTACAGTTGCAGACCCCTGGTCTAGTACTATTACATGCTGCTGAGGAGGAAGCTGTTGTTTCAGCCTGGCTGACTCATATGAGTTTGAGCAGATAAATGCAAAATGAGGAAGGTTTCTGCCAAATACATTGGATTAAGAGAGAAAATGCTTTAAAGCTGTTGGATCCACTGAAGTTCCATCAGAGGATTGCAGTTTTGCATAAATCTTCTATTTCGCCATCTCTAACCAATGCTTACAAGCAAAAACAGCTGATGTGGGCCCAGAACTACATAAAGACTAATAGCTTGGTTATCCATTAAATGCCTTTGCCACAGTGAAACATGGTGGTGGTGGCAACATCATGCTGTGGGGATTTATTTCAGCAGCTGGGACTGAGAAACTGGTCTAAGGGGAGGAAAGGGTGCTAAATAGAGGAATATTTTTGAACAAAACATGTGTCAGTCTACTGTGATTTTAGATTGGGGCAGAGGTTCACCTTTGAGCAGGAAAATGATCTGAAACATACTGCTAAAGCAAAACTTGAGTGGTTTAAGAGAACATTTAAATCTGTTGGAATGGTTCAATCTCAATCCAATTGAGAATCTGTGATCAGAAACTAAGATTGCTGTTCACAAGCAAAAACCATCCAACACGAAGGAGCAGGAGATGTTTTGCCTTACACATCGTGCCACTGAAATTTTGATGCATGTGTGCTTTCCAAAGCAACTTGCTGCAAAGTAAATGCTGCAAAAGGTGGCTCTACAAGTGATTTTAGGGGAGTGAACAAAAATACACCCTAAAGTTTTCTGTTGTTTTGCCCTAATTGACAAATAGACCACTTTGTACGATCTTCAGATAAAATCGACTAATTTGTTCCGTTTTGGAAACAAATTGGGCAAACTACTTTAACATTTCACTGCTTTAAAGAACTCCTCAGGTTAAGCAATAACAGACACTAAAGTTATTGCCCAAATCCTGAATAATTTATTATTTCATCTTATACACTCCACCACCTGCCCATCCCAAGGAGGCTCGATCCTTCTTAGCCAATGTCCCCTGCCCAGTCTGACTACAGAAGACAAGAAGTTACTCAATTCAGGCATTTCCTTAGACTAAATTAAATAATTAAAAACTCCTCTAATGGCAAAGTGCCAGGCCCAGATGGCTTCTCTGTGAACTTTTTAAAGAAAGAAATAATTTGATATGGAGTGTACCCCCCAACTGGCCAAGAGGCTTGTATCAAACTGCCAAGCCCGGCAGAGACAGTCTGTAGCCTAGCTCATACCGACCCATTTCATAGCTTAACCAAGACATGAAACATATGTCCAAGAACTTGGCCAATCGACTAGCTAGTTTATTGCCTAGACCGATTACGCCATCTCAGGTTGGCTTTGTGTCAGGTTGTTCTGGGATAACTAATATAAGGAAGGTATTGACTGCCATGGAACATTTTCGTTTGTACTCCAAATCATCCTCATCTTTAACATTGCTGGCTTTGGATGCGGAGAAGGCCTTCAATAATGTTAACTGGAATTGGATGAAGCTTGTGCTAGATACTATATTTGACAGTGGGTTCATGAGATATCATTGGTGCCATCTCTCCGGTAATGTTTTGGGTTAGAGGTACCAGACAGGGATGCCCTATGTAATTTATATAATAATATATAATAGAAGCACTAGCCAGGTTTCTGCTGACCATCTCTAATGTTAAGGGCCGGCATGTCGGCTCAGTTGAACTTAAATCAGCTTTCTTTGCAGATGATATTCTTTTATTTCTGGCTGACCTCGTCAAACAGTTGAGTCCCCTCAAGCAGCTTTTTCAGTTTTTTGCAGTTGTCATGTCGAGTTGCAGTTGTCTGCATGTCCGTGCCATGTCGAGTATAAAGACGGAGGAGCAGTTGGTCACACCATGGTCATTGTCTACATGGTCATTGTACTACACACCCTATTACACCTTTTACCTCCTTTCATAAAGAAGAATGTTTTGCAAAGAGACTCCATAATAGCTAGGAGGGAGACGAAGAAGCTGAGGGGCCTCTCTGGAGAACTCTCTCTGGACATGCCTCTGATTTTCCTCCCCAGCTTTTCTCCAAGGATGCCAAAAGGCTTCCCACCGGTGGTCGGCCTTAGGCACACTGGGACACATGCTAGCTTCTGATGCAGGTCTGCTGTCCTTTCATGGAATATGATAAGTATAACCTTCCTTCTCTACCTACAAGGTGTACACTGGGTGAAAGGGGTGCTATGCAGCTCATTGGAAGGCACTCAGTAACTCTTGGCTAAAGGATGGCTAACCATTAGGAAAAATCTGTAATGAACAATCGAGGTAAACCTACTTCAAGGTATGCCAAAGAGCTTATGGAATGTTCCGCTGCCCCCAAAAGCTTTAACGAAGGCACTTATAACATATTGTCCCAAAATCAGGATTCACCGCATCTGCTGCACCTATTGTGGAGCTGTCCCTGTATATCTATATTTTGGTGCAAGGTACTTACCTTCATGAACTCTGTTGCAGATAGGAAAAGACAAAGCGATGTAGCCCTGGTACTGTTTCATGACACTAATGGTTTAGATCAAGACACAATGGGACCACATCTGCCTTCTAAGGGCAAAGATCCTAAATAGGTGGCTTTTACAATTTCCCATCTATATCCGATGTAAATCTTTATTATTGATGGACAAGCAGTAAGCTGATCGAGATGTATCCGAGATACTAAATCGGAGCAGTTTATAAAAACCTGGCAGCACTTCCTTGAAAAAGAGCATACTAGGGAGCAGATGAGAGACCTCATGCAACTCTTCCAATACATGACATGGTATTTGAAGGGCAAAATAGGAATAATTCGATGTCCTCTAATCTTGGAGGCCTATGCATACCTCTAAGTGGTCATGGGCAAATGTGTTCTATACACCCCCACCCCCCTTCACACCCCACGTTACATATTATTGAATACCAATCTTACTACACCTACCTGTCCACTCACTACGCTTATACTTGTGGCAAAATATCCCTGGGATATTTGGGTAATGTCGCGCCTCAGTGGAGATAAAAGATAACCTGCACTTCTGGGAGCCCTGAGAAGAGTTTAGTGATTTCTGTTGCTTTTGATATTTTTTTTTGTTACTATTCAGAGGTGGTGTATTACTGCCTTTGAAACCTGATGGTATGCCTGCTTTTGACCAGATACACCCGGGGACGTGCATTGTATTTCTCCTGATGAGCATGCATTGCCTTTGGAATATATTCCTAGGATGTGTCACGTAGAGCCTTCTGTACTTAGGTACTTCTGAACTTTTGTATTTTCTTTTATTGTTGTTGTAAAATGTTTTAACATTTTAAATAAAAATTATAAATTAAAAAAAAAAATCATTTGCCTTACCTGAAGTCCTCTGATGCCAAAACCTCAAAGTAATACATGACTTTACACTTGTGACTGGTTCCCTGTAGTGAGGCTAACACATCATCCACTCGTGCTATGCTGGTGCCAGATGATGAGCTCTGCATTTTCCACTGAATAATGTAAAACCCGGGCCAGCGAGTCACATGAGAGCCCTGGGAAGACAAATTAATTGGTATTGATGGAAGGGCAGCAGAAAAAGAGGTCTGGATACATCCAGACCTCTTGATTATTATTATTATCATTATCATTTATTCATATAGTGCCAACATATTACGCAGCGCTGTACAATACATTAGAGTGGAGATGTCAACACACAATAACACACAGGTACAGGTATGACATAGGAGGAGTAGAGGTGTAAAACAGTTGAATTGTTAAAGGTGATCCAGTTAATCTCTATAAATATATATTTTTTACAAGGCCAACATATTAGGCAGCTGCAGATTCAAATCAGCATTCATAACAAGTACAAAGTGTACAAAGTATAATGCAGAAGTAAAATTTATGACCTTATCTTGAAATATGACATACCTGGATGCTCTCTCCTTCCTTGCAGACAAGTGGAGCCTCTACCCAGCTGTAGTCCACCCCCAGTGACCAGTTCTTGTCAATCAGTTGGATGTTAATGCTGGAGCTGGCAGTGGAAGCGACCGACGAGGAAGGATCTTTCTGATGGATTTCTGGAGCCCTCTTGGAGTGGAAAAGGCTGAACACCACATCTCCACGGAGGACATCAAAGTCCCATGTGATAACCGACTCCACCTCCAAAATCTCTGCTGATATCTGTGTGAAGAAGGCACAAGTTGAAGATATCTGATACTGGGCAAGAGCACAGGTCTCGGTGTATATGCTCACATATAATAAAATATCAGTTAAGTTGAACATATTTATGAGTAGTAGTAAAAAAAACAACCCATCATGGAATTTGGTGAATTCATAATTTTAGATTGCCCCATCCACAGTTAACAAGGGGTGCTACATAACAGGGGAAACACACATATATAAGTAAGCCTTATAGTATAGAATATTGTATATATGGCCACCCTATCTATAACAAAATGGTACACTGTATTGTTCAGTTGAGTGGTCAATTTTGGCTACCCCATAGCACATAAAAGACACTTTTATTTTGAGAATCAGAGAAAGAATGTACTGAACTGAATAAACAGCATTTGTGTCCATCTGGTGTGACAAAAGTGACCATACCTCAATCTAATCTATTTAGAAAGTGAGCTCATTCAGTGAGCTCATCTAGCAGTCCTGAAAGCACCAGTCCTACTTCGACGATAGCTAGGAACACACGGCTCGATTTAAGTGTACAATCGATGTAAATCAATGAAAATTTACATCGTAGGGAATCAATGGCATCGACGATTTAAGTCAACAACCGATGTTTTCTACATCGATATTGTACTACGATTGTATGTCACTATAGCGCACACGGTGCAATCGATAAAATACCATAATCGAGGTTCTTCATCTAATCTTACATCGATTGTATGCTTAAATCAAGCCGTGTATGGTTTATGATATTTTGGGGTTTGATTTCCCTTGGCGGTTTCTATAGTTAAAATGTAAGTTGATACGTAGTAGGTCGGGTGAACGGCCTGGCCATCCCGAAGGGTTGATGAGTATAGAGGAGTGGCCTTAGGGCCTATGCTGTATTGGCTGGAGTAGGATTTCATGCCTGGGACATGCATGTTTGTCGTTGTACTATGAGCTGTAATGTTTGTTTGTCCATAATAAAAATTGGAATTGAAAAAAATTAACAAAAAAAATAAAATCAAGCTTAAGAAAACACCAAATGGATGGGGTGAAAAGTACTTGTTGATGTTATGTGAAATAAAGCATTCCTTGTATTTGCTGAGAGGCACATGTGTTAATGCTGAGCTGTGTAAATGCTAGCACTAGGACAGCCTGGTGGAAAAGCTTCCTAATATGAATTTTGTAAAAGCTAATTAAAAGCCAGCCCAAGTGCAGCAAATCAGATTCCAACTGTCATGGAAGATGAAAACCAAATATGGCTAGCTGATATAGACAGGCCCAATTTTAAGTTTTTGTATCCAAGCTGTGTCTATTCTCTTGGCCACTAACCTCATGTGGGGCTCCCTTGTACATATGAGCGGAATGGTAGATGGTTTCTGTCCACAGTCGGATATGATCTGACATTTCTGTTTCGTCATCTGACTGGTAAAGTGATTTGGGGACCAGTCCTCCTTCTGGAATGTTACACTGCAAAACACCATCAACACTTATTATTCCATCCTTGCATTGATCAACATCTAATCAGAGATCTTCCTGTTGGATAATAAAAGGCCTATGATTAACCACGAGCTGACCTAGCCTGTTATGCTTATTTGCAATCAACATATCATTATTGACAGGGCTAAACATAAGAAGTCAATCCTAAATATGTGTTTTTTAAGTGAAAGACCTGTTTGGGCCCTATCAGAATCGACAACAGTTATGTTTGTTGTCTTTTTTCTTCCTTTATCATATTGTACATATACTATAAACATTCATAAACATTTTTAAAACAATATAAGTTTTTAGATATTCCTACCTCACCGTCTCCTCCAAGGAAATCTGGGATGATCTCTTTGTCCACATAGTCTGTTATTCCACCAGGACCCTGATAGTTGTTTCCACTGTAGATGAGGAATTTTTTCCTTGAGTTTTCGTTGATGAATGGACTGACCTAAAGAGATAATGTGTACAGAGAAACCATGTGAACACCATGACCCCCAAGCAAAGGTACCTTTAAAACATTGGTAGGTTCATTGACATAAATTATGTAAAGGACACTAGACTATGTCAATGGCAAAGACACTAGATTGTGAGCATCTCTGAAGGACAATTAGTGCACTAACCATGGATGGTGTTGCTGAAGATTTAAGAACAATAAAAACAAATAAAAACATCATGAACATAATAATGAGGTCCAGAAACCTTTTTCAACCTTATTATACTTTTTTAACCAAATAATTTTTGGACTTATGAGTTTAAGACCATGTGCCCAGAATATAAAATGTCTCTGTGATTCTTAAGCTAACCAAGATGTAAGAACAAGGTTAAAGGGTAACAGGACAGCCTGCCTTTTACTCACCAGTGTCCACAGAACTGGAAAGACTCGAGGAGCTCGTACAATTAGAAGTCTTCCCAGAGTTTCTGGGTAATTGGCCTCCACAACCTCTATTATCCGGAGTAGGGCCTTTACACCGGGCCTCCAGAGATGTCTCATGTTAAGCCCTTCTAGGTCTACAAGGCAGGTCCAGGATCTGTATATTAATGGGCAAAATAATGCTCATAGACCAAAATCCAGAGAAATGTAACTTTCACATGGTTTTGTGATACTTAATGGAACAACATCATATAAAGCCAAGCACAAGATGCATTCAGGAAATTGTATAAGTTGACACTCCAGTGGAGTACTGTTCTCCACTGGAGTGTCTGCCCATACAACTGATCTGACTGCATTGCACAGATAAAGAAGTATCAGCTTTAATTAAAGCTCTATTTGGCTACATTGCTTAAGGGTCCCCACACACGTAACAAGCTGCAGACGACGCCGGTCGGTGGCAAACTTGCCCGCGGATCGCGGATGCCCACATGTTTGAATGGGGACCGGCGTCCCCGTTCAAACTAACGCCCGGCACACAAAGGGTGCCCGCCGATACTGTGAGCGATGGAGAGCAGCATGATGATGTCATCACGCTGCTCTCCCCAGCTCATCCGACGCCCCTGCTCGTTACATGTGTGGGGACCTTAACTTGGTATTTGGTGGGTTACTTAAGCAAGAAACATAAGAAAAAAAAACAAATGATCATTGACCTGATTGGTGATCCGAAGAGATGAGTATTTTCCTCACACCTCCTCTGACCCTCCTCACTGATGAAGAGTATCTGTCACAGGACACAAAACCAACAGTGAGCTACCCAGCAGAGCCAGTGTCAAGTTTAGCTGCACAGTACTTTAATATTTAAAAAAAACAGTCGTTGGGACAACATAACATCCTTTGGATAAACAGCAAACTTCAGAGAACTCTATGTACCATCATGCGCGAGCAATCAAAGATGACTATCACCCCCAACTGGCCCTCCTTTCTGTGTTTCCTTTTTTTTTATTATGAATAAAGCTGTGGTCTCTGGATGTTCCTTGAAGTCTGGGAAAACTCCACACATCACTGAGTGGCTTCTTGAGCAACATTTAGAAGAACTCACCACCACCCTTTGCATCCGTGATTCCCATTTTGTTGACACATGGCTCCCCTGGATCCTGTTTTTTGCCTCTTCTGAATTTTAAGCTTTGACATCCTAATTAATAGGTTGTCTGCTATTTTTGTGTAATAAGCATCAATCATCTCCTCAACCATTTCCCTTCCCTTTACTTACCCTTCCCTTCTTTTTACATCTCTGTTTAGTCCTTTTCTTTACTGTATTATCACTATTTTTTTGCTTGATTCTCCCCTTTATAATAATTTGGAGGTGAGCAACGCATATTTTATGGTATATGTCTATACCATAGGACAAAGTGGGAAAACACTACATATTATTATTAAGGTAAATGGGCGAGTGCTTGCCAAAACATCCAAACACAGCACTATACTCAAAAGCGGCCTCATCCTATAAAATACTAAAAACAAGAAATTAGTGATTCGCTGATTCTCAGGAAAAGGGGGTGACTAACCCCCAGGACTTTATATAGGCCTAGAATTCCAACAAAATTATAGTGGTAATAAATAGTTTTTTATTGTTCAAAAGTTAAACCCCCCATATACAATCAACCCCTACATCACAACAACTATATGTACAATGGCTATTTGGTGTCACTCGAAACCCTGGTACCACTAGATTGGAAGACAGGTTTGGAGAAGCCTTTGCAATCTTGCGTAGGCCCCTATTGCTTTAAGATCCCCCCAACATGCTTCGCCCCTTTTAGGGCATCATCAGGGGGGAGAGATATTCCCGAATTGGTGGTACCTATAAAGAAATGGCCTATAAAGAAATTAAAAATATGTACATAAGTTAACACATTCAAAACTTGTCAGAATACATTGTCACATTCATATTAGTGATCGTGGGTAATACACCATAACCCATTATCAAAAGATTACAAGCATGTATAAATCATTGTACAAAATATTTTTTTTATATTTAAGGTTCCTCCTGCCCCCCCCCCCCCCCCCCCCCCCCCCCCCCCCCCTGGCTAGCCCCATCACCTACCAAAATAATCCAGTGATTATTGCACCCAGTTATTATTGCGGTAGGTGATGGGGCTAGCCGGGGTGGCCAGGAGGAACCTTAAATATATAAAAAAGCACTGACTTAAATAAGATTTTGTACAATGATTTATACAATGTGAAAGTGACAATGTATTCTGACAAGTTTTGAATGTGTTAACTTATGTACACATTTTTTACTTCTTCATCAGTCACCAGACCTTGAGGTACCCCTGATGATGCCCTAAAAGGGGTGAAACGTGTCATGGGATCTGACAGCAATAGGGTCCTACACAAGATTGCAAAGGCTCCTCATAACCTGTCTTCCAATCTAGTGGTACCAGTTTCTTGAGTGACACCAAATAGCCACAGTACATATACATATATTTATTGACGTTATTGTAATGTAGGGGTTGATTGCATTTGGAGGCTTAAACTTTTGAACATGTGAAAAAAAAATTTTTTTTTACCACTCTCATTTTAGTTGGAATACTAGGTCTATTTAAAGTCCCGGGGTTAGCCACCCCTATTCATGAGAATTAGCTCACTACTAATGTCTTGTTTTTCATATTACACTAGATATTAATAATTATATAAATTTATGTCAATCTATGTGAATAATGAATGTTTCTGATTGGTTTCAAAACCAAATAAAGTTGTGTTAACCAAATAAATTTTGAAGGCCATTCACGCTAGTAATAGTACACGATACTGCAAAGTAAACACGGCTAAAGTGAAATCGTCCTCAACATGAAATTGTGTAATTTGAATGGGGAGGGGGGGGGGGGGGGGGGGGGGGGGGGGGGGGGTACTTGATAATGTTTCTATCTAGAAAAGAGGGACTCTGCAGGGAAAATATGGAAACTATTGGAATAACTCAAGATGTAAGGTAAGAGAACACCATTACTTGACTTTAGACTTCTCAACATTCAGCTTTAACATCACTATTGTGTGAATAAAAGTTGTGGGGCGCAGTGGCCCCCATAGATCCCGTACTTACATGGCGCAAGATGGCCTCTTCTCCTACAGCTTTCAGTAGCCCTTTGGTGTCCACTAATCCCAAGCGAAGAATATACAATGGCCGGCCATCTGAAATGCATATACAAAAAAGAAAAAGGAAAGGTCAGAGAAAATTGTAAAGATGTAAAGTACAGGGCAATGTGATAAGTACTGATTGGCTAACAGTATTGTCCTACCATTCATCTCCAATGCATGAGGTTCACATAATAACATACCACAAATATAAAGATAGATAGAGGTACTATGTAAAATACTTTAAAAATACAAAATGTGTTAACTAAACACATTTGGGTAACATGGCATGTTTAGTATATACCTGCACTATATTATTCACAATTGCTGGGAATTCACAAACTATTACAGGAAATACTCCAAGAAATGTAAAAGGTCAATAGGTAATCCAACCAAATGGTCTTCACATCTGTGCAATGCAGTCAAATCAGTTGTATGGGCAGACACTCCAGTGGAGAACAGTACTCCACTGGAGACAAGGATTTACCTTTGTCATGATAATGCCACCCCCCAGCATAGTACTCTTCGAGAATGGGTGGTGGGTGCCATGTCTGAAGGATGAAGTCCACTTGGTATTGTTTGCGCCAGGACAGGGACTGGCAAAGCATCTCCCGTGATTTCTCCAAGTTGAAGTCGCGAGCCCGGAGGAAGCGCAAAATGTGCTCATCTTTGGGTATCTACACACAAAAAAGATGAATCATAGGCTTTATAATCTATTAGGAATGTATAAAATTAAACTTTGGATGGTTGATACATATAGCCTAAATAAACAGTAAGGAATTAATATACTTCCAATAGGGAATGGGAAACTTAAAGATAGACAAGTGGCAGCTGGTCCAACTTAGGTTCACTCAAAACATGTTCATTGATGAAACTTTAATACAAAATAAATAGACCAGGCAGACAATATCCCAGTGCCATACCTTACCTTGCCCTTGTGCGTCTCCTGAAGCCATTGTCGGAGGTGGATTAAGGTGCTTTCCTGCATTGGAGTGAGCTGTCCTAGATATCGCTCTATGTACTCAGCTTCCAGTTTAACACCTAAAATATAAAAATGCACAAAAAGGGAGGGCAGAGGACAATGTAGTCAGAGGCAAAAGTGAAATCCAAAATGCCTGCTACTTTGGTTTTTTTTTTTTGGATAGTTTTGGATAGAATGGTTTCTTCTTCCTGGAAGAGGTGGTGGGGCGGGGGGGGGGGGGGGGGGGGGGGGGGGGGGGGGGGGGGGGGGGGGGGGGGGGGGGGGGGGGGGGGGGGGGGGGGCAGTGTGTAAAGAAAGCTCAGTAAGCATTCACATGACTCTTCCATAACTTCTATATGGTGGGATGGAAACTTCTCTATTTCCTTAACTTACCATCTGGCTCAGACGTTGGGTTGTAGCTTCCAGGTTCACCTCTGACCAGCACTGAGATAGGAGTTTCCTTCTGGTCAGGTCTGGAGCCATCTATGTTGCAGAGGTATCTGATGGCATTCCCAGAAATTGAAGTGTAATCAGCTGATCCACCGGGCGTCCATCTAGGAATACGGGTGATTCCATGAGATATCAACTCATTCAAATAGAATTCTATGACCTCTTTGCCCTGCAATTGAGAACATCCAATATCACAAGGTGGGGTTAACCTCAGAAAATTGCAGTATATCAGTTCACTAGCAGCTGCAGAAGGTGATGTAACACACACACTAACTCACAAAAGTAAGTACACTCCTCACATTTTGATAATTAATTGGGTTTGGGTTTCAGTCTGGGTATTCAGTCACTGGTTCAAGTGGGTGTGGGTGCAACCAGGTGAGAAACATAAAGACAAGAGCATCACTGTAAAGGATTAGGGTCCACCTCTTGCTTTTAGAGATGATGTTTTGAAGACTAGTTGTATCTGAAGGAGCAGTCAAAGTTACATTATGGAAATGGGATTGCTTATCTATGGCTATGGAAATTATTATCAAGGCTCAAAGCTGCCTTCTTGTGTCCCAATACACACAAGAAGGCAACAGAACCACTTACTGGCTCCTAAAGGGAGTAGAACGCACTGGTATGCTAGAACAGTGCCTGATTTGTCATGAGCTTTATGCTTTTATTTATTAATTGGTTGACTAGATCACACCTTTGACAAGAATTTCAGTATACAATGAAACCAACAGGATATTCAGAAAAACTCACCCTCTTGATGTTAGCGGTGTATTGTTTCATGGCGATCTTTTCAACCGCGCTCTCGAAGCCGAAGAAGGACTTGATGTCCAAAGAGGCGGTCTGCTCAAAGCATGTCCATTCCTTATTGTCCGGATGAACCTAAAACCCCAAAACAACATTGCCATTACAGCTGCCATTGTCAGGACCTGCACCCATGTCTACTGGACAACTGATGATCAATTACAGTCAGGTCCATAAATATTGGAACATCAACACAATTCTGTCTCATCTTGAGAGTTGACAGCAACAGATTTCAAATGCAAATAGCACACTTGTAATGAACTCTGGACCTTTTATCTACACATTGTAATTAGGATAATGAGGGAATATCACACCATGGCCATGAAATAGCTGAGGAGCCAATTGTCCCATTACTTTTGGTTCCTGAACAAATGGGAGGCACATTTGCACACTGTTGTAATTCCTACACTGTTCACCTAATTTGGATGTAAATACCTTCAAATTAAAGCTGACAGTGTGCTGTTAAAGTTCTTGTTTGTTTTATTCCAAATCCATTGTGGTGGTGTATAGAGCCAAAATGTTGAAATTGTGTCAATGTCCCAATATTTATGGACCTGACTATAGCTGATAAAAAATAATAAATCCTGACTGTAGACAAAACACCTTCGGAACTAGTAAGCAATTATTTCCTGAATATGGAACCACTTAAAACCTAAAGGAACATTTAAAAAAATAATAATAAACCCATCCTACTCTACTACTACATTTCCTAGTTGTTTTCATACTTAAGGGGTACATTCGTAAAGTATTCACACATATAACTTTTTGCACATTTTGCTATGTTACAGCTTTATTTCAAAATTATTTGTTTCCTCAGAATTCTACACACAACACCACATAATGACAACATGAAAAAGTTTACTTGAGATTTTGCCAAATTAAAAAAAGAAAACACACCCTTTACTTCAGTAGACTATTATACAGACAAATAAAACAGATAATACATAAAAAGGATTGATAGTCATACAGACGGCACAGTCAGGCAGCTTGTTTCACATCTCCCTTTGCTTGACTAAAATCTATCCAACTTATATTATTTGATCACAAAAAAAATAAGACTCCTGAGTGTAATATACAAAATAAATACTTTGTATGTATGTGTTTATATACATATATATAGTTTTAGTATATGAAACCTGATCCCTTGTTCTATGCTGGAGGATGCTATAAAACAATATGACCACACAGGGGCACCGCTGCTCCTGAATGGTTCAATGTGTCACCAGAAATGACCGTAATAAAAATATTTTACCTCTACTCTATCTATATTTACTTTCACCTTGCAGTCAAGCCAGACACTGCTGGCACAGTGGTATGTTAATGAACGGCAACCAACTTATTCCCCGTACAGGTTCCTTTCTCTTCTACCTCTAGACGGGTGAGGACAAGCTGTAAACATTTCAAATATTCCCAACATTTCAATAAACCTGACGGCACAATTGCATAATGATGATGACAACCATCTGCATGCAGCAACAGGCTGAAGAAAAGAAACATTTTAAATCTGTGATAGTTGGGTACTTTTACTATTTAGTATTAAAGGAAACAAAAATATTTTCTGTTTTTTATTTGTAATGCTCATTTTGCAGATTTTCTTTTTTTTCTTCAGGCGGATCCTGGAAGGGGAATGAGAGCTATCTACCAGGAAATAGACAGCCGGGCACCATTAATAAAATAACCCTGGCTACTAAACATAAATCCAGAATTTTAAATTGTTTTCTCCTACTACTTAAGGAATAGTCAAACACAAGCCCTCCTTCAAAAGGCCACACCACTCATAAAAGTGTCTAATTACTAAATAAACTAAAATGTGTGAGCTGGACAAGCTTTCCTGTCCTTCCCTACTTACTAGATGACTGCAGAATATGTGGATTTAATCATAAGAAATTACTTTTTGGAATGATTCGAACATTTTAAAGATTATATGGAATTTTAGGGATAGGGTCTACATAGATGCTGACAATAGTCTCCCGTATCTTCTACTGTAATATCTGTAGTTCCTGGCCAGAGCAAGAATTTGACATCAAAGTGTCACAGTGACACCACAACTACAGATGACCTTCATACCAACAAGCCGACAAGCTAAATCTTGCTTGTTATCAGAGCTTTTCTATTGTCCTATCTGGCAGCTGTCTGGGCCTGTCGGAAACATTGTAAAGATTGTTGTGGAAAGTATTTTACTATAAGCCTGTCAGGGTGTCTGCCTAGAGACAACATGAGCAATTGCATCCAAATGGTGGCAGGAGGACAAAGCAAAATCTCTAGCAATTTTATTTTAATACTGGCAGTTACCCATCCCCACCTCACTGCAAGTGTAATGTTAGGGCCTCAGTTGTCCCAGTGATTGGAAGGTGTAGAAAGGTCCTCCTATTACATGGTTTTGGTAGAAGAAAAGT
>CM070039.1:60344811-60355958 GCA_036250615.1 Ptychadena robeensis
GGCACTCTTTGATAGGTTCGGGGCACGGGCCCCCGTTTTGCAAGCTAACGACGCCACTGAATACACGTATAGATTTTTGCAGAATATATAGCGAATGTATACACTGTATTTTCGTTCGACCTAATGAAATTTCGTTCGACTGTACTGGAACGAAATTTCGTTCCATTTTAGAAAAGAAAAACGTAATTCAAATTCATTAGATCGAACAAAAAAATTTACTTAAACGATGGTACGTTCGATTTACATTAGTTTTTAGCTCAGTATAGATGAAAATTTACCAACTTGTCCAATCAGCTTATGATAGATTTTTTGTTCGATATCGTTCACTTTTGTTCAAAAGTTGGTTGAGCGAAACCTTTCGGCTTTATATTTTCGTTCCAACGATTAAAAATCTATCTTTATGAATCTATTGAACAAAAAATACCCATGTATACCCACCTTAAGGAAACATTTTCACAGAGCTTTCAACAACAGTAACTTTTATCCTTATAAATGGCCATTTCTACACTTTTGTAACAGGGTAGGAAGGTGGTAGAACTGCTGTCAGGTTTTCTTCTCCACCGAAAACCAGCTCCAAACTAAAAGGTCCAAGTATAAAACCCTTAGGTGAGCATTTAGGACACTCTCCATTTGTCTAGCTCAGGAGTGGGCAAACTTTTTGACTTGTGGGCCACATTGGCTTCTTAAAATTGACAAATGGACTTCCGTTTCTGGCGCCTGATGTGAGTAGCAGCCGCTTCACATCTCCGTCCCGCTACTCCCCCTCGCTCCAACGCTGTGATTTTAATTGATACCGGTCACCCGCCATGGACCAATATGTTTTGAGGACACAGCGCACAAAAAATACCAAACAACAGAGGCAGGATCGCACACGCGGACCAGCCAAGATGGCGGCCAGGTATACACAGCTGCACACAGTGATTAGGGTGGTACAACACTCTCCTCTGAACTTGGATTATCGGCACCTGGCCAGTGAGGTAGCACAGAAGCTTAAGCCTGATCTCACATCTACTCTGCAGTAGTTCCTTGCTCAGTCCCTGAGGGACATACAGGTGGAGGTAAAAAAAAAAACACTCATCTAGACTGGATGAATTTGAGTCCAGGTTGCAAGTAACCCAGAAAGCACTGCAACTTACCCAGACAGATAATGAAGCCGGGATAAGCAGGCAGCCATGGATGCCAAATTAGATGATCTCGGAAATCGTTCCCACAGGAACAATTTGGAAATTGTTGGACTTCCAGAGTCGAACAATCTTGTAACACCCTTTTAGTAAAGGGGTTAAAGAGTTTAAGAGTTAAAGTTTTTGGAGGGAAAGCAGGCTTGTGACCAGCAGGTGTTTGCTTAAAAATTCTGCCTGGTGACACGTCTGGCTTCCTGTTCTTGTTCTGTTCATGTATCAATTCTGTAAATTCTGCCCAGATACAGAGTCCAGGTGCAAGTCTCGATCATTCTGGAATCTGTGAGGGGTTGAGAGCAGGGAAATGTAATAAAAGGTCAGGGTCTGCTGAGAGTCTGGGTTTCTTCTCCTGGAGCCCCCCAAACTGTGTGGTGCCTGTCAGCTAAAGAAGGAGGTAAAGAGTCTGCTGTTCAGTGGAAGAAATCCTGTGATCCAGATGATCAAAGGAGGAATTCCTGTTTCAAGCCAGTATTTCCTGTGAGAGAAGATAAAGGGGTATCCTGCTCTCTATACCTCCTTCCTATTTATACGTGGCAAAAAAAATTTATAGAATTCTTTCAGCATACAAAAACTCTGTGTGGATCGTCACTGCTACCAGGTTTTTCACAACACACACAGCAGCACCCAAGAGTCATCACTACATTTGGGGGCTCGTCCGGGATTCTTGGTTGCAGAGGACCCTTAAAAGTGGAAAGGACCAAACTGGGACGAAGAAAACCCACTACAAGCCAGGGTTAACCTCGGAGAGAGAGAGATAAAAGGAGGCTGGATTAGGTCTTGGGAGCAAAAATCTGCAGGCCAAGCTGCTGCAAAGCTCCAAACCAAATGGTCTACAGTTAATGTAATTGTTTAAATGAATCCTAAATGATAATCAACCAGCACACTCTTCCTTCATCAGGGCTCATGATAGAAACTTAAGTGGTTCCAAAAACCAGTTTTTTCTACAATGAAAAGAAAAAAGTTTGTTTATACATATATCATAAGTAGTGAATTCATAAATCCACATTTGGCCATTGGCATTAATTAAAGCGGTTTAAATTTTACATATTACTTACCTTCATGTAGTCTTCTTCCGGGTAAACTGATCCCTAAAGATAACATACCTTTCCCTCTTCCTTGCTTTCCACCATATTATTATTATTATTAACATTTATTTATATAGCGCCAGCATATTACACAGCGCTTGTACAATACATTAGAAGGTGGAGAGGAGATACAACACACAATAAACACACAGGTACAGGTGATGACACAGGGAGAATAGAGGACCCTGCCCGGACGGCTTACAATTTAATAGGTTGGGGAACCAAGGTATACAATAGGTGGGGGGGAGTTGGCGGACTACTGGCATGGCGTGGGTTGCATGAGTGATAGAAGAAGGATGGGTGGAGAGGCTTGAAGAGGGGGCGAGGGAGGGAGAGTTCCCTAGAGAGTAGCGGCGACCCTGGGAAGTCTTGGAGGCCGTGCATCGTGATGAGGCTATGACGTGGGATGCATTAGCCAAGTCACTGGAGGGAGCGCGATGGGGGCGGGGTTGGCGGTTTTTTGTTATTTGTGTACCAGTCGGAGATGTTAAAGGAGGACAGGGGGGTGGAACCGGATAAAAGGCAAGGCACCAGGACTTAAATTTAATTCTCTGGACGGATGGAAGCCAGAGTGTAGAGATTGTAGAGATTTGCAAGAGAGGAGCCAGCAGATGAGGAGTAGATGAGTCTGGCAGCACCATTCATGATGGATGAAGAGGCGAAAGTTCTGTGAAGGAAGACCAGAGAGGATGATGTGTGCCAGTAGTCCAGAGAGGAGAATGCTGAGAGCCGTGAAATGCAGGACCTTTGGTGGTCTCTGGGGATGGAAGGGGAGGATTTTGGAGATGTTGCACGGCACGATGGAAGGTGGCAGGCCGATCTAGCAATGTTCTGTACTGTGAGGAGTAAAGGAGTAGATGCGCAGCGTCGAACTGCGCGACACCAAGTGCAGTGGTTGGTGGGATGTGGGCACGATGACACGGGTGTATTAAAACTGTAAGTGATGATGTTGGGTGGTGGCTGGGGCTTGGAGGTTGATGGGGGGCGAAAGATACAAGCGGAGTTTCAGTTTGCTCAGATTGATTTAAGGATCTGTCAGCCATCCAAGAAGAGATGCGCGATACCGGCGTGCTGAGAGTGTCAAGGACAGAGGAGATGAGTGAAGGGCCGGTAGTCACCGCACCACAGAAAGACGCAATGAGCGCTCCACCTGTCCAATCAGCATATAGTGGTAGTCGCCAGACCAAAGGATGAGGATGGTTGCCAATGCAGAGGAGGTATAGAGGGAGATTAGAAAAGGACCGTGTGCCAAGGACGGAGCACCTTTGTGGGACGCCAACAGGGAGGGGGTGTGTGTGAGACGGAAGAGGGAAAGCATTGAAAGAGGGTTTGGAAGTGACGGGCAGTCAAGTAGGAGGAGAACCAGGAGCGTTCGTGGGAGAGTGCCCAGAGTCACGGAATACCGACTAGGGGGCAGGGGTCTGTATAGAAGAGCAGGGTGCGCGCAACAGTGTCAAAGCAGATAGAGAGATCCAACAGAAGAAGCAAGAAAAAGTTGCTCCTTGTGGTGCCTTGGCTTAGGGATGCAGGTCATGGCAGTGATGGCTGTCTCAGTGGAATGAGAAGGTCGGAAGCCGGATTGGAGAGGGTCAAGGAGGAAATTCACAGTCAGATAGTCACCATATCTAGAGTATCTTGTCCTTGCTCCCTCCACCAATCCAAATCTGAATCCGACAACACTCAGCATCCCCAGCGTCATCTCAGCTGGCTGCCGGGCGAAAGGAGACTTAGGAAGGTAGATATTGTTGCTGATGTCTATCTTTCCAAATGCCCGGAACCGGATTTATATAGCTTTTCACCCAGGTAAGTATAATTATTTTTTTACCTCCAACCAGCCCGGTAGATCGTAGGTGATAGGTAGATACAGAGGTGACAAGTCCACTGTAATGGATATATCAGCTCAGCAACTGACAGAAAAAAACTTTTCCCTTGCTTCACTGTTAAGGCAACTACAGTTTTTCACAATGACAGTTGGCTATTGCTTTTTGACATTGTTTTAGCTTTTAACAACAATTTTTAGACTAAAATGTAAACATTTTAACTGACAGTAAAACACATAGTCAAAGACCATTTTAACCCTTTGAGGGCTGTCATGAAGTCCTCCGCAATCACCTACTAATAACCCAGTTTCCTTATTTCCTTATTTAGTGCTATGTGTGTCATACACCTTCCTCAAAGGGGGGTACTCCAAAGTCAAGTTATATTTTAGACTCTCAAAGTCTCAGTTTTATTATACAAATGAAATGTAACCATCACAACTAGTACAAGAGACTGTACAAGAGACTGTGACTTTGTGCATAGTTAAAAGAACATCTTTTCATGAGACAGCACTGAAGATATGGCACTTTGATACAATGTTATATAGTCAGTGTACAGCTTGTATAAATTTGCTGTCCTGACCCCATAGATAGGCCATGTCATGTTATATCACTGTATGGTCTTGGCCACTGTGCTGCTGCTCGGTTGTAGGCTATGTTCCCACTTAGGCGATTTTCAATCGCCTGCAGAATCGCCAGCAGGCGATCGGCAGGCGGTTATCACAGGCGATTTCTTTTTAAATAAACGCCACCATTATAAAAAATAATCACCTCCATATAGAATGAATGGAGGCGATTTATGATCGCCTGCACACACAATTGCAAATCGCCTCCAATCATGTCTATGGGCGCCGTCAGAACGCGGGGAGCAGTGTTTTGATCGCAGCCCCGATTGCAATTGCGTGCGATCCTATCAATGGGGACAAGCCCATTGTAAGTAGTGTGGGTGATTGGCAGGCGATTCTGCAGGCGATCCAGAAACGCAAGCGCAGGTGATTAATCTCCTAAGTGGGAACATAGCCTTAGAGTGTTGGCAATCTTCCTATTGCCTAGGCACATGATGGGGCAGGACTTGGGGTGACATCATATTCTGGAGCTGGACTTGGCAGGTGAAATGTAAAACAAACTTATGTGAGGTCCATCTTGTGGACCTTTTGGTTATTTTTTTTCTAGAAATGTTGGAATTTGATTTTGAGTTAATTAACCTATTCCTATATAACCTAATTGAGTTAATTAACCTTAATCTGCCACTTTTGGTGCAGAAATCTGAATCTCAATGGACCGCCAGTGTGGTTACATTTTTCATACCACTTTTGGCACAGGAAACTGGACTGAATCAGACTGCTAAGGGGGTTTATTTTATAATGGCAACTGTGCTTAATTGTGGACCACAGTTGAATTCTGTGTGCCTTGGCTGCTGCGGTTTAAGCTGTACCCACTTTCGAGGTATTCCCAAATTTTTGTTTTTTTATTGTTTTGTTGACTGTTAATGTTACAGAGAACACATTAAACCTGTTTTTTAAAGGACACTTGTGCTTCTTAACTGTGTCTGTGATGACTTCATCATGACTAGTTGACTCATTGTGACTTTGTTGACCGGTGACTCGATTTGAAAATCTTAAGTCATTATTCCCCTAGTAGTCGGCATCGTAAAAAGTACAGCTGTTCACTACTTGTGGAGGGTGAGGGCTCATGCCCCTACAGGGATGCATCCGCACGTACAGCACCTGTTGCCATGGTGATGTGCCTACAGTTCTAAAGTGGGGGGATTGTGGGTAAAGTCCTGAGTGTTGGTTGGGGGTAAAGTCCCGTGGGGCTTCTGAGCTCCTTGCTTTCTTTTCATTCTTGTATCAGGACAAAATTGTAAAAGCCATTTAATACTAAAGCTGTGCGGCTGTGGTGGGATTTTTGGGCAGTAACGGATGGGTAAGTGGTAACGACTCTAAAAACCACGTCTGTTACCGCCAAAACCTGTGTTTTGCACTGCGCTCGCACACACCGTATATACTCGAGTATAAGCCAAGGTACCTAATTTTATCTACAAAAATGGTGAAAACTTATTGACTCGAGTATAAGTCAGAGAGTGGAGTTTTTTAAATGTAAAAAATATAGAGAAAGCACAATTAACCCTAGGAATCAATCAAACCGGTAAATCTTAGTGTCAACCCCTTAATAAAAATAAGAGAGAACAAGTTTATTGTTATTACAGGATAATACGTTTCCAGTTAAAAAGTCTTTATTATTATTGTTGGGACCAATACATGGAATGGAAACTTATTTTCATGAATTTTCATCATAAGTAAGTTCACTAGTTGGCGGAGCATTCACAAAGGCTGCCAGTGTTCTGAAATATTTTCCCAGTGCCAGCGAACCAGCGATCGGCAAACACCAGGACAGGTAAGTGGTAACCTGACTCTGACCCTGACTTGAGTAGGGGGGTTTTTCATCTCATATTTTGGCCTGAAAAACTCTGCTTATACTCAAGTATATATGGTAATAATTCTAAAATTCTGATCAACACAATAATATAAATAAACACAGCAGCACATAAAATTATTACATCATAAACGTGTTATAAATCATAGTATGTGCAAGCTTGAAAGAAGTCCATTTTAAAGCTAGTAATGTCAGGTTATCACATATAATTACATCACATACAAATTTATCTCCCCCTAATGGCTCAATTTTATTTTCTCTTCAGAAGGAGTCTTGTGACTGAGGCTGAGATGATGTCATAATTCTGCTGCAGGCAGGAGAAGCTGTTTTCCAGGGTCTCTTCTTCCTAAGTGATCAATCTATACCCCAGGTGCCCAACCTGCGGCCCTTTGGGCAAAGTGTTGGCGAGGGATTGGTGGACAGGTGAGCACCTATGCTCCCAATATTGCAACAAATGGGGGATGATTGTATTATATATATTGCGGCACATAACTTCAGATTAGGAGCACATCACTGTTGAATCAAAGGTTATGTGCTCCATAGATATCATTAGAGGCTTTGATGCTATACATGACACAAAATGTATATTACCATACTACAGTGCTCCATAATGCTTGAAGTATCATTTAAGTTTTGTTATTTAAAAATGAAAAATATCTTCTAGCTCTGCCTGCTGTCCTCTTTTCATAACAAAAATGCTTATACAAGTCAGTATAGATTGAAAATGTTATGTGAGGCCTTTTAGTGATGCCGAGGGCCGCACTTGTGGCCCTCCATATCAACTCAGTTTCCCACCACTGATCTATACCATTAGCTCTTAAGCCCCCCATACACCTTACAATATCTCCATACAATTTCTGTACAATTAACTTTTGTTCTACCAAAACCATGTAATATGAGGATCTTTCTAAACCTTCCAATCAATATGTATTTTATCAGGGAGGACCCGGCACTACATAGTTGTTGGAAGATGTAAAGGAAATTGTATGGAGTGATCTAAAGGTGTATAGGGGGATTAAGCTAACCAGGAAGTAGAGGGTGACCCGCAAAATGCCTAAACAAACAAGTCTCTGTCTTTCTGGAGAAGATGAAAACATTGTCAGGGGAGTGCTGTGGCAATAAATACCTAGAAGGGGTACAATGACATAATCTTTCATGCATGGACTTATCATGACAAATTTTTTGCTTTACTTAAAGCTGATTAATAAGAAAGGTTAATAGCATGGGGTTACCTGACCAGAAGGGATGCGGACAGGCCGCTCACAGGATGGTGCTGATCACAGAGCTCCTTAGTCTGGCATAGTGAGAGGGATTCTGTCCCTGCTGCCAGCACAGCTCTTTGTTAAGCTGCTGCAAACTCCAGCTTGCCAAGCAAGCAGATTTGTCGCTGAATAAACGGCATTCAGGCCCGGGACGTCTATGACATCACAACCCTGGCACATAGGATATGTCGGCCTGCTCATCACCATTCTCTCTTATCCATGGAGCTACCCCTTCATTGTCAAGGTGATTAGATTCTATATACCCAGCATTGGTAAAGTACTTATATGGGGGCATCCATGTCTGCTGGTTACATGACCATTACCTGATCATTTCCATTGCTCAGAGTCTGGACACTCATTGTGCATCTATGACCATCTAGTATTGTCTCTGCCCTGTAGAATGAAAATTGTACCTGGTTTTAGGATTAAGGGGCATCAAGAAGCAGTCAAATAGGCAATAAACTTTGAGTGAAGCAGGTATTCTAATGGAGTAGCTCCTTCGCTGTCAAAGAATGCTTGCTGGAGAGAAAGCAGTAGGGTAGAAAAGTAGGTCTGGTCCAGCCAGAGAAAGATTGAACTGATAAATAAATTACCTCATAAAGCAGTGGTTCCCAAACTTTCCTTGCAGGGCCCCCCTTTTATATTTAGGAACATTATCGAGCCCCCTTTCCCTTTCAAACACAGGTTCAGATTGTGGACCAATGCCCCCCCTGAAATACCTTCTTGTCTAAAGTTCCTGTCAACATGTAAAAAAAAGAAAAAAAAAGTTCCTGTCAACAGCACTTCCTGTTTCACAGACAAGACTAAAGGCCACCACACACGCAACGAGCGGCTGACAATTTTGCCGCCTACCGATGTGTGTGCGTGCTTGCGGCTGTCGGGCAGCAGCAAAATCGGGGGTGCCCACATCGGGCCAAAGATCCCTGTCGCCCCACAGCTTGGTCGGCCAGAGAACAGACATGTCCGATAATCTCTGGCCATTGCCATTAGATTCAATGGGCAACGGCGTCCCCATTGAAACTAACGGTCGGCATATAAAGGGTGCCCGCCGATGCTGTCAGCGATGGCGCAGATTTCACCTTATGTTCTATTGTGACGTGATTTACACCTGTGGACATAAAAGAAAAAAAGTAAAGAGGTATGCACTTCCTAAAAAAAGGATTTCAATATATTTATATATGCAACAAATTCTCCTACAAGCCCAGATATTATTTTTACAAGTAATATTACCACTATGCAGTACATATCCTGGACCACAGGAAGAGATGAGGGAGTAGCTCAGCAGCTCCATACAGGCAGCCTGCAGGAGGAGGGATAGTAGTCGCAGGTCTTTTTTATTGGAAGCTCCTGCACAGAGGGAAAGTCTCACTCTTGATTTCTTTACAGGTCTGGAAGAAAAGTACAAATCACCCCAAGATTAGTGAAAGAACACATGGGACTCTTCATACCATGGAGTTCAGCTATGTGCCATTGCATAATTTGTCCACAAGGTGACGACATCTCATCCAGCTTTGTAAATTGTGGGTTAGGGTTAGTTTCCACATACACGAATACGCTTAACGGGGGTCCCGATGTAGCACATTGACATTGCCTGCTCGGCGGATGATCTGTTTACACATCCACCAGTGCAGAGGCTCAACGTACTCGACAACGTTGAGCCTTGCAGCGGCGGAGCAGCTCGCGCCGTGGAGACAGATCTGCTGCCGAGCAGGTAAGTCTATCTGCTACGACAGGACCCCCTCTAAGCGCATACTCTTAAGCAGGGTACAGACGGCTCGATATTCAAGCCGTCCGATGTACCCTGCAGCAGTGTGATGACGTCATCACGCTGCTGTCAGATATCGGAGAAGCTCCTTCTCCACAGCCGAGCTTTGCCTGGAGACCCAGGCAAAGCATCGGACATTGCCATATTAACGGTCAAAAAAGGCGAGATTGATTTGTTCCACTCTAAAACAGATATAGAGGCAGATTATATGGGTCAGATAGATGGCAGTGAGTGCACACGGCGCTCGAAACGGCCATCAATTTGACCCATATCTCCACGTCTGTACCCTGCTTTAGGGTCCCGACGTATGTGGAAACAAGCCCTTAGTGTTATTTATTTCCATTGCTGGTTGGAGGTGACATCAGGGTGCTACATATAGCACTTCACTTCTATCAAGTGATCTCAATTCTAATGCAAGCATTGGGCTGGCTCTTATAAGGAGTTATGCAAATATCAAATTCCTTGATTGTTGGATGGAAGTTGGGTATGCCAGTTTTGCATACAGACCACCCTAGGTATCACCCTCATTTAAAGGGTGATACCTAGGGTGGTCCATACCACATAAAAATGTATGTGGTATGGAATGTCCATACACATAAAAGGCTGTCCATACACATAAAAATTTCAAGAGAATCTATATTTGATGTAATAGTTCGATTTTTATATTGAAAATAGATTTGTTGAACCTTGATCTTTTTATAAATGTACAACACGATGAGTAATCAATCAATCTCTGTTAATCATCGAATTCGAGCAGAAGTGCTGTAGTGGTAGGCATGCCGTGAATGCTTCCTCGATCGGTTGAAAAAATTCATGTCTTGATTACACTGCAATCGATTAGAATTTACGGACATGTCCAATACAGTTCCAATCGAGATTCAGTCCAATATTGATTACTTTTACCTTGCTCGAACTAATTAAAAATATTCTATAAAGTTCTAATCCAGCAGAAAATCTGTATGTGTATGTGTATGGGTACCTTAAGCCTTCATGATTGAAAGAACTAAAATCTAATGAATGAAAGAATGAGAAAGAATGAGATAGGGACAGTCATGCTGAGAAGGAAAGAGCTTGATGGCAGCGGATGTCGATTACACAGAGAGTGATGTGGGCTCTATCACTGCTGTTTCTATAGCACACTGTCAGATTATGAATTAAAACAGTTAACAGAGCTCATTAGGTAACATGACACAGGAATAAGGGTGAATAAAATGCCAATACAGGAGAGAACCACTTGTTTCCATCCAAGACTTTGAACCTGTGTGGGGTACCCTCTGCTCGGCCTTACAGGATCGCTGGTTCGCCGGCTTCACCTGTCTGCTGCTACTGGGTTAGAGCAGGGGTAGGAAAAGTGTGGCTCAGAAGCCATATGTGGCTCTTTAGCCCCTTCAGTCCGGCTCAGTGGCGTAGGTCTGGCTACCTACAAGGGAACGCTCTGTCTACCTATATGGAGGGGGCTTTGTGGCTACAAATAAAAGGGGGCTCTCTGTATACCATAAAAGGGAGGGGCTCTATGGCTACCTACAGGGGGCTTTTAAGTAGTGATGGCCCGAACTGTTCACCGGAGAACTATTCGCGGCGAACATTGCATGTTCGCGTTCGCC
>CM070039.1:60377229-60390499 GCA_036250615.1 Ptychadena robeensis
GTTAGCGACAATGTCTCGCGGGGGGCCGTTAGGTTGGCGTTTGGTCAGGGTGCGATGCACACGCTCCAGTTCCAGGCCCTCAATAGGGATTTCAGGGGCCAGTTCCTGACATAGGGCAGCCGCGGCTGCGCTGCGGCCGGCATCTTGCCTGAGGCGCGCGCCAGGGCCTCCTTTCTGTCCTGCCGCTGGGATTTGCGCTGCGAGCGTTAGGAACGGGTCGGCATGGCCCCGGTGGCTTCTGGGGCTGCTCTGTAGGTCCCAAGGAGCAATTGTAAGTCCGTTGCCGTGGTTACGGCGGAGTTGTGGGGCGGGTGGCACGGAGCTCCGTTAAGCCGCGGCCATGTTGGATTCCGCGTGCATGTGCACTCCTATAAATATATTTATTATATACCCAGGTATACAAGAAACCGCATTGTATATATATGATTCTCAGTGCAATGCAGGCATATTGTTGATAGTTTGAGGGGCTGGTATGGTGCTGTACATAGCTCAATAAAAACAACAAAGCAACTCACCTCAAGAGTCTACATGCTTTGGTAAAAGAATGCCAGTTTGGATAATTGGATGTGCCTAGGCAGAGTGTATTAAAACACTGACCAATTTAGGTAACACCGCCATTCTGAGCATCAAGGATTGAAATAAACTAAAATCATATGATTAAAATGGTGTGTAGGGTGCTGGGTGCCCTCCAGCAGGGAACTGATGTAGTTCTATGTGAGTTACTGCAGCTTCTAATGCACATGTTAAAAAGCTGACTGTCTGCAGTTAAAATAGAGAAGAGGCTGTACAACTGAGGCCCAGAGATCAGCTGTCAAATGTATCTAAAGTCATTTTGGAAGGGGAGTCATCCTTTCTATTTGCCCTGATGGCCATTGTAACAGCTACTAAAAGTAATTGAAAATCCAAAATATAACAATTGTCACTGGAACAGAAAGGAGGATAAATCTTCCCATAGGGACCCCTGGACAACTCCCTCTACTGATGACCCCTATTGGTCATATTAATAAGTAGATGAGAGTGGGCTAATAGACCAATAGAGTAATTTCTTGTAGTGGGAAGGTATAAGGCCAGGCATGGCTTTAATAGAAAAACATGAACAAGAAGCATGAATCTAGATGGATCTACAACAATGACATGCAATGCAGAGTTTCAATTGATGAGGTTATAACACCTGTTATAGCAGGAATTGAAATATCTTTATCTGATATGGTGGTGCAGTTTTATTAATAAAGCTGGGCATAGACGTTCCCAATTGCTGCACGACCCGACCGCCGATCGGATGCTTTGCACGCTCCCTCATCCATTTGGGATCGGGTCAGGAATCGGGTGCCGCAACTAGCAGGACTGGGCTAAAATCAGCCGTCATGTCAGATTGCACATTGATCCGACATGACGGATAATTTTGCTCCCATTATGGCTGCCCTCAGCCGAAGTAATGAGTGGAACACAGAGGGTGCTGGCCGATTCTGGTGCCAAAATCGGATCTGGAGTCTATGGGAAATTGTCCCATCTTTTCCCAGCTTAAAGCATTTATATTTGCCTCATATTTAGCTTCACTAAGGGTTCATTTACACTGGTGGTTTTTAACCATCAGGTAAACGACCCTTTAAGGTGACTGACCGGCGGACGCCACATTAGGTTTTCGGGCTGCTGCCCAATAGGACCTCTATGGGGTCCTAAATTAGATGATCTGCAAACACCTGCACTATTTTGCAGCTGTTGCCTTGCACAAACTGTTGCCAGCATGGACATGCCACCCTGACCATGCAGCAATGTGAAAATAAACCATTTCCATAGGAAAGAACCATTATTTAATAAAGACTTCACAAGGTGTTTTCGTTTAGCCACTCCAAGACCTGGTCATGGGAGACCAGTGAGCCACTGAAATGTGTTGGCCGCCCTATTGTTTTGTCTTGCTGAAACATCACTGCCCCCCTCTTTAACCATTTTATTTTAACTTAGCAGAAGTAGAAAAGATCAACCCAGCTGATCTAAGGCCCCCCATGCATGTGTCGATTTTTGCGCTTGATGTGATTGCTTCCTGGCGGAACTCAAGGGAGTCTATACGTGTATGGTTAGCTTAACTGAGCATGTCCTCCACCATGAGTTCTCAGAAACTAATTTTAATAAAATTTTAATATAAATATTTTCTATAAATAGTAATTCTATAGAATTTATGGTATCTGCCATCTTAAACTTATGGGAAAGCTCCATCATTAAAAGGCTTTACTGAATATATTAGCATTTATTGTGTAGCTCGCCCAATGAGCAGGTACACAGATAGTTTAGCTAGTACTACTCATTCGGAGGACTTGGAGTTGTTGCTAACCAGTGTAATATGCTAATGAAACGGGTATTTAAAGGGTTAAAAAACCTCAATCTAAAATCTATGGATGGCAGCTGGATGAGCATTTTCTTGTCAAATGTCTTCCACATGTTCATTGTTAACCTTTGCTGGTTGAAGGTAGTGACAGAGAAGAGAGAAGGCAATAGGGGAATAGAAGAGAAATTTGTATAAAAATGAACAGAGAAAAAGAGGCAGGGGAGGTTTATGACTGACTGTAAGGAAAGGAAAGAATAACTTTAGCAGATGAGCCTAGCAAGTGGGTTCTCAGATCTTAGATGTTCTTAGAAACTTAACGGTCCCTAAGCATTAAGCTTAAGCTTGGTTGAGTTTGATCAGAAATAACTGCTAGGTTTTACTAAAAGTTACATTGGTTACTTTCATTTTATTGCTGTTCTTCGATTAACTACCAGGGCATAAACAAATTTTTTATAAAGTACAGATACCAGTCACTAAAGTTAAGTCGAGTTGGCTAGTCATGGTGATGTCATCACAGATCACAGACATAGTTTAGGAACAAAAGTGTCCGTCAATAAACAGCTTTTGTAAGTTCAACAAGACAATAAAACAAACCAAAACACAAATAGGCTAATACCTCGAATTTCCTGGTAAATTTAAGTGCAAAACAGAAAGTGGGTACAGCTTAAACTGCGGCAGCCAATGCACACAGAATGAGCCAACTGTAGTTTACTAAATAAATACACATTAACCTCCTGAGCGTTTTGCCGTTGGCACGTTTTTTTCATAACCGTGCCACGGATTGCCTGCTCAGCTGGAGGATGGAGACGCCGGACTTATGCTGAAAGAAAGCGACGCCCCTCCAGTTAGACGGAGGACTATGGCGCCGCCATGATGCATGAAACTCAGCCCGAGTTAACTTGGGCTAGACGCTCAGAAGGTTAAATTGCTTGCATGCTTCTCAAAAAAGAGAGGTGGTCCATTTCAATCCGGTTTTCTCTGCCAAAAGCAGTACGAAATGTGTAACCACCCTGGTGGTCCATTGTGAGGAGTCTGCTACAAGCCGGCCATAGATCGAAATGTTTATGGCCGGTTTAAGTTGGTATATATGTATATTAACTGTAGAGGTGAGCTTTAGGGGTTGGGGGAGCGTCTTGCTTCTCACTTTAATGAGTAGACTTTGAAGACCGGGACCTGACAGGGGTAGCTGCATAGCCATGCCCATCTTATTTTTGGAGTATGGCTTATATTGCACAAATGTTTAGAAATCCTGCTACAGCTTATTTTCTGGGTATGTCTTATTTTCTGGGAAACATTGTACTATATATAATGAAAGTGAACTACATAAACAATTATTATTTTATTATATCCTTTATTATTATACTTGTATGAGAAGACATGCATACTCCTCACATGTGGAATGTCCGTTTTGTCTGTGTTGCAGTTTCGACGTTTCCAAGAGATGACATTGACCCGCTTACAGGGCATTGCCGAAAACTACAACATCTCCTACAACATCGATGCTCGCTTCCACCACCTCACTGACCAGCATCATTCTCTGGCAGAATCCCTTAATGCTTCTAGTGACATGACTCAGCAGGAGTTGAATGGCGTAAAGTTTTGGCTTAAAAAGGTCCAGAAGAAAACAAAAAAGTTGGACTTGAAGATCTCTGCTCTGGAGCGAGCCATGGCTGACAGAAATAAGCAATTGACGAAAGAAAATAAGGCCCAAGCTATGGCAATGGCCAACTTCACAACAATGCTTAATAATCAGAAGA
Organism: Ptychadena robeensis; assembly: GCA_036250615.1. Taxonomy (NCBI): domain Eukaryota; kingdom Metazoa; phylum Chordata; class Amphibia; order Anura; family Ptychadenidae; genus Ptychadena; species Ptychadena robeensis. The sequence continues at coordinate 60,381,310 of CM070039.1, forward strand.
GAATTATTTACCAGTTAATGAAAGATAAGGGTGATCTGCAGAAAGGAATAGAGGCCTTTCAGAAGACTATTGACATTCAGGGCAGAAAAATTACAGAGCTTGAAAAACAGCTTCAGAACATGCAGCAAAATGAAATTTTGCCACCAAGCTCCTTGATGGCTCCTGAGATCAATCGTACACCTGAAGAAAAACAGCCAGATCCACCACAAAATGATCCAGACCCCATAACTGTCCAACAACGAATGCTCAAGTTACAGACCAAGCATAACCAACGAAAGAAGTTCCATGAGGAACAGCTACTCCTTATACCTAGCAAAAAAATGGAACCCATGGCAGCTCAACAGGGTGAAGTAACCAGAAAACTAGGTCCACCAGAAGAGAAGATGTCTGATGTCCAAACTACAAAGATGCCACTTGTTACAATGGGGCTACAGCCCAACCAGAGGACAAGTCTCCCTAAGTCCCAACAATCATTTGCTCCTGTAACTGATAATGTTATACAGATATCAGCACAGCGTAGCTCTGTGGGCAGGGACATCAGGCCACCAGGGGATGTAAAACAACCTCTGCCATCTACAAGGAAACCATTGTGTGCAACTTCTGCTCCAAAAACTGAGGAGAAGAACACCAAAACCCCAGCCACAAGTAAGTGTACTATAAAATTATTCAAATTTAAAATGGGATATTAAAGTGGCAAAAAGTTTGTAAAGTTTTTAGGTATATAGGTATAGCTTTAGTAGTAGACTATGGTTTCTAAAATTCTTAACCTGCAACTGGCTTTTATGTAGCTGTCATTTTTATTGCAATCAATTCAATAATATGCAAATTAAAAAAAAATTAATCTAAAAATGTATTTGTACAAATTGTAATTCCACCCTAAAAATTTCAGAAAATGTGTCCAAGCTCTGGATTTTTTTTTATTAGAAGTGTTCTTTGAATGGCTTCCTGTACTTTTTGTTCTGAGGTTAATAATGATGTTCTCTCTCTTCTGTTCTTTCTAAAGTTTGCAATGTGCATTCCATGCTCATTTTTCCTAACTCATCCATGGCAAACTATGTCACCTTTACCAAAGGCTTAAGGGAACCACTGCATGAGCTGTCTGTCTGTAGCTGGGTCAAAACCGATGTTGGGTACCTTGGCACCATCCTTTCCTATGCTACAGAAGATAATGACAACAAGTTCGTTCTGCACGGCAGGAATGGAGCCATCTATGATGCCTTCCACTTTGTAATTGGAGATCCAGCCTTCCGGGAATTACCTCTTATGCCCTTGATTGATGGAAAATGGCATCACACTTGTCTCATCTGGTCCTCCATTCAGGGCAAGTACTGGTTTTATGTTGACCGTAGACTGACATCCACTGGATCCCGGTTTCAGAAAGGCTATGAGATCCCACCTGGAGGATCGATGGTTCTTGGACAGGAGCAGGACACTATGGGTGGTGGATTTGACATCTCTGAGGCCTTTGTTGGAAGTCTGGCTGGCTTTGCTATTTGGAATCGGGTCTTGTCACCTGGAGAGGTTTCTGCCATTGCCACAGGGAAAGGGTTGCCCAGGGGTACCATCCTAACACTGGAAAATGATCCCTTAATTCATGGTGCTGTAGAAAGGGTGGACTGTACCTGTCTGGAGAACTGTCCTTAGAAACGGTATTTCATCTTTTGTTGTACTTATTGGAAATAATGAGATGCAGTATTTTTTGGAGACTCTGTCACAGTCTCAAGTGACCTTAGGGGTAGAAAGAAGCAAGCCAAATACCCAACCTGGTGTACATGGATCTTTGTTCCTCCCACTGACAACAGCAGCCCTCAGTATAGAATGGGACACAACAATGTGTGTCAATATTACACAATCCTATCAAGTACCAGCAGATGGCATTGTAGCCCCTCGTCATTAGGATTTAAGTGACTTGTATACTATTCAAAAACATGCATATACTATATGTAGCAGTATGTGTAGTTTGAGCATCTCTGTATATCTTTGTATCATTTTATCCTATTTTTTTTGTTGAAATTATTTAACCTGAACTCCAGCCTTTCACAGTTGGACATGATCTTCTAATGTTCTGAAATTCCTAAGGGCGTAATTTACATGGTTGTGTGAAAACGGCGAGCTTCCAGTGGCCCAATGCTGGAAAACCACAGCCATCAGTTGATTTGCAGGTGTGTGTGTGTCCCCATAAGAACAACATGGGGCCTTAGGCGGGAAGTCAATTCATGGAGGCTGTAGACCAGGGGTGGGCAAACGTTTTGACTCATGGGCCACATTGGTTTCTAAAATTTAGAGACACCTCTAGGCATTATGTGCATTTATTGCAGAGAACAAGCGGAAGGGAGCATCTTTTCAACAAAGTGACGAAGGGTCTGAAAAAATAACTAAACGGGCCACACCTTCTACTGTAGACTATCTACCTCCTTAAAAACTACAGCCTTAAGGTCCAGGGTTCCCCCTGCGTTGAGTGCATTCCTTGACGGGGATGTGGATGGAGCCCATATATATTACCTGCCTCCCTCACTGACTGTTTACACTGCGTTGAGCCTATCCTCCAATGGAGAGGTTAACACAGGGCAACACGTCAACCTCTGGCCAGCAGATTGTCTAATCGCTGTGTAAACATTCACTCTGTGTAAACATTCATTCTCTCGACATCCCCGACAAGGAATGCACTTAATGCAGAGGGGTAGGAGCCCTAGACGCCATGGAAACATAGCCGAACTCTCAAAGACCTGCACACTGGGAGCTTCAACAAGTCAGGTAGTTTCCAGGCTAGAGCACATTCAACATCATCCTTTTCCCCCCGCCTAAGGGCTAGTTCCCACTAGCTCGATTTGTCGCGGCATGACAATCGTGGGTGGTCACATCAATTCATTTGCATGGGCTTGTCCCCACATAGGCAAACGTCCGTAACCGCCCGCAATCTGAATCGCGGTGCCCTATAGACGTGAATAGATGGAAAAATCATGCGTGGCTGCAATTTTGTAATCATGCCCATGGGCGCGATCTTGCATAGTGCTCTTTTTTTTAATCACAATCGCGGCCACTCGTGATCCTCGTGCCGTGGCTAATCGCTCTAGTGGGAACAAGCCCTAACTGTCCCTGGTTCAACTCTTCATTCATTGCTATAGTGATTTTACTTACCATACATGTAGTCTATCAATAATATTTGATAAGGACACCTGTAGCAGTCAAAAAGTAGGCACCACATCCCATTAAGAAAATTCCTAAAACACAATCTCAACTGGATCTTGCCAACTAGCCAAGTAGCTCTCGCCAACAAGGACCACTAAGACAATTGGACCAGAATTGCTTTGTTACAGGGCGAAACGCGTTGGCACTTGGATGTCTTACGATCCACTACTCAAAGACTTGGTTCATGAATACCAATTGGAAACTCCTCCATGCACATGATCTAACTATATATTGATTTTGACTGACTGACTTATTTTTAGTAGTTGTAATAAACATTGTTTTATCTGCATTCACTTGGTTAATTGTTTATACTTCAGCACCTTAAATATCCCTGGGGTTTGGCCACCCCTGCTCTAGTTGGCGAGAGCCACTTGAGATTGTGTTTTACCATACATGTAGGTATTACCTAGTGTGGTCTGCAGACAGAAATCCATCCAATAACACACCAACTATCATATTGTTTTCATGGGGGTTGAAGGAAAGCTACATACAGCTTGACAAACAGCCATGGTTCCCAGGACTGTTAGACCTAAATAAGATATTCAAATGAAATGAGGGAGGTGGTGGAGAAACCGCAAAGGAAACATTTAACCTTCGCTGCGCAGGGGCAATTACGGCGGAACACAACATGCTCCGCCGCGAGTTTCTGCCCGGCCGGAGGTCATGGTTCCATACATGCCGATGCTCCCAACCGCTGGGGGAATCTGGTGGACAGGTGAGTCTGTCATTAGTTAACTCGGGCTGAGTTTCATGATGCATGAAACTCAGTCCGAGTTGACTCGCGCCAAACTTGAAGACTTTTCGCTAGTCATCCGACTGGCGGCTATGTCAATTCAGAGCCACTAGCTAAACGTCTTCAAGAAACAAAACACAGCAAGTCCAGTTGATTTGAATTAAACACTACAGATTTGAAAAAAAAATTGGCTGTTATTCAGCACTGTGTGGGGCTGATCATAAGGGGTGTTTCTATTTTTTGGCTCTGTGTGGGCATTCTTATGATGAGAGGGAGTGGCATTAGAGAATTGGATTGCAGAATGAAAATAAAAACTGAGACTTCAATTAGGAATTAGTTGTAGTAATACATTGCTTTCTGCCATGGAAAGTATTTTCTCTGTATTTGCAAAAGAATAAAAAAACAGCACATGCTGATCCTTGTAATTAATGCACAGCATTCTGAACGCCAGAATAAGTCATTTCTTCCATATATGTGCAGTGTGAGAGAAACTTCATTTTCATATTTGGTGGCTGGGCTTGTCTCTGCCCCTTCCTGTAGTTTTCTACTGGGCCCTCCCACAGATCTGCTCTCTGCATAGACTAGGTACAGTTGCAAGAAAAAGTATGTGAACCCTTTGGGATAACATGGCATTTTGCATGATTACATGGCGTTTTGCATGATTATTGGTGTAACTTAGATGAAGATCAGAGCACATTTTATGATGCAAAACTTTTTCATACTTTTTCTTGCAACTGTATAGCCAGTTAGGATGTGTCTACTATATGTAAATGCTAAAATCTGGTTTCGTAAAGCATTGGTCGTATATACGGCAATTTGATATCCTTTGTAGCTATTGAGAAATATATCTGAATACAGGATTTTGGTTAAAAAGATTTACTTTAATGCAAAAAGTTTGGCCATTGACATTCCCAACCTTGCTGTTTTCTACTGTCGGTGTTGTGCCGGTTTGTCCTACCATGCCAACTGCGCATTTGCAGGACGAACAATTTATTCTACCGCGTCGAGAACTCCTACCTGCCAGCTGCAGATAGCCATAGTTTTGCTTTGTTAGAGGGCTCTGCTTATGAGCTTTGGCTGTCAAAGTTAGGGGTTTGGGGGGAGGTTAAGGTTTAAATAAAACTAACCTCCCCTGTTCCCTTACCTTAACCCCTAACTTTGACAGCCGAAGCTTGTAAGTGGAACCCTGTAAAGGCCCCCATACACGTCTAGATTTTTCATCCAATCAACTCAATTCAATCGATTTTTTTGTTGATTGATTAAAAATCTATGGCAGCCCACATGGTTAGATCAACCTAAAACAATTAAAATTGGGAAAAAAACTTATTGAAAAATGATTGGACATGCTGGTAAATTTTAATTAGTTATTATTGAAATTCATTACACTTTCCATCGATCCCAAAAAAGTTGATCAAATATATGTTACTACAGTTGGCAAACATACAATTAATCACCAATTTTCCTGACCCAAAACAATTTCTCTTTTTAAGTTGATTGAAAGGAAAATCTAGACGTGTATGGGGGGCTTAACTCTGTCAAAAGCTGTCAAAACTTAGGAGATCTCGACAGTGTAGAAGAAATCGTTTGTCCTGCACATGCGCAGTTGGTAGGGTAGGATAAAATCAACGGGGTAGAACAGCTCGGCAGAACACTGGACTGAAGTGAAAAAGCTACTGTCATGTAGTTGTAAACATGAATTTTCCATGAAGTTTCAGTTTAAATGTTTTAATAGAAAGAGAAAATCATGCCATTATGACTATATTAAATAACAGTACTGTGCTCAGTGATATTCAGGGATGAGGTTGAGTTAGATTGAGTTCAGGGTAAATCTTCCAGGTTCGGGATTTGCTGTACTGGTGAATGTATGTGTCCTCCAGCAGAATGTGTTATGAGCTCACAATACATTTAATGTCCTATAAGCTGTTCAATCAAAAGAAAAGAATACAATGGAGCCCTTCAACTAGGGACTTGGTTTGGAACCATTAAAAGAGAAATAACAAATTTTACTACATTCAGATATATTAAAATATATTTTTATGAATAAATATGATTCAAAAATAGATTCAGAAAGGGGTGATAAGACCCATTATCCCTGTATTTAAAATATTAAACATGATACACAAAACACTTACTTACTTACTTACGCTGATACAATACTTGTTGGAGTACTAATAGCAGTTTGATAACATCAATGCGTTTCACCCAATTTCCTGTATGTAAGGCTTCCTCAGGACAGTTACAAACTGTTAAAGAGGTATGGATACCACAATTGTAAGGACGATAATGGATTTCCTATGTGCAAAAGAAGAGGAACACAGTGACAATTGAAGAAAAAATTATTTCCAGAGATGCATGATACATATGGTTAACATTATATTAGTCATGAGGTAGTTTGATATTTGATCAGTTCATTTTAATAGCTCTATAATAGCTCTATAAGTTGCAGGAAGGCTTAGAAATGCCAATGGGTGGGGGTTTGGATAAATTATTTCCTCACTATAAAAGGTAGTGTCAAAGAGTAACTATAGCTTACTACCTGGTATGAGATTGGGGCTAGCCAGAAAACGAAAGCCGGCCATACACGACTAAATTTTTTGTTCTATTCCCGAACAATCGACCACAGTGCGTGTTCGCAATCAATTGTTCTGGAATCAATGTTTGGGCACCTTGAGTGATCAACCAAAATCAAAGCAAAAATTGATTGCTCAGTGAACCGACATAAACCGCCTGTATTTTTTGTACCATTGTCAATACTTTGCATGGGGACTCTCGATCCCTATCTAAAGTATTGAGCAGAAATTTATACCTCAAGGTGGTGTGCACTGCTATCGCCGATTTTGCGATCACGTTATGATCGTACCGCATTCGCTGGGGGAATCACAACGTGTATGGCTAGCTTGACTTTATTCTAATTGCTAGCTCTTTGCCCAAAACAGTAACTTTTTTGCTTTTATTAGTCAGAGTAGGTCATCTCAATTTTAAAAGCCGTAACAAATCTTCTGAACTCCAGCTAAATGTAATGTAACACTTGCACAGTGGTTCTCTCAGCCTGCACACACAAATTCAAATTCTTTTACAGTAAATCATATCAACTTTCGACTTCCATCCCGACGCAAATGTACTCATGTTTAGCTGTAGGTTTTTGTTCTTTTTTATTTTATGCTGATTAAACTTTCTTACTGTCCATTTGTCCTTTGAGCTGCCTTTTGTTCACAGCATGCATCAGGCTCAACTGAAAGAAAAATAAAACAAAATTTAAGAACAGTGTGCACCTAATCCAGCTCACTTTTAACACACATTTACCACACTGCCCCCATGTATACAAAAAAAACATATGGACCACATAGGCCTATTACTCCTGAATAAAACTATCCTGCTATAGGGTTTTTTTTGTAGTGGAGAACATCTGCTTTTTAGGCCGAAAATCTGTTTTTACACTACTGTCTCATCTGCTTTATATTTTTATTCTTAATGAGAATGTGACTAAGGCATTGGTCAGTGGCAAGATATCACCAAAAGAAAAACTGTGTGTGTATACTAAGACTACCTTAAAAAAAAACTTTTTTTAAAAGAATGAAATGAAAGAGATTGGCGAGCTCCTACTGTCAAACTAAATGTTGAAAAAGAAAACAGCTCCAACCCTGAACTTTCCCATAACCTCCTTCAAAGAACAAGATCCCCACCAAGCCTGACATAGTTTTACTAGAGAGGGGGTATTCCATGGTCTGAGATAGAACATTAAGGTCAGATGTATATGTCCTGCTCTCAAATATCTTATTGCATCCACTCCCTACCACAGATTGTAAAGGTAAGAATTTTGGGAATTTTGCGCGCATTCCCACCGATCACCCGGTTGCGCCCACCTGGTCAGAACGTCCAGGATCCTCCGAGCGGCCAGCTGCAGCATGATGACGTCGGTCCCTCATCTATGTAGGGAGAATCTGCCCGGATACCTTTAGTATCACACTAATAGGATCAGAAGTTCTAAGACATAATTAGTAAATAGGCTTTATGGGCACCCAATAACCTCACAGGTCACACAAATTGTCGTAAAAATTTAAACAGTCTTTATTAGGTACATGGCTGTCTCATATGAAATAATGTGAAGCATGATAGAAAAAGTAAATAATACAAATAACAATAAAGTATGGCCCAGTGGTTGGTTCTTCAGGGGTTTGGGGCAGTATAGGATACTGCAATGAAACAATACACATAAACACAGCAGTGACACAATACATTTCAAAACTATTTCCATACACATTGTGTAACCGTATATAGGGAACATAGAAATTTACAAGGTATAGTATAGTATATCAATGAAGGACTCCTATATCATAATAATGTGTAATAATGTGGACCCCCCACTGGGAGTAAAACAGGTTAAACTAGTCCAGCCCAAATTTGGACCTGGTGTGGTCAAGATGTGACTCTCTCCGGTTAAAGGAATCCAGTGGCCGTCGGGAGATCCAGGTTGAACTGATTGCCTCCTTGTACCAAATTGGGGGCTACCTTCAAAGTGGGAAAGGACCTTCACCCTGTCACTATCAAAAAACAACAGTCCACTTCTATGGGCATATAATCCTACATTCAGGAAGATGAGAATCCCCCAATTATTGCTCCCTGAGGTGGAAAGCCTATAGTGTCCTGTGGAAAAATAAAGGTAATAACCACCTTAGATCCCATTAGGTATAGAGATTCCCAATTTACACACCAACATATTAAACACATACCTCAATGCTAGGATTCCTGACCTAAGTCCAGTTCTTATGGCAGACTAATGGCTCCACATGTCACTCATCAAACACAGTCCTTATATACAGCAAGATGGATCCCACCTCTAGGTGGGTGGTCTCCCTTAGATGGTCTCTGGCCAATCAGTGGGATGCCACTCCCCTCTACCTCCATCGTAATCAGAGCTAGTGATGGCCCGAACTGTTCGCCGCGAACTATCCGCGGCGAACATCGCATGTTCGCGTTTGCGCATTTTCGCAAACATATGGCGAGTTCGACCCGCCCCCTATCTTTTTGCATTGAAGAAACTTTGACCCTGTGAGTCACAGTCAGCTGACATAATCAAGCCAATCAGTACCCCCCACCTCACGGACCATCCCACCCCATAGCAAGGAGAGGACGCCATTTCACATGTTGCTGAGAAGGAGAGAGTTAGAACAGAGAGTTGCTGCTGCTGAACCATTAGCTAGGCAGTGTTCAGTGTTCAGTGTCATCTACAGTCTACTCTTCTACAGTGCTTCTTAGTCTGCTGTCAGG
>CM070039.1:60399179-60416651 GCA_036250615.1 Ptychadena robeensis
CTGGAAGCCAGTGTAGAGATTTGCAGAGAGGAGCAGCAGATGAGGAGCGGTTAGAGGCGTCTAGCAGCGCCATTCACGATGGACTGAAGAGGTGACAGTTTTGTTAGAGGGAGACCAGAGAGGATGATGTTACAGTAGTCCAGATGAGAGATGATAAGAGCGTGTACCAGGATTTTGGTGGTCTCTGGGGAGAGAAAGGGGCGGATTTTGGAGATGTTGCTGAGATGGAAGTGGCAGGATTTAGCAATGTTCTGTATGTGGGGAGTAAAGGAGAGCGCAGAGTCGAAGGTGACACCAAGGCAGCGAGCTTGTGGAATGGGGGTGATGATGGTGTTATTCACTGTAAGTGAGATGTTGGGGGGGAGGAGGCTTGGAAGGTGATGGAGGAAAGATGATGAGTTCTGTTTTTCCCAGGTTGAGTTTAAGGAATCTGTCAGCCATCCAAGAAGAGATGGCCGATAGGCACTGAGAGATGTTGTCCAGGACAGAGGGAGTAAAGGCCGGGGTGGATAGGTAGATTTGGGTGTCGTCAGCATATAAATGGTATTGCAGACCAAAGGATGAGATGAGTTTGCCAAGGGAGGAGGTGTAGAGGGAGAAAAGGACCGGGCCAAGGACGGAGCCTTGTGGGACGCCAACAGGGAGGGGGGTGTGAGAAGAAGAGGAGCCATTGAAGGAGGTTTGGAAAGAGCGGTCAGTCAGGTAGGAGGAGAACCAGGAAAGAGCAGAGTCACAAATACTGATAGAGCTCAAGGGCTGTAGAAGGAGAGGGTGGTCAACAGTGTCAAAGGCAGAGGAGAGATCCAACAGAAGAAGGAGGGTAGGGCTGTTCCATGCAAGATTCACTCCATATTCCTTCAACCAAGGCCACAAGGCCAGTACCAGGGAAATAAACATTTAGGGGCAAAACTTGCAGCACCCATTATCTGAACACTCTGACTAACTCATAAAGAGATACATTTTGCAATCTGGCTTTAACAATTTACCCGTGAGCACCTATTTACATATTACACATCATTTTTTTATTCATACATACATACCAAGACGAATGTATATATGCAACTCATGCTATCAAAGTAGCATAGATTCACCAAGTTATTACACAGATATTTACATAAAGAAAAGAGTCACAACAACAGCTCAAAACATTATGTTTAAATTATGTGACACAGGCTCATCTCTCCTCCCATATGTAAATTACTGCTCAGATGAATCATCTACCTGCAGCTGTCACAGCTCTGTATGAGCGGAAAGAAGCAGCTGCCGCTCACATGCAGATGCATGGATGGATCATCCATCTTCAGATCTGATCCCTGAATATAAGACCTACCCTGAAAGTAAGACCTACCCCGAAAGACCTAGCTGCTGCCCCCCCCCCCTCCCCCTGAGCTTCTAATATAAGCTGTTCTTTAAAAATAAGACCTACCATGTCCCAGAGAAAGCTTCCATATTTAGAAAAGACATGACAGGATTATAAGACAGTGTCTTATATTTGGGGAAACCGGGTATGTAAGCACATGCAGAAGCATGGATGATCTGCCAGTCGGCGGATCCTTTCCTGCTCAGAGCTGTGTGTGAGCAGAGTGAAGCTGCAGCTTACATACAGATCTGCAGATAGATGATCCATCCATGCATGGATCCTCCCTCTGCAGAAGTCTGCATGTGAGCAGCAGCTGCTTCTTTCTGCTCTTATACATGGATGTGACAGCTGATCCACTCACATACAGCTCTGCAGAATGGGATCTGGAGAAGGGGGAAGCCACTGACAGCTTCCCCGCCTCTTTAAACTCCAGCTTTGCCGGTTTGAGCAAGAAGCTCCAACAGGCAGAACTGTAGTTACCCTGTATTTTTTACCAGGATGAGACGCTCCACTGTATAAGGCGCGTTCTATACAGCGCACAGCATCTTAAAAGCTGAAAAATACGGTAAATGAGTCCACAATCCTAGACACTTTCTAACGTTTTTTTTTCTACCTCTTCATTATTATCCTTGGAACTGAACTAAAGGGGAAAGCTACCATTTTGAGTTGTCTCCAAAACAACATATGCATATATATTTAAAAAATGTTTAGGTTGAAAATGGAAAGTCCATTCTCATAGTCTGAGCCCCTCACCTATTGTTAGTAGGTGTGAAATGGAGATGAATGTTGAACATGGAGAAAACAAAACTTGAAAAGATGCCTTCACAGCATCTTATACAATTTCTCCTGCTCTGCATTTCAAGGGTATTTTCCCAGGAGGACATTGATGTCACACATAACTATGAGGTTGGCTAAATATGATTCCGACATTTGGAAGAGTTGGTGTTTCCAAAAATGTATAGTTTGCATAAACGTAATCTTCTCCGTTTTTTAAAGGAGAGAGAAAATCCTATGGCATATGCCTTGGATACCAGGGTAAACTGCCACCAACATAAACATTAATGCTCATTGTAAGGATCCCTTGCTATCACATAGCATTTCTGGAATTTTCAGGCTAAAAGGACAGTCCCCTTAATCCTTCCCTTAGATCAAAAAAATTTATATGTGCCAAAGTCATTGTTGGGTATCAGTGTGAGTGCTGGAATATATTGCAGCTCTAGGTCCTCTATCATATATTCTGGTAGTCTTGATAACTGCGTCCCTTTATTTCAGAACTGAAAGACAATGTCACTGAACTTTTAACCCAAGTCCCAGCCAGAATGGACATTATAGAAAATCAAATGTCATCAATACAAAGAAAACTGGAAAACATGGAAGAGGCCATTAAACCAGAATCAGCAAGCCAAACCTTCCTTGACCCAGTGGAATCTGGAAACCAAACAGAAGTGAACCAGACCATCTCCGACCCGCCACCTCGCAGGCCATGCAACTCTAAGACATGTAGGGACAACACCACAGGGCGCAGGAAGGTTAAGGTCAACAATAACCAACTCATCAACAAGGTGGCAGCTCTCACTGAATTGCTAAATGGCCACAACGAGCTACTGGAGGAACTGTACCAGCGGGTCACTGCACTGGAGGCAAAACGGAAAACCAGCCAGGTGCCACCAAAGCCAAAGGAAGGAAGTGGAGGTGGCCAATAAATGGAGGCATACATTTAATTAATCAGTATTTACAGGTCATTGTAAGGAGGATCTGACATGAGGTGTCCGCTGGTTGTTTTTCGCCTGATAGACTTGTTGTGGGGTAGTTAACTAAATGATTCCAGAAGGCCTGCACAAGTTTGCAGGCTCTCGTGACAGGTCATTTCACTGGCTGCTGCTGGAGTGACTGCTCATTTCCCTTAAGTGCAAATTCGCAACCGGAGCTCCATAAATCAACCGTTCAAGCACCCTGGTCCCCATCCAAAGGAATGACATTCAAACAGGATTTACAGAAATGTCCGTTACCTGCTCGTCAGACCTGTCTTTGAGCTGGATCAACCAATCCCAAAGCCGACTAGATTTTTTTATTTATAAGAGCACAATCCTGCGCGGTGAACATGCATGTTGCTCGATTGTGCTCTAATCTATAAAAAATCACGCCGTGGATGGACACCTTTAGTGTGACACAGAGCTCAGATTGGGGAGGTAGAGAGGGGAAACAACTAGGAACATAACAGAGATGTTTGCTTATCTACCTTATCCAAAACAGAAGAATAAAAAGGGGCGGAGTAAAATTAAATTGTTGCGGTAGGAAAATTTTAATACATTCCATCATTTCTCAATTCACATATATTTCTTTTACTGTAAATATTCCTCTTACATTTTATTTTTATGTCATAGAAATAAAAATGTAACAAATGTCAAAGCCAAACCTTGATATATAGGGCCCACTTTGGAGTTCGCTTTAGAGAGCGGTACACCAGGTATTGCAATGCAGCGCCAGGGTTTGGTATTCAAACATCCAGGAAAATCTGAGTTTTGTGTAATTTCCTAAAATAGCCTTAAATGTTCATCCTTTGGCCACCTTCAGTCAGTTCAGCCCAAGACACTCTGCATTATCTGGAAATGCACAAAAGCAAAGTTTATCTTTGGGAACAATTAAGACATTAATTAGGCTCTGTAACCAACACATCATGAAATGTATTCTGAGCAGTCTGAGCACCTATGACCTGATATTAGCCTGTTGAAGTCTCTGTATAGAAGGCTGAGAATGTGAAAGGAGGAAGCAGTACCAGGAACTTGCCTGCTCATATGCAGAAAAGTAGCATTCTGATAGGAAAAGAGACTTAGGACTCAGTAAACATTACATGTGTTTCAAAGGCCTTTTTCTGGAGAAAGATGAGCTTTTCTCTATCTTGCTTCTCCTTTCATTTTGCAATCACATCTCGAGGGAAGGTCCAAGATGACCAGGGTTCAGAAGTGAGTTGAATGATCTGAACAGGGACATTTTACAGCTGTTGCTGTTTACTAGGGAGGTAATCCTCAGGCGGTGCTCAACTGTTCAGGCCTAGCCTGTTCAGCTTACCCATTTTTGCTCTCACTGTTCTATTGTTACTGTGACCTCGTTCCTATGTCAAAAGTAAAACAAAAGTTATACTACATACGCTTAATGTCATTGGTTGATCCTAGTATCTGTGCGGTTGTAACCGCGCGGCTGAACGCATGCCTAAAGTTGTCGCGCGTTTCCGCGCGTTTTTGCGACGCGATTTTGTATTGCAGATGTGGATGCGGTTGGGGCGCGGATGCGTTTCAAAACGCTGCAGCTAGCGTTCAGAAACGCGCCCTAAACTGCATCCACACCCGAACTCGCACAACCGCACCAGTGGAAACTATATTGAAGTTTCCAATGGATGCGGTTGTGCGCGGGGGCGGCCGCGCGGCTGCAACCGCACGGGAACGCTACAATGGAAACAAGCCCACTGTTCTTTGCAGAAAATGTCACTGACAAGCGCTACAATGTTATGGCAATGGGGAAGCACACGACAATCACCTGTCAAACATGAAACGGGGTACTCGGAGATTGGTCATCTGCAAAATGTTTTTATCTAACTTTGTGAATGATCCCTAAAGCTTGGCATAGACGTGCCTATTCCTGCCCGATCGCTGATCAGATGCAATGCACGTTCCCGCATCCGATCAGGTCGGCAAGGAATCGGGTGCGCCAACTTGCAAGATTGAACTAAAATCTGCCGTCATGTCGGATCGCAGTGATCCGGCATGATGGATAATTTTGATCCGATCCCATTAGTTCGGATGGGGAAGTAATGGACGGCACACAAAGGGTGCCGGCTGATTCTTGGCACTAGCGCCCGTGCGTAATGACGTCATCACGCCCACTAGGTCGGGAGTCAACGAGAAATCATCCCGTCTATGCCCTGCTTTAGTGACTCTAAAAGTCAGCTTTAAAACTAGCCATACACAGTTCGATATTTCCATCTGATCGTCTTAAAACAATCTATTTTGAAGTGATCGAAATCGAAAAAAAGTGTTGAAAACTAAAAGTATTCGGACATGTTGGTAAATTTTGCTCAAACCTACAAATATCTGACGCTTTTTCTAGGTATTTTGATTGATTTGTTTATGATCGTAAATAAGATCATATTTTTTATCATAATTACGATCTTATTTTTTTATTATAGATACGATCGTACTATGGAGCGCATAGCATGTTTAACTCAATCACACTGTGTGGTGGTAAGATCTATCAATGTCAGACTGGCTCACGATTATCGCATAACACAATCATAACACAATCGAATCTAAAGCTAGCCATACACGTGTCGGATTCCATGTCCGCTCGATCACCCATCCGATCGATTCCGGCGATCTCAGCGGGACTCGGAGCTCCGATCGAGCGGCCAATTAAGTGATCCGATCGCTGCATACCACCTTGTCCAGCTGATTCCGGGACGGATCCGTGTCCGATTGTCCACCTCACAAATGGCAACTCCCCCTGATTTGTGCAGAATCAATCTGATGGAACCAACATGTTGGTTCTCTGTCGGATCCGATTCTGAGCCCCGGAACGGACGGACCTGATCGATCGGACAAGGTGGGCTGCACGCGATTCCGGCACGATCGTTTGGCGTGCACGTGCCCGGAATCGATCGGCCCGGAATCAGACAGGAATCTGACCCGTGTATGGGGGCCTTAAGATCGATTGTGCAAAAGTTGACCAATGTATGGCAAGCTTAGAGTAGACATACAGATTTTAGTTTGGGATATTTAGGGTATGAACAGACACTAGATCAGGCCTTTTATGCAACATACAGATGCTAGATTGGGGTACTTATGGTATGTACAGGCTCTATATTTGGCTACTTAAGCTAGAGAATTAGGCTTCATGATTCTAGCATTGGGCTTCTCTATATATTTATGGAAACGAGGTTGTGCTACTCACAAAACATTTGGACTTGGGAATTAGAATGGGTTACTAATGGTAAGTACAGATACTAGAACATGCACTAGGTACTCATAATACATGCATACTTTTGAGCTACTTTTGGCAACTACAGACTCTAGGTTGCGCTACTCTAAAATATGAACCAATTCTAGATTGTGCTATTAGTAGTAGGTACAAGTTCTTGATTGGGCTATGTAAGTCAGTCACATGCTCTAGAGTGGGCAATTATGGGTAGGTACAGGCTCTAGATTGTGCTGTTAATAGAAGATACAGGCTCTAGCTTGAGGTAATAAAGGTAGATACAGGTTCTAGATCACGCTGTTAATGGTGGGTGTATGCTCTAGATTGGGGTAACAAAGGTAGAAGGAGGCTCTAAATTGGGCAGTTTGGGAGTGGCTAGCCTTGTTGAAACTTGCTCCCATTGTCTCCAATGTGCCTATCTCCATAACCACAGATTTGCTGCGGCGTGTCCTCAACCCCCCCCCCCACTTATTGGCATCAAAGGAAAAAAAACGCGGCAAAAACCTGCGGGTAAATCGTGGCAGCCCCAGAAAACATGGGTGGTGTTATGGAAACATTGGCATGGTATGTCCAGAATGCCCCTTGCAGTTTGCCTGCTGTTCGGGTGCTGTTTCAGGGCGTATAGGACGTGGTATTACCATGTCCTATGCTTTATAAAATGCAGCGGCTGCAGTTCAAACACATTAGTAAACAGGGGAGCATTACATGTTGCTAGGTACTCTATAGGGGGAGACTGCACTACAGAAAAACCCAGTAGACCCAGCCTGAAGGTAGACATACACAGACCGATTCCCACCCGATCGACCAATGTGCTCGTTCCTGATGATCAACCGGCCACAATTTGGGTGCGCCCACCTGAACAGATCGACCAGGATCCTCCCGCATGTCGGATCGCAAGGTGATCCAACATGTCGGTAAATTCCCAGCGGATCTCATTACTTTGGATGGGGATGAGTAATGTCCCGCACACAAAGGTTGCCCAGTAATCCTCTGAGCGACCGACTGCAGCGTAAGCAGCCATTCCCTCATCGTTCAAGGGAGAATCTGCCTGTGGCTAAAGCCCCCCCCCCCCCCCATACACCTGTAGATCACTCTATACAATTTCCTTTAGAACTACCAACTACCTCATATTACATGATTTTGGTAGAAGACAAAATGATTGTACAGAAGGATTGCAAGGTGCTGGGGTAATTATAAAAGGTGCAGACTCTAGATTGAGGTAACAAACATAGATACAGGCTCTAGATTGGGCTATTTATGACAGTAAAGAAACTATGATATCATCAAGACAGACATAATCCTCACACGTAGTACCATGACATGTCAGGGCACCGCAAACCGATCACACCTTTCTTGTATAAATTGCAGACAAAAGCAGACGGATCCTGATTGGTTGCTAAAAGTGATAGCCGAACGTGTTCTCAGTCAGGGACCCCAAGGTCAGGTGGCCATTATCAGGTTCTAACCCCAGGACTACATTTCCCGGCATGCATTGGGGGTTTCACGTTCTAGCGTGATCATAGGGGGCGGTCCACAGCTGTCTGGTCATGTGACTCGGGGGAATGCTGAGAGTTTAGGGTGTCACGTGCCCAAACAGTGGCCGGCAGAGACTCAGCAGGAGGGTGATGGCGAATGTGGCTACTAGAGAGTCCTGGTCTGGCCGGCCTGAGGAAGAGGCGGCGGCGGCGGCGGCTGCCGCCGAGAGGACCCCACTACTGAATGGAGCCGGGACACCGCGACAGGTGAGATTCTCACATGGCGACACTAGTAGTGATAAACCCTTGTACAGTGATGGGGTGCCTTGTGGTGATGATACCAAGAGCGTCTTATAGGATACCATTACTAACCGCACTAAAATAATAGACTCCTTTAAGGTCACACTGACCACATCTGAAACCGAGACTACTGAAAATTCCACCAACGCTGTCCACACTGAAAGTTCCCCATAGGCTGACAAACAAGTCTGAGAGCCTAGTCTGTAATCGGGTAATACCATCCCTGTGAGCAAAGCTTCTCAAAGGGTGACGCCAATACTGATCAGAACCCTGAGAGTGACACCAGCACTGAGCACATCACGAGCCCTTTATTAGGTGATATGCCAGAACAAGCCCCAAATTGGGGTACATCAGCTGTAACACACGGAGAGGCCCTTTTTCGGTGACACCGATAATGACAATAAAGCCTTTCAAATGATGCCTATCTGTGCATCAACGTTTAGTCCATTATAGGACCAGGCCTGACCGCACAAAGTCCCCCTCCGAATGACATTGATCCTTCATGGGGTCACATCCAGGGTTCAGAGGCTATTATTGGATGACCTCCTTACTTCTCTGAAAGCAGAGCTCATATGAATTGCACCAGAACTGACACCTTTGTGTTAGGGTACCCTCCTTATAGGGCAAGGGGCAAATATAATCCCATTGCAGGACAGAGTCTGACACCCTTTTTATAGGGGGACATAATGGACACAGGCATACGTTCCTGTACAGCCCCCTTTAGGGCAACACTAGTGCTTCTCATTGCACTGGGACATTGAGCAGTGCCTCTTGTAGGGTGACAACAGCATTAACCATAGCACCATAGACACAGAGATACCCCCTGTACTGAAGGCATTCAAGGCTAAACCTTCTGATGTGCATGGATGCTGTACAAAGCTAAAAAATTGGGCCAGTTGTTGGGGTAAGGGAGACGCATGTCTTAATTGATAATTATTCCATTGTGTCTAAACTCATCACATGACTGTACATTATATTTTGCTGTAAAGGTTCACCAAGATGATGGATGGTGGTCACTCCAGTCGATGTTTCCTACACTTTGCTTGTCTGTGTACATTACATCCAAATCCATTCTCTGGTTATGACAGGTCTACTAACACTTGTATTGATTATCCTTGAGATGTCGGTAATGGCCAATGTTTATTTTTTATAAATTGATATTCTTTGGTAAATAGCTCAGTCAGCAGGTGATGTGTAGCAGTATGAGGATCAAACCCTTCCTTTATCACTACACAGTGGTCTCAAAGGTCTGTACCTCTCAGATGTGAGAGGAGATAAGCAGTTCAAGAGCTTTGACGGCTGAGAAAATAGGATATGCATTGCGAAACCCAAATCTCACATCGATCTGGCAGTTGAGCCTGCTTGTCCTGTATTTAAGGCACAGAGTTAGAAAATACAGGACAATATTCTACAGGTAGTTAGTGAAAAATTAGAATATCGCTCAAAAGTTACTGTATTTCAGTAATTCAACTTAAAAGGTGAAACTCATATATGAAAAACTGATTACATACAAAACAAGATATTTCTAGCCTTTATTTTTTATCATTTTAATTATGGCTTACAGCTTATGAAAACCCCCAAATCTAAATTTCAGAAAATTTTAATATTACATGAAATCAATACAACAAAGATTTTCATTTGAAAAATGTCAGACCTTTGAAAAATATAATCATGCATATGTACTCGGTTTGGGCTTGGTTTGGGCCCCTTTTGCATCAATGACCTGGATTAATGACATGGATGCTATCAGCCTGCAGCACTGCTGAGCTGTTATGTAAGACCAGGATGCTTCAGTAGCATTCTTCAGCTCTTTTGCATTGTTTGGTCTCATGTCTCTTGTTGTTCTCTTGTCAATGTCCCAAAAATTCTCTATGTGGTTCAGGTCAGGTGAGTTTCCTGGCCAATCAAGCACAGTAATCCAATGGTCATTGAACCAGGTTTTGGTACTCTTGCCAGTGTGGGCAGGTGCCCAGTCCAGCTGGAAAATTAAGTCAGCATCTTCATAAAGCTTGTCTGTGGAAGGAAGAATGAAGTGCTCCAAAATCTCCGGATAGACAGCTGCGTTGACTTGAAGCACGGTGGACCAACCCCAGCAGATGACATGGCTCCCAAAATCAACACAGACTGTGGAAACTTCACAATGGACTTCAAGCATCTTGGATTGTGTTCTATCCATTCTTCCTCCAGACTCTGGGTTCTTGGTTTCCAAAGGATTTTAAATTTGCTCTCATCTATCAGTTTGTGCTTGATTGGCCAGCAAACTCGCCTGACCTAAACCCCAGAGAGAATCGATTGGATATTGGCAATAGAAAGGTGAGACTGAACAATGCAGGAGAGCTGAAGGCCGCTTTTGAAGAATCCTGGTTTTGAAATATCTCGCTTTGCGTATACTAGTTTCACCTTTTAAGTTGAATTACTGAAATACAGGAACTTTTGGACAATATTAAAATTTTTCACAAAGCCCCTGTATATATGTTAATAACCTGTGCTGCACATCTAGATACATAGCACATATTTCTATATACCTAATTTCTCTGCAGCTTTAGCCACATTTGTCCACAGCATCTCCTGAAATATTTCAGCAATTCCGACCTCCTGCTTTGCACAGATGTTAATGGCTTTATCTATTTTTGTTTTCATTTCAACGGGTAGCCTCTCTGTTTGGCAGACAGTCACTGCTCCCTGCGGGCTTGGGCTTATATAACAGATTCTGTTTATTATTGTAAAACAGCATTTCATCGTGAAAATCCACCATCTGTATCCCATTAGGCTCTGTAGCCACAGATAATCAATGGCAAGTGTTTTGGACTCCGCTTGAGTCCCAGCAGGCAGACCTAGTCAAAATTTGCAGGGGACCCTGTGACTTTTAGATCACCACAGATTGCTTAAGGCTTGGTATTTCTTGGTAATGCATGTGAGGCCTATTCTGCCGTCCAGGAAGACAATTCTACTTCCTGTTGCAACAAATCA
The DNA here is from genome assembly GCA_036250615.1 of Ptychadena robeensis. Lineage (NCBI taxonomy): Eukaryota > Metazoa > Chordata > Amphibia > Anura > Ptychadenidae > Ptychadena > Ptychadena robeensis. Next base: position 60,410,253 of record CM070039.1, read on the forward strand.
CAGAACCCTTTTGTGCACAGCAGAGCTTTTCTTGGTCTTTGGTGGGGCAGTTGCACAATCCATCTTGTGGTTTGCTGGGACTAAGCTTGCCATTTCTAGATTTTACAACCTGCCAATAGACCATGACAGACATCATCAAAGTGTCTTATGGTTTTACCAAATATGTAGATTACACATCCATACTCCTCCATGGTTACTAAAAATGACCCTTTGTTCATTGCAGTGATTTGCAGCTGACACTGGGAAGTGAACATATAAGTAGGAATTTACTGATGGAGAGAAAAACTGACAAATTAATCATTTGATGAAAGTGGCAGTTGTGCTTGATAAATAGGGGTTTGGCAAACCATATATAACCCTGTTTAGGTCTAAGGATTGCAGCCACCCTTGACCACTCCTCACTGCCATGCTGCTTCTAAAACATAACACTACCCTTAAAGTTTCTTTACCTTTTTTGAGTATTTTAATGTTTTTAGTAACTATGGGCATGAATGCTCACTCTTTGGTGCCAAGCCTCTACTGTTCACCATCATTGAATGGCAGTGCCTCCATAGTTATTATCGGACTTATGATTGGGTTGAGGAAAGGCAGCACTACTTGTCAAAAAGGCTTGGGCAGGAGGCGGCATCTGAGGCAATTTAATCTTGTTATCTCCCACTCGGTTATGGGTGGTCTTTTATATGGGCTTTTTTTAGTCTTCGTAATGGCCCCTTTTTGTGGTTCCCCTTTCTTGAAAAAATTAATTTTGCTTGTCTTCTATAAATGTGTAAACAAATTGACAAAGAAGCGTCTCTCATTGTCTCATTTACAGTTTGTATAGAGAAGGACATGAGTACATTCCTTAAATCTAAGGGCTTGTTTCCATTATACGTCGGGACCTTTCCGCTAAGCGTATACGCTTAGCAGGGGTCCCGACGTATCCCACAGACTTTGCTTGCCGGCGGATGGTCTCGAACGTACTCGACTACGTTCAGCCTTACACCGGCGGATCGGCTTGGCGCAATGAAGACAGACCTGTCCGCCGAGCAGGTAAGTCTATCTGTTACGTTGGCACCTCCCGCTAAGCGTGTACGCTTAGCGGAGGGGTCCCAATGCAATGGAAACAAAGCCTAAGCAAACAAGCAAGAGTTTTCACAGATTTAGAAAATGTACTTGCAACTACCTTGTCCACTGCCAATAGTTTGCACAGCTGTTTTATGTTGATTTAACTAGAGGTGCACCGATTGCAAATTTCTTGGCCGATTCCGGTTTCCGATTTTACAGTAAGTGTGACCTGCCAATGTCCATTACTATCCCCTCCGAAGCATGTGTCCCCATCATATGGCAATTGATGTGCACTTCAGTGCACATTGATTACCGTTCGACTGACCCACGATCAATCACCACGTGGTGACATCACCACGCTGTGATTGATCGCGGATTGATTGCACGGAAATCTACCTGTGTATTCTCAGCTTTACAGTGATTATGCTAGGTGATCGCAACATAATGACGCAACTAATGTCCAAACTATCGTTTTCAAATCTTTGGCATTTAGTTGCGTCACCATGTTGCGATCCAATGTTTGTTGATCACATGGGAATCGATCTCTCTCTCTCTCTCTCTCTCTCTTTTTCTCTTTCTCTTCCCAATGCAATGGAAACAAAGCCTAAGCAAACAAGCAAGAGTTTTCACAGATTTAGAAAATGTACTTGCAACTACCTTGTCCACTGCCAATAGTTTGCACAGCTGTTTTATGTTGATTTAACTAGAGGTGCACCGATTGCAAATTTCTTGGCCGATTCCGGTTTCCGATTTTACAGTAAGTGTGACCTGCCAATGTCTGACCTGCCAGGAATGTATCTTGTGTTCGGCTGCATGCAGAGACTGTGAGTGACATTTCCAGCCGAGCAGATAGACTCATGACTGGCCGATTCCGGTCTCTGGCCGGGCAATCGGTGCATCCCTAGATTTAACCTATTGATGTGAACCTGTACTTTGCCCATATCCTGTCAAAAAAATGTTTAATTTTCCGAAAAAGGCACATCTTGTAATTTACTTAGCATCCACCTTTCTGACTGAGCTATGTGTGGCTTTTGTAAGGGTTGTACCTTTTATACAGGAGGTGGATTGATTTAGCAATTTGCACGCCAATGTTGAGATTTTATCCTTGTTGACCGAATTTTTTCGTGCTATAAGGTGCCATAAGACGCACCCCAACATTTTGGAGAGAAGATGGGGGGGGGGGCAACAGAGACGCAGCCATTCCGATATCAAGTGGATATACAGAATGTTCCAGAAAGTAGGCATGACTAGACCATGCAATCTTCACTCTATTCCTCCAGCCAAAAGGCCAGTGCCAGGAGGGAGGTCTTCACTGCAGCAGAGTGTGCAGGGCTGAAACTTTAGCATGTGTCTTTTTACACTAGCAGTACCCATTCTGTGAACACACTGACCGATGTATGGTACTGAACTATGAGCAGCTATTTACATATGGGAGGTGTATGTGTCTTTGTCACAAAATCTATTTATTGCAATGCAGAATAAATGTTAATGTAAATACACTTATGCTATCTAATTGTAAAATGGGTCTCTCCATAAGTTGGTCATCTTGGCAGTGGCTTTTTGGCTTGGCTGGAAGGAATGGAACAAAATTCAGCCTCCTGGGATGCATAGCTATTGCTCCCGGGATGGTTGGGATAAAAAAAAATATATATATTTTTTTTATATATTTGGACGCAAGGACACTTTTTTTTCCATAGATGTTGATGGTAAACAAAAGTGTGTCTTATAGTCCACAAAATTTGTCTCTGGACCTTTTATCCCGGTGGGTGGGTTATCTTTGTATAAATCCCTTTGTTGTATTTTCCAGCTTAAGTTCTGTCCATCTTAGTGTTTCATTAAATTTTCATTAAATTTTTACATGCTCCAGCCATAGATGGTGAGAATATTTTTGGGTGAATTGGCCCCTTTGTGCCTTTTAGCTCTACTCATGGCTATTTTTTACTCTCTGCCTATCACATAGTGCACAGTAGTTCATCATGCTGCTATAGAGCTCCCTGCCATAGCTGCTCATCTGGACTTGAACATCATCAGAAAGTGTACATTGTTCCTCAGGGATAACGGCATTACATGCCTTGTGACTGTGGTCAGATGACCAGCAATAATCACCCTTTCAGTTTAAAATAACTTATTTCCCGAGATCGGTATCTCCCCATTCGTCATGCTTTGTGTTCAGGAATTCCATTCCACACAGGATGGACAAGCAAAGTCAGATGATGATGCTGCTGGTTTATTTTGCACCTAAGGGCTAGTTGCCACTGTGTCTTTTTCCCCGCTGCGGACACGTGTCCGCAGCAGGGAAAAAGTTGCATAGAGGACACTGTATAATTTGTTCATCTCTTGAGTTCTACATTACATTAAGTGTAGAGAGATGGAATGTTCATGTTTAATTACTGCAGTGGTCTAGAAGAAGCAGACTTCTATACAGCAGAGAAAAAACAGTCTCCTGCCATGCATGGCTGTATTAGGTGGCACAACTTATCCTGGGTTCAACCTTATATAGCTCATGCACCTTACCCTGTTTAGCACAAGTTACCCTTAATGCCCTATTTTATGCAGCAGCATGCCAGCTTTTCTATCAATGCCTGTAGTCTGTTAGTATTCTAATTCCTTGTCTTTATAGAAGGCCTTAGTGTCACACCAGAAAATTAGAATCAGCACGCCAGTCATGTTAAACATCAGGCTGGCAATAAATTCTTTGTTTGGCTACAAGAGGAGGAGTGGCACTTAATCAGCAGACACATCGGTTAGAGTTGGGTTCATCTGCTGCCAGGAAAGCTCCAAGCTTCTGCGGCTGCCCAAACGTTTTCTGGTTATGCTGGTTTAGACATTTTAAAACAATTGTATTAAAATAATAGCATGCCCAATTTTAAGGAAGATGTCTGAACAGACCTGTATTTGTTCCTAATGGCACCATTGTCTATGGCTATTAATACAAGTCATGAGTTTCAGGAGCTAGAAGGACTTGTTGTTGAACCAATGCTTTATCCTTAATCAAACATTGTGCTGGCTTCTTCCTGCAAATAAAAGTGCCTATCATGGGTAAACGAGCTTCAGAATTGGACTATGGAGCAGCTTTGCAGTTTACTGGACTTCAGAAGTGTTAAAACAGTCTTCAATATCTCGGGACACATTTGGAGACATCTTGGGCGTGTGTTGAGTTTTGGTTGGCCTTGGTTGGTTAGTGGCACAAGGAGTACCTACACATTATAAGGCAGTTTTTGATTTTGTTGATCGATCAGTGCATTGAAACTAATGCTAGCCATACACATACCGATTTTAACCTGACTGACGGGCATGCACGCTCGCGCCGTCGGTCAGGTTAAAAATCAGCCGCTTATCGGCATGTGCCCATCTGTCGCCCCACAGCTTGGCCGGCCAGAGAACGGACATGTCCGATAATCTCTGGCCGGCGCAAGCCGATGGAAGCCGATGCCATAAGCTTCAATGAAGACGGCGTCTTCATTGCAGCTTATGGCCGGCACACAAAGGGTGCCGCCGACTGAAAGGGCCCCATAATGCACCGGGATGCTTACGTGATGACGTCATCACGTTGGCATCCTGGAACATATCGGAACAGGTCTGCCTGCACACCGTCGGGTGTGTATGGCAGGCATTACTTGATCTTTGTACGTCCCTGTGCAGTTATTAGAAGGGCACAATCTATCTTAAAATGGAGGAAGCATGGATTTATTTATTGTAATGGTGTATTTACAATGCCTGACTTCCTTCTATCCTAAGGTGATGGCTCTAAATGGTTTGGTGAAGGACTTTTTTGTTTCGTTCAGCTTTCTTTTCTTCACATTCCTAAACTTTCAGGATCGCAAAGTCCTATCTTAAAGCACTAACATTTGTAAACACTTGAACTGACTTGTGTTCCAGAACAAGTTTGTCTGCTTTGCAGGTTGCAGTAATTGGCCTGTTATTCACATGATTTCCCACATCAATTGTCTTAGCAGGTTTATGTTTTGTACACAATCTGATAGGTTGTCTGATGACCTTACCTGGCAGAGGATCAACAAGATACTTATGTCTGCCATACACACACCGATTAGCGGCTGATTTTGCTGCTGACCAACGGGCTGCCTGACAGATCCCTGTCGCCCCACAGATGGCCGGCCAGAGAACGGACATGTCAGATGTTCTCTGGCCGATCCTGTTACTTTCAATGAAGACCGCCGTCCCGCTTCTAAACATCCAAGCTGAAAGCCCTGTACACACTGTTGGAACTAAGACCTCCCTCCTGACACTGGCATTTAGGCTTAGCTGGGGGGAGAAGAATAAAGCCTTGCCTCCTTGTAATGGCCTTTTGGTTTGAGGAAGTATAACTAAGCTTTACCTTCTGGTTATGACCTTTTTGCTTACTGTATATACTAGAGTATAAGCCGTATTTTTCAGCCCAAAAAATTTGCTGAAAAAGCCCCCCTTGGCTTATACCAGAGTCAGTCGGGGTCCCACTTACCTGTCCGGGTGTTCAGTGGTCGCTGGTTTGCAAACGCCGGCAGCCTCTGTGAATGCTCCATGTGTAGTGATGAGCGGGGCATAGGCAATATTCGAATTTGTGATATTTCCTGAATAATGCTGCTAATATTCGAAATTCACAAAAACGAAATCTGAGCATATTGCCATGCATTGCGAAAATATATATTATATTATTATTATTATATAATCGCAATGCATGGCCATAAGCTTCCCAGGGCATAATGTCTTGAATATTCAAAATTGCGAATATCCACTGCCATATTTGTGAAATTGGCGAATTCTTGAATGGACAATATTTGTTGAATATCCTCACAGTTCGAATATTCGAGCTCTACACTATCTATGCGTTTACGACATTGGCTGGTGAAATATAAGCAGACTTGGACGTCAGCGCCATCTAGTGGACTTTTTGTTCATTTTTATTGGATAAGTTGGAAAACTCCACTACTTATGATTCAAACATGAAAATAAGTTTCCATTTCCATGTATTGCTACCAATAATAATAATAAAGTCTTTTTAAATAAAAACTTATTTTCATGTTTGAATCATAAGAAGTGCAGTGAAAACCCATCCTTTAATAACCATAAACCTGTGTTAAAGTTTTTGAGGGCGTGGCACAAAGGTTCACCTGTTTAAATTATTCCTTTGCAATGGTGCTTTCTCTATATTTTTTGCTCATTTAGAAAACTCCCACTTTCGGCTTATACTGGAGTCCATAAGTTTTTCCCATTTTTGTAGATCCTAATAGGTACCTCTGCTTATATTTGGGTCAGTTTATGCTCGAGTGTGTACAGTACCTAGCCAAATATAGAATTATTTTTAGAGATGCTCCGATCAGCATTTTTGGGGCCGATCACCGATTACCGATCACCAAG
>CM070039.1:60447677-60462677 GCA_036250615.1 Ptychadena robeensis
AGAGAGCAAGGAACCAAAGCCACTTCTGAAGCAGGCCATCTTGGCTGCTGGCTTTCTCTCTCCTCCTTCCAGCATGTTTTTTACAGGTGGAAGGTAGCAGTCTTACTGGAAGCCACAATAACTTAAATGCTAAAAAGCCCATACAGACTCCTGGTCCAGTTATTTGTTGCTTAACTCAGGTGTGGGCAAGTTGGTGTGACAGCGCACTGATCTTGAAAATACAGAGATAAAGTATTGGGGCAAACTTTTATGGCGTTTGTTGTGGTGGGGGGTTGGAGGCATTAATCTTTTTGACATACTTGTTTTCTAAGATGTGACGCACAGGTCTTTGATCTTCCCTCCACTGCCCGAGCAACTACTTCGACATCTGGCATAATGGAGTTAGTAGATTATGAAAAGAAGCACTTTGATTCTTTTATCTCTTAAAACTCCTGTTATAGTAAATTGCAAGACAAACTTTAGTCAGTAGGGAGTCTCATGATCCTAATGGCATGTCCTGGTGGTCTCGTGAGTCACATGTTTTCTAAAGAAAGTAGAAACCTATAAATGTCTGGAATATTGTGTACTATCACTGAAAGTATTATTGCTTGGAGAAATGCTTAAACTCCTAGTGGCTGCTTGTTACAGCCATTCCTATAGAAGTGTGCCCCCAAAGAGAGACACAAGCAAAGTTTCCAAATTTGACCATGCAGAAATCAATAAGGGGAGGGTTAACTCTTTCCTATTCTTAGTTAGAGGGAGACCTGTTGGATATATAAATGCTCTAGCTTTTGTAATGTTCCTGAAGTGACTCCACAACCTTTTAGAGACAGAGTGCCCAAACTGAGCCCCAAACCCCACTTATTCATCTCAAAGTTCCGGCATGGCATTTTAACCTGAAATAAACTACACAACTCATATACACAAACAAAACATGTAAACACATATTCTACTTTCTTATACAGTTGTAAGAAAAAGTAAGTTAACCTTTGGGATTATGTGGCGTTTTGCATGAATTGGTCATAAAATGTGCTCTGATCTTCATCTAAGTCTCACCAATAGAAAAACACAGTCTGTTTAAAACCATTACAAACATTATATGTTTTCATGTTTTTATTGAACATAACATATAAACATTCACAGTGTGGGGTTTATTACTGGTTGGACCCTCCTTTGGCAGCAATAACCTCAACGAAAGCTTTCCTGTAGTTGCAGATTAGACCTACACAACTAGCTGGAGTAATTTGGGACCACTTATTTTCACAAAACTGTTTCAGTGTAGCAATATTCTTGGGATGTCTGGTGTGAATCACTCTCTTCAGGTCATACTACAGCATTTCAATAGGGTTGAGGTCAGGCATGGTTCACTTCAGACAGTTCTTCTTAAAACCAGTAACCAAAACTGGTGTGTGTTCTTTAAAGGGAAGGATAGCTTTCAGCAACCCATCCAATATCATCACACTGATTGGACTCAAGGTTGGTTCACTCCTGTCTCCAATTAGCTTTTGGAGAATTCTTTATGTTAGGGGTTTACATACTTTTCCCAGTCTGTTTTTCACCCCCTCTTTTGCACTGTGAATGTTATGTTCAATAAAAACACAAAAACATATAATGTTTGTATAGTATTATTTTAAGAAGATCAATTCATGCAAAACTCTATGTAATCCCAAAGTGTTCACATATTTTTTTTCTTGCAAATGTAAGATATAATAGTAGAGGGTATGGGACCCTGTGTGCAATCAGTAGAGAGGGGAAAAGAACTGACGGCATTGAGAACCAATAGTCTGCATTTCTTTTGTGCTAGCTGACAGCTTGCATGCCCACAGAGAGGACTCCAAGTGCCCCCTTTGGCACCCGTGCTATAGGTTCGCCATCACTGCTCTATACTATGAAATAAAGTATTAACTTGCTAATATATCACCTTCTTCTTTGTTTATTAGCAGGAAAACAGCTACAAGTATTTTGAACTTCCAATCTTCATTGGCATGGGAGCAGTAGGTGAGACCAATGGGAATAAATAAAATTTTTATGCGTAAAGCTGAAGTTTAATCTGCCTTCAATTTCCTGTGTTCTTCTCCTCCCCTAATTTTTTTTCAAATATAATTTTGGTTCCAGTGATATAACGAGTCTCTGTACTTATGTGCTGTTCAGGCAGATATTGCCTTCTGAGAAAGGCTAATAGGTTGCTGTAAATTTATTTCTGATTACATCTTCTTAAGACTTCCTAACTCCAATATACTCATGTGCACAATTGGTTGGGCCTTTTGAAGGAGGTTTACAAATACTGACATTTCTGGATTGGCAGAGTAGACATAACATTTTTTATTTGGTGTGCGTTTGAATAGAGGTAGCCTTATACGGCGAGAATATCCCAAACTCTATATTTTAACTGGAAAAGTTGGGGGTCGTCTTATATGCACAGTTGTCTTATATGCCGGAAAATATGGTACATTGGCATACTTGATTTTAGTACAGGAAGAGCAGTCTATACAACTTTGCAAGCAAAAAGGTTCGCTTTAATGGTCATTTAGACAATTTATTTGCTATTCAGGTAAATGTTTAAAATTAGACTATATCCTGCTACTGAAATTCAAACGGTGTGGTGTTTAATTCATGTGTATTGTCTCCTTTATGTCACAATTTCCTGCAAGGTTCATGTTATGCAACCCTTTATCCTCTTTTTGTAGGTGGCATGCTGGGGGCACTTTTTAATATCTTGAACAACTGGCTGACAGTGTTCAGAATTCGGTAAAGTGATGTTTTACTTTTTGTATTCTATTGTATACCCAAATGATGCTGCAACTTTTTTCATATTGAAAATACACAGGAAGGTTCTATAAAAAATGTTCTCAGCAATGTCATAGACTGTAAGTCATTCCAGCTCTTGGGGCCTAAGTCATTAATATAGAATATACACTGCTCAAAAAAAGAAGGCATCCTAGATCTGAATGAATTAAATATTCTTATTAAATACTTTTGTTGTCAGCACATTCAACTATGTAAAGAACAAACAGTGAATGGAAAACAAATTCATCACCCCATGGAGGTCTGGATTTGGAGTCACAGTGTAGTGTCCAGAGCATGGAGGTGATACCAGGAGATGGGAGACGTGGAGGATGCTGCAGGAGGATAACAACCCAGCATCAGGAGCGCTATCTCTGCCTTTGTGCAAGAAGGAACAGGAGGAGCACTGCCAGAGCCCTGCAAAATTACTTCAGCGGGCCACAGATGTGCATTTGTTTGCTCAACAGTCAGAAACCGACTCCATGAGGGTGGGATGAGGCCCAACATCCACAGGTAGGGGTTGTGCTTGCAACACCACACCATGCAGGATGTTTGGCATTTGCCAGAGAACACCAAGACTGGCAAATTCGCCACTGGCGCCCTGTGCTCTTCACATGCCGTTGGCCCTGGGTTCCTCCTAATGCAAGGCAATGCTAGACCTCATGTGGCTGGAGTGTGTTTTTGCAAGACAAAGGCATTGATGCTATGTACTGGGCTGCCTGTTCCCCAGACCTAAATCCAATTGAGCACATTTGGGACATAATGTTGCGCTCTATCCACCAATGTCACGTTGCGCCACAGACTGTCCAGAAGTTATGGGATGCTTAAGTCCAGGTGTGGGGGGAGATCTCTCAGGAGACCATCCTCCACCTCATCAGGAGCATGCCCAGGTATTATACTGACCATCATTTTGTCTTGTGTTAAGGACATTACGTCAAAGTTGGATCAGCCTGTATTGTTTTTTACACTTTAAATGTGACTCCAAATCCATACCTCCATGGGTTGATAAATTTGATTTCTATTCCATACATTTTTGTGTGATTTGTCAGCACATTCAACTATGCAAAGAACAAAGTATTTAATAAGCATGTTTCATTCATTCAGGTCTAGGATGTTTTATTTTTGTGTTTCCTTTTATTATATGAGCATTGTATATGTGTCTATATGTATGAATGACCCCCCCCCCCTGTTATTTAGAATGCAATTAACCAGACTACTATCTACAAGTCATCTGTTGCATAATTTGTTTCCTAGATAACGGATTCTATTTGTTTTTCTAGTGATAAAGTGAGGGAAGGGTTAAGCAGGGTACAGATGTACACCCTGCAGCAGCGTGATGGCATCATCGCGCTGCTGTCACATATCGGAGAAGCCGGGGAGAGCAGAACTCTCCCCGGCTCCTCCTCCTCAGCCGAGCTTTGCCTGGAGACCCAGGCAAAGCATCGGACATCGCCGTATTAACGGTCATGACTGATATGGCTGTTTTCAAACGGGATTCATTTGTCCCGCTCAAAAACAGCTATAGGGGCAGATTTTATATAGAGTGGATGAGTTAGACATTCATACATCTATGGTCAACCAACATCCCAATAAACAATATAGAACAAGGGCCTAGAGACCTAGGTCCTAAGCCAACCAATTTTTCTTACCGAAGTAAGGAAAGAGGGGACTTTTACGGTTGAGCTCAGATGTACACCCCACACATACAATTAGTGTACAAAGTAGTTATTCACAGTAGCTTTATGTCAAGAAATTTCAGAGTTAAAAAGTCCATGTTCCATATCCAGGTGATTTCCAAAGTAACTTCCAGTACAGGTAATAAAAAAGCCATGGAGCTGTCCTTGTCACTCAGCGATGGAGTATGGATGGGCATCAGAGATGGTAGGTGTATGGGGCATGTGGGGAGACCTCATAGGGGCAGATTATGTGGGTCAGATAGATGGCCGTGAGCGCGCACGATGCTCAAAACGGCCATCGATTTGACCCATATATCCACGTCTGTACCCTGCTTTATTCTCTAGTCATTTTTATCTGTCCTTATTCTTATTTCATTTCCTATTTCTTATTACTCCAGAGCAGAAAATAAGGAAAGTAATTTCTAGTCCAGTAAAAACACTAATAAATATGGTTATGAACAGATTTTGGAATGATTTTGTCTGAAATGTACATTATTGACATTTATTTATTTTTGTTAACAGTAGTTTCAGATGTGACTGCTGGCATCGTTTTCCTTGTAGTGTTGGTTTTACTTTTAACCTCCTGCAAAACCAATTTGCCTTTTAGATGAATGTACTTGATTTTCCCTCTTCCTGAGTGGAATGGTTTGAGTTTTCATTACATCCTTGTTTTGCCAAGATAAACGTTTCTGGTTTTCTGTCTTGGGGGTAATATGAGAAATGTTTGTGCATTAATGAATAGGTCTGTGAAACTATCCAGAAAGTGTCCTGTGATGACAGTATGAGTGGGTGTAAATGCCAGTGACATTAGTAATAATGGCTATATAGAGTTATAGATGATAACATTTAGATGTGCAGTTAAATGCCTTGTAGACATAGAAGACATGTATTGTGGAAACTTTATCCTAAAGGTTAAGTATCGTATTATTGGACCATAAGACGCACTTTTTCACCCCCAAAATTGGGGGGGGGGTGCCTGCATCTTATGGTCTGAATGTGCGACCACTGGCGGCCAATTGGCTTCCCGCCAGCTCTCTCCGACAGAGCGGCAGCTGTCATTTCAGAAAAAAGATCTTAATGCCGCATCCCCTGCATCCCCACCAACGAGAACACAGAGGAGAGCTGTGGACTGTGTTCAGTTCGGCTATGGATGGCTCGGCCGGGGTGCAGGGGATGCAGAAATCCTGGGCAGAACACTGAACAGATCAGTGTAGTGTGACGTGTTGAGCTGACAGTGTACTGCTGCTAGTGACACCTGTGGCTGAATTGAATATTGCATCCATTAAATTCACTGCATTATCCCAATTGATGTGAAAACGTATTAAATCTTTTTTTTTCTTCTGGATTTTCTGCCCTAAAAACTGGGTGCGTCTTATGGTCCGGTGCGTCTTACAGTCTGAAAAATACGGTACCTGTGTGATCTCTGCATATTCTCCCTATGACTTAACATGCCTTGCTCTGTACTGTCTGTGTAGAGGCAACCATCTTTGTTGAGGCAGTGCTTTCCTTCATTGTGGTTGCTAAGTTTGATCTCCATTGGTTATGTCCCATCCCTGATATGAGAAACAGATATGCCAGCCATGCCTTCTGAAACATCAGATTGTTAGTTATTGGTGGGGGTTGGTGGCATTTCTGATTTCATGGAGCAAAGCATCTCCAAACAGTTCAGTTGCAGAAGATGGCTACTTTCCTTGTATTCAGATCTGCATTAAGATCCCCCTAAAGGCCACCATACATGTATCTTTATTTTCATGCAATCGATCTAAAACGACAGATTTAGAAGTCGATCGAAGAAAAATCAATCAATGTCCACTTGCTTTGATCGACCAGAAATCAAACCTTAAAACCTCTTAAATTTTTATCGATCGTACACAAATCGTATCAGCTGTTGGAAAATCAACCATTTTTGATGTGATCTACTAACATCTTGTTACTTTCAATAGAAAGCAGTATCCATCCGATCAACATTCGATCGATCTAAACAGTCAAATGAACATGCATCGATAGCACAACTTTTGTAACCGATCAATTACAAACACAGCGATGTTTAATGTAACAATCGTATCGAAGATCGATCTGCAACATATCGACACATGTATGGTGGCCATTAATGTAGTAGATTTGCTTGTCTGTACCACACCATCACACACATGTATGACAGGGGCCATATCTCCATTGCTTGAAAAAGGTTGAAAAGAAAGAAAAAAGAATTTTGAGCTTTTGAGCAAACATTGTTGTGTTATTACTGTGTTTTCCTACTGATTAACCAAACCTCTTTTTTAAGGTATCTTCATCGCCGCTGTCTGCAGGTAATTGAAGCCATGTTGGTAGCAGCTGTGACCGCAACCATTGCCTTCATTTTGATCTATTCCTCCTCTGACTGCCAGCCATCACGGGAGGGCTCTGGAGAATACCCCTTACAGGTAGTCTGTCAGGCTGTTGTGTTTCATATATGTCTGGGACATTGAGTAATGGAGGGAGAGTTTAATATAAAAGTGCAGGTATTTTATTTATTTTTTTCTTTCCTACAGCTCTTCTGTCCAGATGGTCAGTACAATGCCATGGCATCAGCCTTCTTTGCCACTCCTGAAAGCAGTGTACGGAGGCTCTTTCATGATCCCGCTGGTAAGTTTTTAGTCTATTTATTCTCCTTATTACTTAAGGTTCCCATCCACTTCCCGACAGGTGCTCGACAGATGACCCATTCCAGCGCCGCGTGGTGAGGTCACCATGCTGCGTTCGGGGCGCCCGTCGATTGCACAGAAACAAGGCACACCAATTTAGCTGCCCGATTACCGGTCACTCCTTTGTATGGGGACCTGGGTCTCCATCCAAAGGAATGACTTCCAAGCAGGATTTATGGATATGTCCGTTACCTGCTTGTGAGACCTGTCTTTCAGTTGATCCAGCTCAAAGAAAGGCACCCTCGGCTTGATTTGTTATGGGTGTGATCAGGTGGGGGGTGGCAAGATGTCCTGCGGGAGACAGTGGGAGATCGCAGGGTGCTAGCGATCTCCTGCAGCTCCGTGCTGCGATTAGAATCGCCTGATGGGAACATATCTTTACATACAGTTTTCTACTGCATTGAAATTACCTTATCTGGTTTCTCTGCACACTGAGATTGTGACACTTGAAAGCAAGTTACTTCGCAGGTTAATCATGGAATGGCCAATGGGAGATGAGGGTGAACGAAGAGCCATGCAGCTAGGGCGGATCAATAATTTTAAATTTCTAAAGCTAGCCACACATCAATTTTTACTATAGCATGTTACCATACATTTCAATTGACCATACAGTGCAATTGATTTAAAACAAATCGATCCCTTTCCAAAGTGAAAAGATGTTTGTTGAACAATTATTAGATCTAAATATGGAAAGAATATAGGGGTTGTAAAACATACCCTGCAATAGCTGCCAATTAAATAATTTGTTAATTTAATTATTAAATATAAATGTTTTGGGGCATATTTCTAAGAGTGTTTTCTTAATTGTCTACTATTGCTGGGTATGTTTTAACCCTTTTTGAGAATGAATGAGGGATGAATACGACCCCTATATTTATAAAATGTTTACGGATAATAATTTTTTAAAGTGCGATTTCTTTTTTATTAGTGGCTATTGTTGGGTATGTTTTGTGGTCATGTATTAACCCTTTGGAAATTAATAAGGGGTCAATCCCATCCCTTTATTTAAAGTTTTCTATGTCGTTTTGTTTAATTATTTCATCTAAAAGTTCTGACCATTTCTACTCCACCATTTTTTGGCCATGTATGGCCACCGTAAATTTATATGCAGACTGAAATTGTGTCAATCATGCACAGCAGCTGTTCTCAGTTTATGGCTGCATACAATTTGCATGCGTATTTTGAAATATCAGTATCTCATTGAGCATATCTTTGAAAACCTATTATAAATGCAAATTTTCCTGAGTTTTGTTCTTATTCCTCCACAGGTTCTTTTAACCCCCAGACACTGGGCCTTTTCACGCTACTATATTTTTTCCTGGCCTGCTGGACCTATGGGTTAACCGTATCTGCGGGTGTCTTCATCCCTTCTCTTCTTCTCGGAGCCGCATGGGGACGACTCTTTGGAATCCTGATAACCAAACTGTCCACCGACACTGTTGTTAGTATTTTTAGGAAGCTTCTGTTCAGAAGCTATTTGCCATAGGTACTCTATGTAATTGAGTAGAGATTGTCAATGACGATGCTAAAATTTACATTCAGATTGTATGAAGACTGGAACTGAGCTACCGCAGCTGTTGTACTTGATTGGCTCAGTTGTATTCTGCATCCAATTTGCAAGCATTTTCATAGCGTTTTATTTTGGCACCTCATTGACCATCTCTATAATAGAATGCGATTGTGCCTTTATGACAGTAATTTGTCAAACCCAGCCCAAGCCAGGGGTGGGCAAACTAAGGCCCGTTTAACTTTCTATTCCCGGCCCTTTGTCACCTTGTTGAAAAGAAGGTGACCAAACATTGCCTTGAGGATGATGCAGTGGCCTGATCATAACACTGTAGACACATCCTCATGGCAATTATTATTATTTATTTTTTTTAAATAACCACGTCCCTGTCACCTATTACACTAGTCACTAGTCATTAAGGATGCCAGTGATGCATGGAATTGGCACACGATGGGGGTCGGCTAGTACAAGCTATTGGTCCGGCCCTTTTATCAAATTTAAAAACCAATGTAGCCCACAAGTCAAAAAGTTTGCCCATCTCTGCCCTAACCGTTGCT
The DNA here is from genome assembly GCA_036250615.1 of Ptychadena robeensis. Lineage (NCBI taxonomy): Eukaryota > Metazoa > Chordata > Amphibia > Anura > Ptychadenidae > Ptychadena > Ptychadena robeensis. The sequence goes on from CM070039.1 coordinate 60,456,865, forward strand.
GTTTCCCATCATTTGAGGAGCGTGTTTGTAGAATAAAGCAAAAACCTTCTCATTGCAAAAACATAGTAGGGAATTACACTGGTGTTAATGTAATTTACAGTGAGGAACACTTGCAGTTTTGCAAGTTCTCCCACTAAGTCTGAAATTCACATTGATGACTTTTTTAAAAAAAAACTATTTAGGAAATCACATGGTAAAGTATTTATTTGTATTGCACTGCTGCACATAAGTATTTGAACTCCTGGCAATCGGTAAGAATTCTGGCTCTCAAAGACCTGTTACTCTGGAGTAGAGGTGGACCTTTTAAAAGGCACTTTATCTAAATAAGTAGCACCTGTCTGTGCTCTTTAAAGACACCCGTCTACCCAACAGTCAGTCAGACTCCAACTACTACCATGGGCAAGGCCAAAGCTGATAAAAGACATCATTTGACAAAATTGTTGACCTCCACAAGGCTGGAAAGGACTTCAGGACAATTTCAAAGTAGCTTGGTGAAAAAACTGGTCAACTGTTGGAGCAATTGTTAAAAAATGGAAGAGGCTAAAGATGGCTGTCAGTCTCTCTCGGACTGGGGTTTCATGCAAGATCTCACCTCCCGGGGTATCACTTAAGCTGGGCATAGGCCTTAGATTCCTGCACGTTCCGACCTCCGATCCGATGCTGTGCGCGCTCTCGCATCCCTTAGGGATCGGGTTGTTCAGGAATCGGATGCAGCAACTAACAAGGATTGGGCTAAAATCAGCTGTCCTGACAGATCGCACAGTTATCAGTCAGGACGGTAAATCTTAACCCGATCCCATTAGTAATGAGCTGCACATAAAGAGTGCCGTCCAATTCTCAGCACTCCTAGTGCAGAGAATCGGATAGGGAATAGACGGTAAATCGTACTGTCTATTTCCAGTTAAACAGAGGTGAGGAATCAGCCCAGAACTACACAGGAGGAGCTGGTCAATGACCTAAAAAGAGCTGGGACCACAGTTTCAAAGGTCACTGTTGGTAGATCACTATGCCGTCATGGTTTCGGATCATGGCACAGAAGGTTCCCCTGCTCAAGTCATCATATATCCAGGCTCGTCTGAAGTTTGCCAATGACAATCTGGGTGATCCAGAGGAGGCATGGGAGAAAGTCAAGTGGTCGGATGAGACCAAGTAGAACTTCTTGGTCTAAACTTTGCTGGCTGTTTTTGGAGAAAAAAGGATGAGTTGCATGGATCAAGGTATTGTGAGAATTTGAGCAACAACCTTCTTCCCTTAGTCAGAGCATAGAAGATGGGTCATGGCTTTAATCCAATAGAGAATCTTTGGATGGTGCTGAAACTCTGTGTTGCTCAGCCACAGTGCAGAAACCTGACAGACCTAGAGGAGATCTGTGTGGAGGAGTGGGCCAAAATCTCTGTTGCAGTGTGTGCAAACCTGGTCAAGTACAATAGGAAATGTTTTACCTCTATAATTGCAAACAAAGGCTTCTGGACCAAATATTAACACAGATTTTTGCAAATACTTATGTGCTGCAGTGCAATACAAATAAATCCTTTACAGATTTTTTTTTCTGTCTCTCACAGTGGGAATGCACCTACAATGTGAATTTCAGGCCCCCCTGACTGTATGTAAATTCCTTATAGCATAGCAGAAGTCTATTTGCTAGTTTTGGGATTGCTCAATGTCGACGGTGTCTACAGTTAGTTGTATTTAGTAGAAGTTTTGGATATCGCCATCTTGGGGTAAATGCAGGAACAGAGGTGTTTGTTCATATGCCTATCGTGATAGTAGACCAGATAACTTACACAGCATATCAGGGATTAGACCATTTACATTTCATTTTGTTTATTCCTAGTTTTGTTTACTGCTTTCATATTTTATTTCAATTGAAGCAGCACACAGGAGCTCTGGATTAAACTCCAGTGTGATCTATAGTTAGAAGATCTGAAACATTTGTGGTCTGTTTTTATAGTAAGAACTGTAATTGTAGTAGTATAACCTTTTTTATATGTCTCATGCAGGCATGGGCTGACCCTGGGAAATATGCTCTCATGGGAGCAGCAGCTCAGCTAGGTAAGTATATAATGTCCTAGGTAAAGTAAATTTTACAGCGGATAACTCATGTACTGTGAAAATACACTGTACTCTGTATAAAGGCAAATACAGTTTTGTGATTTTACAGAACTCTTACAGCACAGCCCTGTCAGGCAGAGGAGCAGACTGCATTTCTCTGCTGTAGTTTATCAATATTTTATAGGTGCTGTTCCTTCTCTAGCCTGTGACTGAACATAGAAAGAGAAGCAATAGAGAACTACATCACATTTTTTAAGCCCCCCGATACACGCTTAGATTTCCACCCGAATTCTTGCCCGATCGGCCGCCTTGGAAATCTACAGCTTAAAGTGCAGAAGCAGCTGCCAAATCGCTTAAAGCCACTACAGACATGCCCATAATTCTTAGATTAGTTACTTTGGGAGACCAAGTATGCGTATATCTCATCTGTGTTCTGGACCCTGTCGCCGGGGTAAATTTAGGGTAAGTTTAAAGCTTTCCAGGCGCCCATTGGCAGAAAGCGTTAATGATGCTTTAAAGCAAAGACGATTCTACACAATGCACTATGGTTGTAAAGCCTGAAAATCTTCTGGGGGGGAGGGGCTACAAAGATCACCTGAGCCTGCAGGGTGCCTGGAAAGGTGGTATAGCCACTCCCAGTTTGTTTTTGTTTTGTTTTTTTAAAGACTGAATAACGAGAAAAAAGCTTTACTGCAGTTGGTTTCAGAGCTTCACCTTTGAAGTCAATGGGGTCGTTTAACCTTCTGAGCGTTAGTTTCATGCATTATGAAACTCGGCCCCAGTTATCTAGAGCGACGCTCTACATTCCGCTGGTCTAGATACCGCCGGATTGCTATGGCGGACGGAAGCATCGGCATGTATGCCATTGACCTCCATAGACCTCCGTGTAACTGGAGGGGCGTCGCCTTTTCTCAGCATAAGTCCGGCGTCTCCAGTGACTTATGATTACATCCTCCAGCTGTGCAGGCAATCATGGAGGAGCATGTGGTGCTCCGCCGCAATTGCCCGTGGCACGGTTATAAAAAAAACAAAAAACGTGCCACATTCGTAATGCCCAGAAGGTTAACGACCCTCTGAACGAGACGGAAGGCTTTTAAAAAAAAAACAGAAAATGTACTGCTTGATTAAGGACAGTATATTTTCTGTTCTTTAAACGACCTAATTGATTACATTTTAAACTAAACCAGAAAACGACGTTGCAAACGATAGTGTTAAATTTGCCTTTAATCTAAAGAAATATATCATTTGGTTTTAGAATTACAACAATAGGTGTTATAGTATGCATGTTGTGTGTAAGGATTGTTAGGTGTCTGTGCTGGTCTTTGTAATTGGTGTCATGTGATGTATAATTACCATGCTATCCTCTGCAGGTGGGATAGTTCGGATGACGCTGAGCCTAACGGTCATCATGGTTGAAGCCACAGGAAACGTCACTTATGGTTTTCCCATTATGCTTGTTCTCATAACAGCAAAAATTGTTGGAGATATCTTTGTTGAGGTGAGTGAGACTTGATTCCATTCTTTCCTTAGAATTGACAATTACTCTTAGTGATATTTAGCGAATAGAATACCCATATGAAATATTGGGTGACTTTCATGTTTTCCTGTCTCTTAGGGTCTGTATGATCTCCATATCAAGCTACAGAGTGTTCCGTTCCTGCATTGGGAAGCTCCGGTCACCTCTCATTCTCTAACCGCCAAGTAAGAAATCCTGTTGTGATATTCGAAGAATGTTTCTTAGAAAATAATTGGTGAAGACATATCATCCAATCATTCCCCATAAGTATTTAATTTGGCAGATCCTAAATTAATACTTGCCCATCTGTAACATCGAGGGCTGTTGGTAACTTTCCTTCATGATGCTTCCTTCAGCACAGAAGGGCAAGGTTGGCTTTAAAGTAAAAATTTTCAACAGTTTATAAAAATCATTTCTAGGATGATGTCTGGGTGTATACTAGCCAAATTTCCTCTTGAGTCAAATTTATTCCAATTGTTAAATCCAGTTGTCCATTAATCACTGCTGATTTTTAATCAACTAAAATTTACATTCGGGATAAGGGTTAATCATCTGGAGGAGGAAACCAATTCGAGGTTTCCACCAGAGATGGAGTTTCCCCCTGGGAAATATCACAGGGGCATGGGGACTTTAATGGCCTAAGTAAGGATAGTATATCAGAAAATCGGTCAATTAGTAACAAAATTTTATGAAAAAATATCAAGATAAATCGTAAAGTAAAAACTGCACAATTTGACCTTACAAGGTTGGTCTTTCTTGTGTTAGGGTTGTACACAAAAACATATCATATTATTAAATACACAGCAGTACAAGCATTGTATAATAGTTAACAAAGAACGTTAGGATAATGTCCTGCCAGCCGCAGGAGCGTGCCCCAACGCGCGTTTCGTCGTTTTAACTTCCTCAGGGGGTAAGCTTTATCCATGTATTTATGTAGATAACGATCTAAAACGACAACAATATACAGGACCAGAACAGACCAACACAAAACAACACAACACAAAACATCAAAGGTGTACTAGTTAGCGTCTCAATTAGTGCAACCGTAATTGAAAGGTTAATTGTGTTTAGATTGTACTCACAAGCTGTGAACAACAAGAAGCCAAGCAGCGGCGGAGGCGACAGAGCAAAGAACGGGAGGCCACAACAAAATCGCCCATTGGCGGGCCCAGACCAACATCAGCCTAAGCATAAGGATAGGGTATTTGTAGAGTGTTAATGTATATGTTGGGTGGAGATGTACAGTATTATCACAATCGCCAGATGTGAATACATAGACCTTTGTGAAGGAATTTGGTTGGTGGGGTGAAGTGAAGGAGGAGGGGAGAAAAAAGGGGGTCAGAGTGTGTTGTGTATATGAAAAAACATGCAGTGAACAAATCTAAATCTCAAACGTGTGTGGAGTGTGGGAGAAAGTGGGGGGAAAGGAGGAGAGGAAAAGGAAAGAGAGACAGAGGGAAACAGTGGGGAGAAGAAAAAAAGGGGGGGGGGGAGAAAAGAGATAGCCGTGGGAAAAGGGGAGGGGAGGGGGAAGGGAAAGGAAAGAACGTGATACGGTGGTGAAGGTGAGTGGAGTGTCTGTGAGTGAGTAGTGCTGGGGAGGGATGGGTGTGAGTTAAGGTGTGCTGGTGAGTGTGGGTATATAAAATTTACATTCATGAAATATTTGCAAATACACTTATCTTCATTGTGCTGCTCAAGGGAAAATATTTAATGACAATTTTTTTTCTACAGAACATACTGTGCATCTGTTTTGTGTGGTAGTGCACTTGAGTTATCTTTATTCTAAGGGACATAATAATATTGAATAGATTAATGAAACTGAACCGTTCATGTATGAACGGAAGTGCTGTCAAACAGCCCAATCATCAAATAATTGCCATTTTAAGGGTGTTTATTACTACCGTAATGTACAATGCTATAGAAGTGTAATGGGAATTAATAAAAAAATCAGCCCATTATCTTTTAAAAAATTTTAAGCTTGCCAGTATTATAATTTATCACACATATCATTCGCAGAAAACTCTTTCTATTCTGCCAAGTTGTGGTTTGGATGTCAGAATATGGCTTTTTTAATGGATATCTTTTGGCTGATGCTACCCAGTTTGCAACTCTAAGGCTTAACCAGCTTAAAATTCCCCATAACGAATAATAGACTAAAAGCATTGTACAGTGTGGGTGTTAAGCAAATCTGCTATGGCCTCTTCTTGAATTTTATTTCCAGTTTATATGGTATTAAGTGATT
>CM070039.1:60493947-60504438 GCA_036250615.1 Ptychadena robeensis
CCCTAGAAAATAAACACTGCCCTGCAGGCACCAATAACAACAATTAGTGAATTTAATCTAAAATATAATCAATTCATCATATAAACATATTATATATCTGCGTATTAATAGTTTAATTCCAGCGTTTGGAATTAGAGATGTCTCTGTCCAAACATAGTTATGTAATTATGTATTTGTTTCTTGGGGGATGTTGGCACAGATATTATGTTTATTTATATGCCCCTATATTTATTATGAATTCCTTTTTGTTTTACTCAAATGCTATTTCATGGGCAGGTGTGGACAATTGCCTATTTTTTCAATTATCAATTAAGTGCTTGGATGTGAAAGATTTTGATGTAAACATTTGTTTTTTTTCTGCTTTTTAACTGGATCGGATACATTTCTTTATCTGATCCAATTCAAAAGTGGTTCCGGCTAGCAGAAACGTGCAGCGGGAGCAATCTGCTGCTAGATGCAGCGCTGTCGCCACGACAGGAGTTTCAAAATTTAAAGGTACATTTTTTTTCTTAGTTTACATTTGTTTTCTTTTTTTTCCAAATTAAAAGAAAAGAAATTCAAAGTAAATACAAATTAAAATTTTTAAATAACCATTTTTTTCTAAATTGCGGCCGAGTAAAGCCGGCCATAGACGCTTCAATCTGTGGACGATTTTGCGAATGATCAATCACCATGCGCATTTGGGGTGATCGTATGGCGATCAATCGCAAAATGAACGCACCCACCTAGAGCGACCGCTCGTGGTCACACAAAACTTTGATCAGCCAGAGAACGAACGGTTTTCTATGGTCGATCATCAGTACTTTGAATGGGGAACAGGGCCCCCATCCAAAATACCGGTCGGCAAATCTCGCGGGCAAATGATGTATTTTGATTCACAGAATGATTGACCATGGCGTGATGATGTCATCATGCTGCGGTCAAATGTTCGTCAAATGCCTGCCGAGCATAGCGTCTATAGCCGGTTTAACCTCCCTAGCGTTACCACCGAAGCAAGTACTGGTGCAGTTTGATTGTGAATAAAACAGTGCCCAAGCTGGGATCGGGCGCAAGTGGTGGCTCTCCGTGTGCCTGCAGCATTTCTACAGAGCTGCAGGCACACAGAGCCTTTCTGGCCCTGTGTGTTTGATGTCATCGGTAACATCAATGTGGGCGGAAAGGCAAAACACTGTATCACTTTTGGTACAGAAATCTGGACCTCAGTGAACCGCCAGTTCGCAGTTCGAAGTTTGCCATGCCTGCAAACATTATGTATGTTTGACCTGCCCCCTATACCTTAACATGGAGCCAATTTTTGCCTCCTCACCCCACAGTCAGTTGGGACAGTAAAACCAATAACAAATTTTTTCCTCCTGGAGGATACTCCCCCTCCCATAAAAGAAGCAGCCCAGCAGACATTTTACAGTTATCCTGTGTCTCCAGTACTAGATAGATAAGGAGAGCTGCTGATTGAGAAATGGTTTAGCTACTTTGCTATTATACTCCATACAGTGATCTGTAACTATAGCCAAAGCCCTTCATACACACTTAGATGCCGGTCGTTCAAAAAATGGGTTGCCGATCTTAAGCTTAAAGAGCTTAAATCGCCAGCCAAATCGATTTTGCCATTACAGACATGTCCGTAATTCTTAAGCTAGCCATACATGGTTCAATTGACATCAAATCGATCATCAATTCGATCGAAGTTTCTGATTATTTAATCGTATGTCGATTGTAATTGAATCAAAGTACACACCATATTGAGTATGCAATCAAAGCCCGACTTGGATTGAATTTAATCATTTTAAAACAAAGAGTAATCAAAAAGCGATTGTCACAGAGTGATCAAAAAGGGACCATTGATGTTCGCCATTACATCGCCATTAGATCACCATTACATCGCCATTAGATCACCATTACATCGCCATTACAATCGCCATTACATCGCCATTACATCGCCATTACATCGTCATTAGATCGCCATTTCAATCGCCATTACAATGCATGCTTGCATGGTTTAAATAACTATTGCATTTCCCTCCTCCCGGAAGTTACAGTATGCTTATTGATTGAATTAAATCTCAATTGGACAGGTCAAACAACAGTACAAAAAATGACACACAATGTGGGGACAATCAATAAAAAATTTCCAACTTCTCCGATCAAATTTCGATCGAGAAAAATTAAAATCGAATTTCAACAATCGTACCATGTGGACATGATAAAATTTTCAATCAATCGACTAAAATTTTTTATCAAATTACATTGATTGTACAGTCAATTGAACCATGTGTGGCTAGCTTTAGATCGGTCTGATACTTTAGACTGTGACACAGTGAACCAGTCTAAAGTATGGATATATGCCTCCTCATCTGCGAGGGATCTTAGATCCATCGGGCTGAGGAAACAGCCTCTCTGCACAGGCTGTTTCCTTCTTTTCTTCCTGTGAGGGAGGAAGGGGGGGGGGAAGGTGCTTCTCTCCCTTCGTGCTGACACACAGCACAGATGGCAGCTGTCTGCCGGGTCTGCCAATCCGACGGACAGAGCTGGCACGCAAAGGGTGCCTGCGCCAATTGTGACCCGATGTTTCGGCCGATTGACTGCACGTGATGACGTCATCATGCATGGTCGATCGGCCAAAACATTGGGTCATAATCTATACGTGTATGGGGGACTTAAGGTGTTCTGCAACAAGCAGTTCATTATTACTGCACCACAAAAGTCTGGGGGTGGGGTATGCTGTAAGTTGGAACACGTGCACTATGTGATATTCCTAAGCTAAGATGTGCTGGTAGTTGTAGTGTACCATTGGCAACTCATGCCAAATAATATTTTTTTGTTTGTAGTTGTGTGCTATATAGCATAGGTGTTTGTTCTATTCATGAGTGCACTACACTAGGCAGAACACCTGGGCTACACAGTTAGCAAAATCCCTGGAAAATAAATGAAAGCTCGACATGACAATTTGATTGTTGTGTTTAGGTACACTATAGCAGCTCAGCACTGATATTATAAAAAATGTTAACACTTATAGAAGTTCAGCAGTGACATCTTAAATTATGAGCTGACAAGAAGCTCAGCACTGACATTATTTTGAACACAAAATAACAATATGAGGATACCCCTGATAAAGACTTTGAAGCCCCCCATACACCTTTAGATTACACCATACAATTTCCTTTAGATCTGCCAACAACTATCTCTATCGTGTAGGGCCACCCAAAAAGAGCAGGTCATTGCAAAGAGATCTGACTAAATGCGATGTGCAGAAGTACTGTAAGGCTGGCAGCCCACTCTAGTTACCTTTTGGGAAAATCTGTAATCTAGATATGATTTCTAGCCATTAGAAAGAAAAAAAACAGCATTTTAAAAAATCCGTATTTTCTAGAGGAAGTTAAGCCTTGAATTCCCATATGGCAGGACACTGACCCGGTGATTGCACCATTTTGACACTTTATTGGTATTTTGGCTACAATAATGACCTGAAGGCTTTAGAAGTTCACCCTCTATTGAAGTCAATGGAGGTTCGCCACGAATATGTGAACAACAGGTATTTGCAGACGTTCGATTTGCCTGTTCGCGAACAGCCGCAGCTGATGTTCGGCCCTCACTATAAGAGACAGTATGTCTATGAACACCTGGGAAATCACGTGGTTTTCTATTGTCCCGGCTTATGAATGGCCTGCATCTTGCAGTGCACCCTGTTTACTTTCATGCTGTCTTCTCTGTATGATAGACTGGGATATTGATAGATCTACCTCCTGGATAGTGTTGTTTACTTGGCTGTTGTGAAGGGGTTTATCTTCACTATGGAAATGATTTTGTAATCTTCCACCACTGTTATACGTAAAATACATTTCCTTAACCAAGGTATGTGTATCCCGATATTCTATTTCACAAAGTTTAAGGTATTTTCCAAACTATTTTCTAGTTAGGAACTCGGGGGACCTTTTAAGGCATGTATCCCAACTATCCCAAAATCTTTTCTGACACAAGTGTTTTCAAAATCATGTACATTAACATTAATCAGCAATTTAAGATAATAACTGCATATACTACTACACCACTTTATTGCACAATTGCCCAGATGTATTGGCGCAGTAAATAATAATTGAAAAGGAGGGTAGAGGAATATGTTTAAAAATGTTTGTGGTATGGTGTGCAAATGCAATTTGTGTGATGCCTGATAAGTGGTGGTCTGAGTGTTGTGTAAATTATAGGTGATCAATGTGAGGTGCAAAAGGGGGGGGTGTGGGGCTGGTTTGGGTGGCATCCGCTACAGACGCTTGCTGCTAGAGCTCCGTCGCAACCCGACGCTTTCATCCTGCAAGCAACCACCATCCCCAGAGCCATGGTCCCCAATGTGACCCCAAATCAGCTGGGTACACATCCCATCCTCTTTCGGGCACACCTGTGACCCTGCAGCAGTTTTTGTCTGGTGGAGCTCCGGGTAGCCAGGCCGCCGCCAAGATGCACAGCCTCAGGAGGACCAGTAGAAGAGTGATCTGCAACAATCCTCACACCCCTCCATTCTCATTTTCAGAGGCAGATTTCCCCTCACAGGCCAATTCAGGCTGTCAAAATGGTGGACCCCTCACCCAGCACGTGGTCACACTGCTTAACGAAGAGACCCTATCATGGAGCATGAACCTCGCACTACAAAAGTTTAAATTGCTGTTTTCCATGACCAGTTGTTTGATCAAGAGTTGATCATTTGTGAACTAAAACACCACCTGGAGGATATTGATAACCAATTCTAATATTAAGCAGCAGCTGGCTCTGGAGGAATTTAGATGTTCTGGAGCAAATGTTTTTGTTCAGGAGACACACCTCACTCAGCGGCGCGCCTGGTACATGGCCAGGCTTTATTTTTCCCAGTCTTAGGGAGGTAGGGAGGTTTGGTTTTGTAAGTCAGTTTATCGATGCCTCTATTCTTCCCCTCACCAATATCTTGTGGTAGAAGGGGACTTCAATGTCCATTTCTTTTCAGCTTGGGACAGACTCTCCCCATCCTCCCTGACTCCCCCCTCCAGCTCTCTAGAGCCTTTCGCCAACTGATTAGATGCCATGCGCTGTTTGATGTGTGGTGAGTCCATCACCCAGGGGACAGGTCGTTTACGTTTACCCCACCCTACATTCCTGGTCTTCCTCCTCTATCCTTCTAATCTCCTGGTCAGACCATACCCCAATAGTTCTTCGACTGGACCTTTGTGGTTCCTTCCTTAAAACTGGCAATTAAATGATTTATTACTGAAAAATCGGTTTGAGAGATCTCTATGGCTTCCGAGACAGCTTTTTATAATCAGCATAATAAGGCCCACACCCTACTGGCGAACAAATTGAAGAATTCTGAAGAAATGCTTCAGCCTCCTCCCTGTTGGGTTAAAGCTAGGCATACACAGGTAGATTTATAAATAGATAGAAGTACAATCAAGCGCTGTGCGCGCTTACAGTGCTTGATTGTGCTCTAATCTATTTACAAATCTACCTGTGTATGCCTTCCTCAAATGAACAGGGTTCCAACATGTTGGAAAACTCTGTTCAAATCAAAGTTTCCATTCAAAGTATTGGACGTGCTGCTCCTGAACAGCCTACAACTCCGGTGTTCAGTGTTAAAGGGGCGGGACCAGCACATCTCTGTGTGAGACTGTGTGCTGGCTGCTTTCTCCAGCTCCAGCCTTGTAAGTGAATCTCTCACAACATAACACGGGCTGCGAGCTGGGGAGAATGGGTCCCCATTGAACAGGAATCGATGTGCACACGTGGTACACATTGATCACGGATTAATTGAATGGAAATCAATCACAGAATGGTGACGTCACCACGCTGTGATTGATCACAGCTCAATTGCATGCAAATCTACCCGTGTATGCCCAGCTTAAGTGCGCTATGGGTTTTCCTCATACTTAGACATCACCTGTCTAAGTTTGCTCTGATCTACCAGGATTTTTACACTAACATATACTTCAAATCCCCTGCCTAACTGCTACTCATGCCCTTGTTGACCGCATACAGTGCTTTCTGAACTCTAGTGGCATGCCTCGCCTTTCAGTGTCTGACATTTCTGATCTCAATGCCCCTATCTCTGATTTGGAAATCCAGGAGACTAAAGCTAGCCACACATGGTTTGATTTTACCGTTCAATCGACGATTTTCGATGAAAAAAACGATCGATTGAACGTTAATCGATGTACTGCCCACATGGTACAATCGATGATCGTTGAACGATTTTTGTAAAATCGTCGATTGAAAAGTGATCGGACAGGTTGGAAAATTTTTCTCAATTGGTCTATTTTTTTGGCCCCTATTTTGTGTCTCGATTTTTTGGCTCGATTTTTTTGGCTACTTCCAATTGAAACTAAAATCGTATGAAGAATTCAATCGACGATTTTGGATTACTTCGATTAACTTTTCAGTCGAATTTGAACAATAATCGTGCTCCCCATGTGGTGTACATCGATTATATTAAAATCGAGGTTCGAATTTTTGGATCGAACTACAAAATCTAATCGACCCTCGATTGAATGAAAAATTGCACCATGTGTGGCTAGCTTAATAAATCCCTTTCGGGTGATAAAGCCCCTGGCCAGGGCGGTTTACCATACTCATACTACAAACCTTTCTCCCATATTTTAGTTCCCCATATGGCTTCATTGTTTAATGGATTTATAGAAGATTCTCCTATGCCCCTGAAGATGCAGAAGTCCTATTATCCTGTAGTCACTAAACCGTGCAAGGATCCCACTGTTAGCTCTAATACCCATCCCATAACATTGTTAAATTCAGATCTTAAAATCTTTACCAAATGTCTTTCCCTACAGTTGGTTAGGTGCCTACCTAAATATCCATTCTGGGAGAGAACCAGTCCTTTCTTAGAATGGATTTACCCAGTGGCGTAGCGTGGGCTTTCGTCGCCTGGGGCCGACCGGAAATTTGCCGCCCCTCTATTTAGTAACTTCACACAGTATCGGTTGCCAGAAGCCTAAGTAACATAAAAAGGAATGTGATTGCATAGCGACTAATAAACTCCCTGCATCTGTGCGTGTATTAAAGCTTTCACTCGTTTCTGTCAGTTTTTCCAGTGCAGTTATAGTTTCTTCGTAATGGTGTCTAATATAATTTACAGCCTCGACTCTAGCGATCCTACGTGTGTCCTGTATCCTCTTCACGTAGACGTAGACCATCTACGTCTACGTGAAGAGGATACAGGACACACACACGCTGCTACTCTTTTTATTCTACGTCTACGGTAGACGTAGAAAAAAAAGAGTAGCAGCGTTCTAGTGTACCAAAGAAAGTCACCGAATTTACCTCAACTGAAGCTGCATGTACGCAAACTAGATTTATACCTATATTTTTTTAAAATTAAATATCATGGTGATTGCCGCCGCTCCTTTTGATACGCCGCCCAAGGGCCATGGCCCCCTCGGCACCCCCCTCGCTACGCCACTGGATTTACCCTTGCGTTATGGACCCTCTCTATGCATTTTGGCCTTTTAATCTCTTTAGTCTTATTAGGAGGGGATATGGATCCAAGTTAACAGAGTGCAAAGTGCAAAGAAGTTTTCAGTAGATAACCATCTGAATGAATATTAGACGACATGTAAGTTATTTCAGGCATCTGGTAATATCCTCACATTTTTGTACAGCCAGCATTGACCCAATTTGTGCGGCCATGTTTGGGGGGCTTCTCGTAGAAGGGCCTCTTATCTGAGATGTACAGGATTCTTATGTTCTCTCACCCTGACTCAGAGTTCCGCATAATTATATGCTGAGGTGGGGATAGAGTGTTGGGGATGGAAATTCTCTACAAATCCTCGCAGAATATTTGGTCATGGGTGGCTAGGTCTTCTAAGATGTCCGATTCCTCTTAAGCTAGCCACACACGGTTCAATTTTGGTTCAATCGATGCTCGATTAGATCGAGGAATTCAATTGTCTAATCGAAAATCGATCTTAATTGCATCAACATACACCCCACATTGAGTTTGCGATTGTGGTGAGATTTCGATTCCAAAATATTACTAAAATTGTCGATTTTGGTATGGAAATGATTGAAGTTCAAATTGAAGTGGTCTATGGTATTATATTCCTCGATTTTCATTCAATCGATGAAAAAATTCATCTAATCGAGCATCGAACCAGAATCGAACCGTGTGTGGCTAGCTTTAGATGGAAATCCTGTTTGTCCCGTCAATGGCAGATTTGCATAGAGGTGAATAAATAAGGGATGTAAGTCTTATGGAACAGATGTAGGCTTGTGTTCATGATACTGTTGACAAATTTAATAAGACCTGGGAGAGGTAGGATGCCCTACAGTTCCATAGTTGGGGGGGTTTATGTTCTCGACCTGGAGGGGCCCCGGGGGGAGTGGTTTCTAGAGATTGTCGTTCCTTTTTCTTCCTGTTCTCTTCCATCCCTTCATTTCTGCATCCTATTCTTATGTTTCTAAAGCTGGGCATAGATGGGCAGAGTGATAGAGTGATCCGACATGTCAGTAAATTCAGAACCGATCCCATTAGTTGATAGACTTTCAGTCAGACCTGTTGGAAAATTGCTCTCAATTTGTATATAGCCACCTCAGCTCTTTTTGGAGTAAGATTGTAAGAATGTCATTTCCACTTCTTTTTGAATTATGTATTCCGTCCAAAACAAAGAAGCAAATGTTATCAGATTGAAACATTGCCAAGTGACAACCTCTGGTGCAATACATTTCCAATCAATGCTGCTCTGATATGGTCATAAATTTGTTCAGCTAGAAGTCTTAGGCTAAGCTTAGACTGTCGGTTCTCGAGCTGCTTTCAGCTCGAGAACCAACAGCACGTTCCCACAGCCACGGGAGAAACGACTCCCTGTGGTCGGCTGCAAAAAAGTGCAGGCGATTACAGGGCATCTAATTAAGGACCCCATAGAGGTCCTATGGGACAGCAGTCAGTTGCTGTTAAGGGTTGTTTAACTGGCGGTAAATAGTGATGGCCGAACTGCCCGCAAGGCGGACAGTTCGGCCGCGAACAAGCATGTTCGCCCTCCTTCCCGCCGGCGGACAGTACGGGTGTTCGACCCGCCCTGTCCGCCGGCGTGAAGGAGCCCTCTATTCTTCCTCCGGTGGGATCATACGCAGCGAGATCCCGCCGCAGGAAGAATGTTTCCACTGAAGACCGGGTAAAGAACCCGGTCTTTCAGTGGAAAGCCGGCTCGCACACCCGGATGTGACGTCAACTATGCGTTCCAGGTGCCGGATGTGACGTCACTGACGTCACATCCGGGTTTTCCGATTCTTATTCCCCGCCTAGCAGTGGGGAATTTGAATCTGTCCGCGAACGGGCGGACGGCGGACTTTTTTAAAAGTCCGCTCCGCCCGTCCGCGGACGAACATGGCCGAGGTTCGGCCATCACTAGCGGTAAAATACCGCCAGTGTAAATGCACCCTTATGGTTTTGCCTAGATAAAATGCCCCACAGGTATAACATATCAAATAAATGATACCTGGGCTTCTGCAGTTAGCGAAATGCCTATATCTAAACAGGTTTCCTGTCAGTTAAGTGATATTAGGGTCTTCAGAAATAAATTTGCAATATGTACATCCCTTCTTTCTATTATTATTATTAACATTTATTTATATAGCGCCAGCATATTACGCAGCGCTGTACAATACATTAGAGTGGAGATACAACACAGTATAACACACAGGTACAGGTAATGACACAGGAGGAGTAGAGGACCCTGCCCAGACGGGCTTACAATCTAATAGGTTGGGGAACAAGGTATACAATAGGTGGGGGGGATTTTCTAAATTTAGAAGTACAAAATCTTTTACATAATTCTTTATTTAAACAGAGGCTACAGGAGCCAATTGAGCCAGTCCTGCAAATCTTCAAAACAGAGTAGTCCCATGTCTCCAATCCCTCTCGAAGGCACCCAAACTAACTGACATTTCATCAATTCCATTTCTAGGTGTTTGAGACTCTATATTGCACATTTTCCGAACTAAACAACCATGAAATTCTAATTTTAAACAAAAAACACACCACAAGAGAAAAGAAGAAACAGACTAACAGGGAAACAATAGACAGGAAGAAGTGGGGGAGAAAAGAAAGGAGTAGAACAAGGTGCAATCATGAGATGAAACCAATCCAGTAGAGCCACGTTCTGTCAAAATGTTTGTAATGCTCCATTTGTATTCTATCAGAGACACTGGCAAACCACTAGCCAACAGTGTGGGTGAGGGAATTAGCAGCATTAAGCAAGTGTATCAACCAACATTGATCTCTCATATGGACTCGTATGGACTGACACCAGTGAAGGAAATATTCCTTGGGATCTTCCCCTAGATCTATGTCAGTTCGGTCTAAGGGCACAGAGTGAACTGTGGACCAAAAAGCAGAAAGTTTGGAGCAACTCAAGAAAATGTGAAGCAGGGTCCCTCTGGCATCTCCACAATGCCAACACACCTCTTGTAAGAAATATGCCTATTATGGAAAATAATAATTCATAAATATGAAAATATTCCCCT
>CM070039.1:60522191-60536195 GCA_036250615.1 Ptychadena robeensis
CAACCCATTCTTTCATAACATTCTTTGAGTTTGTCAAATTTATGCTGGCCATACACTATGAGATAAAAAAATTGAGGATCGATTAAAAACCAAAACCAATAAATGCATTTTATCGTCCTAAATCCGTTGCATTCCAAACGATATTATTTATTCGTTTAATTGCCGTTTTTTCTCGGTCTGTCATTTATTGGAAATGTCAAAAAATTTAATTGCTGGCAAGATCGGAACTCACATAGTGTTTTCTTGTTTGAGCAACCGATTAACTGCCGTTGCAGAAACAATTAGCTATTTTTAAACTTACGGAAAACGCATGTGATGACACTCAGTTGGTGGATATAATAAAACAGCATGTTTTACTCAGCTGGTTTTTTTTTTTTTTTTTTGAAATGTGTGTTCAGTATCGAAACATTGTTTCCTCTGTATTTGTAACAAGTAACAATGTATCAACAATACATATCAACAAATTTCAACAGATTACAGAGGACGTACATGGCATGAGTCTACAACTGAATATAGACAGAAATGTGTTAATTGGATTATATACAATTGGGGAATAGATTCAAACACCGAGAACAAACCAATGTGCGGTGTATATATAATATATATAACTATATAAAGTTATATAAAGGATACACAAGCTCTCGCTTTCTCTCTCTCTTTTCTTTATATATTATAAATAGCAAATCTTTATATTATATATATTAACATGTAAAAAGATTCAAACTTCTGAAAACATTTGACCTTTTTTCCAGTTAAAAGATTACATACCTGAAATAATTTAAAGCCCTAACCCACTATAATATTTTTTATCCTGTTAAATATACTTATTTTGGATTTGATACCCTTTATTGAATACATGACTTGAATCTGTAAATGGCTTGACATTTCTGTATTCTTAGAACTAAACTTTAATTATATAATATATATAATATCTATCATGGGTTCATCATGAAATATTTTATATATTATTTAAATTATGCTACATTATCTTATAATATGCTATATCTACCTTTCTAAACTACTATTAGGTGTAGGTATGTATTACATATTTCTCATGTATGCAGTATGTATGTATATATATATTCTATATGTATGTATATTGTATGCATGTAATGCTGTATGTATTATTTTTATTTTATATAATCAAAAAAAACATCACAATGGCTGATATAAACGCGAATAGATGACATTCCTATTAAAAAAAAAAATTAAGATCGAATTGTACATTTAAAATTGGATTTTCAATGTGGAAGCGTTTTGCCGAAATTTAGATCCAAACAGATAGCTTTCCGTCGGATATATTGGTTGGTTTTAATCGTCAAATTTTATTCAGGTGTATGCCAGCATTATTTAGGTTTTTTTGTCCACACCTCTTAAAATGACCACAAGTTCTAATGGGATTAAGATCTGGGGAGTTTCCAGGCAATGGACCCAAAATTTCAAAGTTTTGGATCACCGAGCCACTATACACTTTTGCCTTTGGAACGGGCTTCCATTCGTGCAGAAAATGCATTGTTTCTTCAATCAAAATGTGTTGGTTGTTGAAGAAGAAGTTGCGTTGGAGGTGTTTTGGACCATAGTAATTCATGGCTTGTTTTGGGCAAAAATTGTAGTGAAGCCCACTCCTTGGATGAGACAACCCACACATAATATGAATGGTCTCAGATGTTTATGTTGGCATGACACATAACAAATGGCAGCCCTCATCTTATGTTCTCCGGAAAAGCCCTTTTTCCAGATGCCCCAAAACAATCGGAAAGGGTCATCGGAGAATATGACTTGGCCCCAGTCTCAGCAGTCCATTCACCATTACTTTCTGCAGAAGATTCAATTGATGTTTTTTGGAAGAAGTGCTTCTTTGCTGCCTTATATTACACAGGCCACTTCCAAAAGTCTTCACTAATGTGCGTTGCAGATGCGTTCCACCTAACTTATCACACAGCTGAATCGTTTTTAGGAGACATGCACTGCTGACTTTCTTGGATCCTAAACCTTCTTAACAGAATTGAAACCTCTTTCCTTGAATTTTTTTTAAATTTTGTTCATTTCATGGCAAGAAGAATTTATGCAATTCTCATTGAAATCTTCATAAATATTCTGGAGTATATTATTGTAAATTCTATAATAAAAACTTAAGCACAACTTTTCGAATTTTAAATATTTGTGTTCATTCTCAAAACTTTTGGCCAGACTGTAAAATGGCAACATTTAATTACACAAATTTGAAAGTTAGCATTAGGGCTGTGCCTGGGGTGGGGGTGGGTATTTTATTTATTTTGGCTTGCCTTTTGTGCCTGTTTATGACATTTGAACGTGTGCTGGACAAAAGTGAGACGTAGATCCTGCTGGTTTATGTGAAGGTCAGGTGCAGGGAGAGGGCATCCGGCCAGAATTTTTGACAGGGGATTGGCCAACATGCAAAACACAAAGGAGAAGAGGCATTGGTGTGACACCAGATACAGATTGTGGACCCAGGTGTTTGGCAGCACTTATTGGGTGTTTTGGTGATATGTGGTAGTGTGAGGTTGCTATGTTCACACCCCAGTCATTTTGGTACTGCAAAGGTTTGCAAACTACAATCTTCTGACTCTGCACATTCAGTAAAAAAAAAAACCCATATGCAGAACACCTACCCCTGGAAGTAATTTCCATGGAGGTGCTCGGTGTATTTGCTGACCTGTTTGGTTGTGCTCAACTTCACCCTTTTGTCAACACCACTTGCCTCTTCCAGCCGTTCAGTGCTGCAGACTCCCCACCTCTGTACTTAGTCCTCGCTTGGCTTTCACTGCCCAAGTGGATCAGGTCCTCATCGTCCACCACCCCTCTCTCACTGCCTCAATCTGTCATCTCCTGACTGCCTTTTTAAACCAGACCAGAGTGTTTGGCAATGTGTCTCATCATCATCACTTAAGCTAAGCCATACACATTTGCCGATAGTAAGGCCGATTATTAACCTGTCGACGGGCGTCGCGCCGCGCAGTCGGTCAGGTTAAAAATCGGCCGCTTATCGGCATGATGCCACATTGGGGCGACAGATCCTAGTCGCCCCACAGCTCGGCCGAACAGAGAACGGACCTGCCCGATATTCTCTGGCGGCGCAAGCGAGGGAAAGCCGATTCCAATAAGCTTCACTGAAGACGGCGTCTTCATTGAAGCATGGCCAGACACATGCAGCACGCATGCATCATGCGTCATCACATTTGCATTCCGGTGAATCTCGGAGTAGGTCTGTCTGACCTACTCGGCATGTGTAGGCTAGCATTGTGAACGATGATTGCCAAAACCCCACTGTCAGATACATTTTTAAAACGGTCCAGAAGTATCTGGTGCTTCAATGAAAAAAAGAGCAAGCCTCTCTCTGCAACTCAGTAGCTTTGCTAATGTGAAGTGAGACGCAAAACAAACTATTTGTTTTTTAAAATTTGTAAGGGGTGTCAAAACCAGAATTTTTTCCAGATTTCAGATTAATTTAATAAACACGGTCCAGAATGTTAACTGGTGCTCAATGACAACAGGCAACGCAAAAACCAGTAGCTTTTGTGGCCAATGGGATAGAGGCGCAAAACAACAATAAGGTGTGTCAAAAAATGTCAGAAAATTTTTAACGTGTCCACAATTTATCTGTGCTTCAATGAAACCAAGGAAAAAACAGGAGAATGGCCAACATGAATGTAGGCCCCACATGACCCTGATCGCCCCTGACCCCACCGGAGCAAGCCAGGGGTTACATAAACCTCCAGCATAAGGAAAAAAAATAAAGGGTCTCCCAATGATCACCAAAGATCAAAGTGTGCCCACACCCCCTTATTCAGAACAAAGATTGTTTGGGGGGGGGGGGGTGGGGGGGGGGGGGGGGTGTATGATCCGTATAATTAAAACTACAGGTTTGGCAAGGTGTCAGGACAATGCACTTTGTCCCTTTCCAGCAATGCACAAGATGCACAATGCCACTGCACAAGTCTAGAGAATACCCCCCAAGTAGCCCTCCTCATCAGGAGCCTGACCAGGTGTTGTAGGGAGGTCATAAGACATGTGCAAAGCACACTATCGAGAATAATTTTGGCTGTTATAAGGACATTACATCAAATTTGGATCAGGCCTGTAGTGTTTGTTTCAATTCATGTTGATTGTGACTCCAACAAATCTGTTGGACAAGAGCAACCTGTCCCTCATCACATCCAGTGTGATGAGGGAGGTCTCCAGTGAGGGTACACAACTGGGACTAGGCGCGAGCACAAAAACATTTATCTCCCCGTAAGTGCTACCTCTCCTGTACCACTGGCGTAACGAGCATGAGCCTTCCTGCAGGCGGGTTGTTTGAAATGTTTGTAACAAAATAGCTGATGGTGATTTGTGATTGTGGTGATTTTGTGACTTTAAAATCCCCCCCCTTTAGTAGAAAGTCATTCTCTAACCAGCTTGCGTGGACATTTCGGTACCCAGCTGGGCAGTGACAGTATGTTTGGGAATAGGAACATGCACCAATGTTTGAAGAAAAAAACTGAGGAGCTGACAGTTACGACAAGGGCAGGTTGTTGTTCCCTGATCCCATGTGGGCTGCAGCGCTCATAACCAGAACTAACTCCAGACATATGACAGAAAGTGGCACCATCCACCAGCGCATACCTGAGCTCCTCCAAACAATAACAACCATGAGTTTAGGTGAATCAGCTGTTCAAAATTGAATGCGCGACAAACTTTTTAGGCATTGGCACCAGCAGTTCCTAGGCAACTGCTAATTATAGGACAAGGTAGGACAGCATTCCTGCATGGTGTCCCACTGCCTCTCCTAGCAATGCGGGAGTAGTGGAAAGAAACCGGAAAGAAGGCGCACTGAGGGAAGCGTTCGCCTCACCTACTCCCTATCAGTCACTCCAGCGGCGTCCCGGCTGCTGCCGCACCACACTAATAGCAAGAAAGAGGAAGCCCCTAACCTGCAATGGCACCCTCTGACATATTGACATGTGGTTTACACCCTCCAATCTCCATTCCATGCAGGAATAAACATGAACAGAAGGTTTACCTCCTAACAGGGATTCTTCCTCCCCAGGAGAGACTGGACCATGGGAAAGTGAGGACGAGTGTGACTGAGGGGGTGACAGGGAGCGCTGCCGAGCGGGGTCCTGACACCGACATAGACTGGCCTACAAAGACTCTCCCCCCTCTTGCGTTGCACCGGCAACCGGGACGCCCTGGGAACTATGGGGAAGCCATTGTGCCTGCACAGGCCTGCAGAGCGAAGGCCCCTAGAGTGTCTACACCCGATGCTGCCCTGGTAACCAGGATGCCCGGGGGAGCATCTGGAGATTGCCGCACAAGCGCAGGCCAACGAAGATAGTGATTGCAACTCCATCCCCCAACGTTGCCTCTGCAACCAGAACGCCGGAGAGCACCAGGCAGAGGCCAATTATACGCAAGTCAGCAGGAAGGAAGAGTGGCAGTGACCCCAGCTAGAATGACACCCCCCTTCGCCATGTCCACCACCTTCACGTGTAACATACAACCCCCCTGGGATAAAGCTGTGTGACATGAAAGCGTGGCTGTGTATCTGTGAATAACATAGTGTATATAGTGCTAAATGGGTCGAAAATAAGGTGTGTGAGTGGGAAAGTACAAGACAACAGTGGGGGCCAAACATAAGCCAGGCCTATATACCTATATGGTTATGTATTACATTTCCTTGACTGCACACTGGGTGAATATTGTGGAGGCCCGGAGTGAGTTGTACCCTGGGATGGCACAGATGCTACCCACACCCAAAGTAATGTTGGAGGAGATGATGCAGGGTGATGGCGAGACCACCCACAGTTTGGCTTTACAGGGTGACTTGGACCATAAAGCGGATGAGCTGGTGGAGACTGTTGCCTCTGTTACAGAGGGTAGTAGTACTCATGTGGCTTTAATTACATATTTTCAGCGTGGATGTGAAGAGGAGGAGGAGATGGAGAGTCATCCAGATGTCAACATAGACATCTTGCCTGTTGGTACTCTGGCACACATAGCTGACTTCATGCTAGGCTGCCTTACATTGTACGTATTTTACTCGGCAATACCAGAAGAGGTGCAATACCAGAAGGTACTTGTGGAGAGATTGCTCCACACTTTTCCATCTGACAACGCTGCTGGCACAGTTCATACTTCCTTAGGCAACATACAGCCATTCCAACAAAGACAGGGCAACACTATACAAGGCATGGGACAGTTTCATGACAACCCGCCAGCAACCTCACCCTGAATCGCGGCCTAGGGTTACAAGAAGGGGACAGTTTTGTAAGACAAGGAATACATGGCAGACGGGGTCAGTGTCTTAAATGATCCCTCAGTGCTGTACAACTACTGTCTGTCTCAGCTGGCTCATGGCACGATCTTGCGCTCTACGCCTTGGAGGTGTGGGCCTTCCCAGCCGCCAGTGTTTTATCTGAGCGTGTATTTAGTGTTGCTGGTGGCATCATAACAGACAAGTAAATCCGCTTGCTGACAGGTTGACTCAGATCAAAATGAACAAGGCCTGGCTTGCTCCTGATTTCTCAACTCTAACAGAGGAGAGCTGAGCTGATCAAGGCAATTTTAAAATATTTTCGGTAATGGATTTTAAAATGGACCACACAAGGTGTATGAGGTTCACTCTTGTTTTCTCCATGTCCTCCTCATCCAGAGTGTATATGTTCCTTGTATTTTTTTAATAGGGTCAGCTCAAGTCCCTCAACTAAAATTCTTTAAGAGGGTGTGCTGAACAGTGTGCTCTCACTGTAATTTTTTAGAGTGTCTGCTCACCTGCAGGAACTCTCATCTAATGTTTAAGAGCATTTGCTTACCTGCAGGAACTCTCATCTAATGTTTTAGAGTGTCTGCAAACCTGTAGGCACTCTGATTTAATATTTTACAGCGTCTGCACCGAAAAACTGACGTCACTGACTGTATGCTCCCCGGTTTGGTGATGCCCAAACTTGACAGGTATGACCATGCCAGCAGTCCCATGGGCCATCTGGCACCACCGGATCTTTCAGTTCCATTTGCTTCATTAGTGGGATCAAAATCTTTGAGTCAGCACATCGCTCTACCTTCAATAATGGAGCGGTCTCTGTAATGGTGGACAGTTCTTTCTCATTGGTCCTGAGGGAGGATGGATGCCAGCCTTTCCAGCTGGAGGGGCTCATTGGCACAGCGAGCAAGCTCAGGGTGGCAATAGCTTCCCGGGATGTCATATGCTTCAAGTCCCCTATAGTTGTTGGCAGTTCTTTTTGCCCTATGCAGTTTCCAGGCATTTCTTCAGGATCCTGTCCAACAATAGGTCAGTGATTGTGCACATATCCAAGGGGGTAGAAGTTGGCTTGCAATTCTGGCCTAAAAGATCATGGTTTCCCCTGTTGTGGTTGGATTAAAGGTGGAGTCACCTATCCCTTTTCCTCTAGTCTAGGATTGGAGAGAGGCGGGGCCTCTTCCAGTGACAAGACACTGTAATCACTACTCTTCAGGTGGCTACAAAGCAATCAACTAATGTAACCAAGGGATTTGGAGGACATTCATTTAGTTTGCTGTAATAGGGCCCTGTTATACGTATTATTGGGGGTTTATTGGGGGTCCTAGCAAAAGTTATATAACACCACTAGAAATGGGATGCACCTACCGGTCATGGAAATTCTCCCTCTCTGTGGGGAAGTATGTGAAGGGGTCAGGCAGGCTGGGGAGAAAGTGGGGCCTGTGTAGGAGGATCAGAGCCTGAGAATTGTTGCAGGTGTGGCTGTGGAGAGCCCCTGGCCTGACGGAGAGAGAGGTAGGAGGGTGCAGGTGGCTCCAGGGCAGAACAACCTGTGTGTCCCTGAAGGGTCTTCTTTCTGAATGAGTCCCAGCATGTTGTTAACGCCACAAACGTTGACTGAGACAATGTACTGGACTGGGCCCTGGTTACCAGTGCGGCACGAGGAGTTGTATCAAGCTCCAGACAGTTTTTCCTGAAGTCATCCTCGGAGCCAGAGACAGTCACTATTTTCAGAGGCAAGGTTGCCGGCTTTACTAATTCAACACAGACTGCGTTTGGACTTATGTTCTATCCTTACTTGTTCTTCGCCTCAGTGTCAATAAAGGTAACTGTTTAACTACTACCGGTGTTTGTGTCCTGGTTCACTACCCCTGGGCTTGCTTCGCAACAAGTGGCATTGCGAGCAGGGTAGTGACAATGCAACATCACCAAGAAGCTGCTGCCCCAGCTGAAGTTCTGCTGGCCCCTGCAATGCCTGTTGCCATGGTTCTGGCTGGGCCACTGGCCCAGTACCTCCCTAAGAAGCCATGCAAATTCATCAAAAAAGTCATATTTGATCCCACGCCATACCGGAGGCGTTACAAGTGGAAGTGGTGCTGAGTGAGTTGGAAGGGGAAGCCCATCAGACAATATTGCATATGCCCAAGGCAGAGAAGGACAGCCTGGAAGATTGTGGCCTATCTGGACCGGATCTTTGGGGATCCAGGCACTCTGCATGCCTTGCAGCGATAATATATGAGCTGTGTGCAACACCCGGGAGAAACTATTCCAGAGTTTCCCTTCAAAGACCTGGCCAGCTCCATACAGCGGTGCGAGAGACCCGGAAATCTGGTGTGGTCTGCATCTGATAGCTGGTTGAAGGAACAGTTCATCCAGGGACTGGCACCATTGCGTGAGGTAGAAGGCTAGGGAGAGGTTGCATGCCGCCCCTGTTAGATGACCTTCTGTTATATGTTGTTACAGGTTGTGCCCAGGCAGCTGAGTATGATGGCTCAGAGGAACAAGCGGCTGTGAAGGACTGTGGGCCTGGTCCCGTGGCCCAGGTGGTTGGGCTAAACCTTCCAGTAGGACTGTCTACCACCCCATCTGGGGGCAGGTTGGAGAAAGTGGTAAGAGACCTGGCTGAGACAGTGAGCAGCCTCCAAGTTGAGGTGGGCCAGATAAGGCGGAGGACCCTAGACCCTGGGAAGTGATCCCCGTCCTGCCGCCATTACGGCCGGGGTGAGCGAGAGTGTTGGAACTACAGAAGGTAAGGACATTTGGCCCGGTAATGCCTCTAGGGCAGTTAATCAAACTAAAACCTGGTGAAGGACCAGCAGGGGTGGCCGTGGGAGAGTGTTCAGCTGATCAAGGTGTGGGATTGGTTAGTGGTGAGCAATGGGGTTCTTTACAGACGGGTGTTCCGGACAACACTTGGCAGGTGCTTTTGTCCAGAACCTCCGCTTACACCCCAGGTGCCCAACCCTTTGGGCGTTCTTCGGTGGCCTTTCTAAGTCCTCCACTTACGGCCCCTGAAACCTTACTGTTATTGCATAGGGCATAGGAACTCGGCCTGCTGCCTGCCGATCCTCTGCTGACTTCTTAGAGTGGGGAAAGGAGGAGAGGCGATAAACTTACGTGATAGACATAAGTAAAAGCCGATCAGGGACCCAGATTAGGAGGATGGACCCTCCTCCCCTCTAGTGTTGGTGGGGGATTAGCAGACTGGTGAGTGCCTATTCTCCCACTATTCCACCAATGAACGGGGGTGATTGGATAATACATATTGTGGCACATACCCTGAGAATAGTAGCATGTAACCTTTGAAGCAGAGATTATGTACCCCTTAGATATCATCAGAGGCTTTGATGATATCTATAAGGCACATAACCTATGATGATGTATATGACACAAAATGTGCATTATCATACTACAGTGTTCTCTAATACTTTTCATTAAAAATGTCTTCTATCTAAGCCTTCTGTTATTTTTTCATTAAAAATGCTTATACAAGTCAATATAGATTGAAAATGTTATGTGATGCTGAGGGTTGCACTTGTGGCCCTCCATATCAACTCAGTTGACCACCACTGGCTTATACGGTGGCTGAATGGTTGCATGAAGACATAGGACACTGGGGGTGGAGAAAACTTGCAGTTAGTTAAGGCGCTACTGTTATTGTTTGGGCATTGTTAACATAGTGGAAAGGGTTTGTCACCGTTGTGCTGTATGTGCGGCCGTCAAGGGGGGTGAGTGAAGAGTGACCCCCCTCGAAACTTGAGGTTCGTGGATTATTTGACCCTGATATGATAAGATAGGTACAATCATACTTTGGTCATGATTGATCATTTTTCTAAGTTTGCAGTAGTGGTCCCCACTAAAGATCAGACAGCTAAGACGGCAGCCCTGGCCATGTGGAATAATTTTTGCCTGCCTTATGGATGTCCCCAAAGAATACACTGTGATCAGGGGGGGTGCTGTGAGGGAGAAGTATTCCAGGGCCTGTGTGAGCTTCTGGGAATCCAGAAATTCCATACCACGCCATATATTCCCCATGGGAATGGTGTGTGCGAGCTGTTTAACTGTTTAACTGTTTAATTTCTCTTCCAGATGCAGCGGGGCTTAGAAAGAGAAAAGAAGTATATTGCAAAGTTAGTTTGGTGATACAATCACACAGTTAATTTCCACACCGGCCATTCTCCCTATCACGTACTGTTCAAAAAGTCACACCAGAGGGAGTGAACGTATGAATTGCGGAGGTTGAGAGAGGTTGGTTTGGTTGCTCCCACTGGAGGGGGGTCATGCAATGGAGCCTGCTGAACTGGACGTGGAGACCCTACAATGTGACTCAGGTTCCCCATCGGAGTCTCAGGGACTTCCCTTGCTCTCAGCGGTCCAATCTAGGACAGCCACCACAGAGGGTTGCGCAGGAGGATTTTGTTTGGGAGACTTCAACATCACCGGGGACGGTGAGGTCAAGCAGGGTGAAATGTGAGGGAGTCAACCGCTAGGGGGAGCTCCAGGCCAGAGGCGATAAAAGGGAACTCCAGGGAGAAAGTAGGGCCTGCGTCAGAGGACAGGAGCCTGAGAATGGTTGCAGGTTCGGCTGTGGATAGCCCCTGGCCTGACGCAGAGAGAGTTAAGGTGCCTACACACATTTATATCTGCTGGCAGATCGACAGCTCCTGGCCGTGCATGATGTCTGGGCACCATTTGTGTGCTGGCCATTACTTTGAATGGAGATGCTGGTCTCCACCCAAAGTAATGGGATTGGCCGGGAATTTATCAACATGTCGGTTTCCTGGCCGAATTATGCCCACATGGATCCGTGGACGATTTTGTTGCCGATAGATAGCACGAGCACACTCGTCGATCGGCCGCAGAAGGCAGCGTGTATGGGGACCTTAAGGAGCATGCAGGTGGCTCCAGGGCAAAACAGCCTGTCCCAGAGGAGTCTTTATTCTGGGTGAGTCCCAGCGTGTTGTTGACATCACAAATGTTAGCTGACACAATGCACTGGACTGGGCCCTGGTTACCAGTGCGGCACGAGGAGTTGGATTGAGCTCCAGACAGTTCTTCCTGAAGTCAGAGCATCCTCGGAGCCAGAGACTGTCACTGCTTTGAGAGGCATGGTTGGCGGCTTTACTTTACCGCACAGACTGCGTTTGGACTTATGTTCTAGCCTTACTTGTTCTTCGCCTCTGTGCCTATAAAGTTAACTGTTTTACTTCTACTGGTGTCTGTGTCCTGGTTGTCTACCCCCCCGGCCTGCCTTGTAACAACCCCACTATGGGAAAAGCTTATTAATGGGGGAAATGATCCCTGTCTATGTGTACTATACAGGGCCGCCGTCAGGGGGGGACAAGGGGGACTCCCGTCCCGGCCCAGGCAGCTAGGGGGCCCCAAAGGTCAGCAGGGATCGGCACAGCAGCCTCTGCTCACTGCCAGCCTGGACTGCCACCGTGTACGATGTGCTGCCGGCAGTCCAGACTGATAGGCTGCTGCACCAATCAGGCAGCATGCCAGGGGGGGGGGGGTACTACTAGTACTAATGCCCCTTATTATGTGAAAACATTAGTTCTGGACCCCGAACACCCTTATTATGTGTATAAAACATCGTATGTGGCCCCAAACGGACATAGCCTATGTTGATTTCAGAAAGGCATTTGCTACAGTTCCACAAAATGAATTCATAGAAAAGATATACAGCATGGGCCTAAACTCTTGCATAGTTTGAGCAATAAGCAGTTGACTAATGCAGACGAATCTGTGTGTGGGTGCAAATGGAGTCCATTCAGAAAAAAGACCTGTTATTAGCAGGTTACTCGAGGCTCAGTCCTAGATCCTTTTCTTATCAAGTTGTACATGATATAACATAAGGTTTTGGGGGGCAAGGTACATTTTTGGATGGTTTCTGGTGGGGTAATGCAGCATAGAAAATGATCCGGTGTTGCTGGAAAAAATGGTCAAAACAATGTAAACGGCAGATCAATGTATCATGATGCAGAAATAATACTCTCACAATATTGACCCAGCCTCTATTTAAATGCAAGTCCACGTGCGCCTCCATTTTACAACGTGCAGGCATAGGGACAAGATGTGCTGTTGCTGTAGGAAGAGATAGGCTGCTCGTTTTAGCAAGACAGTAAAGCTAGCCATACACTCTGCGATAAAAATTACGATCTATTAAAACCGACCAATGAAAGCAGTTTTTCGGCATGAAATCTGAGCATGTCCACATGGTACGACTAATAAAAATAAAATACGATTCTAATTGCCGTTTTTTTTAGCGTAAAGTCATCGGACAAGTTGAACATTTTTTATTGATCTGGGAACATCGGGCAAGTTCATAGTGTTTTACCAACCAATTAGTGCAGATGATGCCTTTTAGCATATTAAGACTTCCGCCGGCATGTTGCTGCCACTGACATGGTGGCTATTCAGCATAGCAGCCAACGTACTAGTTGTCGCAATGTAGAAGTATTTATATATACTAATAAATATAGTTTACTTGAACTGACCGGAGAGGTTTTTTTAAGTTGTAGTGTATATTTTATTTTATGATATTAGATCGTAAATTCATTTTTTATGATCACATACATTCAGTGTAGCACCTACTAATGTCATGGTATTCATAAATTCCCAAGATTTTGTTTTTTAGCTATAGGTTTAGATGTATAGATATATTACAATTGTATTCAAATTTATTAGTATATGTAGTATGGTAGTACACAGCATGTATACATAAATATCATCTACATAGTATATACTACACATATAACTGTTGTCTGTAAACATATCAATATTTATCTCTTTATATTGTTTATCTGTAATATGAATCCATTTAATATGTATGTATACAATATAGGATTAAAATTATATATATATTTATTATTTTATTATTTAAATTTAAATTCATTTTAAAATCGCATTGTCCGATATAAACAGCGATTATTTTCGATGACATATACATAAAGTTGCACTGATCAGGTGTGTTAGGCCAACATCCCAAATTATATATTTAGAGGCTAATCAGCTGGGGGACCAATTAAGGGTCACCACCAGTGACTGGGTTTCCCCCTGGGAATAGCACAGGGGCGAGGAGACTTTAACGGCCAGGGTATCAATTTACATGTTAAACTGAGGTGATCAATAAAACAAGGTTTAATGAAAATGCAAAAAACTGATAAAAAACCGCACAATCGGACCTTACAGGACTGGTCACTATTGTGTCAATGTTGTACACATCAAATATCACATGGTTTTCTTAGTACGTCAGGATAATGTCCTGCCAACCGAAGGAGCGTACCCCAACGTTCGTTTCGTACTGTAACTTCCTCAGGGGGTAAGCTTTATCCGGGTAAATGAAATCACGAGATCTACAATGACAATATACAAGACCAGCACAAACCAACACAGAACATCAAAGAGGTACCAGTTAGCATCCCAATTCTCACAAATGAGTAAATAAATGAACAGGTGGAAAATAAGGAGAACCAGTACTCACAGTGTGAACAACATGAAACCAAGCAACGGCGGAGGCGACAATGAGCAGAGAACGGGAGACCACAGATAAAGCCGCTTAACAGCAAGCCCACACCGTATTGACCTATGCGTGAGGATTTAGATACATAGTAGAAGTTGGTATTCTTCATGGATTTGGTCATAGGGTGCTATTAACATCCACCATAAGAGCCATGCAGTGAAGTAAATCAAATAGAAAAAATCAAATATAGAAAAAACGTGTGGTGTGAAAGGGCGTGGGG
>CM070039.1:60551884-60567872 GCA_036250615.1 Ptychadena robeensis
GATTGCTCTGTATTTGGCTCCATCCATCTTCCCATCAACTCTGACCAGCTTCCCTATCCCCGCTGAAGAGAAGCACCTCCAGAGCATGATGCTACCACCACCATATTTGACAGTGGGGATGGTGTGTTCAGAGTGATGTGCAGTGTTAGTTTTCATTTTGGCCAAAAAATTCCATTTGACCAGAGCATGTTCTTCCACATGTTTCCCTCAGAATTCTACACACAACACCCCAGAACATGAAAAAAAGTTCACTTGAGAGTTTGGGAAATTTATAAAAAATGTAATGTACATTAGTATTCACAACCTTTGCTCCATTCTTTGTTGATGCAGCTTTGGCAGCAATTACAGCCAGTTTCGCCCATTCCTCATAGCACCTCTCATGCTCCATCAAGTTGGATGTGAAGCATTTTAAGAGATGTTTAATAGAATTCAAGTCTGGGCTTTGGCTGGGCCACTTTACGCCCCAGCGTTCAGTCCTTGTACTCTGCTCGAATTTCCTACCCTCCTATTCACGATTACAAAGATCTTTGCAAATTCTCGTAGTGTCAGTATTTACAATAACAATTACCCATTCCCAACACTACATACAGACCAGATTAATGGATTGCAGAGATGGTTGTCCTTCTGAAAGGTTCCGCTCTCGCCACAGAGCACCTCTGGAGCTCAGACAGAGGGACCATCGGGTTATTGGTCCCCTCACTGACTAAGGCCCTTCTCCCCCAATCCCTCAGTTCAGTTTAGATGATCAGCCTGCTCTACGAAGAGTCCTGGAGGTTCTGAACTTCTTCTTACAAAGGTAGAGGCCACTATGCTCATTGGGACCTTCAACTCAGCCTTGAGACAATCCTGTCTAGGAGATCTACAGACAATTCCTTTCACTTCATTATTGGTTTGTGCTCTAAGACTATGTTCCCACTTAAGTGATTTTCAATCCCATCAATGGGGACAAGCCCATTGAAAGTAGTGTAGGCGATTCTGCAGGCGATTGAAAAACTCCAGCTCAGGTGATTAATCCCCTTAGTAGGAACATAGCCTTACATGAACTGTCAACTGTGGAACCTTATATAGCCAGGGGTATGGCTTTCCAAATCATGTTCATTCAACTGAATGTACCACAGGTGGACTCCAGAAGCATCTTAAGGATTATAAAGGAAATTAGATGCACCTGAGCTCCATTTTGAGCTTCGTGGCAAAGGCTATGAATACTTATGTACATGTGCTTTCTCAACTGACATATATTGGAATAAGGCTGTAACCTAACAAAATGTGAAAACACTGATGCACTGTAAAGACTTATCAGATGCCCTGTAACTTCCTAAAAGAGCTATCACTGTCATTACTGCTGACCAAATTCTAAATAGAAAATATATATATTCAAGCTTATTAAAGATGTCAATAGAGATTGTTGGATATTATGTACTGACTACATACATTCTACATTTAATAATATCTTTAATAGCATTGGTTTAAAAAATATTGGAAGTTGGTTTCTCAAAGTGGTAAATATTGTGCTAATAACTTGTGGAAACATTATCTGAAATGGGGGAATTTTCATGAGTTCACCAAAGGTAGTATCAACAAAGGCAGGACAATAATTTTTTTTCTGCATCATGTACTCTCAGGTGCATTGCTTTACATCATTAGGACTGTCCCCTCTCCGCTGTTGCTGTTCTGTCCAGAGGATAGAAAGGTCATGCCTTCTCAGCCAGTTTTATATTTCTGGTCATCCTTCCATCCTTTTCATACACTTGGCCAGGGCCATCTGGGGGGGGCGGGGGCCTGGCAGTCCACTGCCCGATTGGTGCCATGCCTACGGATTTTTTCCCTGTGTTCCTGTCAGGGGCGTAGCTAGAAATCACTGGGCCCCATAGTAAATTGTTTTATGGGCCCCTAATGACCTGCCACTCTAAGCCCTGCCATTCAGAGACAGACCCTTCATTCTCAAACACTATACCCTTGGTTAAAGCAGAAAACCATAATAAATGCTGGTTCATTTCAGAAAAGTTCCAAAACCAAGGGAAATGTATCAGCAAAAAAGGGGACCCTAATGTCACCTGGGGGTACCTTAATTTGCAAGCATCTGAATAGACCCAATGCACATATAAAATGCAGCAAACACCTCACATATGAAGTGAAGCAAATGACCCAACTATATAATGCAGCAAATACCCCACATATAAAATGCAGCAAATACCCCACATATGCAATGCAGAAAATACCCCACATATCCAATGTAGCAAATACCCCACACATCCACTGCATAAAATACCACACATATGAAATGCAGAAAATACTACACATATGAAATGCAGCAAATGCCACACATATGAAATACTACTTTCACCACCGACCTGTGGTATAATCTAAGGTCTTACAATGAAAACATGGGAAGATGGAGGTCCTTATTATAGCATATGTGAATTGTGCCACGTCCCTGAAAAAGTATATATATAAAAAAAAAATTTTTGCGACCATGACCATGTATATTGACCATGACCACAGCTAACCTTGACGATATGCATTTTTAATGTGCGACCAAATTATTGTTATAATCATGTATTTTTAAAAAATTATTTTTCAAATAAAATCATGCATTTATTTTAAACATATTCGAGTGCCTTAAAAGTCCCGGTTGGTTGACTTTCACTCAGACCAATGTCTGATGTTTTGGATTCAGGAAACCAACTGCTCTTCCCTTTTTTTAAGGTCTTACAATGTTTGTGGGTAGCCAGAGAGCCCCCCTGTAGGTAGGCACCCCTTCATAAAGGTAGACAGAGGGTCCCCCTTATAGGTAACCAGAGGGCCTCCCTTATAAGTAGAGAGACAGAGAGCCCTCCTTATAGGTAGCCAGATGGCCCTCCTTATAGGTAACCACATGTGAACGAAGGGCAGACATGACAGCAGTATATCTCTATGTGAATGAAGGGCAGACATGACAGCAGTATATCTGTATGTGAATAAAGAACAGACATGACAGCACTATATCTCTATGTGAATGAAGTACAGACATGACAGCAGTATATCTCTATGTGAATGAAGGGCAGACATGACAGCAGTATATCTCTATGTGAATAAAGAACAGACATGACAGCAGTATATCTCTATGTGAATAAAGAACAGACACGACAGCAGTATATCTCTATGTGAATGAAGTACAGACATGACAGCAGTATATCTCTATGTGAATGAAGGACAGACATGATAGCAGTATATCTCTATTCGAGTAAGGGACAGAAATGATATCAGTAAATCTCTATGTGAATGAAGGACAGATATGACAGCAGTATATGTCTATGTGAAGAAAGGACAGATATGGCAGCAGTATATCTCTATGTAAATGAAGGACAGACACAAGAGCAGTATATCTCTATATGAATAAAGGATAGACATGAGAGCAGTATATCTCTATGTGAATGAGGGACAGATATGGCAGCGGTAAATCTCTATGTGAATGAAGGACAGATATGACAGCAGAATATCTGTATGTGAATTAAGTGCAGAAATGTTAGCAGTATATCTCTATGTGAATGAAGGACAGACATGATAGCAGTAAATATCTATGTGAATGAAGGACAGACATGACAGCAGTATATCTCTATGTGAATGAAGGACAGACATTATAGCAGTAAATCTCTATGTGAATGAAGGACAGATATGGCAGCAGTATATCTCTATGTGAATGAAGGAGTGGTAGGGGGTAAGCAGCCTCTGGAGTGGGAGGTGGCCCTGAAAAATTACATAGTATGGGGCCCGAAATCTCAACCATTACAATAGCCAAGATCCAAAAACTTTACCAATAGGAAAATAATTATGGTTTGTGCATTAAATAGAAACCCAATGCAACTTCTTTTCACCTATAGGCCTTACCTGTTAAGAAGACGCTGTTCCACCACCGGGAATGATCCCGGTTGACTGAATTCATGTGGGTCAAGGCTTCGCAAGGGTAATTTTCAGGCTTAATACAATAAAAAGACTCCTTGTCCCTTTTATCAAGATAGGCACAGACTTCCTTCTGGGTATCAAACTGAAACACATTCACTGTTTTGGTATCTCGTAGCACTTGTGAAATTCCCAGTGTACTTCATATTGGCAAAGCCTTTGTTCCTGCCGTACCACAGGGCAGAGACGGCCTCACTTGGGTACATTAGGACTATCAATATATGCACAGTACCCTCCCAAAATAGGGTGAATTTTACCAAATAGGTCTCATTATTAAAATCTTCTATACTACCACTGGCGCTACTGTTTTTTTCAGACGAATATATCCTGGCCCTGAAATAGTCACCGCCATATGCTTTTGGGTCTCCAGAGTAATTATATGCATCAACCCTCAGAAGCAGTGTGTCCCCAACACAATATTTGTCTTTAGGGTTAATTACAGTTAACATGGTTTCTTCTGCACTGGTTGCTTTCTCCATGTCATTGATGGTCACTTTGGGAAAGAGTTGATCAATCTTGTTAAAAAGGACTTCAATTTCTTCATCAGTTTCCATTGGGGCATAGGTTGACTGCGCACTCCCACATTCCTTCTGCGGTTGGCAATCACATAACTGCAACATGTTATTTTTAGGGACCTGAAACAGAAGTTATTCATGTGGTTTTAAAAAAAAATCAAATAACAAATTTATCAGGTTCTTGAAAATTCTTTTTTCCTCAATACAATCAAGCGCTCCTCCCTTGCTGCCGCAGGTGGGTGGAGCTGAAATAGTAAGTGAAATGTTTTCACTCAAGATTTACATATTTAATTTACTCCCCTACACCATTGAAACATGAAAAAAGTCTCAGCTATACCATTTACATACATATAGATTTATTAGCAGGAACATTTTCTATATTACCTGCACTTTTCTTTGATTGAAGGTGAAGAATATTATGGAGGTCACCACTCCCACTATCAAAGCTGATTTTAGGGAAACCTTCATCTTACCCCAAGAAGGAGCCTCCTGGCAGAGAGAACAAGAGCATTATTTTTGGTGTCTCTAGAACATCATGGTAGAGGCAACCATCTCAGAGACAGAATTAGAACCTACATGTGTGCTTTTGTTCTTGATATAACATTTTCCTTACAAATTGGAATGTAAAGCATGAAGTTTAATGGAACTGAGAAGAAGGTCAGGTGCATGGAGGTTGACTGTGGGTCAAATTTGCCGTAAGATGGGACTAAAGCTAGGCATACACGGTTCGATTTTAGCACGATCGATCTTCGATACGATTGTAGATCTTGATCTTTTCATCCAACACTGATCAAAAGTTACTACCAAAGTAGTAAGACATGGAATTTTCGATCGTAATATGATCGTTATACAACTAAAATCAATGATTTTAGTTCCGATCAAAAAACATAGAAAAGAGTCATATATAAATGTGTTCATCAAATACAATCGACCCAACCAACAAACAAAATGCTAGGATTTTAGTTTGAGCGTTGTACAATCAATAAAAATTTTCCAGCATGTCTGATCACTTTTCGATCAATGTTTTGATTGCTATCGAACAATTTTTGCTGATCGAACCATATGTTCTGTATACGATTTAAGTTTGTTCGATGTAAATTTTAATAGTTTAAGGTGGATCAAATGCTAAAATTGAACCGTGTATGCCTTGCTTAAGTGGAAAGTGAGAAAAAAAAATGGGGGGAGCAGGAGTAAGTAAAGAGAAAGTATAGATGGATGAAAGGAGTTGAGAAGAAATCAGGATCATAACAAGTGCTGTACAAGCAGTTTATTAATCAGTGCTTGACATAATTCTTAGTGCACACAATGAGTAGCTGCAGGTGAATTGCAAAAACATAGAAGTTCCTGTATTTCAGCAATTCAACTTAAAAAGAAGAAACTAATATAAGAAAAAGACTAATTACATGCAAAGATATTACAAGCCTTTATTTGTTATAATTTTGATGATTATGGCTTATAGTTTATTAAAACCCCAAATTAAAATCAAGGAAAATTTGAATATTACATGAAATCAATGAAACAAAGATTTGAATTTAAAGAATGTCAGACCTTTGAAAACAATAATCATGCATATGTACTCAGTACATATATCATCTTGTTCTTGGCAATGCCCCATAGATTGTCTAAACACTAAACACACCTAAAGCCCCCCATACACGTTCCAATTATTCTCCCGACCGATTTTTCATCCGATTCTGTCACCCGATTTTCACCTAAAATGTTATGGTCGGTCGGTCGGCTGGCAAGAAAAATCGGAATTCGAATTATCACCGATCCATCAGCCCGACCCTATTTATTAACAGCAGATCGACCAAAAATTTACGGACAGGTCCGAAGCGGTCCCGACCGATTTTTCGGCCGATTTTGAGAAATCAGGATCGGTCGGGTACATAATTCCGAATCCGATTAATCTCCCGATCGATTAATCTCCCGACCCGATTGGTCGGTCGGGCAAAATTCGTACGAAAAATCGGAACGTGTATGGGGGGCTTAAGGAGGTGTGAAGTTAAACAAGATGACTACATTGCATGAGTTTACAACCTCAGTTTCCAGGAGGTGATGTGTACACATTTCCAGGACCAAGATTTACATTGTGACTTTCTCTGTGAAAGTAATGGTAAGCAGTAGTGATGGCCGAACTGCCTGCAAGGCTGACAGTTTTGCCGTGAACATGGATGTTCGCCCTCCTTCTAGCCAGCGAGCAGTATGGGTGTTCAACCTGCCTCATTCACCGTTGAGAAGGAGCTGACTATTCTTCCTCCGGCAGGACCAGGAGCAGCGACATCCCGCCAGAGGAAGAATCTTTTCACTAGAAGACTGGGCATGAAGCCGGTCTCCTAGTGAAAAACCGTCTCGAGAACAGGAAGTGACATCAGTGACTTCACATCCGGCTACCGTAACCAGGAACTATGCATTCCAGGTAGCGGATGTGGCGTCACTGACGCGGGGAATTTAAATCTGTCCGCGAACAGGCGGGCGGCGGACTTCTTTAAAAGTCCAATCCGCCCGTTCGCAGACGGACGGACCTGGCCGAAGTTCAGCACTAGTAAGCAGTGTAAACTCCTATACAGGAAGGACACAATGGGAAGCAGCACAAGGAACCACTCATGTCACATTGATTGAAAAAGAGCTAAGCTTCTACTTACCATGTCCATAGTGGGGTGGGTGGGCATAATACAGCTTGTGGGCCATAAAAGGCCAATTTAGCTTTTCAATCAGGTCCACCTGTGAAAGTAGCACCGGTCGGATCAGAAATGAAATTTTTTGACAACCCACTATAGCCTGGCTGCATTCTACAGTGCAGAAACGACTTCCAATACAAAACATACAAGTGCTGCTTCTGCTGGCAGGCGCTGATACTGAATACTTACATTCCAGACACCTGAACTGAATTAACCAATTGCAAACCTTACAGAGAAATGCATATCACAGCATAACCTCTCCATTTTTGCCAGAAATGGACATGTTAGGCTTAGTTTCCACTTGAGCGGAAGCCCGCGGCGCGGCTGCCGCCGCTAAGGACCGCCGCCGCTAAGAACCGCATCTCATGCGGTTTTTAGCGGCGGCCATTCATCCCTATGGCCGCGGTCAGTGCTGGGCGGCCGCGGAATCGCGCGGACGGCCGCCTAAAAACTCGGTCGACCGAGTTTTTAGGCGGCCGTCCGCGCGATTCCGCGGACAGGGGACCAGCGCCATTGAAATGAATGGGCGCGGATGTAGCCGCACCGCGGGCTTCCGCTTCTAGTGGAAACAAGCCCTTACACTGATGCATTAGCGTTACCACTAGTACATCCGCTACCGGCAAAAACTTGCACTGCAGCCACATCAGCTACATTGTAAAGATCATGAGGCTGCTGCATTGTCCAATGGCCACATGCAGACACCATTGAAGTAAAGTAAAATGGAGGAGAGTAGTGTAGCACAGGCAGAGCATCACAGAGGAATCTACCACAGCCAGTTGTAACCACACAGGCCAGTTGACATAGGGGCAGCAAATACAGCAAGAAGCAGTTGATATTATGGATCCTCTGTAATACTACTGTATTATTGTGCAACACTAAAGCTAACGTGTGCACACCACAGAGTGTATAGTGTAATTGTTCTCCTCTAGCATCACACACCTGCCATCGACCCGCAACAGTCAGGTGTTTTGATGCTTGAAAAGCGTCCAAATGCATCCATTGAAAATGCATTAAATGCATCCTTGATGCTGTGTAAATTTTTTTAATGCATTTCTGCTCTTGTTCAGGTCCCTGAATTTAAGAATCCATTGTGGCCATGTAGACTAATGACATCCCCTTTTTTTACACTGTGATGCTAAGGAGTTTAAACCCTTTGATGATCTGTGCTCTTTGATAATTTAATGATCTTTGTTACACTTTCAAGACAAAACAAACTGGGTTCTTTAAACTGAAATTAGTGCTCTGTTATGCCCACCATGGGGCTGGGGAGGGAGCAGTGTTCTGCATTTGAAAATAACAAGATTTTTTCCAGATGTGACGCCACAAGGTGTAAACAATTAAAGGTGTAAAATTAACATGGATGGGTTTAGTTTTTGTTCATGGGGGATCATAGCAGTTACAGGCTTTCTGTACATCCTGGCCAGATTCCAGCATGCAAATAGTTTTCTGTTCGTGTCACATGGCATTCTGCTGACACAACTTGCTGTGCTGAGAAACTACAACTGATTACCTTCAGCCAGATGATGAAGAACCGCACTGCCCATCATGCTCTGCTGCCTTACACACACACACAAACACATTACATATACACATTCTGTTTTTTATACACACCCACAAAAATAATTCCATATAGTCTTCTTACTATCTGAAGCTTCTTCCAGGTTCCTCTTAGTCTTGTTTTCTCCTTGTCTCAGCCTTTTGATTGGCTGGCAGTGCTAGGGGAGGTTATGGGAAATGTGTTTACTCCACAGAAGTAGAAAGAGAACTGACAGCTCACAGAGCCAATTGGTTGCGGTTCTCTTCTCCCATCTCTGTGGCTCTGCTGACAGTCTGACTCCAGCCCAGCAGCTGTGGACAATCTATCCTTAAATGAGTAGCATCACAGGGAGACTTCCAGGATTATGAAAAAACGTGAGGGGACAGTAAAGAACCCTAAAAAAAAGTTACTTTCCCAGTGTTATGTCGATTTGAGCTCCCCTGTCGAGATGTGCTTCCCCTGTAAGCACATAATGACTAGCAGGAGGAGCACAAAACATTCTAAGTCCAGCTCCTTGTTGAGATGTGAACCCCTTGTAGGCACACAATGTGGCGATTTGGCATATTTGTATCCGAAGACCATCCCTACAATCCTACCAAATTGGGGCTCTCTAGCGCCCTTGGTTCTGGAGAATTTGCCAGAAAGGAACGGCCTTGACTTAAATGTGGGCCAAGATTGGACCAAATTGCCCCAACCCCTTGGTGTAACAGCTCAAAGTCGGGAAAGCCATAAGGTGCACAAGATCTGCCCATGGGCCTAGTCCCTATTAAAGCCTATGGGTAAAGTAGGTGATTTTGACTGGGCATCATTCCAGCCCCTTTTGGGCTAGAAATGCTAAATCTGGCATGCACATTTTCCTTATATTGTACTAGATACCCACCAAGTTTGGTAGTCCTAGCCCCCCAAGATTGGGAGTTACAGGGGCCCAAATTCAGGTTACCAAAAGTGCAGAAATGTTGTGCTGGATGTAGAGCAGGTCTTGGGCTACATGCCTCCGAGTTTCGGGCCCCTAGCCCCTGAGGGGCTGGAGAACCAGGGGCCCAAAATAAGGTACCCCGTGACCGTCACCAATGTATTTCTATAGGAAAATGGGACAACTTTTTGGGCTCCCAAACCTAAAGGCCCACAAATACTAAACTTGGAAAGTTCATCTCTACACCTGAAAAGTTTTGGGTTCTTCAGACCCAAAGGCGCAAGAGAACTGTGCTCCAGAACATTTGTACTGGTGCAGCTCTTGTCCAAAAGGGCTTGGGACTAACTTTTTGCATGATAAAAAAACTTCTTTACTACACACACAAAAAAATTGGTCCTGGCAAAATGTGCCCAACTTTGGGAGCACTTCCAGCCCAGTTCCTGAAGTGCCAGGATCCAGTTCCAAGGTGGTTCTGGAGGTGAGGTGAGACTTAAATCCCTGAACGTTTTTATTTAAGTCATTCTCCACCCACGATTCATCTTTATGGGAAAAATAAAAAAAACTATTTGGGGTCGCGGTTCTACGGAACCAAGGACGCTAGATGCTGCCAATTCTGGATTGTAGATATAGCCTTAGGCTACAACCATGCCAAACCTGTGTTCTCTAGCCCATCGGGTTCCAAATCTGTGGTCATTCTACAGGTCAAAGGGGCCCTATGCGTCGGCATTCGCTGCATAGCACAAGAAATTGCCCTGATCTCCATCCTTTATTAAGACGATTGAGATGGTGTATTGTAGTTCAGTTCTATGGTCAATGTGCTAATCCTCATTGACACCTATAGATTTTTCTCAGGAAGAGTTTGATGATCTGTCATTTAGTCAGTGTCCCAACTGGGAATGTTAATTAAGCATCCAAAAAGTTCAGATTGTATCCAATAGGCCTGTTCACATGAATACAGATGTCAATGGATATGTTGTCCGGCATGGCCAGACGTTCCCTATAATACATATACTGCATATTTGTTATGTGGTGTCACATGAATTTATTTCCATTTCTGTACGCATGTCAGTGGCAGCGTTGTGTAAAAAAGAAAGAAAGAAAAAA
Organism: Ptychadena robeensis; assembly: GCA_036250615.1. Taxonomy (NCBI): domain Eukaryota; kingdom Metazoa; phylum Chordata; class Amphibia; order Anura; family Ptychadenidae; genus Ptychadena; species Ptychadena robeensis. The sequence goes on from CM070039.1 coordinate 60,562,574, forward strand.
GCAGGTTGAAAAAAGGAGTAGGTGAACTTATGTGTCGTCGGTGCTTTGTGATGTAGACAGAATCTTGGAAAGGGAGATGTGGTTCATTATTCGTTTCATGTAATTGTGTTTAAATTTTGTTTATAACAGCAATGACGCAAAGTACTTCTTTTATAATACTAGAATCCATGGCAGCAGATAAAGCACAGCTGATATATATGATTGATAAAAAATTATGATGCATTTATGTATAACATCATATGACACACTAGCGTGCAAAGTCATTTGGCAGTGAAATGATCTATTAAAAAATAACTGAAATGTAACAGCTGTACATCAGATTCAGGAAAGGCAATATGTAAAGGTCCCTTTAAGACCGCACCTAAGCATGCAATGGGGCCACCTGAAGGCTTAAGAGGCAGCTGCCAGGAAGAGGAGGGGCTCAGTCCGGGGATCGAGGAAGAAAGACTGGTTCGCCCTGTGCCCCACTCAGGACTTCAGTACCGTATCCAGCTCCGGCGTGCGTACAGCCAGTAAGCACAATAGTACACAGCACTCCTGCTTGCCAGTCGCCTCTCTTCTTGCCTTCAGAGACTGCTCTGCTCGGAGTGGGGTGGCACCCCCCAGAACGTGTTGGGCCGTGCCTACTCATGGTCCATTTGCCATTGCACCTGGGAACCGTGCCCACCATTCAGACCAATCCGGTAGCTACCCACCTTAGGGACTGGTAAGGCAGTTGTGGCCCTCCAGTTGGGTACCATGCAAGGACATTCCTCGCCGATCCCAATCCCGATCCGGTATACACAAGTAACCACTCTTTTGGACGCTCAGTTGGGAATGTAGCTTGCTGCTATGTAGTGTAAGCATAGTGTGGAGGACTAATGTTCACCACTGTTGCCTTTGTATTGAGATCCCATTAGGGTCTCGCTGTTCAATAAAAAGTTTTCTGAGCACCAACGCCTCTGGCGTCTGGTTGATTCCTGTGTCATTACAACACTGAAATGTGCTTTTATTGGTGTAGATGTAAATTAATTTGAACTACATTTTTTTGTCTACTGATTTCAAAGGACTAAAAACCGTAACCGCATCCATTGATTTCAATGGATACAACCGTGACGTGGTGTGGTTTTGATCCATTGGGGACAATGGGGGCCGCTCCCAAACCTCCCCAGTGGAGCCTTAGCCTTAATCCAAAATTTACTTGAGGTTTTGGTAAGTGTATTATACATGTAAATAAGTATTTACAGCCTTTTTGAATATAATGCCACAAGTTTGGCACACCGATACTAAACCTCTGGAGCTCTGACACTGGGGTTCTTCTCCCCTGATCACTCTGCTTAGATGGCCAGCAAGCTCTAGGACCTTCAAAGCAGCAGACATTTTTCTGTAACCGTCCCCAGATTTATGCCTCAAGACAATCCTGTCTTGAAAATGTACAGACAATTACCATATTTTTCGGCATATAAGATGCACTTTTTCACCCCCAAAATTTGGGGCAAAAAGTGCCTGCGTCTTATACGCCGAATGCGAGACCCCCGCGGCCACTCGGCAGCCGATCCCACCTTGGCTTCTCGCCAGCTCTCCCGCCACTGAGGGGAGCTGGAGGACGTGGAGGAGCTTTCAGTTCAGAATGGGAGAGCCGATGTGCGGCTCTCCCATCTGAACTGTGTAATTGTCTATGCCAGCCCTGAACTGGCATGGGCAATGAAGACAGAGCTAGATGAACTGGCATCTACAGCTCTCCTGTCCATGGGAACAGCAATCAGCTGCCCCACAGACACAGAATCAGTGACATCGGGAGAGGAGAGAGAAAGCAGAACACAGCCCAGCTCTTTTCTCCCCCCTCCCTCCTCCTCAGATCAGTGTAAAGTATGATTCATTGCATTATCCCAATTAATGTGAAAACTTATTAAATCTTTTTTTTTTTTTTTTTTCTGCCCTAAAAACTGGGTGCGTCTTATGTGCCGGTGCGTCTTATATGGCGAAAAATACGGTACTTTGACTTCATGCTTGGTGAAGTGAATTGTACTGGATACTGTCAGGATCCTGCGAGTGCCCGTCAGGAGAGGTCGCCCCCTCCGCCGATACTGCCCCCCCTGCACCTGCACTGCCTGCCTCTCCTGGGGTCCCGGGTGTTGCGACAAATCGGGGCCACCGGGTTTCGCCGGGACCCCATCCCTTTCATCCGACACAGCCACGGGACTGCTGTCGCGCGCATGCGCCGTGCGCGCTCCTGGCGCATGCGCGTGCCGCGCCCGTGCGCATGCCGAGCGGATCCCTGCCGAATCTAGTTACTGGCAGTGGGATGCCCCAGGTCACGGTCCCCCCTCCTGGGGGACTGGGATAGCACTTCCTATAAAAGCCTCCTCTTCAAGCCTGTGCTGGATTGTTACGCTTCATGTCTATTGGAATGCCGAGCTTGCTCTCCTGTTTTGACTACCCGTTTGCCCTGCTCCGTCCCCGACTCCGTTTGACTTCTGGCTCCCTGTCTCCGCTTGTACCCGACTCTTCTTATCTCTGCGCCGCCTGCCTCGACCCTTGCTTGATTGACACGTCTCGTCTGCCGCTGCCTCGACCCTTGCCTTCTCACGTTATCCAAGAACTCCGCCACCTCGACCCACGCTACGTCTAAAAAACCTACTGCCTTCTCCCTTAAGGACATCACCCGGGCCTCATCCGCACCTTCCTGGGGGGGTTCACCAGGAAGCAGGACCTTGCACCCGAGTGCGGGAAAGACCACAGGGCCCTCAAGGGATCCCTGCCTATCTCCCGCTAGGGGGCTCTGGGAGAGACCCTTGGGTGGCATAGATTCCCTGCTCCTTCCCTCTTCCTGGTACCCCCGCGCTAACCCAGGATCTGCGGCAGAAGCATAACAGATACAAATAGAACTATATCAAACACAATTTCAAGTAAAAAAAAACACAAAACACATTTCCAAATGAATAAAAATTTTATTATAAACAAAAAACAAATATAAATACATACTGTTTTAAAATCTTTCATACAAAATACGTGTTTAAGAGATTTTATCATTTCAAATAATACCTTTTATAATTTTTTTAAAACATAATTTTTTTGAAAATAATTGTTTGTTTCAAACATTATTATATTCAGGATGTCTACTAGACCCTTGTATGGACATATTTTGGGAAGTTACAGGTCTACAACAAAAAAAACAAACAAACACATTAAAGTCTATGGTGCTCTTTTGGTATGGAAATCTGGACCTCAGCAGAGCGCTAGGGAGGTTAAAATACAGACATTTCAAGAATGATCTGGGGAAACAGGATGCACCTGTGCTCAAAGGCTGAGAAAACTAATGTATATATGTGTTTTTTTTTATCTTTAATACATTAGCCAAAACCTCAAGTAAACTTTTTCACATTGTCATTATGGGTTGTGTGTAGAATTCTGAGGAAAATTTTATTTAATACATTTTGGAATAAGGCTGTAAAATAAGAAAATGTGGAAAAAGCTACCGTATTTTTCGGACCATAAGACGCACCTTTTCACCCCAAAATTGGGGGCAAAAAGTGCCACTCGTCCGCCGGTGGTCACACCTTGGCTTCCTGCCAGCTCTTCCGGCACGGAGATTAATGTTGGATGTAGTGGTCTTGTGTAGATCACATACAGGAAGCTTCCAGTCAGCAGATCAGTGAAGAAGAACTTTACTTGTGATTCACCACAGGAATAACATGTGCAGTAACAATAAAATGGTGGAGATGGAAGGAAGAGAAGCAGAAACAACAGAGAATACAGAAGCCCAAACAGTATATACAGCAACAACTTATCTATACAGTGCCATCTGCTGGACATATTGTCATAACACAGTTTAAGAACTAAACGCCTGTTGCATTTATTACAACACCCCTTCTCAACAGGGAGGGTCTTAAACTATTAGTCCAATCTTCTTTAACAGTTCAAAGTGCCTGGTCGCAGGTAAAGGCTTGGTAAATATGTCTGCAACCATATCCTCAATTGGGCAGTACTGTAAATCAAGTTGTCTCTGTTCTTGTATGTCCCTCAGAAAATGATACCTCACATCAATGTGCTTGGTTCTTGAGTTGAGTCTGTGCCAATGCGATGCAGCCTTGGTTATCCTCAAAGATCTGTGTTGGATCTGTCTGCTTTTGATCAAGATCTGTTAACAGTTCTCTTAAGCCCCCCATACACCACATACAATTACCATGCAACTTCTGTACAACCAACCTTTCTTCTACCAAAACCATGTAATAGGAGGACCTTTCTACACCTTCCAATCACTATGTATTCTATCAGGGAGGTCACTATACTACATAGTTGTTGGTAGGTCTCATGAAAGTTGTATGGAGGAGTCTGCCCGTCTATGGGGGGCTTTATCCAAAGTAGCTCCTGGCTCGCCTGTGCTGCTGCAACATATTCTGCTTCAGTTGATGAAAGTGATACTGTTGATTGTTTTCTACTTCTCCAGCTAATAGGTCCACCACCGAGTAGAAACAGGTGACCACTAGTAGACTTTCGGTCATTGGTATCTCCAGCTCAATCAGCATCAACATACCCGACCAGGTTACATTCGCCAGTTGAGGGTAACTGTAACTTGAAATGTATTGTACCTTTTAAATAACGTATCACCCGCTTTACAGCATTCCAGTCCATCTGACTTGGCTTTGATACCTTTCTGCACAGAAATCCTACTGCTGCAGCGATGTCTGGTCTTGTAATTGTAGCAATGTAAAGTAGTTTTCCAATGGCTTTTCTGTACTGATAGTTGTCTGGTAGTAAATTAACTTTGTTATTCATTTCCTAAGTAGTTAGTTTCCATGGGTGCCTTGACTGGATTTGCATCGCTCAACCCAAAGGTGTCAATTACTTCTTGTATTTTGTGAATTTGGTTCAGAACATAACTGCCATCCTGTTCTCTCTCAATCTGTATGCCAAGGTAATGTTTAATGTCACCAAGGTCTTTTGTTTCAAAGTTCTCATTTAGAGATTGTAGTAGTTTAGTATGATCCCCTTCTTGCTCATAGCATACTAGTAGATCGTCCACATATATGAGCACATATATTCACCTACTACTCACTTTCTTAGTGTATAAACAGGGGTCTGCTTTACTTCATTGAAAATTCTCCTCGGTCAGGACATCATTGATTTTCATGTTCCAAGCTCTAGCTGCTTGTTTGAGTCCATAGATCCCTTTCTGGAGCTTGCAGACTAGGTTTGGCCTTTGTGAGTCCTTAAATCCTCCTGGTACCATATAGATATCTTCTGTTAAATCACTGTGTAAAGCCCCCCATACTCCTTTAGATTCCTCCATACAATTTCCATGAGACCTACCAACAAC
>CM070039.1:60567972-60579570 GCA_036250615.1 Ptychadena robeensis
CAGGGTTCTGTTTTTCCTTTCAGCTGCTCCATTTTGTTCTGGTGTATATGGGACTGTTTTCTGATGCTCTATCCCGTGCTGTCTCAGGAAATTTTCAACTTTGTGTCCAGTGAATTCACCTCCATTATCACTCCTTAACACAAGTGGCTTTCTTTGAAATGTGTTACTTGCCATTGTTACATAGTCCAGTACTTTGTCAAACACTTCTGATTTGTGTGTGATTGGATATGTGACTGTGTATCTTGAATAGTCATCTATAAAGGTCACTATGTACCTGTTACTGGCTGGTGTAGGAACACTCATAGGACCACACACATCACTGTGTATAACATCAAGTGGTTTTGAAGCTCGACTCTGGCTCACCTTTGGAGGAGTTGCTCTTGTAGATTTGGCTTTTATACAACACTCACATCTTACGGTAGTTGGACAGGTCGACAATACAAGATCTTTTGTCAGGTTTTGCCTATTCAGTTCCTGTATAGCATCAGGATGTCTGTGATCTAGGCGCCTGTGCCACATGTGATTACAGTTGTTATGCCCAAGCATGCAGAGTCTTGCTTGTTCCTTTACCACATCCAGTTTATATAGCTGCTTATCCACTGTGGCAGATGCCATCAAATTTTCTCCATTCTGGATAGTACACTTGTCACCTCGAAATTATGTGATCAGTCCTTTCAGTTTCTGTCGCTTGTCATGTGACTTGTTGCTCCTGAATCAATATACCAGCTCTGAGTTATCTGACCGTTTGTTACTTTAAAAGTTCCATGACGCTGATGTATGTCACTGCCATTTCTAGCTGTGCTTACTTTTTGTTTAGGACTTCTTGCTCTTTGTTCAGCTTTCCATATTGAACAATCTTTCTTAAGGTGTCCTGGCTTCTTGCATCTGAACATACTATGTTTTCTTTCCTGTATGCCTTTGTATCTGTTGTCTTAAGGACTGTCTCAGAGTTCCTCTCTGTGCTGTCAGTTGCTTGCTCCTTTCTGCGCCTGTGTTCATCTATGAGTCTCTTTTTGACAAATTCTTGTGTCAGTTCATCTTCAGGCCTTGTTTCCAGAGCGTTTATCAGAGCACAATAAGATTCAGGTAAACTGCATAGCAATACGGCTGATACATGGCTTTCTTTTATATCCTCTCCAATTGCGCGGAGCTGTGCCACAACCTCTAGCATTGCATTGATATGCTCCTGCATGTCCATTCCGGCACTCAGCCTCATTTTGTATAATTTCCTTAGTAAGAATAGCTTACTGTTCAGGCTGGATCTCTCATGCAGTCTGTCTGTAATAACAACTTCCCACAAGTCATCTCTGATAACAGCATTTCAACTTTAAACTTCCACAGCTGATAATTCTCATTATTCAGTTTAGCCACTGCTAGTTTAAGTTCTGAGCTGCTAGCCATCTCTTTCTCACTTCCTTGACTGTACACACACAGATGTTGTCTTACTTGTATCAGTAGATCTCTGTATCTTCAGAAGACTCCTTGTGTCAGTGTGTCTCTTGAGCTGGATTGTGTCTGGGCCCATAACCTGTTGGATGTAGTGGTCTTGTGTAGATCACATACAGGAAGCTTCCAGTCAGCAGATCAGTGAAGAAGAACTTCTTGATTCACCACAGGAATAACATGTGCAGTAACAATAAAATGGTGGAGATGGAAGGAAGAGAAGAAGAAACAACAACAGAGAATGCAGAAGCACAAACAGTATATACAGCAACAACTTATCTATACAGTACCATCTGCTGGACATATTGTCATAACACAGTTTAAGAACTAAACGCCTGTTGCATTTATTCCAACAATTAACCAGGGAGCTGGAGGAGCTGTCAATTGAGAGATGCCAGCTGGTGTCCAGCTCTCCCATCTGTACTGTATAATTGCCTATGTATGCAGAGCTTTGCTTGCATAGACAATGGAGAGAGAGAGATGAACTGCCATCTTTCCCTCTCTCAGTGTCAGTGGGAACTGCAATCACTGTGCAGTTCCCACAGACACAGTAACAGCTGATCAGAGCAGAGTAGAGGGAGAAGACTGCAGATTTCTGCCCCCCCCCCTCCTCCTCCTGTCGATCAGTGTGAAGTAGGACGCTGGGCTGACAATGTAATGCTGCTAGTGACCCCTACTTGCTGAATTGAATATTGCATTCATTGAATTCATTGCATTAACCCAATTGATGTGAAAACTTATTAAATCTTTTTTTTTCTGGTTTTCCTGCCCTAAAAACTGGGTGCGTCTTATAGTCCAAAAAATACGGTATGTGCTCTGAATATATTCCGGATGCAATGCAATGTTGAATATATTCAATGAATATTCAACATTCGAGAATTCGCAATATTTCGCAAATGTGCACTGGGATATTCGCAAAACCGAATGGATATGCGCAATACGCACAGTGCTCGTACTGCCTAAGATCACAGAATAAAGAAGAGAAGCTGTAAAGCTGGTTCACAAATCTTTGCGAATAAGTGCGAACAGTCATGCCCAATGTTAGGCAATAAGATACAGTTGAATTGAATTTGATGAATTTCAAATATTTCTTAATATATTCACAAAATTTAGCAAATTTGAATATACCATATGGTGCTCAACACTATTGGTAAGTATTAACAGGGTCTTCTACGCACCTTTAGCCTTTTGTGTGCTAAACACAAGTAGCATCTAGGTCTTTGAGCGAATTGCAAAGCCCCTGAACATTGAATCATCACCATAATTACATTTCAGAGTCATTTATTTTTTTTGTGTTCCCACAACCCTTCTTTTATACATCTCCAGTAATTTTGGGTGTTTGAGTAAGTTCATCAAAGCACATGGGATGTAAATGGGTGACAGAATTAACTCGGTTTGATGTTAATTGAGTCACATTGTAAAGGCCCTCCTTCACTCTCTTTATTATTTTCCATAGGGCAATAATTTAATCATGGGGACTGATTTTTGGTATTTTGTTTAATTGCTGTTTTAAAAAGTATGTTTTTATTATACAGTTTGTCATAATAAAAATTCAGATGTTTTGATGTATTGTGTTGTGCACCTTTAAGACCCACAAAAATGACCCACTCCCATTGGTAGAGCTTCATCTTGTTAACTTGCAGAGGACACTTCCATTGGAAAGATCTGGAGTAACAGCAACCACTGAGCTCTGCTGGGAACTAAATGGATCAATACCCCAAAAATGTAGGAGGATTTCTGGTATTCTGGTGCTGTGCAAATGTAATAACAGAATGATTGACCTGGCATGATATATCATTAGCTTTGAGTTTTACAGGTATTCCTGCCCTGATCCTTTTTTCAGTAATGACAGGGTAGATGGAAGCATGAACTGTTTATTGCAATAAAAAACTAAATATGACCATCCCAACCAGTTTCATAAGCAATGAGATCATATAGCTAAAACATTATTAGACTGTCAAGGAAATTTGAAAGATGATGAAGCACTCAATAAACTCAAAGCTAATGATATATCATGCCAGGTCAATCATTCTTATAAGAGGACCCTAGGTTTTTATAATTTCAGTTTTCCACGTATGGAAAAACACACTCCAATATGACTCCATGATTGTGCTTCCCCAATTCTGGACATAAATATGACAGTTCAGTCTAAATGTTCCAATCAAGGGGGGCGTGGCTTGGCGCGGGGTTAGATGGCCGCACTGGAGTTAAGCTCCTCTCCCCAGGTTTTTTGTAGGCGGCTTTTTGGGGGCTCCATCCACCACCTCAATCATAGGATGTGCCCCACAGACACTCAGGGGGCCCACCTGAGCTCCGGCGGGCTCGCGTGCACACTTCCGGGTCCGCGCCGCCACGACCAGGATACTGCCGCAAATCGAAGCCCCGGCTTGGGTCTACCGCCTGGAAGTCCCACGGGCAAGAGGCCCTGACCCCTATCTGCATCTGCCAACTGCACCTGGGGACCCTCGCTGACACCCATCTTGGCACTGGCATGCGGCTGGCCGCCTCCATTGCCACCCCAGACCTAGCATTGTACTTGAGGCCCAGGCTCCGGCCTACACAGTCAGTTGGGACAGCAAGCCATTAAAGGTCTTTCGGGTTCTGGACGCCTTCCTGGGGTCTTGACCGCTCCAGAACCGCTTGCTAGAGCCGCTTGCCAGAGCTCCAGCAGCAGATAATTTTCCTGATCCAGGTGGCGTGGGACTCCACGCAGTGCTGATGGTCGATTGACTCCGCTACTCCCGCTCTCCCACTCAGAAACCTCCATCCCCTTGGACACCCCCCCCCTGCCGGAGCCATGGGTAAGGTGGGCAACCAAAGAAATATGTCTTGAACACCGGGTCCGCCAGGATCGCAACCTGGGTACACAGTACCTGACCTCTTTATATTGCAGAAGCCAGCCAGTGGAGCCCCTTGTGACAAGATGGCGGCTATACCATTGAACCTGAAGGACAGTATGGAGACAGGCCCATCGCTCCCCATAACCAGGACTATATTCACCAGCTCACTACTCGTTCAGAACTGGGATTGATTGCTGCTGACATTAAACAAGCATTGGCCTCGGCCGTCGCTGACTTAAGAAAAGACATCAAAAGTGTGGGAAAGCGCCTGCAGGCGGTGGAAGCCACAGGGGAGAGGCGTGAGCAAGCCGTATCCCACATACAAACTGATCAAGCGATACTGTTCGATACAGTGGTCAGCATGCGGAGACACTTGGAAGACATAGACAACAGAGGTCACCAGTCCAACATTAGGGTGCGTAATGTCCCTGAAAGTGTGTCGCATGACCAAATCCAACAGACCCTGACACAAATTTTCAATGATCTGTTGAAACGACCACCGGAGACTCCCATCGACTTTGTTAGAGCGCACAGGGCCCTTGGCTTTGCTTTTTTGTTTGTTTTGGTTTTGTTTTTTTATATCTTGGTGTTTTGCTTAGTATTGCAGGGCTTGGGCGTTTGGGGGTGGGGGTTGATCTCTTCCCCCCCTTCATTTGGGGGAGGCGGGACCGCCCCCCTTCTCCGGAGGTGCACAGCTTTGTGCTGGTTATGTTTCTTGACAGATTTCCAATTTTATGTTATGCTACTGTTTGCTTGGGGTGTTCAAAAAAGAGGTTATCTGTTTAGGGGGCGCGAGGGGTGTTAGGTTATGCCATTCAAGTCTCTATTACCACATGGTACGTGGTGTGTTAGGGCTCCCCCACCCCCAAAGTGAGACAAGCTCTCTTCACATAAGTGGAGCTCTCTACAGTCTCCTACCGACTCATTTCCATTCACCATAGTGGCTGGACTGGCTGGGCTGGGACACTTGGGTTCTCAGTCCCCTTAGTGAATCTACGTTAAAGGGTTCCTTTACCTTTGGTTCCTTTCCCGTACTTCTCATCTCTCTCTCCCACCACAGGTTCTCTTACCCATTCCCCCTTGAACTTTGACGCTTTTTCTTATTTAGCACATACTCGAAACCACGGTTCCGGCCATGGCCACTCCGCAAAGGGAGGTTTCAGCTAATAAGACTCTTAAAGTAGTCACTTATAATGTAAAGGGGCTAAATACCCCAGAAAAACACTCTCAGATCATGTAAGAGGTGTTTAGCCAACGAGCAGACATTGTATTTTTACAAGAGACTCACCTTAAGACTGGACAATCGTGATGGCCGAACTTCGGACGTGTCGGTCTGCGAACGGGCGGAGCGGACTTTTAAAAAAGTCCTCCATCCGCCCGTTCGCGGACAGATTCAGTCTTCAGTGAAAACATTCTTCCTGCGGCGGGATCTCGCTGCTAATGATCCCATGGAGGAAGAATAGAGGGCTCCTTCTCACCGGCGAACAGGGCGGGTCGAACACCCGTACTGTCCGCCGGCGAGAAGGAGGGCGAACACGCCTTGCGGGCAGTTCGGCCATCACTACTGGACAAATACCCAAAATTGCTAGTGCCAGGTATCCACAAGTGTTCCACTCTACCTCAGCAGTTGGGAAAACAAAAGGGGTATCTATCCTTATACATAGGGACATCCCGTTCTTGGTCTCAGACACCTACCATAATGAGGAGGACAGGATGTTGGGAGCGTGAAGGGCTTACTTAGGGAAAAACAGGTCACCCTGATGACAGTTTACTTCCTGAACTCTCATCACGCTTCTTTCATGGCCAAATTGATGAACAGGATTTTGGATTTCTCCGAGGGGGTGCTGATCCTGGGTGGGGATTTTAATGTGACCCTCTGCCCGGCCTTATACAACTCAGATCGGAGGTCCTCCCTACCCTTCCGTACATGAAACAGTAAAAACTCCACCCTGACACCAGGGACTATACTTTTTATTCACAGGTCCACTCAAGATACTCTTGCCTGGACTATATTTTTGTGTCCCAGCGAGATCCCCCTTGTTAAAGGAGGCTGCTATTGCCAACATTACAGTGTCTGACCATGCTCCAGTTTCTACTGAACTCGACCTGGGCCTAGCTGGGGCTCGACAGCCATGCTGGAGGCTTAAGTCAGCCCTGCTGGCTGACCCTCTTAGAGTGAAGGAGATCGAAAGACATCTGAAGGAGTATTTCACCTTCAATTTGTCCAAGTCTACGCCTATGCCAATGATTTGGGAGGCACACAAGTGCACCATATGGGGCAAACTGGTAGCCATGGCTTCTGCTCTTAAAAAAGATGAGCTCCAGGTTCTGGAACTGGGGGGTCGCATCGCAGACTTGGAACGACAACATAAGAGGAGGAAGAAGTGTTCCGGAGGCTCATAACAGCCTGGACGGACCTCCTGTCCCTACTCAACCTCAAAACTAGGAGGGCCTTCACCCTCAGGAAGGGCACTTATTATGCAGATGGCAACAAAGGGGGCAAACTCTTGGCAAGAGCCACTAAGCTACAACGGTTCACTTCTGCAATCCTAAAAATCAAGAACAGGGAAGGAGGCTTTGTGTTGCATTCTTCTGATATTGCATCCTGCTTTCAGAAATTTTACTTTGATCTATAACTTGAGCGTTAGTGAGAGCTGCCCCTCAACCAATGGTAGGCTGACTGCCCAAATAGACGTATTTCTGAAGGAAGCAGACACGCCTACACTTAATAAACAGCAGGTGGAACAGTTGGGCAGGCCCATCACCTTAGAGGAATTCTCAGAGGCCCTTATGGCAATGAAACCAGTGAAATGCCCGGGTCCGGACGGACTCACCACACAGTATTACAAAATATTTCAGAAGATACTGGTGCCTCATTTCCTAAAGACGTTTAATGGCCTGGTTTGATGGAGAGCCCTGGCCTTCCCAAACACACTGGAGGCCCACATTGCAGTGATCCTGAAAAGACTCGGCTATGTATCAGAATTATAGGCATATATCCCTACTCAATGTGGATGTGAAATTATTCACAAAAATCTTGTCATTAAGCCTTCTCCCGTTGTTACCCTCGTTGGTTGGCTCCGCTCAGGTAGGCTTTGTCCCAGGTCGTGAGGCTGGGGACTACACTACTTTGGCCATTGACGCGGTCCATTGGGCACGTTCCCAATCCATGCCGCTACTGTTAGTCTCCACCGACACGGAGAAGGCGTTTGATAGGGCAAATTCTGTGATATATTTATTGCTTAATGCGGCACATTGGCTTCCCAACACACGTATTGAATTGGATCACTATTCTCTACTCAAACCCATCAGCAAAAGTTAGGGAAAACCTTCTTTAGGCCATTTGATATCCGGAATGGAACCAGGCAGGGTTGTCCCCTTTCACCCTCGATTTTTATTTTATCCCTAAAACCCTTCCTCAGAATGGTTTCCAAACACCCAGGCATAGTGGGTATCCAGACCAAAGGGAGCCATGTCAAAACGGCTGCATTTGCCGATGACAAGCTGTTCCTCCTAACCAACCCACTTCACTCCTTACCACTAGAGATGGTCGAATTTTTCGACTTCCTAAATTTGTGAGCTTATTGCAAAGCCCCTGGAAATGGTATCATCACCAAAATTGCTGGAAATTTAGAGAAGGGTTGGAGGAACATTTAGAAATAAAAAGTTTTGCTCTAGCACATGTCATGTTGGCATAAATTATGTCGAAATTCCAATTTTCTAAATTTTTACTTGACTTTGAACTTAATTTGTGAAAAACCTATTTGTGGTAGAGACATACTTTCTTATATGTAGTATACCCCCAACCCTTCTCTACATCTACAGTAAGTTTGGTGTTAAAACCATGTTCAGGGGCTTTGCAATTAAGTCGAAACCGTCGAAATGGTCGAATTTTGAAAAAAAATTTGACCATCTCTACTTACCACCACTTATGCGTCTTTTTGAGCAGTACAGGGCCATATCAAACCTCAAGATTAACCTCAGCAAATCAGAGGCTATGCCAGTGGGAGTGAATGGGAGGGTGTTAGAGCAACTGCAGACAACTTACCCATTCCATTGGAGGGTAGAGCACCTGACATATCTGGGTATTTAACTCCCCTCCAGGGTTTCAGCCTTGTTCCTTCTGAATTTTGAGAAGTTAGGACGAAAGACCCCACAGAGGATTTCAAGTTTTGGTCCAGCCTCCCCATTTCCTGGATGGGGCGGGTGGCATTGGTCAAGATGAACTTTCTGCCCAGGTTGTTATACCTGTTTCAGACTGTTCCAATCCTGTTTCCACCCTCCTTTTTCAAGAATCTGGAGGGGTGATATCCCGATTTGTCTGGGCAAACCATAAACCCCGCCTGCACAGTGGATTACTGAATGCGGCCAAGAATAAGGGGGGACTTGCGCTCCCAGTTATGTATCGATATAACATATTGATCTAGTTGTTTGTTAAATTATGTTGCTTCAATTGGCAGACATATCTGGTAGATTATAACTGAGAGGATTTATTCATGCTTCTCATCATAACTGTGTCCATTACATGCTGCAGGAACCAACGAATTGAACAACAAAACTGAAACCTAAATAACAGAAGTGAGACACCCAGGGCCGTTTTTACTGATAGGCAGTTGAAGCAATGGCTCAGGGCGCCACATTAAAGGGGGTGCCATTTCAGCTGTTGATTTTTTTGTCTTAGGGCACCAAAATGTCCCTGCCCCCTAACAACAATCACCAAGCCACCCCATTCCTCTGTGGCTGGGTCCTCCCACCCTTTGCTTTCCTCCTATTGTTGGAGCTCTCCGCCCCTCCACCTCTTCCTCTTTGTGGAGACGGAGACCTGCTACTGTGCCATGTGCCTCATACACTCTGTGATCCTCGGAGCTGGGAAGAGGGGAGCTCAGTGACACCACAAGGAGCAGCACAGCGAGTCTACCCCTCCATGCTCTGTACTTTATCGTCCATCTGAGTATTGCAGACTTTATCTGCTCGCCGCCTTGTGTAGAGGAGCTGATGAGTCCGAAGTATTATTAGAGGGGAGAGACCCCCTGGCCCCCACTTATTTCATGTGATCCTTCTCTATGTATTCGGACACCCAAGGGGTGGAAAAAGGAAAAGTCCGGCTCATAGACACACACTGGGGGAAGGGGGGGGTCCAAATTTTCTGGGGGAAGTTTGCTTTCCATCTGATGAGTTCCCCACCCCATGTTGCTGCCCTGAAAAGCTGCTTGCTTTGTGACCTGCTGGAATGTGGCTTTATCTGGTGGTTACCAAACTTGTGATGCAATAGGGAGGGGGAAGGAGCACCCTGGTATCAAGGGAACATAACTGTATAAGCCTCTATTAATGGCTGCATCACATACAGGGGCCCTCCGGGATCTAGGGGCCATGTCTGCCAGATGTGGGTCAGGTGTACATGGAGACCCCCCTCGCTGTCCCCTACATAGCCTACTTCTAGCCATACACAATAAATGTTGTTACATGGTCAGTGGTTACATGAGGGTGACACTGATTGTGTTTGCATGCCAATAATATGTGCTTGTAGGTTACTATGACCTATCCCAAGTGCTGCTTTTTATCCCGTATAGCCTTTCTCTGGCTTCATTCCTATCTTATTCTGTTGGCCATTTCAAAATTATTGGTGGTCTGTTTGTAGCCAATTGCTGCACTCTGGTGGTCAGAGTTTGTAGCCATTTGCTGCACTTTTATTGCCACCAAGGCATATGGACTGTGACAAGCCCATGTTAAATCACTGCTGTTTGTTAAGCAGGTATATTTCCTGAAAATGCGACCCAGTGCCCGCTCCAACACCGCCACCGCTGCCGCTCTCCACAGCACCCAGCAGGGCGGGGGGCACCACCAAGAAAATCTGCTTAGGGCACCAAAATGGCTAGAAACAGCCCTGGAGACACCTATTAGCTAAACTGCAATACTACATATTGCTACATCCTTTCTCTTTTAACTGACAAAAGGTAAAACACAACATAGTATATGTAAACAATTTAACCAAAACTGTAGCTATACTGGTCTGTCTAGAAAGTTTGTACATAATCGTTCATATGAGCTTGTTTTCTAGTTGTTCTGCCTGCTCGTGTTACATATGGTGCCTGTCCATGTTCTTGTGGTACTTGTGCGGATACAGGCAAACCAATATCTACTGCAGTCTCTCTCTGCTCTTCTTCTGGAATTACTCTTGTTGCTTCTGTATCTGCCGATGTAGATAGATACGTGTACTTGTCCCAGTCTGGCTCACTTGGCCTCGTTCTAAATCTTTCCTCAGTCTTTCTTAAATGTCTGCGATTTCTTCTCAGTTTTCTTCCTTACTCTGTTATCACTTCATAGGACCGACATCCTAATTTCTGCACCACTTTAGCCTTTTGCCACTGTTTCTGATACTTGTTCATCGACTGAACGCGTACAATATAATTTCTCTGGAGCTCAGGTAGATCTTTGGCTGACTTATCATAGTACAATGCCTGTCGACTTTGGTTTGTCTGCAGCTTTTCTTTGCAGTTCTCCACAAGTTTGGGTTTCAAAAGACGGCTCATAGTCGGTAATAGAGTCCTAGTACGCCTGCTCATACGCCTCTGTGTTGGACTAGTCTCCAGGCCTTGACTGGGTGTATTTCTATAATCCAACAAACCCAAATACACATCTGTTCCAGCCTGTTTTGCTTTCTGCATCAGTCTTTTGGCTGTCTTTACTGCCGACTCTGCTTTGCCATTGCTTTGAGGATATCCTGGTGATGAGGTTTGGTGTTGAAAATCCCACACTCTACTGAGTTGTTTAAACTCCTCTGAGGTAAACTGAGGCCCATTGTCAGAGAATACAATCTCGGGAATGCCATACCTTGCAAAATGTGCTTTTAGTTTCTTGATCAAGGTCTTTGCCCTTGTGTCTTGTAAGTAGTCCACTTCCCAGAAGTTGGAGAAATAGTCCACTGTTACCAAGTACTCTTTGTTATTCCAGCTAAACAAATCTAGACCTACTTTAGACCATGGCCTATCTGGAATTGCATGTGGTTGCAAAGTTTCTTTTTTGGTTCTTGTCAGACCATGCTGCACATGTCACATTTTGCAATCCGTTGTTTTATGTGGTCATTTATTCCTGGCCAGTAGACACATTCCCATGCTCTGCATAGACATCCTTCTACACCTTTGTGAGTGGAGTGCAATCTCTCTAGTATGTTCCTTTTGAGTGATTCTGGTATAACTGCTCTTTCACCTTTAAATATGACACCATCCTGCACTGACAGTTCATCTCTTACAAAGGCAATACCGTATATGCCGGCGTATAAGACGACTTTTCAGTACCTTAAAATCCTCCCCAAAGT